>JANHMN010000010.1:65484181-65599145 GCA_030674055.1 Rhabdomys pumilio | reverse complement strand
ACACACACACACACACACACACACACACACACACACACACACACACATACACACACCACATGCTACCTGAAAGCACAACTTGTTTATGCCTGGAAAGATATTTTCTAAATAAAAAAATAAATAAAGTATTTTTCTAATAGAAAGCCCATTGCTATTGAAAAGTACATGGTTAAATTTCAGCCACACTCAAATGATGATTATTTTTTTCCTTTTCCTGCTTACCATTTTAGGATATTTAATAACAGCGGCGACAGCAGCAGCAGCAGCAGCAGCAGCAGCAGCAGCAGCAGCAGCAGCAGCAAAAACTCTACTTTAAAAACATCCTAAGATGTTTGTTTGTTTCTGCTGTCAGTGGAGAGAAAATATCAAGCTTGAAAAGGTTTCAAATGACCTTTTGGTCTCTACCCTCAGCTACCAGGTCATGGGCATTGATTTTTCTAGAGGATTTTTTTTTCACAGATAAAAAGAAGTGGAATCTCGTTCATAAGTGGGCACTTGCCCATCCTTATATGGTACATTGGGTGCCTGCCCACTCCTTATATTGTATATTATGCCACCTGTCCAAATCAATGCTAACATGGTATGTCACACCATGCCTATTGCACACTCCGCATGGTTGCTACACAGCTACCACTTACTGTTAAATCTTTTCATGGTTATGGGACAATTCAATTTATGCCATGTTAAAATAAACACTTGCAGTTTTAAGGATGAGACACAGGTCCATGTACTTGGTAAGTATCTTCATACTTAGATTTATCCCCAGCCCCGATTGCCACTTATAAATAAATCAAAACGAAGAGTTGAAATGATTTTTATGACAAACTACGTTGGCCTAGAATCAAATCAATGTCATTTAGATCACTCTAAGTCCGTAATAGTATTCTACAATGCAAGGTCACAACACTTGGTGCCTTACAAAATATCAAGTGTTTTATATACCCTGAAACTTAGACACTTGAAAGTAGCACCAGTTAATAGTTGTCATCAGTTTTATAGTGATAGCCAGTTGTGTAAAAGACAACTGGCCCAAAAAGAAAAATCAAGAAAATGAAAGAGTGTGGAAGTACCTGCTTATTTGTATAACACACAATGAGGACTGTTCAGGACTGACACAGCACAGGTGCCTCAGTGAGAGTTTCTAGACTCTTTACTTACTTTCCACTTTTAGAGAAGACCTCATAGGTCTTGGATGACCTCAAACTCTAGTACAGCAGAGAATGACTTTGAAATTCTATACAAACAACTATCTGATTTTGATCTTTAAATACTGTGCTGGAAATCAAACCAAATGTGGTGGTTTGACTATGCTTGTTCCTTGAACAGTTGCATTAATAGCAGGTATGGCCTTGTTGGAGAAACTAAGTCACTGTGGGGATGGGCTTTGAGGTCCTAGTGCTCAAGCTCCACCCAGTGTGGAAGAGACAGTCTCCTCCGGGCTGCTTTTGGACAAGAAGTAGAATTCTCGGCTCCTTCTCCAGTACCACATCTGTCTACATCCTGCCATGCTTCCCACCATGATGATAACAATGGACTGAACCTCTAAAACTGCAATCCAGCCATAATTAAATTATTTCTTTAGAAGAGTCATGGTGTCTTTTCACAGTAATGGAAACCCTAACACTGTCACCATGTTTTTGTGTGTTCTAAGTAAGTATCCTATTGGCTGAGCTGCATGGGGAGCCCCCTTCTACTTTTATGCCCCTCCCCCAAAGGCATATAGATATGTCACTGGCATAGTAAGCATCAGTTGCCATGTCTGTCCAGAGAAGGTAAGTCCTCTGTTTTGCCCACATAAAATAAATGCTTATTTTTCCTAAGATCTCTAAAGTCATTAGCCTCTTCTAGCTAATTCCTATTTCCAGTTTTCAGACCAATTTTGAAACTGTGCTTTAGTATCTGTTAAGTTGTGGGTGTTTGGGAATGGTTCTGTTATCAGGATGTTTGACTAGCTGCCTTAAGCAACCTCTTAAAAGGTAATAAAATAAAGGAAGATATGTATTTATATCTATCAATACTATATATTGAAATACATGATATATATCACCTAAAGAAAAAATAA
Source organism: Rhabdomys pumilio (assembly GCA_030674055.1). Taxonomy (NCBI): domain Eukaryota; kingdom Metazoa; phylum Chordata; class Mammalia; order Rodentia; family Muridae; genus Rhabdomys; species Rhabdomys pumilio. The sequence continues at coordinate 65,597,083 of JANHMN010000010.1, read as the reverse complement.
TTCTATCCAGGACACTTCTGATTAAACAAAAATAACCAAGTCACTTTGCTTTCCCTGTAGGTATTTAAATATTTTTTCCAAGACAAAATCTTTATGTGAAGCTCAGGCTGAGTCTGAAGTCATGATTCTCCTACCTCAGCTTCTAACACATGAAGACTGTAGGTGACTGTCATTATGTGAGACTAGTAAGGTTACATTTTTAAAGATAACATTTTGAAAATAACTCAAATGTGATAATTTTTAAATATTTGAGGTAAATTTCTTCCTCTTCCACTTTTCCCATTTCTTGTTATTCATTTGTCTTTTTTGTACACTATCTATACAGACAACCACTCAGATTCAAAGTTGTTTCCAGTGGTCTTCTGGATGCAAGTCATCTTCACAGGGCCTTGTACAGTTTTCCAAAAGGAGAAATGAATTTCATTTGTTGTTGGAGAGTGTCCTTTGATTCGGTATTTGTACACATTTGCATATGATTTTTTAAATACACCATTATTTTCATATATAAAATTATGTGAACATCAAAGGAGTTTTCAAGGGTTTATTTCCCAGGCTGTGGCTTTAGAGCTATAGTGAATAGAAATATAAATAGACAAAAAATTAAAAAGGGCTGATAACGAGCACATCCATGGAAAGTTTCCTGTGACCACGCTATTTTCGCTTACCCTTTCAAGAATCTGCTCTCCACATTTAGACCAAGGAAATCAGCCAAGACATAAGGCTAATCACTTAGTGTGCTATTCTGGTGTCACCAGCTTTTCTGATGTTACCCTTATGCCTTAGCTCCAAAAATATTACAGTTCCCACTTGTACCATATTCACTACTATAACAGCACCAAACAATATACAAACGGATAATCAGACAGACATACTGATCAACAGGCAGGCACACGGACAGATGGATAGATTTGAAAATACAAATATATGAGTATATACTTAGAGAGAAGGGAAGCTTTATATTTTAGTACTTGTTATTCCTGTTCCCACAGAAGATGTCTTCTCCTCACGCTGTACTCAGAATCAAGTAAAAGTCCAGTGTACACTTTTCACAGTAGGATCAATAATGTGTTCCATCCTTAGCACTCACCCGAGCCCCCATCTTTTACTAACAGCACCCTGAGATTCCCTAGACTTTAATATCATGCTCATTGATAGGACCTTGCCAGGACCCTCTATTTGACACATTTATATTTAAACTTGTCAATGCCTTGCCCTTTCTCTGCTGCTAAAAGATTCTAGCTATATTCTAATGGTGTTTCCATACTGAGGCTGTTCAGCTAGATCTAATCCCTCAATCCACACACATGCCTGGCTCTTGCCCCTATTTAAGCTAACACTTTTTCCCCTTATGTATGGAAACTGTGAACTTACACTTAACTCTTCAGTAAGTTCCCTTTGCTCACATTAGCAGAATTGGTTTCTGTTGATTATAGCAATTCTATCTTTTGTAATTTGAAGACATATTGAAATGTAAACTTGTGCAGTTTTGTATTAATTTATAAGGCAGAGACTTTCAGACATTCTTAGTGTCTACCACTACCATGCATCTGCTCTCCCTGTATTTATAAATCCAGACACACTGCTTAGAAAGATTTTCATCTTCACTTCTAACACTCAAATAATACTTACACCCTCTTGTTGGTCCTTCTTCCATATTTGAATTTATCTTAACAGTATTCTTCACAGTTATCCCCCTCTCAGTAAAAAAAATTGCATGTGCTTTTGTTATATATTTATCCATGTACCTAACACTTAGTAGGCACAGTCTTAATCAACAATGAATGAAAGCTTTGATATACATGGAAAAATCATTGAGTAATCATATAAATTTGGCTTAGGATTAGTACAAAAGTTCTAAATATTATCTCAATAGACCATAAACTTATTTCTGCAATTTTGTACACATAGAGTATTGATGGTTATAAAATTGAAGTATTAATCAACTCAAAAACCTATTGAAGATGATATCTTACAGTTTCAAATGTTCATTCAATATTCAGTTCTTTATTTAAAAATAAACAAACAAATTCATATCATTAATATGTAGATAGAAAAGAATTATTTTTAAATTAACTTGTTTATGACTTATCCATAAATGTTTGATTTTTATTAACTGATTATTTTATTTATTTACATTTCAAATATTGTTCTCCTTCCTGGTTTCTCCTTTACTCACCCTCATACCAGTCCCCTCCCTTTGCCTCTAAGAGAGTACTTCTCCACCAACCCACCCCACTTCTACCTTACCCCTCTAGCATCCCCCTTCACTGGGACAACAGGTCTCCACAGGACCAAGGGCCTCCCCTCTCACTGATGCCAGATAAGTAAGTCCTCTGCTATATATACAGCTGGAGCCACAGACCCATCCACGTATATTCTTTGGTTAGTGGTTTAGACCTTGGGAGCTCTGAGGGATCTGGTTAGTTGATATTATTGTCCTTCCTATGGAGTTGTAATCCCCTTCAGCTCCTCCAGTCACTCCAGTATCTCTTCCATTGGGGTCTCCTGGCTCAGTCTAATGGTTGACTATGGGTATCTGCTTATGTCTTAGTCAAGTGCTAGCAGCGCCTCTCAGAGGACAGCAGTACTATGTTTCTGTCTGCCAGCACATCTTGGCATCAGCAATAGTGTCAAGGTTTGGTGTCTATGGATGGGATGGATCCCAAGGTGGAGCCATCTATGAATGGCCTTTCCTTCAGTTTCTGCTCCAGTTTTTGTTCCTACATTTCCTTTAGAAAGAATTATTCTGGATTAAAATTTTTTGAGATGAGTGGTTGTTCCCCATCTCAAAGTGGGAGCCATGCTTATCTACTGGAGGTAGTCTCTTCAGGTTCTATCTCCCCTCTATTGAGTATTTTAGCTAATGTCAACTCCGGTGGGTCCTGGGAGCCTCTCGCTTCCCTGGCATCTTTCTAGTGGTTACTCCCATTCCCCACCCCCATTGCTACATATTTATATTTATTCTCCTGGCCCACTGGATTTCCCTCCTGTCTCTTCCAATGAATGATTCTCCCCCACTTTTCTTCCCATTCCTCTCTTTCTCCTAGATCCCTCCCCCTTTCTACCCTCTTTGTGATTATTTTGTTCCCCCTTCTAAGAAAGACTAAAGCACTCACACTTAGGTGTTTCTTATTGTTAAGCTTCATATGGTCTGTGAGTTGTATCATGGGTATTCTGAAGTATTAGACTAACACACCCTTATCAGTGAGTACATATCATGTGTGTCCTTTTTGGTCTGGATTATCACACTCAGGATGATATTTTCTAATTCCATACACTTGCCTGCAAAAATTCAGAAGCTCTCAATTTTAATCGGTAATATTCCATTATGTAAATGTATATTTTTTATATCCATTCTTCTGTTGAGGGACATCTGAGTTGTTTCCAGCTTCTGGATATTATAAGGCCGCTATGAACATAGTGGAGCATGGGTCCTTATTTTATGTTGGAGCATCTTTTGAGGATATGCTCAGTAGTGGTATAGCTGGATCTTCAGTAAGACCCATTTCAAATTTTTTGAGGAAATGCCAGATTGACTTCCAAAGTAGTTGTACCAGCTTGCAATCCTACCAGTAATGAAGGAGTGTTACTTTTTCTCCACATCCTCACCAGTATCTGTTGTCCCCTGAAAGTTTTTATCCTAGCCATTCTGATTGGTTTGAGGTGGAATCAGGGTCATTTTGATATCCATTTCCCTGATGACCAAGGATGTTGAACATTTCTTTAGGTGCTTCTCTGACATTAGAGATCCTCAGTTGGGAAGTCTTTGTTCAATTTTATATCTATTATCCTTAAGAAGGAAGACCAAAGTGTGGATACCTCAGTCCTACTTAGGAAGGGGAACAAAATAATCACTTGAGGCAGAGGGTGGATGGGACTTGGGAGGAAGAGAGGAAGGGGAGAGAAAAAATGGAGGGGTAGGATCAGGTGTGGGAGGAGACAGGAGATATACAAAGGGTCAGGAAATTGAAAAGAGGTGTCTAGCAATGGGGGATGAAGAACTGGGGGTAGCCACCAGCAAGTCCAAGAGGCCAGGAAAGCAAGAGGCTTCCAGGACCCAACAGGGATGTCATTAGCTGAAATACTCAACAAAGGGGAGAGAGAATGTGTAGAGACCATATCCAGAGGTTAGTCACAGCCCTTGGTTGAGGGATGGGGCCACCTACCCTTCTCAAACTTTTAACCCAGAATTGCTTCTGTCTTAAAATATATATATATACAAGGAATAGATCAGAGACTGAAGGAAAGTCCATCCAAAGACTGCCCCACCTGGGGATCCATCCCAAACCCAGGCACTACTGCTGATACCAAGAAGTACTCAGCCAGAGCCTTACCACAGATGTGGATGTTTGCTGCCAATCATCAGACTGAGCAGCGGGACTCCAATGTATGAGTTAGGGAAAAGACTGAAAGAGCTGAAGGAGTTTGCAACCCCATAGAAAGAACAACAATATCAACCAACCAGATCCCCTAGAACTCCTAGGGACTAAAGCACCAACCAAAGACTACACATGGTGGAGCCCATGACTCCAGCTGCATATGTAACAAAGGATGGCCCTGTCTGTTATCAAAGGAAGGGGAGGCCCTTGACCTTGTGAAGGCTTGATGCTCCAGTGTAAGGAAATGCCGGAGATGGGGGCAGAAGTGGGTGGGTGGGGGAGCACCCTCGTGGAGGAAGGAGAAGGAGTAGATGGAGGGAGGGTTTGGAGAGGAAACTGGGAAGAGGGATAGCATTTGAAATGTAAATAAACAAAAATAACGAATAAAAATTATAAATAAATAAATAAAATTAAAGGCCAAAGTAAAAGAGAGAATTCTTTGATTATCTCTGTAACCCACTTTTTAATAGGGTTATTCAGTTCTCTGGAGTCTAACTTCTTGAGTTCTTTTTATATTTTGGATACTAGCCCTCTATTGGATGTAGGGTTGGTAAAGATCTCATCCTGATATGTAGGTTGCTGTTTTGCCTATTGACAGTGTCCTTTGCCATTCAAGAGTCTTTCACCTTATGAGATCCCACTTGCCATTTGTGGATCTTAGATTCTGAGCCATTGGTGTTTTGTTCAGGAAATTTTCCCCTGTACTCATGTGTTTGAGGCTCTTTCCCACTTTCTCATCTATTGGATTCATTATATCTGATTTTATGTGGAGGTCCTTGATCCATTTGAACTTGAGCTTTGTACAAGGAGATAAAAATGGATCAATTTGCATTCTTCTACTAGGATGCCAACAGTTGAACCAGTACCATTTGTTGAAAATGCTTCCCCCTGTCCCCCAGTGGATGGTTTTGGCTTTTTTGTCAAAGATAAAATGACCATATGTATGTGGGTTTATTTCTGGGTTTTCAATTTCATTCCATTAATCTACCTGTCTGTTTTTGTACCAATACTATGTGTTTTTTTTTTTTATCACTATTGCTCTGCAGTACAACTTGAGGTCAGGGATGGTGATTACCCTAGAAGTTCTTTTATTGTCGAGAAATGTTTATGCTATTTTTTCTGTTATTTTGGATGAAGTTGAGAATTGCTCTATCTATCTCTGGATAATTGAGTTGGAATTTTGATGGGGATTGCATTGACTCTGTAGATTACTTTTGGTAGGATGGCCATTTTTACTATGTTAACCCTACTGATTCACTCGCATAGGAGATCTTTCCATCTTCTGAGATCTTTGATTTCTTTCTTCAGATACTTGAAGTTCTTGTACAGATTTTTCACTTGCTTGGTTGGAGTTACACCAAGATATAGTATTTGTGACTGTGAGGGAGATTTGTTTCCCTAATTTCTTTCTCACCCATTTATCCTTTGTGTTGAGAAAGACTACAGATTTGTTGGAATTAATTACATATCCAGTCACTTTGCTGACTTTGTTTATCAGCTCTAGCAATTCTTGAGCAGAATTTTTGGGGTCCCTTGTGTATACTATCATAGCATCTATTAACTGTGACACTATGACTTCTTACTTTCCAGCTTGTATTCCTTTGACGTCCTTTTGTTGTCTACTTGTTCTAGCTAGAACGTATTTTACTGTATTGAATAAATAGGGAGAAGGTGGGCATCCTTGTCTTGTTCCTGATTTTAATAGGATTACTTCAAGTATCTCTCCAATTAATTTGATGTTGGCTATTAGTTTATTGTATACTACTTTTATTATGTTTAAGTATGTGTCTCCAATTCCTGATATTTCCAAGACTTTTAACGTGAAGTGGTATTGTATTTTGTCAAAAGCTTTTTCATCATATGATGAAATGATCGTGTAAGTTTTGTCTTTGAGTTTGTTTATATTGTGAATTACATTGATAGATTTCCATATATAGAACCACCCCAATATCCCTGGGATGAGGCTACTTATTGTGGTGTATGGTTGATTTGTTGTTTTCTTAGTTTCAGTTTGCTAGAATTTTGTTGAGTATTTTTTGCATATATAGATATTTATAAGTAAAATTGGTCTGAAGTTCTTTTTGTTGGGTCTTTTTGTGGTTTAGGTATCAGCTTAACTGTGGCTTCAGAAAACAAATTATATAATGTTCCTTCTGTTTTTATTTTGTGAAATAGTTTGAAAAGTATTGGTATTAGGTCTTCTTTGAAGGTCTGATAGAATTCTGTACTAAAACCATCTGGTCCTAGACTTTTTTTTCTTTGAGGGACTTTTAATGACTGTGTCTATTTTCTTTGGGATATTCGACTGCTTAGATAATTTATCTTGTCCTGATTTAACTTTGGTAACTGGTATCTGTCTAGAAAAATCTTACATTTCATTTTGATTTCCCAGTTTTGTTGAGTATAGGTTTTTGTAGTAGGATCTGATGATTTTTAAATTTCCTCAGTTTCTATTGTTATATCTTTCTTTTTATTTCTGATTCTGTTCATTTGGATACTGTCTCTGTGGCCTTTACTTAGTTTGGCTACAGGTTTATCTATCTTATTGATTTTCTCAAAGAACCAGCTTTTGATTTTGTTGATTCTTTGTATCTTTCTCTTTGTTTCTATTTGGTTAATTTTGGCTATTTCCTGTTCTGTATTTCTCTTGGGTGTGTTTTATTTTTGTCTGTCCTAGGGCTTTCAGATGTGCTGTTAAGCTGCTAGTGTATGACTTCTCCAATTTCTTTATGAAGGCACTCAGTGCTATAAGTTTTCATCTTAGCATCACTTTCATTATGTCTCATACATTGTTTTGGTATGCTGTGCCTTAATTTTCATCAAATTCTAGAAAGGCTTTAATTTCTTTCTTTATTTCTTCCCTGACTAAATTATCATTGAGTAGAGAGTTCAGTTTCCACGTATATGGGGACTTTCTGTTGGTTTTGTTTTATTGAAAACCCGTCTTAGTCCCTGGTTATCTGGTGGAATGCATGAGATTATTTCAGTCTTCTTTATCTGTTAAGGCTTGTTTTGTGTCCAATTATATGGTCAGTTTGGGAGAAGGTATCATGAGGTGCTGAGAAGAAGGTATATTCTTTTGTTTTAGGGTAGAATGTTCTATTGATATTAAATCCATTTGGTTCATAATTTCTTTTAGTTTCCTTGTGTCTCTGTTTAGTTTCTGTTTCCATGATCTGTCCATTGGTGAAAGTGGTGTGTTGAAGTCATTATTGTGGGATGTTCAATGTGTATTTTGAACTTTAGTAACGTTTCTTTTACAAGTGTGGGTTTTCTTGCATTTGGAGCATAAATGTTCTTCATGAGAGCTAACTTTGGTGAAATTTCCTTTGATGAATATGAAGGGTCCTTCTCCATCTTTTGTGATAACTTTTGGTAGAAAATCTATTTTATTGGATATTAGAATAGCTACTCCAGCTTGTTTCTTGGAACCATTTGCTTGGAAAAAATTTTCCCAGCCTTTTAGCCTGAGGTAGTGTCTGTCTTTCTTCACTAAGCTGTGTTTCCTGTATGCAGCAGAATGCTTGGTCTTGTTTACATATCCAGATATCCAGCCTGTTAGCCTATGTATTTGGGGGGGGGGATTTAATCCATTGATGTTGAGAGATATTAAAGACCAATTATTATTGCTTACTGTTAGGCAGTATATTTCTATGATTCTCTTCTTTTAGTTATTTTTTTTCCAAGTAGATTAATTTCTTGGTTTTTCTAGGCTGCAGTTTCTCTCCTTGTGTTAGAGTTTTACTTCTATTATCCTCTGTAGGGATGGTTTAGTGGAAAGATATTGTCTAAATTTAGTTTTGACATGGAATATCTTCTTTTCTCCATCTATGGTGATTGAGAGTTTTGCTGGGTATAGTAGCCTGGGCTGGCATTTGTGTTCTCTTATGATCTGCATGACATCTGTCCGAGATCTTCAGGCTTTTAGGTCTCTGTTGAGAAGTATAGTACAATTCTGATAGGTCTGCCTTCATATGTTACTTGACTTTTCCCCTACTGTTTTTAATATTTTTTTATTAGTCTTTGCATTGTCTTTTAATTTTTTTTATTAGTTTTGTTTATTGTGTGATAGGAGGAATTTATTTTCTGGTCCAATCTATTTGTTGTTCTGTAGGCTTCTTGTACCTTTATGAGCATCTCTTTCTTTAAGTTAGGGAAATTTTTTTTTCTATGACATTGTTGAAGATGATTGCTGGCCTTTTGAGTTTAGAATCTTCACTCTCTTCTACATCTATTATTCTTAGGTTTGGTCTTCTCATTGTGTCCCGAATTTCCTTGTTGTTTTTGGTAAGGAGCTTTTAGCACTTTGTGTTTTCTTTGGCTTATGTGTCAATATCTTCTATGGTATTTTCTACACTTGAGATTCTGTCTTCTATTTCTTGTATTTTTTGGTGATGCTTCCATCTGTAATTTTCCTAGGTTTTCCATTTCCAGGATTGTCTCTCTTTGTGATTTCTTTATTGTTTCTTTTTTCATTTTAGATACTGGACAATTCTGTTCAATTCCTTCACCTATTTGTGTTTTCCTGTATTTCTTTAAGGGATTTATGTGTTTCCTCTTTAAGAGCTTCTACTTATTTACCTATGTTGTCCTGTATTTCTTTAAGGGCGTTACTTATGTCCTCCTTAAAGACCTCTATCATCATGAGATAGGATTTTAGGTCAGAATATTGCATTTCCAGTGTGTTAGGGTATCTAAGGCTGTGTTGCTGTGTTGGGAGAACTAGGTTCTGGCTCCAAGTGGCATTGTTTTCTGTTGCTTATATTTTTTCACTTGTATCTTACTATTTGGTTATCTCTTTTATTAACTGGTCTTGCTGTTTCTAACTGGAGTCTGTTCCTCCTATGAGCCTGGTTATGATGGACCTCCTTATGTCAGTGTGCCTCTGGGTGAGGGAAGGGGTCTGGAGCACTTGATCTGTGGGCCTGGCTGTGCTGGACCACCTGTTAGTTTTGTTGTGTTAGAACTCCTGGGAGTCAAGCTCTGGGTGTGGGCTAGGTATGAGAGGAGTGGCCCCGGTGCTGGAGTATATGACTGTTCCCAGGCCCACTTGCAGAAAAGAAGGAAAGGTGTGTCTCCACCAGGGTGGGAGGTCCCTAGTTCTATAGGCCCTGTGGTGGGGTCTTAATTAGGCCAGGTATTGGGGCAGGAGAACGGGTCTTACCTGTGACCCTAGTAGTGTCAGAACTCCTGGCCTCAACCTGTCTCTGGGTGTGGGTCAGGTGGGAGAGGGCTGGAATACATGATCTGCTTCACGGTGCCATTGCATTAGATCCATTTTATTTGAATACCTCTTTTATATGCCAATATATCTGAGGTCTTGTTACCTGTATTCTTTCCTCCCTTCATGTTCTAAACTCCACAACATAGAAATAAATACTCCAACTGAATAAAATTTATTGAGATGTGTAGACCTTGGGTGTGGTTAATTTCTGAGTGATTTTTTTAAGAATATGAAAAATTTAAGAGACCTCGCTGTCAGCCATACCAGAACATATGTTTTTGTTACACAAAGTATTAATTCTCCAAAGGATACCATCATGTTGTCCAAAATAAATGAATCAGAAAGATTGGGATTGCTGTGGCGACATCAGGAAGACATGGCTTAAAATCCACCACTTTGCAGAGCTTAGAAATTCTTATTTTGCTTTGTTATGTAGCTATCAGATAGTTGTCTATGTTCTAGTTAATAACTCTACACCTCTGCTCATTCCATCAACTCTAAGTAGAATTTTTGGATTATAAAGTAATCAAATTAAATTATAGATAGCACTGGTGATACAAGCCTGATGATCCAAGTTCAATCCGCAAAACAAAGACAACAACTAAAAAGTACAAACAAGTTTGCATCTATAGTTTCAACACTCCTAAGGCAAGAGAGGAGGCAGAGACAAAAGAGCTTCATGGAAGCTCCCAAGCAAACTACCCTGGAATATACAGCAGGGCAGAAACAATGAGAAAGAAAGAACTTGTCTCAGCAAATTGGAATTAGAGAATTGATATACAAAAGCTTTTCCCTGACCTTCAGATGCATGCCCTTGCAATGTAGACAAAACCACCCACCCCACCCTTGCACATGATGCATACATGTACACACACGATAATAATGATAATGATAATGATAATGATAATAATAATAATAATAATAATAATAAATCTATTAAGTGTGAAATAGGCTTGCTGGCTAAGAGGGATAAGGGAGGGTAAGAGAGTAAAGGATTATGAATATGATCAAACTGTACAATTTATGAAGCCATCAAAAAATAAGTAAAGGAAGTTCATGGCTTCTTATATAGTTTCAGTTTATGTTATGCGACAGAGAAAACCTTGAGGCTTGTGTTTCCAGAAACATTAGTTAAGGAAAGGAATTCAGACGCAAACTCTGGATAGGCCAGGTTTTCTTAACCTTTAATAATCACCTACTGAGGACTGTGGTTCATCTTTGTGATTTTTGTAAGTTCGCTGTTGGTGTCAATGCTGCTGTTTCTCAAAACTGACAAAGTAAAGACTTCTCTTTGGGGAAATATATATAAGAAAACATCGGCCAGTAGTTCGAGACAACTGGATCAATGGAACACACCAATTTCATTTGTACTTCTGAGCATATTTCTAGAAGGTAAGAAGCAAAAAAAAATGAGGCAATAGAAATTATTATTCAATGGCACTATTATTAAGCTAAAAGAAGTGGAAAGAAGCTAGGCAATGGTGTCGCACACCTTTAATCCCTGCACTTGGGAGGCAGAGGCAGGAGGATTTCTGAGTTCAAGGCCAGCCTGGTCTACAGAGTGGGTTCCAGGACAACCAGGGTTACACAGAGAAACCCTGTCTTGAAAAAAAAAATTAAAAAATTTTAAAAAAAGGAAGTGGAAAGAATTCTATGAAGAGAGTCAAAATCTAAAGACCCATGAGCAGATTGATTGGGAATAGAAAGGGTTGTTTAGTAGAAAGGAAGCAAATAGGGAAACAGGGAAGAAGTCACTGATAAAGAGCCCTCACTTCATTGGTTTAGTATGTTTGCTTTCAAACCAAATATTAGATTATGTTTGTTCCAGAGATTACTGGAGACAAGAAGGAATGCTAGAGCCAGGGAAAGCTGTCTCAACAAATTATTTTCTCCCCTTCATAATTCAGACATTATATCTATACATTAAGTTCATATTAGTAATTCAGATGAGCTTAATCTGAAGATTTATTTAAAACATCCACTGAGTTTCAAAAGAAAGCTCCCTACTGTACTGGCATCCTTTGAGTTATCAGAAGAAAATCACTGTTGGGTCCACCACATTGACTAGTACCAGATAGTGCTAAAGGAAGAAAGGTCACATATTGGGAATAATATACAAGAAAATGAAATAATATGCCAGAAATCAGAGAATTGTTTATGCTAAAAGACAAATGTTTTGATGTATGAATATTCTAACATATAATACAACTTCATATAGTTGTCCTAACCATATTTGATGATGATGAACCACAACTACAGTGATAATTTTGTTGTCAAGATAATCTTAGAGATGCTTTAGAGGCACTCATATCTGAGGATAATCAACACCCCTGCTCAAGAAGAAGGTAACTATACCTGGTTCAGGAAGCCTAGCCAGCCACCTGAGACTAGTGAGGTTATGAATTCTAAAGTATACTTATATCTCTTTACTAGACCACCAAAATACCTAACTGTATTCTAAATACTTATACCCACAGATAAATATAGCTCTTGTCCCTTAACAAAGAAACTTTTCTTTGAAACAGATGGACATCATTACAGGAAACCATAGCTAGTATATATGCAGTGTGTATCCATGCATAAATAGATGCATGTGAGTATATATATGCACCTGTCTTAAGAGAGAAGCAAGAAAGACATGACAAATAGAATAAATTTAGGTAATTGTAACAAAAAAATTCACTATCCTCCCAAGTGTTCTGCAAAGCAGAAAACATTAACAATTACAAATGAAAAAATAGTGTGTAGAGGAGCTAAAATAAAAACACATTTGAATTGTATTTTCTGCTTGCATTTGGAGAGTACATAACTTTCCCTTGCTTTTTCCCATTGTTTTATTTATGTGTTTAAAAAAACAATTGATTAAAAAACAACAAAACAATTAATGGACCAAAGACCACCTACCTCCGTTCTAAGCTCTGTATCACTATGCTTTTAGCTTAGCTCTTAAGATAAAAATATTTCACTGCCATTATTTTTCTCCATTGTTTTGATTTATGTCTTTGCATTGAAATATCCAAGAAATTTGGTGTGTGGCAGAAACTTTTGCTATCTTCTACAAGGTGTGGTTGGGAAATTCCTTTTCTTCTGTGTGTCTCAAAATCCTTGTCTCTTCTAGCAGTTGCCAGCAAAGAAAAAACAATGTCATTGAAAGGTAGTGATGTTAGAGACAAATAGCACTTGAACTGGAGTGATGTGTCCATCAGTGTGAATTTATCCATTGCTCTATGCATCTTCTCATTAAAATAAAACAACTGAGTTCCCTGGAATGTGACATGTCCTATGTAAATATTCAGCTCAGTTCATTTACCCACTAAGAAAGTAGAGTATATATGCCCAAGTCCATGTCAAAAAATTAAACATATACTTTTACTCTGTGCTTACCTATTGGGATATATTCTCTGTATATAGTGGTATATGAATGAATCACACCATCATTAACTATTAACTTTCACAAGCTATGGTTAGATTACTAACAAATAAATGATTCTTAATTAGGATTTGCTTAAAATGTCTCTAGCTGAATTTCTACCAGGACATATTCTGAAATTGGCAAATGTTGATCCAAATTTGAGAAAGCATTAAAACAATCCCCACAAGTAGAAAAAAATGAGATTTTTCTTGTAAGCATTTTTGACAAAGAAATTATTTCTCTGATGACTAGGTGACCTCAAACTGAAAACTTTTTTGACCGACACTTAGTCAGGGAATGCAGTTCAAGATTATTTGATCAAAGAAACAAAAAAATATGGCAAACATTAGTTTTATAATTAATTCCTTTGAGCAAAGGCAGTTCTTACTACAGAAAAGAGGATTCCAAAGCAAAGGCTAGAATTTCCAGTATGGTGAGTAAAATGATTTTCTTTGACCTTGGCCTGTACCAAATAAGACATCTTATTTTTCAGTATAATCTGGGCTTTCTGGTCAGAAATCTATGACAATGACTGCTGTTCTTGCTGTTTGTGCAATAATTGACATTTAATACTACCTTTTCCTCATAAATTCTAGAAACTATGAAGTAGAGAATCCCTACTGTTATACCTGGTAATTTGAATGCATACTTGATGATGTGTGCATGCATATGCATGTATATATGCAGTATATATGTGTCCTGGTGAGCAGGGCATTAAACAGGAGTTAGGGGAGATCACCTGAAAGAGAAGATGGGGGACAGGCGAACGCAAAGAATCATGACTTGTCTATAGGCTGATTAAACCATAATTTTTACTTTTTTCACACAGGGGTTATATACACAAAAAGGCAGGGTGTGGGGAAGAGGATGACGCAGGACTGTATTAGCAGGCATTTTGTCAGGCCGAAAGCTGATTTTAGACCTTCAGTGTATAAGCAGGGCTGACCCTGACATATATGTAAATGTGTGTATGTGTCTGTGTGTACTACTGTGTGTATGTCCTATGTCCTTCTACCTGTGTGTATACATGTGTATGTTGTGTGTGTGTGTGTGTGTGTGTGTGTTATGTGTAGACATTAGAGACAACCCGATTGTTTCGACTGGGAATGTATCAACTTTAAGGTTATGTCTTCTTTATAAAGCTTATATCTGTATCTCCTAAAATGACATTCTCAAGTCTTAGATACAGACATTGATTGTGCATATCTGGAAGGAGACTGAACTTTGCCACAGAGAGTATGTCAAGAGAGAAGATGTTAGAAAAGTGTTTTTCATTAATAAAAAGTTATTTTCATCAATAATTTTGGGTGTGTCATCAGGTTTTGTTAAGGATTGTGAGGATTAGATTAAAAACAATGACATCTGTTCTAATGGCACTAATAAATCTTGACTGCACAGACACAGAAAAGGTGAAATGATGGTGGTTAGCAGTACATACACTTTAACAGTTTAACGAGCAGGGTCTTTCCTGGAGTGTGTAAAGTCACATGATCATACTTTCCAACCAGAACAGTTGTATTAAAGAAGGCATGATGTGCACATCTTAAGTCTTTGTTTTGAATTCTAAGACTCAACTGCTAATCCTTGGATACATTTGAAGGGTGAGCGTTCATTATCTTTGTTGACATACTCTTTCATAAAACTCATTTTATTTATTCATGTGTACATATATATGCTTGCTTGTCAGTATATACACCACATATGTACAGGTGCCTGTAAAGTCTAGAAAGAATATTGGATCCCCTGATAAAAGTGATTCTGATGTGGTTGCTCAAAATCAAAACTGTTATGCTTTTAAAACTCAAGTCCCCTCTTTCTCCAGACCTCACAAAGTATCTACCTTTAAATAGTAAAGTAAAAACTAAAAGTTGTCCAACATTAAATTTGTGCCAGCTCTATGCTTACCTTGAGACATTCATTGTCTCCCATGATCAAAATCCTGCTACCATGGGGACTGGAGAGATGACTCAGCAGTTAAGAGAGCTTACTAATCTTTCAGAGAACCAGACTTTGATTCCCAAAATCCACATGGGATTCCTTACCACTGCCTATAGTTACAACTCCAAGAGGTTCTGTTCCCTTTTCTGTCCTCCATAGGCACCCAAATGTTTGTACATATATTTGCACATACACATACATAAAAACAAATCTTAAAACATGAAAAAAAAAAACCAAAATAATGTTCCTGCAAACGTATATGCTTTATAATCCCCAGAATTTGAGTATATGCTGCCTAGCAAGCAGATAATCAAGGATGAGACTTTGTAAGAACATAGAGAAACATTCCTTATCTTGGATAATTGAAGCTTATGTATTCGAAGTCTGAAACCCCAGAAGTACAGAGCTTCCTCTCTTGTTCACTCATTCTGTCTTTTTTTTTTTTTTTGGCAATTAGGATAAAAAGTATCAGAACAACTATGCACTCATTTGCTGGCTTGGAAGGCAGAGAGGACTGTGAGCCAAAGGATGCAAGAAATTTTTAAAAACTGGAAAACAAACAGGAGAGAAGTTTCTGTTCATATAGAAGGGAACAGAAAGAAAGCTCTAGCTTTAGCTCTGTGAGACTTTAGTCAGGATGCTGATAGAACCATACATGAAAATCAATTTCTTGTATTCAATGTACTGACTCTGAGAATTAGTTAATACATCAGAAAGAACCTAATACAACCATGTCATTCTCACAGTGACTTCATTTTGAGTGTGTTACACTTCCAATATTTCACCAATTTTTTTTCAAAAAGTAACACAAAGAATAACTTGTGTAGTTTGTTAAAGGTCACATGGAAAAACTATATAATTCAGAATTAATACCTACACTTTGATATTCTGTAATTCCTCAGAGTAGTAGAATTGTTATGTATGATCCATAAAGATGAGTGGCTGGATTTAAGAAGCTATACACTAAATATACTTAAATTCATCCTTCAATAGTTTTACTTGAAAAAAATAGGAAAACAAATCATCCAAAATGAATATAGCAGGAGTGTATTATTTCAAGCATACTGGAAATGAGTAACTAATAAAGCTTTAGTCACTGATTATACTGCGTAGTCAGTTACTACTGGAGGTGGGGATTCTAATGAGTTAACTGGATTTTTATTATATCAAATAGTGGAAAACAAGATGGATACAATATAAAAGAAGGTAGTAGCTAGAGATAGAAAGGATTGAGGAGGGCACAGCCTTAAACTTTGCCTATGGAATGTGCAATGGAGCCATACTTTGAAGCCATCTTTGGGAAGGATGGGGATGATGAGGGCCAGAGTGGTCACCTGGTGGTCATCAGGCCTCGAGTTCAAGCTATAGAACAGAGGGGGGAGAGAGACAGAGACAGAAACAGAGACACAGAGAGACAGAGAGAGCAAAGAAGCAGAGGGAAGGAGGGAAGTGGGATACACTGTATCACCCAAGATTTTCCTTCTAAACACATGTCAAGTAAAAGTATATATCTACTCAAGAGTTTGTTTTAACATTAATCTTATTAGCCAAAAAGTGGAAGGGGGGACTCAGTGTGCATCGGTTAAAATAGCATAAGCAGTGTGGTCTACTCATTCAATGGAGTATTATTTTTCAACCATAGGAAAAAAAATAAAGTACTGATTACTCCTACAGCTCAGGGTTTTATTTTAATTTGAAAGGAAGTTAGACCACATTTACACAATCCTCTGTAATACAAGTATCTAAAATAACCAAAGATTTACCTACATAATTTTGATTATTGTTTGCCTGGGATTCGTGAGGGATCAGTTAATGGGGTGTGGATCCTAGTGTGTATGGGATTTCTTCTTGAGATGCTAGAGTCTTTTGGAATTACTTCATGGTAATCACACAATATTGTCAACATATTAAACACATCAACAAGATGAGCATTATGGTATGTAAATTATATCTAAATTTAGAAGAAATGAATTTAAAAGATACCCTTTAAAAGAAATGATATAAAGCTCAAATTTTAGTGTGTTAATATCACTAACACAGAACACTGTAAAAAGAATATATCAGCCACTCAGTCTCTATTTGTTATTGTGTCACTTAGAATGCAATAAAGGCTATGCTGAATTAAATTTAGACCATTGTACCGTTCAATGTAAGGTCTTAAAACTGTATTTATGATTTCCCGCTATTGGGGTATAATTAAGGGTCTGGACGGGAATTGATTTCATCAAGATTTATAAGTTTGAGTGAACACACACTGAAGGTTAGTATGCTGCCCTTGTCTGAAGACTCCTTGTCTGACATGGACCTGTTATTGATCTACTGTCTCCCAGCTTACAAGCATGCCATTTTAAGGTTTTCTATTCTAAAACCTTACAATGCCCCTTCCAAAACCCATATGATCTATTACACATGAAAGTTTAATCAAGACATGTGTTTTATCAGAAAAGATGCAGCCTGGCATTAGCCATAATGAGATTTGTTCTGTCTGCTCACATAACAGCATCGCTATTGACTATATTCATTCATTGTTAATTGGCTTCTACCAATGAGTGTTGGCAAAGCTCCCAAAATATTCTTAACACATAAAACAGTGGGCTATAAAAAAAACTTAGGAGACTCTGGGGTGTCTCCCTAATTCCCAGAACTCTTATTGCAATATTTAAATATAAAATCAGTCTATTTTGAGGTTGAAGTCCTTCTCTTATAAATAATGCACCGTACCCCTATGCTATATACTCAAACATCAGCAGAGAGGTACCCCAGGAGGGAAATCCACAGGAAACAACAACAAAATCAGTACCTGTTGGCAAGGTTTGTAGACACATTTGAGGAAAAACGTCTTCTTCAATAAAATATGTAAAAATTATATGAAGACATGGGCAACAATTCCCTCTTCTCTCTAACATGACAAAATCACCTACATGATTTTTCTTCAGTGAGTAAAAGTTGGATATTGTTTTGTTTTGTATGGTTTATTCTTACAATTATCTAATAATGCATCCAAGCTCTTCTGGTTTCACAGCCCCAAATGTGATGTTCAGAATTTTCCTTTTCTCCATTTGTATTTGTGTGCTGTAATAGATTATTCTTCTCCACATTTGAAGAATCTCTTTCTTCTCTCTCTCTCTCTCTCTCTCTCTCTCTCTCTCTCTCTCTCTCTCTCTCTCCACAGTAACTTCTGCAGGGTAGGTGCTAATTTAGTGTTTTCAATTGTGTTAGTGGGGCTGGAAAGAATATAACTCAGCTCGAATTATAGCATTCAGGTGGTAGAGGCTGGGCTACACTGGGATACATAGTCTTGTCTTAAAAATCCATAAAACCCTCCAAAAACAAAGTGTGAATTTCAATTGTAGTAAATCTTAGTAAATGAAGAATATTCTTTTCACCATCTGCTTCTGCCTCTAACATAAGTGTTATCAAAAATTTTACATGTATTTTTCTGTTCCTGTTTTTTCTCCATTATTGTTGATTTGTGATTTTGTATGCACATGTGTGCATGACAGCATAACCAGAATACATTTGTAAATTACTCTGATATTTAGTAATTCCTATTGAACTATCCTCTTAACACTACAAAAAAATTGTTATTATTTTCATAACTCCAGAGTAACTCATGTAGGGATGTAACTAATTTTTAATAAGTCGACACTCCTTGAAAATATATTTAGAGACTTTTAAAATGTTTTCATTGCAAAATTTGTTCCAATCTAGTATGTGATATATATATATATATATATATATATATATATATATGTATATATGTGTGTGTGTGTGTGTGTGTTTTATACATAAATATATATTTATATATAGAGAGAAATATGATATATATAATATAATGTGATATATATAAAATATATTATATGCAATTTATATTACATAAAAGCATCACTGTTATGCAATCTAGTATTTCATAAAAACAAGAGGTATGTTTTTAATAGTAACAGACATATTTCTTACAGAATGTGGCTAATTCTTGATACATAAGAATTCTTTCCTGTTTCATCTAATACCAGTTATCACTGTTCCTTCTTTTTCACTAATTCAATATAAAACAGATCAGCTCATTATTCCCTTATGTATTGTGTTGGTTACTAATGAAATTAAGCCACTTTTTTGTGTTTTTAGTCCTATGAACTTCAGCAAATTTTCTGCTTATGTTTGTCTACTTTCTTATTGAATGCTTAATTTTCTTGATTATTTGAAAATCTCCATCAAACAAATAATATTCCAGTGTTATTCTCATTTAATCTGTGTTACGAGAATTTCCATGACACAGAACTTTTATAGTTGTATGCTACAGGTAAATCAAATCCATAGAGCTTCCAAACTTTTGGCTTCTAGTTCTTTTGTGTTTGGTAACTATTCTTATCTTTAACATTTCTGTATTAGTCAGCTCAAGTTGCTGTAACAAAATGCTTTAGGCTGGGTCGTTTAAGTTGCAGAAATGTAGTTCTCACAATTCTGGACTCTGAATCTACAAGATCCAGATAGTGTTCAGTTTCTAGTGAGAATTTTTAGGAAAAGATTGTCCATCTCACATGGCCTTGCCTTGAGTAAGAAGTGCATAGAAATACTTTGCTTCTTTCTCTTTTCCTTCTCTCCTCTCCCTCTCCCCCCCCCCCAATTTCTTGTCTTCTGCTGCTTTTACACCTAACTCTAGATAGTCCCCACACAAAGACCATGTTTGATCAACCATGCTCTTTTAGGACTTCTTTAAACTTTTCTACTTTCTAAAGCAAAATATCTTAATATAATCAACTTGTGTGTTGATTCTTCTCAAAACACATAGCGGGCACAATTCAGCCCAAACCAATTATAAAGATGGGGAACTTCTAAACATTTAGATGTTTAATTTATGTGAAATTTAATTTTCTCAGCCAAAAAATTAATTTTCTCAGCCTTACAATACTGGTTTTCTGAAATAATGATCTAACTTATTTTTCCAAGTTGATAATATTCTCTCCACTATTATTTGGTGAGTGGCCCTTTTTTATTACTAACAAGAACTGTCAATAATATTTGTTATTCGAACTAACTAAATAAATAATCAAATTCCAGGACTTTTCCTTTCTAGCCAATGTGTTCCAGGGATCTGCCTATCTCTCCTCCAGCTCCTCATTCTTTCCTCCTGCACTAAATATGTTATAAACTGAGCCATCCACCCAACCTCTAGATACCCATTTACAACAATCATCTAGTGTCATCACAAGACTGCTTATAACCTCAAATATCACAAAACAAATACAAACTGTGCGTTGTTTGTATTCTTGCTACACCCTGAAAACAGGGGTCAGGCAAAATTTCAAATTCAACCAATTATATATATTTGACTGGGACATTGAATAAGAAGCAATAAACCAACAAAGAGCACAGCTCTATGTGATAGCATCAAAAACAGAGATCTCCAGTTACCGTGGATACAGAGCATCAAAATGCTACGTAGACAGCTCCTTTGTTACAGTTCTGTGTGTCTAACTAGAGAGATTCTCTTAATTTTTGCCTGTGTTCAAAATTTTGTCCCCCAGCCTCCCTTTAAATCTACCCAATACCTTCTGAATAAATCTATTTTTGATGGATATAGTCATAATAAATTATGAGGCTTCAAACAAGGACTGCAACTGATATAATTTCAATTTTAATGTTATATATATATATATATATATATATATATATATATATGCATAGAATCACTGGTTATAAATACAATTCACTTAGTAGGAATGCCATTTAGGTGTCTCCAAGCACTTGTTAATTTACATCTGTAAAGAAAAACATAGACTACATTGCTGTCATTTCTAAATTTACAAGAACCATATTATTCAAAAAGTAAAACATGCATAATGTGTTGACTTTATAAGACTAACAGAATTCTAAATATGTCATGAAATTAGCATAGAATATGAATACAGACATAAAGAGCAGACTGATAAGATAAGAATAATTGTATATATGATATATATATCTATCTATATATATATAGATAGATATATCAAAATTACTAAAACTAATGAAGAAATACAGCCAACTACTGTAAGAAGAAATTTAAAAATAGAATAATGTCATAACTAATACTATGAAATTTAATCACTAATTAAAAACTTGGCTTAGTGATAACATTAGAGAAATATGGCGTTGCCACATCATTTTCTTCTGGACACTGTATTTTTAAGGAAACTGTTCCAGAATAAACACCCCATAACATATTTTATGTACTTAAAACTACTTTGATGCCAAAAATCATAAGCATAAATACAAGAATTTAAAAAAAAATAAAAGGTAGGCCAGGTTCTAATAAGAAAATAATAAAATTAATACTGCAAAATGGTGACATGAAGTACATAACCAGGTTGGAAGGCAGCATAACAATTGAAGCATACTTGAACCCTAAAAAGTAAAACTAGGACAAAGTTCATAAACATCTTGGTAAAGGTGGGGAAGGTGGTGATTAAGCGGAACCTCTGTGCACGTGGGAGAGAAAATCAGGGCCGTTTGCAGACTGATAAAGAGAACACAGTCAAGACCACAAACAAGTTCCTTGGAGCAGCTGTAAAAAAAAAAAATGTTAAAACCAGCATGACTGACACAGTTTGTGTTTCACACACTTCTGAATGTTGGAAAATTCAAAATCCAGAAACCAAAAGATCAATTTTGGAAGAAGGTCTTTGTCCTCACTTGAAAATGGCAGACTTCTTGTTGTAAGTACAAAGCACATAGGGAGCTTTCAGGATGTTAAGACCAACAGGACATTTTAAAGATCTCATGAAAGCATAAGGCAAAAAGACACCGGCAAATGTGATTCTCTGTAGTCAAAAATTCTTTGCAGCAAAAGGAGCAATCATCGGATAAGAGCAATCATAGAAAATAGAACAGGATGTTTTCAACAGTTGGTCTCACAAAGTGTTAAAATCCAGAATACACAACAAGTTGTAGAATACAATAGGAAAAGCTTTAAATCTAGTAACTTGCTTTAAAACACAATACAACTAGATAGGTATTTCCACACACACACACACACACACACACACACACACACACACACACACACAAGACAGAAGGATGTATAAAAAAAATGGCTGATATAATTTGCATTTCTATCTTGCCAGTACTAAGGAAAAGAATGTAAACTGCAGTGAGATGTCATCTCCCACCAATGAGAGTTGTTTTTATTAAGATCACAAGATAACTAGTGCCAGTAAAGATGAAGAGGAAAAAGAGAATTATTGAACATTCTTAGTAAGAATGAAAATTAACATAGTCACCATCAGGAAGAGTAAATGTAGTTCTTTGAAATTTTGATCTAGAACAATTGTGTGACCCAGTACAATTGTTGAACAATTGTGTGTCCCACTTGGTACGCATTCAAATGAAATGATGTGTCAAAGAGACGTGTTAACTTTCATTTTCACTCCCGCATTGGTGACAGTAGTCAGGTCATGCAAGCTGCTCAAGTATAATGTGAGTGAAACATGAGATTCATTGAAATTGCCTGCAATAACTTCCTGGGGTCTCAATTACTTATCATTGTGTTTAGTCTTATGGTAAATGTCATTCACTGTACTTATTGTTTTTCATAATTATAAAAATTTCTCTATAGGTTTTGCCATATATGCCAAGGCTTCCTACTACTAATTGTAAATAGTCCTAGGGAGTAACATAACTCAAATTACATGTTGTTCATTGTGATGCTTAAATGAAAATGAAAGAACATTTGTATTTCTTTAATTTTTGTTTAAAATTTATTTTATTCTTCAAGTTGATAAATATATCGCTATATAGCATAAAACATTACCCTATTTAGAGTTAAACTTTAGTGCTATACTTAAGGAAGATTTTTGTGCTTACAATGTCATCATGATGCTGAAATGAATTTTGAATTAAGCTTTATTGGAGATGAACACTCTTCCAGATGTTCATTTAAAAATTGTCTTAATTTGTTTCATAGAAGTTATCATATACTTCCCTTAGCAATTAGATTCTTTATACTGTGTATACATCAACTGGGAACATAAGACTTTAAGTATCATGAAATTAGAAAAGTATTGACATTTGTCTATAATTTTCTTTTTTTTTAAATTGTCTTTTATAACGCTATTTCTTACAAAACAGACTCATTTTTACATTTCACTTTTGTGAAACTATCTCTCAAGTTCTAAGACTGTGGTGGTTCAACCTTACCTTCAAAGTTTTATTTTTTATGTTCTCAATGTTAATAATTTGTCAGTTTTTCTCCCAGTAAGAATAGATTTGACCTTAAACCAAAAATCCTCAAATGTTTTAAAAGTATAACTGAAGTGACTTTGTCATCCATAAATGAACATTGACTTCATTTTCTTTTCACAAGCAAATTTTTGATATAATATTAAATTAATCTAAAACATACATGGAAAACTTAAAGTATAGCAAACATTCCTAGGTAAGCATTACAAATGTTTGAACAATGTGTATGTGTAGAAAAAGCTTAAGCAATAATATTATCTGATAAAAAAAGTATTTGATTAAATATGAATATATTTTAGTGGAGGTATGTCACATACAATATTTGAAACATATATACAAAAAATTGACTTAAATTCATATTTAACATTAACATTTACAGAGAGAAAGAGAGTCAGAGAAATTAACAATATTGAAGAAAACTCACTATATTTCTCTGTTGATTTATTAGTAATATATGTATTTTCTAATATCTCTTTCTTATTAAAAGCTCACTTAATACAAGTGCACATGCCTGTCCATAAAAAGAGAAATTATAATTGACTCTCATAGTATGTTTAAACTTTGCTTTGAACATCAGTGACTTCAATATTTGAGAACTTAATTTAAAATGTCAGCTCATTTTATGTGTTTAAAAATCCTATATTTCTGAATGAAATGTTAAACAAGCAGATTTCAATAACAGTTGTAAATGGTGAGTAAATACCACCTGATGTAATAATGAAGAAAAAATTGTAAGCAAAACCATTTATTCTGAATTAAGAAATGTAAGACATGTATTCAGAGAATAATTTCACTAAGTGTTCCTATGTGCTGCCAACAGTAGCTCATTGTTTTAATTAACACTTTTATATATGTGAAGGAATATAACTATCATAATTTATGCTCTTTTTCAGGAAGGGGATAGGAACTGTATCTCAAATCTATGAATCAAGTTCTTTAGGCAAAGGCAAAGAATCTTTATCTAAAATTGTCATCAAAATACTTAATTGATACTTTAAAAACTTATATTTAACCTGATTTGATGGCCTAATAGCACTAGATTTAACTTTACTCATAGCTTCCAATGAGATATATTTTTTTTTCATTTGGCATATGGATAAAAGTAACTCAATTTCTATTTTATTAAATCAAGAGCATTAATTCTTTTGAAAGCACATTCTTTTTTTTTAATTTTTCTTATTGGATATTTTATTTACATTTCAGATACCAACCCCTTTCCCCATTTCCCCTCCCTAGAAAACCCCTATCCCGTGCCCCCTTTTCCATTTTGCTTTTATACATTTTTTTTAAATGTTAGTCAAAGACTTTATAAGTATGGTAATGCTCAATCAGAAGTGTAACCTACTACCCAACCTAGCTATGTAAACTATCTTTGACTGGTGGAGACATGTGAACTTCTGCCTCCATGCCCCCTCTCTCTTTCTCTCTCTTTTTCTCTCTCATTACCGAGCTTCTCATCTACTTCATCTTCTCCTCTCCTTACTCCATCTTTTCCTCTCGGTGCTCCTTCCCCCTTAGCTCTTCCTACATATTACCCTTCCTGTTAAAATAAAACTTTTCTCACAAAATACAATTAGAGCATAATTATTCCTATTTGTACCAGTGAGGTACAAGATAGTCTTAATACCCAATCCCTCCTCTTTTTGACTAACCAGAATCTCTGTCGTCTCTCTTGACTAAAACACTTAATTTTGAACCTGGCTTTTTCTTGGCTTTAGAATGAATGTCAGCTGAAAACCATCCACTCAGATCTTTTCTCTCAAGGTAAATAGCCAGGATTGGCTATGAGTCTATAGGTCTTCAACACAGTCAGAAATCCAGAATGACTAGATTAACTGAAGTTATGGGAAGCACTAAGCATAGCTTCTAAAACTTGGCCAATTTATAGAGACCACTGAACACCTGGACAGCCCTTATACTACCGAACATTGGAGCATCAAATCTTCAGCCTTCTGGCCCAAATTCATCTGACAGACCTTAGTGCTGCAGAATTATTAAGGGCTGGTTACTCTGTCTAGGCAGATATAATCAGTCGACTATTCTGCAAGTGTGTCCTTTTCTGGACAGTAATTTGTCTGTAGATGGAGAGAGGCAATTCTTGCCTAGTGGCTATCTCACCACAACTGGAGTAACTCCAAGGATGCTCAATTTCTTCTTAGAATCCAAGACAGGAAGCTGTCAGGAGCAGACAGGTCTCTAATCAAGATGAACATTAATATAGAAATATTTGTGATGTCAATTCTATGGATTTCTGACGTTTTGAAATCCAACTATCCGTGTAAGGTAACCTAGATTGTTGTCTGTTAACTCCTCTCAGCTATTTCTAAGTAAAATATAGAAAACGCCTTAAAAATAAACTCAAAATCATGAATTTGCTATAGTCCCTTAACTCACAGGCTAATCATCCCAAGTCTGTTAAAAAAGTTAAAGAAGGACTGGGTCTAAACCTTGTATTTCTAAATGTGTTATACAGGCACAATGCCCATGAGAGTATCAATATTCATTTCACTTTCATATCAATAAGAAGCGTATACTACTGAAAACCTTAAATTTAAAATCCAAGTGAATTTTGTACCATTTAAGAAATTATAATTTCATCTTGATACTAAATTATACAGATTTCTACCAATAGGTTATGGCTATGCCATAAATCCTAGCTAATCCTCCCTGTTCCAACAAAACCACTACTTTTTTCCAGAGAGACAGCCCAATATTAACCACCTTAGTCCCCAAGCCCAGGGAATAGGGGCGTTGACTCTTCTTTAACTTCTTCAAGCTGATTATTGGCGTTGAGATATTAGAAGAGGGGTGAAGGGGAAGAGTAAATTGATAAGCTTCTGACGCTGTGTCTTCACTGCACCCAGATGGAATTCCCAGACACCGGAAGTTTGAATAGGTCTGCTCATTTTGCTTGATGAGTAGATACAACAAGGCTGTGTATTCTGAATTCTCTGGACAAGTTTTAGTATCAAGAAAAAAAATTTTTTTTTCTAGAGGGCTGACTTTTTTTTTTTTTAAAGATGTTGGTTCTAACAACTTTTTCCCCCCTTTTATGTAGTTGGTTATAATATTTACATTTCAAGTTTTCTTATCCCATTTCCCCCACCACCCAGGAACCCCTTATCCCATCCTCCCTCCTTATATCCCTTCTATGAGGCTGTGCCCGCACCTACCCCCTACCCCCATTACTCCCTCCTCACCCTCACATCCCCCCCATTCTGTGTTCGTTTTTCATGGGACCAAGTATATCCTCTCCCACCTATGCCCAACAAGGCCGTCCTCCCCTACGTATACCGCTAGAGTCGTAGGTCCCTCCCTATGTGCTCCCAGGCTGATGGTTTAGACTCTGGGGGACTCTGGTTGTTTGGTATTGTTGCTTTCCTCTTGGGGTCACAAACCCTTCCTGCTCCTTCAGTCTTCTAAGTTCTCCATTGGGAAACCTTTGATCTTATCAGTGGTTAGCTGTGAGCATCGTCCTCTGAATGTGTCAGTCTCTGGCAGATCTCTATGGAGACAGCTATATCATATTCTTGACAGCATGCATTTTCAGCCATCCACATCAATGTCTAGCTTAGGTGACTGTACTTGGGGTGGATGCCCAGGTGGAATGGTGTCCTGATGGCTCCTCCTTCAGTTTCTGTCCCATGTTTTGTTTCCATAATTGCTCCCTTGAGTATTTTTGTTACTGGTTCTAAGTAGAACTGAGGCATCCCCTCTTGGTCTTTCTTCTTCATGAGCTTCACATGGTCTTGAAAGCACAAACTTAACTACTAGTAAATGCTCAATGATGTCTTTGTGTGTTTAAAGTTTCTTCCATTTTATCCTTCTTGCTTTTTATCCTCTTTTCCCTGATGCCTCCAAGGACATTGAATTTACTGCTGGCTTTCAGAACTTCTCAGTGAATTATAACAGTAGAACTCTTATCAAATACTTCAGAAGGGAATGGAAATGGAAATGAGGACATGAAGGACCTTCTCCTTAGCTGTTTGCTTAAACTTCAGAAGCCACCAGATACATGAGGTTACTCTTATCATTTTACAAGTGAAAACAGACACAGACAGCTTAAATACCTTTCTGAGTTCTCAAAAGTTGTCCAAATTGAAGCACAATTGTCCATCCAAAAGCCTGCTATTGGTTTTCTATGTATACCAGGATCATCCTGAGAGAAAAGGGATGTTCTAAAATAATTCAACTATTGGTATATTATTTTTTTACTAAATATTGTTTTTTAAGTTGGTAGACATAACATTGACTCATTGGTGACCGTTTTCAATGATTTAATTTATCCTAAAGTGAAAGCAATATGTAGTAAAAATAAATTAATACTGATGAAAATATATCCTGTTGTAGTAGACAAAAGATCAATTAATTTGTCTGTTCATGGGGCTTTTAAATCAACTTTTACCTGATAATAACACTCATCTCAAACTGTAACATAAAATAATTTGTTGAAGGATTCAATTGCCAAAATTTTCTTTATTTTTAACTTTTTATAAAATATTTACAGTTGTTCTATGTTTAGTTTATAGTTTAAGAATTACCCCTCTACATAAAACATAATAACTTTTACTACAATTTGTATCCCTGTAGGTATTCTGACAAGTGATAAGAAATGCAGAACAAATTGCCCTAAGGAGAGATGGGCTCTGTTCAAATTTTAATTACAGTGAGTACTTTCTCAAGTATTATAATATTACTTCCATTCAGAGTACAGGAATTTTTACGTAAAGATGTCTATTAGTAAAAGCTTGTGAGATTATTTGCTTGGAAGCTTCATCAAGTGTGTCACTAAATTAAAGGCTCTATGTCTCAGAGCCACATTTACAGGTGTTCTCCTATCATGTTGCAGTAGCCCAGAACTGTATATATAATGTTAACAGTTAATGTGCTGCTGGCTCTCTGTGTTCAACTTTTCTCTATTTGCTTTGTTTTTGTTGATGCTTATTTCAATATCTTTCTGGTTTCAAGCAATGAAATGCACTAAACCTCAAGAATATACCTTTATTGGCTTTCTACAATATGAATCCTATTTCAGTAATTCCAACCAATTTCAAAACAAATGAAACATGGATTTAGAAGCTTATTTTCAGAAACTAGCACCATCTCCTTTGCCATAGAGTCTATGGTAATTGATAAAAATTTGTCTCTGGACCAAAAGAATTCTGGTAGTCTTGTTTGGATTCCACCCATTATATGATATGGATCTATTGGAACTAATTCATGTTCTGTTTGGAGCCACAGAGCATGGGTACAATAGCAGTATTGCTTCATGGTCAAGATCTTCTATTAATGAAACCAATATCCTAATGATTCTCACACATAGATTTGAAAACTCAAGGTATAACACAAAGGTTTAAATTTGGTAATAAGAAATACTCATTACAGCCTCTGGTTCACAGTTAAGACTCATAGTCCCTGAACAGGATTATTAGCTTGAGGTAGAAGAAGAAGTTTCTTCAGTCGATCCATGCTTCGCAGTTCACGTCTCTGGAGCCATCACCACTGATACTGAAATGAGCATCTACAAAAACAAAGCAAACAGACAAAGTTGAACACACAGAGCTAGCAGCAAACTAACTGACTGTTAACATCCTGCAGCCCTTCACTTTTTATTATTAACCTTCTTGTAAATGGAACATGTAGCATTTATTTGCACTGTACATGAATGCTCATATAATTCATTTCTGCTTGACTGTATCTTTGTGAACCACCCAAGTAAATGGCAGATTTGCCTTTCAATACTACTGCAGTGGGAGATACCACAAGGGTCTCTATAAGCTGTGTGACAGAATTACTAAGCTTCTGTTTCCTCCATGTAGTTCCACTTACAAGTCATTTGAAATAGTCTGGCTTTTCTCCTGACTATTAGCCAGTTGCCCAAGGGCTGCACACATCTGAAAGCCAGCAGCAGATGCCAAAACATATTGCCTCTCCAGAATCCCTGGCAAGAGCAGCAGCATTGAGCACATGGATTTTTCAGCACCAACTGAAATCAGTAAGGGAGTGATATCCCCACCCCAGCCATTGCTTTCCATGTCATTATGTGTTTTGCTTTATCAGTAAGTACCTAAAGACTCTCGGTGAGAAATGTTTGTTTCATTCTGAACAAGACTGAGGCAGGAAAGGTGGTTATTTATGACCCTCTTTAAGATGTAATGACCTGCTTATGTCAGCAGTCAGCTCAAGTGTGCATGCATTTCAAGAGTACAGTAGACCAGTGGACAGTGCATAATAGAAGAAAAGCTTCATTCTTACTTATTTTAACAGAACTGATGCTAATAGTTCATTCAGTGTTCTGACTGTGATAGACACAAAACCAAGAAGGGAACTGGAAAGGTTTGATCTAGAACTTAAATTTTCTTTATTTTCATTTTACGTATGTGTGTGTAAGAGGTGTGCGTGGGAGGCACAGGTACCACAGCAGACATATGGAGGTAAGAGAACAATCTTATGGAACTTTATATAGAATTTTAAAAAATGTAGAATCTTTATATAGAATCCAGAAATCAAATTCAGTTTTCCAGGCAGCAAAACAAGTGCCCTTAACCAGCCCGGACATCTTACTGAACCTTTAGCTACAGCTTTCACAAATGACACAAGTCAAGTGCAGTCATCTTTTCTACTGGTAAACATTTGTGGAGAAAAAAACAAAAATTAATGTTTAATAAGCAATACTTTCATCATCTGAATTCAAGAAAATTTTAACCAAAATTTTTAACACTTGGAAATGTGTGTACTCTGTTCTTTCCTATGGAAATGAAGTGTTTGCATTTATACGTGTACACACACACACAGAGTAGTTATTTTTCAAAGGTAAGTGTCATGATGTTTTTTAGATATTTTAAAAAATACAACACTTTGAATTTACAAAGTTTAATTGCTTTGTGTTATTGGCATTACAGCTCTTAACTCTAAAATTAACTTTTTTGTTTGGTTTTGTTTTTTGAGACAAGGCCATCCTGGAATCCACTCTGCAGACCAAACTAACCTTGAACTCACAGAGATCTGCCTGCCTCTGCCTTCCTCATGCTGGGATTAAAGGCATGCGTCACCCTGCCCATCTGCAATTCACTTAATATTTTTTTTTAAGTAAAAATCCTCCACACTGTTACCATCCAACTCTCTCTATTGCCTCACACACTATGTTCCTTATAGATTCATGTCCTCTTTTTATTGATTTGTGTTGTGTTGTGGTGTGTGTGTGTGTGTGTGTGTGTGTGTGTGTGTGTGTGTGTATGTGTGTTTATAACTCCTCCTAAGTTCAATTAATGCTGGCCTTCTGTTTATGGGTGTGTGGTCATCAACGATGTCATTGACCACATACTAGCAATCACATCTCCAATAAAAAATGACTCAATCCCATTCTACATATTTTTTAAATAGCACACAGATCTCAAAAATATTTTATGAATGGAATCAAATTATATCCTCCCATAGTTTTAATGTAAATTAATATAAATGAATGCTCTAGCTCATTAAATAAAAATCAAATGATATTGACAAGTCATTTTAACTATAGTAATCAAAATATATTAATTTTAAAAAAAAGAAAGCAAATCTCATTTGATTCTCTACTATTGTGTAATCATAAAATACAGTTGAAATTATATAGTATCAAAATCACTCACATAAAAGCTTACTTTCAGCATTCATTCCCTAGCAAAAATCTTTATTTTATTTTATTTTTACTTCTGCTTATTTGTATATGTATGTGTGTGCCAGTGCCTGAGGAGTCCAGAAGTGGGCAGGCATTAGATCTCTAAGATTTGGAGTTATGAGTGGTCACCTGATATGGCTGCCAGAAACTAAGCTGGGGTTGTTTTCAAGAGCAGCAAGGACTCTGAATTACGTTTCCAGCCCATCAGACCTTTCTTCAAGTAATTAGTGACAATTATCAAATGCTAAGAACAGTTATAATGCTCATGACCCTATGTAAAATACTCCACATTCATGAGTATCCAGCTCACATAAAATGCTTTATTATGCCAGCTTTACAAATAGGAAAACTCAGCCATAAAGATAGTAAATGGCTGACTTAGAGGCACCCATAAAATCAGGTCCTATGCCAACACAGGTAATTAGATGTACAACCCTTGAACATTCAACCTTGGGTAGGTAAATTATAATGCCTATTAGTTACTTGTGTGCAGCTTTTAACAAAATATCTGAAGGAGAAAAGAGCAGGCTAAGAGGGAAAAACCATCTGTCTCACAGTTCAGGGATTTAAGTCCATTATTCCTGACTCCATTGATTGATTCTGGTGAGGCTGAAGATCATATGAGGACCAAGACAGTACAGGAACAGAGACAATGGAGGAAGAGCTGAAGGGACAAACACTCCTCACAGGCGTGTCCTTCAGTGACCTACTTCCTCCAACCTTAGTTCATTTCTTCAATTTTCCAGTATTTCTAAAAATAATGCTACCAACTGGGGAACAAATGTCTAACACATAAGCCAGTGGGGGTGCGTTTCATATTTAAATCATGACATTACACATCCCGATAGGTGTGGTACATCTAAAGAGGAAATGTCTTGCCACCTCTAGATAGCTGTAGTTTTGTCACCAGGACCAGATCTCTGGTCTTCAGGGGGCAGGAGGGTGGAGTTGGCACATCATAAACATCACTGAGTCAATTCTTTGTAATGAGGATAAAAAGAGTAGAGAGAAATCCCAAAATACATTTTCTATCAGAAAGAATATCAGGTCAGAATTCAAGTAACCTGGTATAAAGGACAGAGGATAGTACCTATACAACTAGCAGACAAGACTGACAAGCTAGCTCTCTGCCTTCTTGAAATGAAAATTTAGAGGCTCAGTTTAGAAATTTCACCTTCCTTCCTCTTCCATGCTTTGTTTTGGCCTGCGCTTCTGATGCCTGGACTTTTTTAAAAGTTCCTTCACCAAGCTGTCTTTTCTTCCATTTCTAAAGCCATAAGAGAAACACTGCCAGACTAATGTGCCTAAAATGTTTCATATGAGCCAATGTTTATATATAGGACATGCAGCTTCTGTGTTATGTAATACAGTGGTCCATTAAAAAGAAGATATCTATGGCCTCTATAAAGCACTGAAAGGTTCAGCACTATTTATAAAACGTCTATAATAAAGTTCAAAGTCTACTTGCCTCCCTCGTGATCAGTCATCCCTTCTCACAAATATTCCACCGACACTCGTCTTTTCCTCTATCCACTTATTTGCATTTCCTGTTCCTCAGATAACAACTCTAACAGCATTTCTACTTACTCTCCACATTTCTACTACCCTGTTCATAGTATGGTTTAGCTCATATATATAACAATTACTCCAAAGATGAAACTCCACGTTGTCACTTGCCTGACTACTTCATCCAGGCTTCAAACTTCTTTTTTCTGTTTCTAAATGTTGGACTATTTGTCATCCTGGTTGGCTCTGTCTTGTAATATATTTTATGAATATACACTGTCTCCTGTCAACTAAACTATGGCTCTAGCCTTTCCATTTGCTATTTCTTTAAAATGACACAAAAGACAACATTGGGTCCTTAAGTACCCAAAGCTTAGTGAATATCAATTTCATTAATACAACACATTGTTAATTTGCTAACTTTGTGATGTAAGCTGT
Organism: Rhabdomys pumilio; assembly: GCA_030674055.1. Classification (NCBI taxonomy): domain Eukaryota; kingdom Metazoa; phylum Chordata; class Mammalia; order Rodentia; family Muridae; genus Rhabdomys; species Rhabdomys pumilio. The sequence goes on along the minus strand of JANHMN010000010.1, from coordinate 65,564,312 downwards.
AGTGACTCAAAGATTGAACATTTGTTCTTGGTGCTTGAATGAATATTGGCATAGCATAAATAGTGTCTAACAACAGCAAACACTATATAACAGCATTTGTATAAAACATTAGCCCAGAAAAGCCTTGTTTGAGCATTACTTCTTCTGATTCATACTTTCTTGGCTTTTAAAATATTGCCATTGGCTCTTCTTCCATTCTGCTTATTTTTCCATATTCAAGTTGAACATGGAACATGTTTGCTTCTAGACAGTATAATTGGATCAGATGGAAACTTTTGAAACTAAAATTTGTCCTAAAATTGCTAAAGATCTGTTCCTAGTATCTTGATATTGTTCAAATAAGACATGAGGCACCAATACCAAACCTTGTTATGAATAATTCTATATGTTGAAAAATTGACACCGCTGAGTTAAATTTGCCATACTCCCATTCCTAAAGTATTAGGTTTATGAGTTAGTCAGTGGTCTCCTTGCTGGAGCAGCACTCATAATAGGAATCCCTGGGGGTGATTCACATGTAGTAAATTAAAATTGTAACAGACAAGAATTACAAGGAGGCAATTCAAATGTGTGTGTGTGTGTGTGTGTGTGTGTGTGTAACAGTAATTTGAATAAATTTTATTGTCACAATGCAGAATATAAAACTAAGGTTTGAAGTTGGCTTCTTATTTAGAAGTTTTAGATGTATTATATTATCCAGATCAAAAATTAGGAACAAGACCCGTCTCTGAAATTTGAGGTTTTAATATCAAATTCTACTGCTAAAAGACTTTTTTTTCTTTTTTAATTGTTTATTTTATTGTTTATTTGTTTTATTTAATTGTCTGAAATGATATAATTATGTCATTTTCCTTTTGCTTTCCTTCATCCAAACCATTTCATATATCTCTCCTGACTCTTTTTCATTAACTTTGATAGTTAGAAATATATATTATAGACAAATAGATGATAGGTAGATAGATAGATAGATAGATAGATAGATAGATAGATAGATAGATAGATAGACAGAGAGATAGATGGTAGAAAATAGAGAGAGTGATAAATATATGTGGATTTATACCTAGGTACATAAGGACAAACCGTTCAATCTGTATATTGTTACTTACATGTATGGTTTTCAGGGCTGGTCATTTGGTATTGAATAATCAATTGATGTTCTCCTCCCTGGGGAAGACTATTTCTCTTGCTCTCAGCATTCCCTTGTTGCTTGGTTTTCTTTCTGTATGATTGAGACCTCCTGAGCTGTCCTCCTTGGCTTTCTTCTGTCTGTGTTAACATGTCTACTCTCGCTGTCCTTGTTCAATTTATGAAATTTACAAATAAGTGTAGTTTTACCCCTCATCAAGAAAAATTCTCTTTGCAAGAGGCTGAGACAATTGTTCAAAAACACAGCCAATCAAGTGAAGAGTTTTAGAGCCTGATCCAGAGAGAAACATATACATCACACATATCCTGCACCAAAAGCTCCAGGTTTATTAAGGAAGGGGGGGTGTAAAGATTGTAAGAGTCAGAGAACTGGTAGTTTGCTGTGATTCTGTGTCTCCTGGGAATGTCAGAAGCCACACCTATAAAGTCTTACCAACATGTCTACCAAAACATGATGTGAATAAAAACAACACAGAGACATAGTTTTAACCAGAAAAGACCACATCAGTTGGTTATAGAATATCAAATGGTCAACCCTTAAAACATAGTAAAACTGTATGGAGCATATAGCTTACATTTATGTATTTAAGAACATGTCTGGGTAGCTATCGTTTAGACAAAGCAGTAAGCTATGGAATGTGAAATATTTTTTTTACCAACTATATATCTGATTGAGGAATAATATCTAGTATATTTAATAAAGGATTCAAAAATGGCTATCAAGAAAAAAATAAACCCAATTTTAAAATATGATACAGATCTAAACAAAGAATTCTCAGAAGAAGAAATACAAATGGCTAAGAAGCACTTAAGGGAATGTTCAACATCCTTTGTTCTCAAGGAAATGTAAATCAAAACTTCTTTGAGATTTCATCTTACACAAGTCAGAATGACCAAGATCAATTAAATAAATGACAGCTTACGCTGGTGAGGATGAGGAATAAGGGGAACACTCAACCCATTGCTGGTACAGCTGCAAACGTGTAAAGCTGCTGTGGTAATCATTATGGTGGTTCCTCAGAAAGCTGGGAATATCCCTACCCATAGATCCAATTTTATCACTCTTGGGCATATTTTCAAGGAATTCTACATTCTACTACAGACACACTTGCTTAACTGTATACATTGTTGTCCTATTCTTATTAGCCAGAAATTGGGAAAAGATAGTATGTCTACCAATGGGTTGATAAAGAAAATGTGGTATATTTACACAGTTAAATATTACTCAGCTGTTAAAAAAAAATGTCATCATAAAATTTCCAGGTAAATAGAGATAGAATAAAGATCATCCTAATTGAAGTAACCTAGATCCAGAAAGATAAATATAGTATGTATTCACTTATAAGTAGGTGTTAGTTATTAAGTCAAAAATAAGTAAGCTACAACCTGTATAATCAGAGGAGTTAGGTATAGAGTAAGAAACTGAAAGGGGGAAACATATTTCCCTATGAAGTAGGAATAAAATAAGTAGTATAGAAGGATAATGCACAAATGGGATGATCATATGAGGCGGAGGCAGAGGAGGAAAGAAGAGGGGAGGTAGTAAGGGGAGGGATATCTAAAGGGTCACTTGAAGAGTTGTGTTGAATTCTAACACAGTAAAAGCTTCCTAAATTATGTACATATATATGAAGGTGATCTACATGGAATCACTAAATAACACAGGGGAAGTGGAGCCACACTGGAGCATCTTTCACCACCAAATGAAGCATCCAGTTATCCAAATGGATTACACCTAATTGAATTGCTGTACAAAGAGGCTCTATAGGAACCTCTAAACAATCCAGCCTATTGCCAAGGCTATTGGTTGCCCTCCACAGGCTAACATTAAGGTCATATTAGTAAAGACAATACCTACACAACTTACTGAACATAGACAAGTGAAGCTAATGTCTACTTACAGTCTTCACTCCTACTGACTAGTGTTTATGGTTTTAGAAGGTATTGTGCACACTGCTGAAGGAGAACGCAAACACCAGGCCAGTTACAAAAATTTGATCTACAGTGGTGACCTGCGTGTCACAAAAGTTATGAGACAAGCAAACCAGTATCTGATTGGATTTAAGGCACAGTCTGTGAGATGAAACCCATGCCCAACACTGCATGTGTGGCAAGGAACCTGAAACTACATAAGCTAGAGACCTAGAAAACCAAACACTACTGTCATGCTAAAAGAAGCCAACAGATTGTAAGATGGAGACCACCAAGAAAACAATGCCCTCTAAATCAAGATAATCAAATGCACATAATGAGCTCACAGAGACTGAGGCAGCTTGCACAGAGCCTGCATGGGTCCAGGCCAGTTGTGGTCCCAGTGCTGATAGAGGAAATGAACACAGCCTCCAGTCCCTAAACCAGAAGTTACCTCCAACTGATACTTTCTCACAAAAATAGTATTGCTTTTCTGCAATGGAGTCTCACTAGATATACAAATCACTCTTAAGGCCAGCCCCCATGTCCAGCACTAGATGGCCAAAATATGATGATGAGCTCAAAGGCATTTTTAGAGGTTTTTTTCTCATAATGCTTTGTCAGAGTTTTTTTTTTAGTTAGTTAGTTAGTTAGTTAGTTAGTTAGTTAGTTAGTTAGTTAGTTTTACCTTACAGGTCTTTTGCATATATATAGATTTCTGATGTGTGTGAATGTGTGTCTCTGTGTCTATATGTATTTCTTTAGCTTTTTCTTTAGTTCTTTCCTTCTGTGGCTTGACCAACCCCCAACGCTGTTACAGTTTAAAAAGAATATTAATTGAGTATTAAATAATTCAAAAGCAGTTGATTTTCTAAAAACTAACACAAGCTATTATTACATAACACTAATGAGTAGGGGGAAAATCTACTTTTAATATTATCTAAGTTTCATGTTTTTTAACATAAGATTCTTAGTAATAAATACGAGTAAATAAATTGAGGTGAGGTAAAAATCAAAGGTACTTGATCAAGGATGAAAAGTGCTTGCCCCTATATCAGAAGACAGGAGTTCAGATCAGAACAGAACATCAGATGAATCACAAATGTCCACAATTCCAGCTCCTTTATGAATACAAGGGCACACATGTGTACACACATGCACACTTACGCACTCACACATACAAATAATTAAATAAATGATAAAGAACAAGTTTTTAGACTTTAGACTAGCAATAATCTCATGTTTAAGAGCTTGAACAAATCATCACTTAAGCTATTGTAATGATGGGCAAGTTCAGGGAGGACTATAAAATTCTATTGATCACATTGTCCTTACAGTATAGACCTGTGGTAGGAGAGTAAGAGCACATGCATCATTTTATCCCTCTCAAAGAGAGGAAGTCAGGACATCTGAAGAACTTATAGCTAAGTTAAACATTACTTAATATTCCCAAGAGTTTAACTATTTGTCATCTAAAAATTATCCTGAAAGAGTGTGTCAGGCTTCTCTTACCTCCCTGATTGCAGAGTAGCAAGGCATGCTACCAAATTTATGTGCAGAGAAGAAAGAATTGATATTAGCATCTGATCTCCCACTGGTTTGTATTGTTGAATGGTGAATTAGTTATAGGGACAATAGAACTCAGAATGGGTTCAGCAGGAGGGTAACTTTTCTGAGAAGTGAAATCTTTAAAGCAGTTTCACTAAAGGAAAGGTAAGAAAAGGAAAGGCAGTATCAGATGATGATGGAAACAGAACTTTCTGAGCATGAAGACAGAAAAACATAAAATTAGCAGATTATGATTAGTTTAGAAAAATAAAGGTAAAGATTTATTATAGTTTCATTTGATTTCTATGCTGTCACAAGAAAGAAAAAGATATTTTTTAATTTAGGAAAGGGAAATAAAAAGCAAACTGGCTTAAAGAATTAAGTAGGGGCAAATACATACATGCCAGGACAATTTGCAGAGAAATTTAAAGTGGATAAATGCCTTTCATGTTATGAGATGTAGATCCAAATTCAATTTTCCCTGTTCCAACCTTTTATCCAGTCTCTCTTCGCACTCCCCTGCTGGTAACCACATATACATTAGAGGACATCAAAATCAAAATTCTCCAAACCGCTCCACTTTATTGGGCTTCCAACAATTTCTATGCCACATTTCCATTTCTTTGTGCATTTTTTTTCAGGAGACAAATAGCATTAGATTTCTGCCTTTAAAAAATAGTCATCTATAAGTATAAGAGCCACTGGGTTTTTCTCCTCACATTTTCATCTTTACAACCAAGGGTTCCTCTCTCAAAACTCTAAAGGTGTGGCTACTGGTAGGATCAATCTTTTGAAAGGAACCTACAGAGCCATTTCTGACACTGTTTTTCATAAAGGCTAAGCTGCTACTTATAGAAATGCAATTGTTTCTAAGAAATGTATGTCCAATTAAAATTCCTGAGACAGGTATATTTTTGTTTATAATGTTTCTTGAGAAAAAAAATGTGTGAGGTGGAAGTAAAAATTTAATTTGCATTCTTTAACTTCAATCCACACTCATACCCTGCTCAGCTACTACTTTATTGGGATGATCATTTCCACTACTCAGAAACTTAGTGTGGACTCAGATGTTTAGAACCTAAAGCACATACAGTAAATTTTTATAGTAGTGCCCCATTGTTCTTTCTCCTACTTCCATGTAACTCCCACTCTATTGTCAAAATAAACGTCATCTGCTACAGCTTTCTCAGATTCTCTTCCTCACTGTGTTTACAATGATAAAGATCAGATAAATTTCACAGTATTGTCAGCTGTCTATTATGTCAGTTATTGTATTGATAAGATTTTTTTTATTACCAAGGATCAACTTAAGAGCCATTAGTGAAACAAATAGGCTTTTTCATTACTGAGACCCTCCAGCAAGTTATCTTCTTAATTTACCCCCAAAAATATAAATAACATATCGATTTTTTATTACTCACTTGTGGGATATGCAGTAAAGTTTTTCAATTATGACCAAATCCAGTCTTTATTTACAAGCACCCTAAAAAGTTAATTTAAGTGTATGCACTGAGCTTGAAACTATTGCCAATTAAATTGTGTTCACATAAGAAAACATTATTTAACGGCATAGCTCTAGAAAAAATCCAAATCAAGTCAAACATGTATTTTAAAGTGTCAAGATATGCCAACGATTCTCTGGGAGCATAATAAAATATGTTAACATTTTGTTTTCTAAACACAGGCAGGCATGCACCAGAGTAGGGAAGACATGGAAATTTTGTAAACCACAGAATGATGTATAATAGTGTCCATGTCCATGTGCAAGGCCAGGAAGGGCTGAGTTCTGTCTATTCTAAGCATCTGGAATATTGTTGCAGTGCTCAGAATGTTTCTATTCAACATTGCTGGTTTTCTGAGCAACTTTTGCAGGCTCTCTACTCAGGATACTTGAAAGGGATGCATGATGAAGAAAGATGGCTGAATCTGAAGTTTAAAATGAAATAGAATTTTGTAAAACACACACATACACACACACAGAGAGAGAGAGAGAGAGAGAGAGAGAGAGAGAGAGAGAGAGAGAGAGAGAGACTGATACTGAATAGAAACTATACTGTGTTCTAGACATGACAGGAAAACTACACTCATGAAATTGCAACAATATGGCTGTAAAAAACAAGCCCTGTATAATAACAATACCAGTCTACAGATCTGTATAGTAACAATACCATTCTACAGGTCTGTATAACAGCAATACCAGTCCACAGGTCTATATAATAACAATACCAGTCTACAGGTCAATGGAGAGAGGGGAAATAGATCAAGGCCTCACTCCTAGATAAAGAGCTGTAGTTAAGTGGCTGATGAGAGAGAATCAATCTTCTCCAGGGTGAGTTCCCTGAGAGGAAATCCAGTCCTAAGTGATGAGGGCCTAAACACATGTGCATAAGATCAACACTCAACGAAATGTGACTCTAATATTGAAAGTTCTACCTTACATATCTTCAAGCAAACATTAAATTCATATTGTTAGGGGTCATTGTGTGCCAGTTCTGTGCACAACTAAAGACAAGCAATCAAATATACCACACATTACTTTGATTGAACATATTAACATGCTGGGTAAGAAATGTTCATGTGCTGGGGAAACAAAAGTCCCTTAGTTTTGTAAGGCTTAGAAGTAGATTTTATTATGATACAATGTTAAAAACCAGTATTTGCCAGCAATAAGAGTCTTGCTAGATGTTGGTGGAACCATTTGTAGCACATTTTCTGCTTTCTTACATAGCATTAGTCTTCTTTCTTAATTAATTCTTCCTTTGACCACAGACAGTCCTTTCTCTCTGTTGAGTGACACTCTTTCTGGGTAGATGTGAACAAACATTTACTACTCACCGTGGGTAAGGATGCAATGGCAGAACAAAGTTAGGATACCATCAGAATCACCAGGGTGAAGCAGCAAGTTATTGCTCTTGCATACAAGAGAATGGGTGAGCAATTTCTTAAGACATGAGAAATGATCCAAAGATAGTTGCATCGCAAAGCCCACCCCAGCATGGATGATCACTTATGAAAACTGGAAACCTCTTGCTAACTGCACACTCATAGACCACTGGAGAGTGTATCTTCCAGATAGCTCAGTTAGTCTGGACAATTCCAGGCAGCTCAGCTGATTTCTGCTCCTTCTAGGCAGCTCAATTTATCTGAGCATAATTTCCATTAGTCCTTACTGTTTATGTAAGCTTGGACAAGGAGTGGCCTAGTGTATTTGCTCATTTTCAGGGACTTCCTAAAGCTTCTGAGTTGTTTATTTCACAGGTTTTAAGGGTGTCCATGAGGTCCTAATGATCTTCTGGGCAGGATGGACTATCATCTCAGGTAACTGTTTCACAATATTTTCTCAGTGCCACAAAAATGGAGTGAAATCTCAGATCTCATCGTCAGATTTGGTCTCATGTGACAGACTTGTCTTCTCTTCTACATTACCCTCTCCTTCTGATCCTATTATTTCCCTACATTGTGAAATTAGATCTTAACTAAATTAAGAAATGAAGCTGCTTACTCTAAAAAGAAAAGAAACAAGGGCTGAGGCCATAGCCCAGTAGATAAAGTTCTTTCCCTGAATCATGAGAAGGTGATTTTGATTCTTAGAACATATATTAAATAAAAATAAAAATAGGCCAGGCATCCAGGCTTGGCTTGTACTCACATTACTAGGGAAAGAGAAATGAGTGGATCCCTGTGGAATACTAGCCAGGCAGACTAACTTATTTGGCAGTTTTCAGGCCAAAGAAACACTTGAGAAACTGCACCCAAGTTTGTTATCAGGTATAGGCACACACTTCACATGCATGTGCACTTATCATGCAAACAAATATATATATGTATATGATGTATATGTATATGTATATGTATATGTATATTTACATATATATATATATGATTAAGAAAAAGAAAGGAGACATAAAATAAGATGTTTATAAATGAGTAATTTCTGTTTATAACTCAATACAATTTTGAAGAAAAGTATTTTGTTCTCATGATTCACAGCTATGTGACCATCTATACATAAAAGGTTTTGTGTGGCCATTATAAAATGTGGAAAATCAACCCATCTCTAGCACTTATCTATCTACCCTACTCAATAAACACTCAAATGCCAAAGAAAATTTTATAATATGTCAAAAGTCCAAGTCTTTATTTATAATAATACTGTACACATGTGTTTATTGCTGTACATTCCAGACCAGTGTTCTGGAGTCAACAGAACAATGCCTTCTGCTGAGATCTATTTTATCTAGAAAGATTACCTATGTGTTCTTCTGAAAGTACGTGCTCAGTAGATGCCCCTGGCTCCTGGTGAGGAGTCCAATGATACTAGTTCAGGGCAGCAGTGGTAACTATTAAATTTCTATAGTTTCACAGATACATTATCTGAAAAAGAAAACAAGATCTCAGAAGGTACATAAAAGGGTAGAAGCAAGACAGTAGCTCCCCAGGAGGGGTTGGCAAACTGACTGGAATTGTGTGGATCTGTCACAGGGATTAAAAGTCACCTGAAAAAACATTAGAGATGTTAATGTTCAGAAAAAAAGAATAATAAGAGAGCAAGAAAAATATGTATATTGTAAATCTCTGTCCTGATTTTTAAAAAATTAAAGGAAAATCCTTTATCAGATTCTCTGTACAGATCCCTCTAGAAGACAGTCTCACCTCTACCTAGATTCTTCTGTGAATGAATTTTATTTTTCTATTAGTATCTTGGGTGAGGACACATTTTAATGCCAGTGCAAATAAAATAAACTCTTTCATGATACTCGCATCATAAAACTAAATAGCATATGATAAACATTGGTATTTGACCTTGAATTATATTTGCTGTGTATAATGATCTATAAAGGGGAAGAAAGACTCTTCTGTAGACTGGAGCTCAAAAACAAGATATGACCTAAATTTGACTTTGTTATTACGAGAGAATAAGTATGTGTTAGTGACATGTAGGTCTCTCTCTCTCTCTCTCTCTCTCTCTCTCTCTCTCTCCCTCCCCAGTAGAGATGTTTTGTTTTGTATATGTGTTGAAAACCAATAACTACAGAGAAATAATTTGTTTATAGAATTTCTTTCCCACAGCTCATTCAGGTATGTGGCCAATTATGCAACCTCCAACATAAATAATTATAATGGATTGAAATTTTCCAAGGAAAAGGTGATTGCTAGGAAGGTAGAGGGAACTGCTGTAAATTATTACCTAGTTGTTCCTCAGCATTTTTTTCATTTAAAGTTATATGATACCTGGAACAAGAATATTAGACTAATGGCGTGAGGAATCTGCTGTCTTTTCACTCAAATGGAATATACCTGGAGAAGCAATGCTAATTTGCTATCTATACTAACACAGACAGAACCAGTAGGTACAATAACGTGATGTCAACCTTACCAAGAACCATTTGTTCAGAGAGCCATTTACACTGTATTTATTTTTCTGTAGTCTCATTTTTATATAAAAAATAAAATATTTTGCAACATTTCACAAGCAGAGACTCAAAGCCTGCTTCTTTTCCACTAAACTTCACTATAGAAATAAAGTATAAGAGCATGCATTTCACAAATTTCAGCATCACTCTGGAGCCAAAGATTCATTCCAATAGACATATAAACATACTATTTCCTTGTTCGATTTGTCCATAAACTATCACTAGCCTGTCATAAAGAAGCTGATTAATAGTTGAGTGAGACAAGGAGACATCTCCTTGCTAGTTACAGTGGCCATACAGTTTGTCGTCTTCTGAAAGGGCAGTCACTGATAGGTGTTGAGCATCTACTGAGAATGCTATACTGAATCATCAGGCATCAGGGTGTGATCAAGATCCAGCTGTCTAGGAAGATGTTCTCATTCCCCAGAGATAAGCAGTCTCCATGGGTACCAGACAATAAAGAATATAAACCAAACACATAGCTGCTACACCTAAGAGCCAGGGCAAACCACTCAAGCAGAGGTCTATCTCACACAGAAAGACTGGCTTACCAGAGCTTGCAGACAAAGCTGGCAGAGGAGAGGACAGTTTGTCTCCAGATGTTGGCTGTGCGCGAAGATCACTTCTGTCTGGCAGTATAGAGGACAGTGGTGAGCACAGATCACTCTATGCCAAGGTCACTGTCTTTTGCCAAGGTTCTTTTGGAGAATTTGTATAAAGTAGTCCACATGCTATATGTGATCAAGGTTTTAAGTGACTGTTTCCCTCAGCCCAAGGGTTTAAATGATTAAGTAAGAATTTAGCTTCAATTTGTGTTAGATAAGGCTCATTATAAGGATATCCATTCGAGTGCCAAGCTCTTTGGTGGATGTGCTGTCCTTTCTGATACACATTCAGTTAGGGCTTATCATCAACTTCATGTTCTTGCCACCTACTCAACAGCTTGAGGTCAGATTGATTTGAAAGGGATTTTGGATTATGCCTCCATAATGATGCCTATTAAATGTCTTTGTAAGAAGAGGAACAATGTGCTGGCCTTATCAAGGAAAACTTGGCCTTCTTTAGCATCAGATTTTCAGTTCCCATTAGGATCATAGTAAGCTAAGCTAAAGGAAGGGGAAAATGCTCTCTAAAGGTCAGCCTTCTTAATTAAATGGAAACCCAGGCAATGGCATTAAAAGCTGAAGTGAATGAAGCCGGTGCTCTTCCTGAGGATCCCCTACCGAGCATAGGGCTCCTGCTGCCTGACCTGAGGTAGGCCAGACTGAATTATTCCTGTTGAGTAAGAAGCTAGCTGCACTGTTACCAAGCCGGTTCCTCCTGTGAAAACACATGGAACTTACCATGTGAATCTGGGGCTTCAGTGGTGAAGTCAGGTCTTGGTATGAAGATGAGTTCCCAGACTGGCTCAGTTTCCTGACTTTCTATCACTATGGTGGCCATCACCAGACATTTTGTACTTCCCTAAGGACTGTGTTCCAGCAATGGTGAACATGGATGGGTGGAAGTTAGTAGATCAGCTCTAAACTAGATACTCTCACATTTAGGAACTCAGTTTACCACACCCTTTAACAGAAAAGCAAACAGAATTTCAAAGGCAAATTATTTAATCCAAAATCAAATAGCCAGTAAAACATCTAGCTAGGTCACATATGTCTTCAATCTCTATGAATCTCTTTCCATAAATACAGAATTTACTGCAGCTGTTCAGGTCCTACTGCCTTCAGACACAGTTCTTATGCGTGGGGGCGGGGTCAACAGGGTCTGTGACACTCTTTCTTAAGTCTATAAAGCTAACTCCATAAGACCTTTCAGCCTAGCTCTGTCCTGGCTTTTTATTTAAGTGTCATTTTTTTTCTCTTGAGGCCCCTGCCTATTCTAGCTGTCCTGGAACTCTCTGCAGTCTTGTCAATAGCATATGAAGCCAGAAGCTTCCCAAAGCAATGTGAAAACTGCAAGCAATGGCATTAACTGTCTACCCTTTCCCTCATCGCTGTCTCCTTCCTGGCACCCCCAACAACATAGTTCTAAAGAATGTCACCAAGATACTGCATTCCAGATTTGAAGCATTTAGTATCTGCAATTCTTTTAACTTATTATATGTATAATTAATCCAGTAAATATGATTATGGTTCCTTTGATGAGTATGAACTAGAAAAAAAACCTCCAAGATGTGATTATTTTTTCAAGAAATATATCTGTTAAACAGATTTACTAAAACTAATATTTGCAAGTTTTGTTAAGCATTAGTGTTTAGGCACAGCCTCTGGAGTATGTTATCTGAGTTGAACTGCAGGGGGTGCAATTGAGATTAAGTGCAGTGGCCAGTATGTTCCCAAAGGGAAATTAGTGAAGCCATATGGTATAAGCATGGCTTTGTATCTTTTCTTGCAGTTAGTCTTATCAAGGGATCTTTGAGGACACTGAGCTACACTAGAAGGAATTGAGCAAAAACTCTCTGAGAGTAGAACTAAGCATCAATAATTTTTGAATACCACAAATTTATAGCAAGAAATAGGAAGATATGGAACCTGAATATACAGTCTATTTATTAACACTCAACCATTCCCTGTATTATAAGAAAATATCATTAGAAATTGGTTTTGCTTTAAGGGATTATGACAAGAACCTCTGTTACTGGGCTTTTCTTCTGGTAAACATTTTTATGTGATCAGCAATTACTGTTGTTTGTTGCAATACGCTCTGCTCTACCTGGCTTGAGACAAAAGACTTAATAGATACTATAACAAAAAATGTTGCTGCTTGCTCTGCTCTGCCCGGCTTGGTCTCTCAAGGGCTGGGATTAAAGGCTAAGCCACCACTGCCCGGCCCAAACTGCCACTCCAGTCTTCCGGTCAGGGTCTAGAGAGAGAGAGAGAGAGTGGGGATAAGGGGAAGAGACGCTAGGAATGGAGACAAGACAGAGGTTCTGATCCAGTCTCTTTTATTGTAGGGAAATCTGGGGTATTTATACACTTTTGCCACGCCCCTTATAGGGGCGTGGATATGACGTAAGCCTTGCAGGCATGGATACCACATGCACCTTAACAGGCATGGATAGCTGCTTTCTAGCCACTTTCTGTTAAAAGTTAGCTCCCAACAGTTGTCATTAAGAAATGTATTGTTGCTCCAACCTGGGGACTCTTCAACAATGAAGGATAACATGCTACTAATAAAGACCATTCATTTACCAGGCGGTGTAAAGTGTGATTAACAGGATGAGTCATAAAATAATTCATTCTGTAGACCACGTAGAAATACAGCAGTCATCTGAATGGGAAAAGCCCCCGGAGTTAGGGCCTGGCTAGCGCTGGTAATGGAAAGGCTGCCATAACTGAGTTTCATCTCTGTGTGACTTACCTTTCCAGTGGCACTGCACTCTGCTGTATCTTGAAGTAGGACACTTCAAATCTTAAACATCAGAAATGGATTTCTAGTGAAGTGCTAATTAGTTATCCTTGATAACATCGTGCTAACCTTCAGAGTTGACTTCCTCTTAAGCATCTCTGCCACAGTCTGATCCCAATCACCAGCAATCCCTGCCTGCTACGTTTCACAAAAGTCTTTACAGCATCAAACACTTGCTCCATCTTCTTTTAACATGGGCAATCTCCTGCTCGACTACTTTACCTGGTACAGTCTCTTAATTTATTCCATACTGGGAAGAATACTCACATTCTATTTTAGTTACATTCCACTTTAAATTCCTTTTCCAGCCTTCTTGCCTACAGGGTCAAGGCAAAAGTCCTTAGAAGGCAAAATATTTCCAAATCTGGCTTTTGGTACCTATTTCAAAGACTTCCCTAGCCCCACCCTTTCTGTCTATTAAAACATCTTGACTAAATGCTTTTAAGTTTGTAAATATCTTCTATCCATCAGGAAGCCATGGGATTTAAACTGACCAACTTACTTCTGCAACTACATTGAGGTGGTCAAATGAAAATCTGGAAGCTTTAGTATAACTTAGAACCCATAGCTCAATCGATTTATATTGACATAGAAAAAGATTAGTACTTTATCTGACTATCCCAAATTCTACAAAATTCTCAGAGCATGACACTCCTGGCATATCCTTTATATCTTCATTTGTTTTCCTGTTCCAAATTCTTGCCCTAAGTGACTGTTCTTTATCTTTTGTGGTTGAGATTATTAGTTATTTCTGTGGCATACTTTGTGATTATACTGAACCCGTGTCTTCGGGGTTATCAGTTCTATACTTGACAATGCTTATGCATCCGGAATATCCGTATCACCTATCTGTCTGAGGACTTCTTAAGAACAGGCTCAGAGAGCTCAGCACAAATACTGGTAACTAAAATATTAAATCTTCAGGTGTTAAGTTTAGACAAGTTTAACCCTCTAAACTTTTCAAACTTTCTGAATAGGGAAAGTAAAAAAAAAATTAGGCTAGGGAAAAAGGCCAGTTGGTGGTGGACAAGCACGTGATGTGAAGGCACACATACCTGATTGAGATCCAGGGTACACATGTGCAGCGTGTGTGTCTATATCTCTAGTGCTAGAAGGTGGTGGCAGACAATAGTGGATCGTTACACCACATGATCCCAAGACTGTCCTGCCCAGGAGTCCAAGGTTTGATGGGGAAGGAGTAAATTGTGAGTAGCTTAACAAAAAGTAAGAATCTGTGAAAAAGCCTTCTGAAAATCTACTCTTTATTAAATTCCTTTTAAAATACAACCTTTTAAAAAACAGAACTCCTTTTAAATGGATTTTCCCTGCATAGCTAGACAATGTAATTCCCAAAATGCATGGATTATTAAATAAAAATATAGTTTAAAGGATGGGACATGTTCCTACCAACTACTGGTAGAGAGGACTCAGAAGTCTCCAAATAGCACAGGATACTGTCGTTGTCCTTGGTTACCATCATAACTACAGGAAAAAAACCTATTGCTTGAGTATACCACACGCTTTAACCACAGGACATAGAGAAATCAATTTCAAGCCAACCAGGAAACTCAATCTCTGCCTGCTGGGACTCAGGTTGCCAAAAGATGTTATGTGGGCTGTATGAAGGAAAGACAATGGTCTTACCTAGCACTGGAACCTGCATGCTATGATAATGACCAGCCAGGCAAATACACCAATACTGGCATCATTGTTACGGAGTAACTACATTTCTGATTGGATTTGAGGCCTTTATCACACAACAGAATTCCTGGTACTGTAATTCTTGTCAAGACCAAGAGCTAGAGAGGTCATAAGCTCTAGGGTAAAACCAGATACTGCTATGTTGTGAAGGAAACATGCTGTCAAATTCTCTTGCAATATTTGTTTATACCCATAGACTTGGATTGTTCTCAATCTTGGTCAGAGACACTTCTTTTTATATGGGGCAAGTTACTATAATGCAGTGGTTCTCAACTTTCCTGACACTGAGATGCTTTCATACAGTTCCTCATTCTGTGGTGACCCCAAATTGTTTCATTGCTGATTCATAATTGTAATGTTGCCACTTTATGAATTATGATATAAATATAAGATGATAATCAAAATATTTAATATTCAGGATGTCTGATAGGCAAGCCCTTTTGGGGTCTTGACCAATAGGTTAAAAAAAAAACACCTCTGTAAACCTTATATAATTGGTCAAAGTACTAATAATAAGAGACTGAGTTCTTGGCATCAGTCAGACATCTATATCAATCTCCCAGGCTCCAAGGCTCAGGAAACATCAGAAATAATACAAGAGCCAGAGAATGATGGAGAAGTGTGCTGTTAAATGATGTCTTTTGTACAAGACTGTAGCTATCACATTCATGAACTCATGCCAGCTGCGGTTAGCTCTGCACAAGACCTGTAAAAATAAAGTTAGTCATAATCTTGGCAGAGATAGGGTAGATGACTTCCACCACACATCCCTTACTAAAGAGTTATTAGCAGCTAATAGTTACTGGAGAAAGAAACACAAATTTAAAAAACAGATTTAAAGTTGGAGTGGGGGAAGATGTTGAGATTAAATCAGAAGAAGAGGTAGAGTCGGGTATATATGATTACCTCTAGTTGTATTTCCATGAGAAATTCTCAAGAATAAAGGAATAAGGTAGAGAGTGACAGAAGAAAGCAATCAATGGTATATCTGAGCAATACAAACTCGCATACAAACACATACACAGACATACGACACACACACAATGAAAATAGCAAAGGAAGGCAGAGAGAGATTCTCACAGGATGAGATAAAATTGGTACTGTGGAACATAGTACTGTACAGACTACAGAGAGCTTAAATCAAAGTGTAACATCTTTGTTACAAGCCACACAAAATCCCAACATGAAGTTGTTAGAGAGGCACAATGTCCTGCCCATAAATGAGGAGCTACTGGTAACTGGTAATTGTTGGGAGAGAATTTTAAGAATGTGTCTGAAGAAGGAAGAATTAAAAAAAAAAGAACAGGTATGGTGAAAGCAGGTGTGAGGGGAGTTGGAGGGGGATATGGGTATATATATAATTGCATCTAATTGTATACCTGTATGATTCTCAAGAAAAAAGTAAAAAATGGGAGAAAGTAACTAAAGGAAACAGTCATTTGACCCCCCCCACACACACACACACGAATACCATACACACAGACATACCACATAAACACAGACATGAATATGTACAGAGATATATCCATACACACATACACACACATGAATATGTACACAGACATACCACATACATACACACACAGGTACTCAGACATACCACATATGCATAATATCAAAGGAATAAAGGAAGCAAGGCAGATTGAGAAGAGTAGAAGATGTGATAAGATGGGTAATATGAAAACAGCAAGGGTCAAGGAAGCAAAGAAAGAGCAGAGCAGACACATCAACTGAGAAACAGTAACAAGCATGGACACTGATTTCTTCCCTACACTGTGACTTGGACCCAGGGCCAGCTCTTGCGTCATCATTCATTCTGTTTATTTACCACAGGAAGGATTCTGCATGACTTGGCAGACTAATGTGCCATGGCTATGAATACAGCCACCATCTAAAGGAACAGGGGACACACTCCATGAGCTATTGAAAATGCACCCAGAAGTAGATATACTAATCTCTGGACATCAATGGTTGATTTCACACTTAGACAACCCAAGACAGTTCACGTTACAAGTAAACATATCTCAACTGGCCACACATGATAACCACCAACCACCTTGAGGACTTTTAGAGAAACCATAGGACTCTGCTCAGGAGATTCAGACTTACTAGGTCTAAAATGGAGAATCAAAAGTCAGAAATATAGTCTCTGCTAATACTTAAATGACTAGAATTTGACTTGGTGTTATAACTACCTTAACACGAGAATCTCACGTATTAGGCAACAACCTTCCAGGCGGGTTAAGTCAGTGTGGCTTGATGCCTAACATTCTCTCTACTGCATGCACTTCTCACCACTGACATGGGGATGTTAGTACTCAATGGAATCAGTCTCTATGCATCTGTAGCTCTATGAAGCTAAAGGCTTCCCTGTTCATCTCATGTTGCTGTAACAAACCTCTTGCAATTCTGGAAATGCTGCTTTTGAAGAGGGAAAGAATTTTTTAAGTCCTTCTGCCCTACTTGTTAGATTGCAGTACCCCTAGTTGCCTGCCTATCAAAGCTTCCAGCTCTCTCCTGCTTTTGTAATCAAAGCACCTTACAAAGTTCTTAAGTGAGTGACAGAGATTCCCAAAGACACGTTCAGGCACTCCTGATAGTAGTCCCAGAATAGAGATGTTGGGAATGAAGTAGTGGAAAGAATCCTGGAGCTCCATTTAGAAACTCCAAGCTTGGAATGTTTCCAAATGGTCTGACCTTGAGAAGGTCACTTGACTCTCATGAGTCCCTGCATCAATACCAAGGTAGACATTTTTACCTTAGCCACACACATAAGGAGTAGTGAACACAAGCAGCCAAAGTTAGGCATTTTACTCTCTCAGGACTTCAACACATATGGATAATTTGTTCCTCGTCTTTCTGTTTGTTTTTTACATATTCCTTTCCATTAGTAACTGACAGTTCAAGAACAAACCATACAGACCCAGTGCTCTTGAAGCAGAAGAGTTTAAGTGGACATTCAGGGAACCCCAGCATAAACAGGTGATTAAAACTTGTAGCTGGTGATAAAGGGAGTGGCACAAACATGAGACAACAAACATAGCAGATCTCAGAACCAGATGTGCAAACCAGAATACTTCTGCCAGTTGCTAAGAATATTATTTTTCATAAAGATACAAACTTAAATGGCCTTCTCAGTTTTTCCTCTATGAGTTGGTCAATAGATTTTGCTTATAAACAAACAAACAAACAAACAGTACAAAAATTCTATTAAAACAAAACTATAATAAAAACTAAAGTACCACAAAAATGTCCTTTGACTTCCACATGTCTGTGACAGCATGTATACCTATACACACTTATCATATGTACCTGCACACACACACACACACACACACACACACACACACACACACACCTACAGAAACAAACAATATTTTAAAAGTCGAATTATTTGTGGGGACAATATCGATAATACAATTACTAGATGCTGAAAGCATATTATTATGACTGAAAAGTGAAACTGCAAACAGAAGCAAGAACAGCATTAGGAAGCCCAATTTGCTTGATGATATTTGCCTTATTAGCTACAGAGAAAAGTGCAGAAGGTGTGACAGGATAATGATGTTGTTAGCATGTGACCCTAGCAAGTGATCCACATTGTGGGCTCAAGGAGACTTCTCATGTACCGCTGTATTATGTTACTAAATTTATCTTACTGCTCGCTACCTGGTAACTATGGGACAACAGATGAACTACAGCTATCCCAAGTATCATTTGCTCTATTTCTCAAGGTAAACATTCCTCTACGCATTCCCCTACATCATCAGAAGATGGGGAAGCAAGCTCAGCCAGGCAGAAGTTCACTAGTCTAGTGAATGTGTGCATGGATGTGGATAACACCCTTCTTATTTGGGGGTTCAAATGTTGGTATTGGGCTAGTGACTAGCCATAGAAGAATGCACTTTTAAAATAATAACTTTATGATAAATATAGTGATGAAAATGTATCATATTTATATTTTCATATATAAAATAATAATAATACAGATAATGGAGAGATGACAGATATATAGCAGAGGTATCTGATAGATGGTACTTTGGCTTATAGTAAATTGAATTGACCCCGATTTTTGAATTTACATTGGTTTATATTTTGTTCAGTTTGGTTTAGACTTTGTTGGTCTCAAACTAATCATGTAGCTGAAGCTGGTTTTTAACTTCTCCCTTTTCTATTCTCCTGCCACCTCTGTCACTCTAAATGCTAGGGTAACTGACGTCAACCACAAGGCCAGGCAATGGCCCAAGTGCTCTGCTATAGTCAGGAATTGTAAAACAAATAAATAAACATGTGAATACTTAAATAAAGAAATAAATTCCAATGTTGTACATTATGTAAGCAAATGGGGTGAATGATGGGTATAAATACAATGATCAGTAGTGAAGTGTTTGTTCATTAGGAGAAATGAAGACAGGATGTTTCACCAATTAATATGGAAATCAGTGCATCATAAAATTATTTTTAAATGTGTGGTTGGAGAAAGTATGCTGTCAGCAAGAATATTTTTTTTATTTGGCCATATGTATAAAATTAAAAAAGCAAAAGGGCTCCTTATATAACTTCTAATGCTAAAATGACTCTGAATTAAATCATTAGTGGTATTTACAATCTTGATTAAGAAGTAACCTAAAGGTGACATTAACAAATCTAGCATGTGTTTCAGTCAAATTGACACTACTTATGGCCCAAGTGTACTTGATGGTCCTTTAGAAAAACAAGAGTAGACGCTGATGGAACATCTGGTCCCTGAGGTAGAATGAAGGTCGAGGGCTTTGCGATATATGTTATAAACTGCAGCAGATGTTCCAAGAGTAAGTCATATTTCTATTAAAAACTAAGAGAGCTTTAGTTGATGGAACTGAGCATCAGAGAACTGTAGAACCAGCAGGGGTGTTGAGGGACAAGTCATCCTGACATTTCAGGGATGCAGAGCCTGGCAAGCTGATAAGGTTAAGTGCTAGGATAAGATCCAGACTCGGTTATCAGTGTGTCTCGGCCAGATCTGTGTTGTCCCAATCATTCCAGAATGTTTTGCCGAAAGAGGCATTTCAATATTTTTATAAAAGTATATTTACAGTACTTTGTAGGAGTACTGGACACAGGTTTAGTAAGATAGGCCACCTTCTTATTTAATTTCACTTCCCGACTTCCATTTCATATTTAAGGCCAAATTCCAGGAAATACTACTATTAACCTGGCATTAAACAAATGTCAAACTAATATTAAAACTGCAACACACTTTTAAGGAATCAGTAATACTATTAAAGATTAGCAAATATCAGCACCATGAGGACAGTGCTTTTTCAAACTTGGTTAAGGGGCAAACACTTTCTCAACTGCTTTATATAAGGTTCACTGTTAATACGTTACTAAACTGTGATGAATCAGACAAAAATGGCAACAAATTGGTAATGGTATCCAGAATTTTGCATTTTCTTTCAAATGTAACACAAATTCACTATGAAACATGTAATTAGCCCATCTTGAAGACAGACAGACAGACAGACAGACAGACAGACAGACAGACAGACAGAGATATAGTTTAAAATGTCATAACATCTGTTGCTTTTAAATTTAAGACATTAAAATAGAAAAGTAGAAATTAGAAAAACCCAAGATTGGTTACAATTTGTCTCATTTCATATAATGAAGGATTCTGGCTTTAACGTTTCCATGAACAAGTAGGATCAACTTCATTGGGTCTGGTCACCAGCAAGTGAGGAAAATACAACTGACTTGTCCCAACATAAAGTTACAGAATGATCTCTCCTTTCCTGTCTTAGACATGGCATGGACGCATTCCTGGATATAATAGTTTGAAAGTTATTATGAATTTCTCATCAGTACAGACTTCTCTGCTGTGCAATTATTCAGCCAAATCATAACTATATTTTATTGCCTTTTCCTGCTTCTTGGTTCTTGAAGTTACGCAGGTGTCAAACTTCCTCAAGAACTTAATTAAACCAAAGTTCTGGGCTGCATCTTATTTGGGAAGCATTAATTCTTGTTAAATTTAGTACCTTACAAGAATATTGTAATGTGAAACAAATTTGAAAAAAAAAATCTTGTTTGCATATGTTTCTCACGTGAATTTTCCAGAAAATTGCATTTTCTTCTTAATTGCTCTGCCTATATACAGCTTCTTCCAGCATTCTTCCATTCTAACCAGTTTTTAATTATTTAAATTAAAATATAATAACATAATTCCCCTTCCCCTTTCTTTCTAATAACTCTTCCTGCATATGCCCTTGCTTGCTATCAAATACATGGGCTTCTATACTTCTAACTGTATGTAAGTAAATCCATTATTTATTCAGGCAACAAATCTGATAAAATCAGACTTTAACAAAATCATTTCTGCTTATCAAACTCAAAAGTATACATTTCTCATTGCATATCTAAAGCCCATTCAAGATTCTGCCGATGTAATCCCCTCTAACATTTGTTTTTGATGCTCTCAATTATTTGAACATCCACCTAAAATATAATACGCTTTCCTAGTCTGTTTTTCTTTTTTAATTCATGTATCCATTCAGAAATATTTATTGAATTCTGACCATTTGTATAGCATTCAACTCACATTGGAGACTACGTGAAAGGACTCTAAAATCATATTTATTCTCCAGGACAAAAATGTGGAAAAGCAATGTACATTTAACCAGACTTGAGATAACTACTATAAAACATAACATTAGCACATCTTACATCATTTAACAGGTGACCTGATAGATCATGTGATTTCTGGGACTTCTCAGTGGTGTCCTCAGAAAGTGGTTTTTGAGCTTGTGTTGACTAAAATTGTTTGTCAGCATGACTATGTATGGAATGAACTAAAATCCAAGTCTCTGGGCATATCTAATGGGCTATTTTCTTTGAATGGATCAATTGAGGTGGAAAGACCTATCCTAAATCATCACACTTTATGATGGAACACTGAAGAAGAAAGCTTTTTTTTTTAAACCTACTTACTTTTATTCCCACTAGCAATTTAACTTATCTTGTTGCCGAGGCACTGCTTTACCTGCATTACAGCCTATTTCTTCAGGATTCTAACAAAGTGAAGACTGACTGAGACATCTAGGACCATATACTGAATCTTGTCTTAAAGATAGCCATAGTTGGACTAGCTGAACCATAGCCTATTAACCACAGTAATAAAGTGTGTGTGTGTGTGTGTGTGTGTGTGTGTGTGTGTGTGTGTGTGTATCCAAGAACCCACAGGGATTACATTTAGTAGACAAGAACTATGAATATCCTGAATGATGTTGGCTACTGAGAAGCAAAAGTTCAAACCTTAGGCATAGTCCCTAAGAAATAGTAGTATATAAATGATGGAAATGGGCGAGGGTTAGTGCTCCTTGGTGTTGGAGTACATATGGCGCTGCTGGGTTCCTCCCAGGGACCTTGCAACGGTTTTGTCATCACCAGCCTCCAATTTCTGATGCAACCAGGTGTGGGCCTGGCTTCATAGAAAAGGAATCTTTGCCATCACAGCTCTCTCCTTTTACTCTCTCTCCTCCCACATGCTCCTGGCTGGTTTCTCTCTCTCTCTCTCTCTCTCTCTCTCTCTCTCTCTCTCTCTCTCTCTCTCTCCTCTTTCTCTCTCTCCCCTCTCCCCCCTCTTCCCTTCCCTCCCTCCTCTTTTCCTCTTTCCTCCTCTCTCTTTCCCCTTTCTTGCTGTCCTTTTCTCTCCCTCTTCATCAACCCTCATGTCTCTTCTCCTGTCTGTCTGTGTCTGCCCCTTCTCTCCCTCAGCTTTCCTCCAATAAAACTCCTTTATATCAAGTGTGTTGGATGGTATGATTTCTCAGGGGGGGCACCTTGGCATGGGCCTACCAGGTATCCCCAACCCAGCATGCTCACCACGTTTTATTTTATGACACTTAGGCCTGAACTCTTACTGCTGTTCACATTTGTCTATATCTCTCTTTGAAGAACAACAATGAGAACATTCCAGAGTAAACAATTAATCTACACTGATTTATGTAATAGCTATAATAAAGTATCTTTTTATCACTAGAACTCCCAGAATATTAACTCACAGGCTGTATTTAAAAATATTGAAAATTTACATATACTTTGGGTTGTGAAAAATCTGTACAAAATGGATGAAAGACCTTTATTATTTGAAAGCTGAACACAAAACTTGCTAGAGGAAAACACTCTAAGTGGTAGACATAGGTAAGAACTTTCTATAAATGACTCTAATAATTCAGAAAATAAGCACAAGCATTGACATATGAGATTTAATAGCTCGTGCACAGCAAAAGAACCTGTCAACAGAATGAAGAAACTGTACAATTAAAGCCATCATATCTTGACATATATACTGCAGAGAGAATTTAATATCTAGACTATATAAAAAGCCACAAAAATCAAATAACAACAAAAATATTCTAATCAGCAAGTGGACTAATAGATTACAAATGAACATCAAATACTTGAAAATATGTTTAACATCTTTAGCCATCAGAGAAATTTAAGTTAGAACTACTTTGAGGTTTCACCTTACTCCCGTGATTATGTCTAACATCAAGAAAAAAGGCCAACAAGTGCTGTAGCAGTTGTGGGGAACGAGGAACACCTACTCATTTGAGGAAATCAATATGGGATTTAAAAAAAATATTTAGAGCCAATATAATGACAAGTTTAATCCTGTAATATGAAGCAGCAAAAGCAAGAGAGTAGGGAGTTGCAGGTTATCCTCAGTCACTTATATTTGTGACTACATGAGACCTTGTAGACATACAAACCGTCTAAATGCAGAACTACCACATCACTCAGACACATCACTTACTAACCCAACAATCATAAGTCTTCCCATAGACATGCTCACTCATTTGGTTTACTGCTACACTATACATCTATATGCCTGAGAAATGAAAACCACCTGCATGTCCATTGACCAATGACTGGATGAGGAAACTGTGGTACAAATACACAATGGAATTTTATTTAACCATATGGAAGGATAAAACCATAGCATATGCAGGGAAATAAATGAAACTGAAAATTATTGCATTAAGTAAAATGTTCGACATTCAAAGAGAGCAATAACACATGTTTTCTCTCATATGTGAGTCTTAAATCTTAAGCTTTATGTTTGTGTGTGTATGTCTGTATGAGTGTGAGTGTAGGTCATAAAACCTACAAAGAAGCACAGAGAGAGCTAAGATAATGGAGAGGAAAAGGAATAGGAGAACCATAGAATACATGTAACATTAAGAAGATACTATTGGAGGAAGGAAGGGGACCAACGAGAACAGACAGATAAACTGAGAAAGAAGAAAAGGGACCAACAAGAACAAAAGAAACATATAAGAACATCATAAAACCCATTACCTTACATATTCATTTTAAGAGACTGATTAAAAATTAAACTAAACTAAAATACTGAAAACTGTATGATCTGCAAATATGACACCAATATAAGTATATCAATATCAGTTGAAATCACTTTCTTATAAATATAGATATTAACTATTGCTCTAGTGTCTAGAAAGAATTTCCTGTATGTTAAGCATAGCTTAGAAGCAATATAGATTTTATCTTTCTATACAATGAAAACCACACATGGAAAATATGATAATTGGCAACCACCCGGAGAAGAATATGAGTCTTAAAGAGGGAGGCGATGCACTCCAAATGGCATTAACAGACCAAGGACCAGTCAGGGTCCATACACAGTCTCTATCTCCACAGTGCTGAGCCTTTCTCTTGTGCACAGCTTGTTGAAGCAACAGGGATTCCCACATTCACGATCCAACATTGGGCTCTATGTGTACATACAGACAGGGTTGTTAATGGAGATTTACTTTCTTCTCTACTTAACTGAATAAAACATCAGAAAAGTTAAAGACCTTGAGGCTATGTGATTATGGAAATGAGATAACTTAGTTAAAGAAGAACACATGATATTCAACAGGCATTTTTGTATTGAGAGATGAGACTCACCTTAAGTATTGGAAAGCATTTATATTCATCAGCCTGGACCTATAACGCAGGGTTTCAGAAAAAGGAAACACTGAAGGTGAGACTGCAAAAGAAAATATTCACCCATGTTGAATTGTTCTTTGCAACTCCGCCTTACTGGATACGTCTGATACTTTGCACCCATCTGTCCATCAACTTTAATGACACATTCAGTTCCTTTTAATTCCAAAAGCACATTTACCCTCTACAAGCATACCATGCCAAATTCTCAGTCTTAGAGTATATAATGATGCAATGACACACATTTTTTCCCTCTTGTTGTGTCATGTATAGTAAATGATACACACTTGTGACCTAGCAAACACAAGCTTGTATGACACTATCATTCCTGTGGATGTTATAGAGGACAGAAAAATACGTGCCATTATCATGAAAAGATCAGACTTCCCAATCTTCCGTGAACTTCACTGGGTAGGTAAAGGGTAGGTGAAGAAAGCTAGCTGGGGAGATGTCTCAGTAAGAGCCTATTCCATGAAAACTCAAGTAACTGAGTTCAGCTATCCACCACCCGCATAAAAACCTGGGCATTAAAGTGCATATAGTTGCAACCTGACTATTATTGAGGATGATGGGTAGATACTGAGAAATCTCTGGGGTTTTCTAGATGCAAGTTCAACTCTAAGTTTAGTGAAAGACCTTGTCTCAATGGAGTAAATGAGAGAGTTGGTAGAATGAGCTACCAAATTTTCTCTGTACACGTACATATAGGTATGCACACCAGTACACACATATGCATATGCACTATACACATGTGTCATGCAACATACACAAGATAGAGAGGGACAGACAGACTGAGACAGAGAGACAGACAGAGAATAATAGGGGAAAGTGATAAGGGGCCTTGAGAATAGGAGTAGTTTAATCTGAGTATAGCAGCAGGTTCTTCAGGACAGGCAACCGAAGAAGCAGGCAAGCAGCAAATCATGAAGAAGTGCATTTGTTGAGCTAAGGAATGCAAACATAACCACAACAAGTTCTGGGAAGCTACGGAAAAATTTACATCTATAGAGAAGTAAAATCAGACCTGAGGTTAATCTAAGCACTTGGGATGGAAACATAAAAAGATCTCTGTATGTTCAAATCCAGCCTGATCTATATAGTAAGTTCCACAGTCAACCAGGGCTACAAAGTGAGACTTTGTCTCTGAATAAATAAATAAATAAATAAGTAAATAGTATCAGATCTAAGCTTAGTATGTGTGGAAGTGACATAAAAAAGACTCTGGGTGCCGGGCAGTGGTGGCGCACACCTTTAATCCCAGCACTTGGGAGGCAGAGGCAGGTGGATTTCTGAGTTCGAGGCCAGCCTGGTCTACAAAATGAGTTCAAGGACAGCCAAGGCTATACAGAGAAACCCTATCTCGAAAAGAAAAAAAAGAAAAAAGAAAGAAAAAAAAGACAAAAGGACTCTGGGTAAGAGGTCCAGAGAACGGTTGGACAGCTCCATGCTAACATAGATACACAGAAAGAAAAGTACATTTGAGGGAATAGATTTCCATTTCCTCTTAAGTTTTCATCTCATTTTATGTCATTTAAAGCAAATTAGAAAAAAAAAGAGGAGAAAAAAGGAAATGATATATATTTAGTAAATATTATACACACAAACACAGAGAGAGGGGGAGGTAGGGGGAGTGAGAAAAAGAGGGAGAGGGAAAAGGACAGGGAGAGGGAAAGAAAGAGAGAGAAGAGAGAAAGTATTTTTCTTTCTGAGCTACGTTATGTTGAACTTACATCTGAGAGAAAACATCCTTTTTAATTGGATAAAAAAAGGGGGGAATGTAGTGGATTGACCTAATGCTGCTTGTATTCTAATGCTAATTTGAGTCCCCAGAAATTGTTTGCCCCAAAGAGAAGAGAGTTTGCTCATGTGACACTGAGAAACCCTGCCCGCAGCTAATTCTGATTGGTAAATAAAGATACCAGCAGCCAATAGTTGGGGAGAAGAAACATAGGTATGGTTGAGCTTTCAAGCGCTTGGAGAAAAAAGACAATGAGGGTTGTAGGGGAATCTTCACCTAATTGATTGGCTAATAAAGATGACAAAAAGCTAATTGTTGGGTGAAAAGGAGGAGGTGGACCTTTCAGGTTGAGAGAGGAAAAAGGGATACAAGAGGAAGAAACGGCCCTTTTTTATGGCGAGGTAGTGAGAAGGACACAAGATGTAGAGCAGAATTGTTATACCTGGTAGTGACTTTTGCCATGTGAAGAATTCCACTGTAGAATAGTTGATGAGTTTAGAACAGTAGATTCTGCACTCAGCGGTTGTGTCATTTGCTGTGACTCAGATGGGCCAGAGAAAAAGAACATAGCAGGAGTAGAATTTGGCCAGACTTTGGAATGGGAAGATTGGACAAAGAAAACCAAGGGAGAGGTAACCACAGCAGAGCTCAGGTTGGTGAGAGCATGCCCACAGCTGACCAGTGGGTTTTGAGCTGGCATGAAAGCAATCTCGGAGCTCTGGAGAGGCAGAGCTAGCATTTGTGGGAGAGGCGTTGGTGCGGTCTCAGTCACAGGCTATGCACTGGACTAGGAACAGACAAAGACCACTGATGCTGGCACATTGCCAGATTTAGTGTGTAGGAAGGAGAAGGGAGGGCCACAGTAGGATAGCTGAGCCATAAGAACATAGCCATGTGGGTTGGTCATTTGGAGTTAAGAGCAGCCCAGATGAAACATAGCTATTAGTAAGTAGTAACTCGTAGTTATTGGTAAGAAAGTGAATTCTAACAGCATATAGGGTAACCAGTTGCCCAGTTACGGTGCTGCCTAAGGAATTTTTAAAAATATAGGGCTGTGTGTGTGTGTTTCATCTGGGAAAGCAAATGGTTTAAGGTGGGAAGGAAACCCACACCAGGATTATTTAATATTTACTACAACAAAGCACGTGTTTTTGTGTACACTCAGAGATAAGGGAATGATGTGCTCTTAGGAACAACAGTAGTGGAAGTGTGTCCATCCCAGACCTTGGCCAACTCATCCCATGTCCCGTGATAGGAAAACCATGCTTACAATCAGATAATGTCAGTATCTCAGGGGAAAGACTCAAGTCCTACACATAATACACTTATTAGGAACGTTTATGACTGACACTTGTCTTTGTCAATTAGTGTCTGACAAGCCAAGTCTCACATTTGCAGGTGGCATGGTGAGTGACAGCAATTCATGTACCATTGTGAATGGACTTCTTACCTGTTCCCTGGCCCCTCCCCCTGCAGAAGGGTCACTACTGACCTGGTTAAAATAGTTTAATTGGTAGAGCAAATCGATTTTAAGACTAGAGAAGAGACTAAATGATTTAGCCTTGTGAGAACATACAGAACAACTGGTAATTCTCTTTTTTTGTCTCCAAAGGAAGCCCCAACGTGAGTAACAGCATCTGAAGAAGGCATCCTTGAGGTAGATGAGACTAGTATGATTTGGGAGTCACCAATGTGAAAACAGAATGCAGACCTCTTTCTATGCACACACATTTTGTTTGACTTAGAAAAAGAGGGGAAAGGAGATGAACATAGATCATGAACAGAAATCCAGCAAAACACAGAAGCTCGGTAAATGGATGATTTAAGGAAAATATAATAATACTATAAAGACTGTGTGTAATGATGAACATTTGGTTATTCTAAATTATTGATTCCATAATGAGCCCTTAAAAATTATAACATTTTTCTTTTTACAATAACATAGCAAACAGTGGGGTTTTGGTTTTAGTTTGTTTCTTTTTTGGTGTTTTGCTTTGTTTTGCAGGCATAGGAACTGACTCTAATCTCTAATCTCTGTAAAGTAGACAAATTACACTAGGCCTTGGGATGGCTTATGGGAACAGACGTGAGCGAAAGAGGAAGCTGAGAAAAGAAATGGAGCATTCAGTTCTAGGAATCTCAAGGCCAGAGCAAAAGTCTCCTCTCTGGGGACAACGAGAACGGTGGATAAGTTCCTTAGGAAACTTAATGACAGCTTTCTAAATGAACACTCATGGAACCATGCATATCTGAAAAACAATGATGTATTTGGAAGAGAAAACATGGACTCCAGAGCTCCTGAAACCGTCGATCAACAAGCACTCACTATAGTTAATGGTTGTCTCTTGATGAGCTGTACTCATTTGGAACTGGAAACAGAGCACTGGATATTTTAATGAAGAAGAGTGTTTTAATGGGGGCAGTGTGAGGAGTGATGATAAGGATTGTTTACAGCCTGGTCTAATGAATACACTAAGACTCAGACTCAGTAGTCACACGGGAAGAGAATGAATGGAAGGGGAGGAAGGTGATCTAGCTTCTAAGGAGAAGATTAAAGTTTGGTTTAGGTAAAATTTATAATGAACTCAAAATTAGCTCTTTTTTTCTTTGTGCTCAGTATTTTTAAGGATTTTTCATGTATATGAGTGTTTTGTGTGCATGTACATAAGTATGTTGTGTGCATACAGTCTTCACAGGGACAGAAGACAGTGTCAGAACCTTGCAAACTGAAGGATCAAGTGGCTACTGGGAAGGAGACTCCAGTCTTCTCCAGTATTGTTTATGCGGAGCTGCTGAGCTCTCTCTCCAGGCCTTCTGCTCAATGTTTCAATTAAATATCCTTTATAGGATCGTAGTGATAGCCAATGATTTTTATCTAATCCCTACTTGATTCTACTGACTTTTCTCAAAATCCAGATAAATAAATACTATGTTATCATAGTATTAAATCTCAAGGTCCTGATAAAATGGAGACCATTGTTTGCAAAGTGTGCTGTTGTCCTTACACCACAGTGGCAAAGGAGTATTTCCAAAAAATACTATACAATGTAGTCTCATATTATCATCTATCTGTCTGTCTGTCCATCTATTTATCTATTGTCTATCTATACCTACATGTATATGCATATGTACTTAAGAATCTCATGCATGAATACTGTATTAACATCATTTCTACTCATCCTCTCCCACATGAATTCCTCCTGTGTCTCTCAACTCCCACTGAAATTAATGTGACCTGTGTGTGTGTGTGTGTGTGTGTGTGTGTGTGTGTGTGTGCGTGCGCACTTAGTGATGGTGGAGACCAGAAAAAAATTATTAGAACCCCTGAACAGTAAGATCAAGTGGGTGCTGAGAACCAAACTTGCTGTTCTACAAAAGCAGCATATATATATATGTTATTATATATTAATACAGTAAATGATTATGCATATAAATTATTATATTAAATATATTAATATTAAATTATTTTGTAAATACATATTTAGATACTCATTTAATTTATAACCATGATATATAATATCTATAAATTAAATATTATTATAAATATATATTGTATATTATAATATATTAGTATATTATAAATATGATTATAAATATAATATACTATGATACATAATAAATTGTAATATATAATTATATTATAATAATATTACTGAATTTAAAAAGGAATAAAAGGAAAAGAAAGGACACGACTGCTCCTAGATATGGTGGAGAAGAACTTTATTAGAGATGTGTGGGAGAGCATAGCCAGAGGGAGAGTCCAGAGTGGACATGATCTCACTGTGGAAGAGGGAAAGAGGAAGGAAAATGGGAAGGGAAAGAGGGAGAATAGTTGCAGCAGCCAAGAGGGCAAAGGTACACAAAGGGGCAGGTATCCAAAATGGCAGGATTATATAAGGAAGAGCATCTAGGGGAAGGGCAGCCCAGCTCCTCGGTTGGAGAGTTTAGGGTAGAGAGCAGGGTATGCCAGCCATACCCTGTAACAGGTATGGACTGATCGATGCTGGGACAACTTGATAGAAAAGTCCACATTGATATGCTAGTCACATGAGCCATTTGTCCCAGGGTTTGAGATTTAACAATTATTATATATTATATATAAATATATGTACATGCATATATATATATATGCATGTACATATACGCCAACACACACACACACACTATATATATATATATATATATATATATATATATATATATATAACCTTATATAGTATTTAAGGCTGACAGGGCTTGTCCTTGGAAAAAAAAAAGATTCTCCTTTCTTAGAAGCCATTAATTGCCTATAGACAATCATCAAGGAATAGGATCTTATGAGACTTTCCCACCCATGTTAGTATGCTAACTGGTATTATCATTGTGAAAGTCTCATTTAGATGCATTCTTGTTGAAATTTCATGGCAGTAGCTTCCTCATTGTGTAGAGAAGACACTATCTCACTGTAGATGCTCTTGTCCTATGACTGTTATGCTCTTTCTTCTCCCTATTTCATAATTTTGCCTGAGCCTTCGGTGCATGGGTTGTGTTTAGAAGAATTAAGATGGCTTGGACACGTCACTATCAGCTGTTCTCTACATTTTGATGACTCATGGATTTCTGTAGTAAACTACATCTGCTGTAAAAAGAAGCTTATTTGTTGAATGGTGAGAGCTACACTTCTCTGTATATAAGGGCAAATATTTAGACCTTGCTTGTGGTATTAGAACTCATACTGGTTTAAGGTTCAAGACCTTATCAGCCATGGCTAAGCTGGCTACATTTACAATATAAGGAATGAATTCTGTCATATTGGACAGGCCTTGAATCTAGTTGGTGTCTTGGTTAGAGTTTCTGTCCTTGTGCTAAAACTTTTAAGAAAACAACTTGAGGAAGAAAGAGTTTATTTCAACTTCTAGTTCCATCTTCAAAGGAAGTCAGGACAAGAACTCAATTTAGGAGCCTAGAGGCATGAACTAAAGCAGAAGCTATGGAAGAACACTGCTTACTGGCTTCCCCTCATGGTTTGCTCAGCGTAACACTAGCCACAGTAGGCTGGGCCCTACCTTACCAATCACTAATTAAGACAATTCCACAGAAGCTTACTTACCTCCAGACCAATCTTTAGGAGGCATTTTTTCTTCAATTTATATTCCTCTTTTCAGATGACTCTAGCTTGTGTCAAGTTAATAACTACAAAAAAGACAATTAAACAGGTGTTGTTTACCCCAAAAAATATGTGTCACCTTTTGGGATATTTCGAAAGGCTGGGCATTGTTGTGGTTTGCAGACTTCAGAGTTGGGTTGCATGCTTTTCTCCCTTGGAACCTTATATATCACCTTTGAATGCTATGAGATGCAGTCCTCAAGAAAGAAGATTTTGGCTCAATTCCTCCAAGTCCTCCAAGCCCTGTGTCTCAAGTATCTTCATTAATAGAGTCTTACTTTTAAGCTCCTGAAGGCAAGCAAGGGCAAAGGCAATATCCTAAGTGGTTTTGAAAGTCTCTTGGGATCTTTACCAACAACTTAAGGACAGGTTTCCTATGCTTAGCATTGGGGTTTTTGTTAGATTGCCTTTTATTCCTGTGGATGGGTGGCATTATAACCCCAAGAGATATAATTTCATTTAAAGAGACAAACTTATTTTATATTTTTAGATGTAAACTAACATACTGTATTTTCTTGTGGATATTTTACTGGTGTGCCTTGTAGTCAATTATGCACATATTATCTATGTGCCTTTGGGAAAATGTGGTAGCATTTTTCATTCTCAATAGCCTCATACCAAGCAGAGTTATAAAATTATTGATGATAATGATACTTTTCATGTTGTATAACATCCTGTAAATCTTAGAGCTGATTACAATTATGTCAATATGTTATTTATTATTAGACTTTAAGAAAAGTGAACACCTTGTCTACAAAATAGAACTAAAAATAACTTAGGGTCATGTCAGTCTTTCAGAATATTGCATACACAAACCAAAACAGCTTTTAAAGAGCTCAGTTCAATGTGCTAAATTTGTATCACAATGCTTACAAATACATATTTTATCTGTAATGCATACATGAGTTTCCATAAACCATTTTAACGAACCAAATGAAACACCACTAAAAAAAGCTGTGCTTGCAACAAAACTTACATGACAGACCATAAGTATAATTAATATTATACATAAATACAATCTCAATGTATTGTGTAGCTGACTTGATGCCTCATTGTTCTAAAAATGATAGGGTGTTTTTCCTTAAGGCTCAATAACTGAGATTTTTAATTACCCTTTAGTAGAGTGTGTACTGTATTTTTAGTCTAGAGAAAACAGTCTGTGAGAAGCTCTTTCTCCCACCCATCTTGATATTGGGAAATAGTGTCTCAGACAAGGACTATTTACTGATTCCCATGGCAACAAAGTGCTTTATCTGGCATAGGTCCTAGTGTCACAAGGACACCAATTGCTTTTTAGTATGATTTCTGAACTCTAAAATAATGTTCCTGATGCAAAATATAGATGCAGTAAATGGAACTTTGAAAATAATAAAACCTGTAGTCAATGTTTAGAAGGTTTGCAGAACCTCTGTACTACATCTTTCGCTGTGGAATAAGCCCGGCAATGTCTTAGTCAAGATTACGAACTCAAGATGTGATTGAGTTGTGGTTTATTTATATATCTCCCAGATGAGGCTCAAATGGAATATAGAAATGATGAGAGTGGACTTGGAATGGTGTCCCACCCTATGTGTGATCGTCTTTCAGAGGAAGCCCTGCCCAGGGTGTGGTACACCTAGGTTTAGGGATCATTATCTCCCATCTGACAGGCTTGCAATAACAATGTTTATCCAATTGTGAATATTTCACTTTGAGTGAGATTTGGCTGTTTTTCAGGCTTCTAAAGTAGTTAAAGCACCTTGGTTAAAATTCTAAAGTAAAGCTCTCCCCTCAGGAAGATTAAAAATATAAGATGTTTTGGAATTTAAAAAACACACACACAGAGAACCAAACAAAAAATCACATTCCATCAATAGCAAGTACTTTTGGTACTGACCATGTCTATATCATGAATTAGACTTGGCCATTTTCAACTTTATTGTCTTATACACATGTCAATTTTTAATATTCTAATAAGACTTCAGGCAGCCACACTATAATATTTTATACTGTGGGTGGAAATATAGCTATTCTATTTCTCTGATGGCTTCCCCTCTAGTGTTTCATATGCATTAACACTCAAAAAATATGGAAATACATTCTGTACTTGAGACTCTTTCCCTTGTAAGATTGAAAATGACTGTTAAGCCTGGGTTGAGTGAATTGCAGCAACATGTGTCACTGTGATTTTCACAGGAGAGGTCTAACACTTCTGTACATGTTAACACCCTCTTCTGGGAATAGAAACACTTAGGCCCAATTTTCTCTCCATTCTCCCTTGATGATCTATTGTTCATTTTGATTCTCTAAGTGTTCCATAAGAAAATAGAGGAACTTGACTTTGTCAGTAAAAGGTTTCAATGCTCTTGGTCCACTGACTCTGGCCTGAATAATATGTAATAAAGGAAAGCGTTGTGCCTCTAAGACAAAAGGAGTGATGACAACAGGACTCAGAGCCACACTGGCTCCACCAAGCCTGTAAGAGAAGTCTCTTGGATTTGAAGAAAGGAAAAGAAATACAGACATTATCTACTGAGAAGGATAGTTGATAAGGATTGAATGAAGAAGGGAATAACTTTTAATTTGTCCAAAGTCAAGAACTTAATTTGTATTTCATTTCCATGTAGTGACTGCCCTCGTGATTGCCATGGGCATTTAGAGATAACAAAAATCACAAAAGAAAAGTTTGCCAATCATCATGTGGTCTCCTTGCAAAATACACAGGAGGAAAGTTTTTCCAAAAGACAAACACTGATAAGTGGAGTCCTTACCCTTACCCTTCATCAAAGAAGCATCTTTTTGCAACAACAGAGACCATTAGAGAAAACCACAGCTAATTAAGATGGCAGCATTGTGAATTCTAGTCCCAATGGATACATCTATATCTTTTTTTATTACTCTTAAAGTGAGTTTTGAAGAAACAAGACAGGCTGAAGTGACTTTCACACCACAAACTGGCATCCAAACAAAAATGTTGCAAAAGAGCATATGCCACAACAAATATTCATTAAACAGGTCCTAAGGCTTCTATTAATAAAGTAATTATATTGATATAGTACAAAAAGAACAAAATTATTTTTCCATACAACTACAGTGTGGTGGTATAAAATTGAATGTTCTTAATAGACTCTAAACTTCCAGTACTTGGTTTTCAGTTGGCAGCCCTGTTTGTGGAGGCTTAGATGGTGTGGCCTTGTTACAGGAAGTCTGGTGATATGGGCAGACTTTCAGGCTTAAAAGCCTCTTACCATCTCCAATTTTCTCTCTGTGTCCTGCTTATGGGTTAAGATGTGAATGTGCTTGCCTGCTTCTGCCATGCTTCCCTGCTTTTATAGTAATGAATTCTTAACTCTTACCCCCCACACACAGAAATTAAAAGCTAAAATAAACCCTTCCTTTTGTAAGTTTCTTTTCTAGTATTATATCACAGTAATTGAGAAGTAGCTAATACATACAGAAAAGTGAAATGAGTTAGTACAAAAACAGTGGCTTGAGCAAGATGTAGACTAACAAGGTCTTTCACCGATCATCTCACAGGAATACCATGTTGGAGAGCTATTTATGCACCATTCTCCCTTCAAAAAAGCCAAGTAAGAGACAACAAATCTGGTTCTAGCACAATAACGAGGATACAGTGAAGGAGACAGAAAGGAGTTGACTGCATTGCCTTTCACTAATCTGAGCAGCACTGAGAAAGATAGCTCCTACTTTTAGAGAAAGGGGAAAGGATCTAAGTCCAAGTCTTACATGTGGAAGCTAGCACTAGACCTTCCCCAGTATAACCCAGTGCTACACAAATCCTCCAAAGGTCTTCCTTGAGGACAGTGTCTGTGAACTTAGCCACTAAAACTGTGGGATATTGGACAAAAAACAAAGACATTTATTACAGACAGAGCCCTTGGATGTTATTTCTGAACTTCCTTATCATAGGGCAGAGACTTGTACCTTGACATGATAGACACATGTTTTAACTCACATCATAGCCAATGTTGAGGTGGCCCTGAGTTTCCCTTCCCAAGGCTTCAGACACACTTTGGCTATGAGTCTCAGGTATGCCACAGCTTGAGATCAGATTTGATGGTCAATGGGCTATTTCCACCTCAGACCCCAGAACTATCTCCAGGCCAGAGCTTAAGCATGAACTTCTCTGGTATTAAGCAGATATTTTTGCCCTAAACTGTTTCAGCCTTCATCACAAGCATCTCCAGGGTCTTCCTAGTGTTAAGTCTTACCAGTCTAGCACTAAGTTTCAAAGAAGTCATCTGTGATTATTTTCCTGAGCCTACAGGTGAAGCCTTTGAACTAAACTTTTATCTACTGGTGGCAGTATACAAGCTATCTAGGACTACCACTAGAGTGGTGAAAATGTTTTGGTGTGCAAGCTAACCTTTTCAGTTTCACCCTGAGACCCTATGATGCTTCAACTGTAGATCTGTGCTTGACCTGAACTCATATAGCTCTCTAGTGCTGAAAATATAATACAATGCCGACAAGTAACTTGCAATGAGCCATCAAATGGGAGACATCTAGTGACAGTTCAGGGAGTGAGAAGCTCTGAAACAAGGACCTGCCCACTTTTTTTTTCCTTGAAAGGCAGATGCAAACAAGGTCAAATTGTGGGAAGACTGGATTAAGTTCCTTATCCTCATATACTTAGAATCTTTCACTGAGAACCCCACAATCACTGAGAACTTTCAAAAATAACTATGACTTCATCTAACTATCAAAATGCCAGAAAATAAAATTGGTTGACATAGAAACAAGTATGGATCACTTCTCAGATGGAAAATTTTAAATTATTGATTTAACATAACATAAGGAATTTCAAGACGATAAAGTGTTCAATATTCTGAATTAGAAAGTTAACCAGTTAGAAGCAGTTTTATAAGTCATCTGAAATCTTTAAATTGAGAATATATTAAATAAAACTAAAACCATAATAGAAGTTAGATCATAAAGAAGTAACAAATTAGTGAGTTGAAAGCATCCTATTTGTAGTACTCAAAAGAGAATCTGGAGAGATGGTTTGGTGACTGAAGGAGCTGCCTTCTCTTCCAGGGGTTCCAAAGTCAGTTCTGAGTACTCATATTGGGTAGTCACATTGTCTGGTCACTCTACTTCCATGACAATTGATACCCTCTCCTGGTTGACCTGAGTATCTGCCACACATGTGCCATACATTCACATGTGAACTAACATATATACATACAATTTTAAAACAAAACATAATAAATAGCATATTCAAAAGAAAAGAAGACATAGAATAAATCGAAGTAATAAAAGGAGATTTTGAAACACTTTAAAAATATTCATGTTATTGTGTTTTAAGAAAAACTGAATAATAAAAGAATAGAAAGCTTATTTACACAGTTTATAACAGAAAGTTTATAATAGAAAAAGATATAAATGTCCACCTAAGGAAAAATTGCAAATATCCAGATGCAAGAATGCCAAAGTTCAGCAATCAGATCTAAATCAAATCTACCCACAGTTACATCTGTATCAAGCTTTCAAGATGAAGGATAGAGAACTCAAGAAGCCAACCTCCAAAAAACCAAATAAACCAATTAAAAAAATAGAGTACAAAGCTAAACAGAGAATTCACAATAGAGGAATCTTGAATGGCCCAGAAGCACTTGAAATGTTCAAAGTCCTTAGTCATCAGGGAAATGTAAATCAAAACAACCCTGAATTCCACCTCACATTAATCAGAATGGCTAAGATCAAAGACTAAGGTGACAGCAGACGCTGGAGAAAATGTGGACAAAGAGGAAAACTCCTTCATTGCTGGTGGGATTGCAAACTGGTACAACCACTCTGGAAATCAATCTAGCTGCTCCTTAAAAAATTGGTAATAGCTCTACCTGAAGACCCAACTATACCACTCTTTGGCACATACCCAAAAGATGCCCCACCATACCACAGGGACATGTGTTCTGCTGTGTTCTTAGCAGTCTTATTTATGATAGCAAGAAGCTGGAAACAACCCAGATGTCCCTCAAACAAAGAATGAATGCACAAAATGTGGTTAATTTACATAATGAAATACTATTCAGATATTAAGAGCAAAGACATCATGAGTTTTGCAGGAAAATGGATGAAACTAGAAAATACCATCCTCAGGGAGGTAACTCAGACCCTAAAGGACATGCATGGAATATAATCACTGATAAGTGGATATTAACCAAAAAGTACAGAATACCTAAGATAGAACAAACAGAACTTAAGAAATTTACCAAGCAAAAGACCCAAGTGAGGATGCTTCAATCTCCCTTAGAAGGGGGAAGAATATAAAATAAAAGGGAGGCAGAAGGAGGCGGGACCTGGGTGGGAGAGGGTAAAGGAGAGGGGGAAAAAAGGAACAAGATGATATATGAGGGTGGAGAGGAACAGGAGAGAAGTCTAGAGGGCCAACAGAATGAATGGAAACATGCAGCCTCTGGCGGTGGAAGGTGGGAAGACCCTCTAGAAACCACCAGAAATCTGAGAGATGAGAGACTCTCAGGACTCAATGGGAGTGACCTTAGATGAAATGTCCAATGTCCAGGCCAGTTGGACAATCAAGTGGGACCCTTAGACCCTGTGGAGAGGACTGAAATGCAGGAGAAAATAAGAAGGCACAGCAAATCAAGAAGTCTGATCAAGCTGGCAAAGATTTTATTGCTCACACAGGTTATATATTCTGAAAACAGGATATGGGGAGAGGTAGGAAAGGAAAGAGGGCTTTGCAGGTGGAGGAAGCTAGCTGCATCTGTGGGGTCTAACTAAGTTATTCTCACAAAGCCTTTCCATTACCAGGTATTCTAAAAATATCTATCTAGCAGGATGTTGTCTAAATCTAGAGATCAGGAGGAAGGGTTACTAAGGTGGGTTGCTATTTGGTCTTGTTTGAAGTTCTGAGAACTGACAAGTGAATCATGGAAGGTAAGCAGAAAGAAGAACAGTAGATAGGAAAGCCAGGGTGAGTGTTTGCCAAGAGTAAGGCCTTGCCATGGCTTCCCACAGTCCAACATTGGGAAGTAGGAACTGGAAATGTTTACCTCCAGTAGGAAGACAGGGAATCAAGTGGAAGGACAGGGTTATCAACCCCCAAACAAAATTTCTGACCCAGAATTCTTCCTGTGTAAAAGAACTGCAGGGACAAAAGTTGAGAAGAGACTAAGAGAAAGGTAGTCCAGTGAGTGGCCCCACTTGGGATTCATCTTATGGTCGGGGAAGAGTTGCCAAGACCCGACACTATTACTGATAATATGGTGTGATTATAGACAGGAGCCTAGCATGACTGTCCCCCGAGAGGCCCTCCTAGGTCTGCCTGAGTCAGAAGCAGATACTTACACCTAACCATTGTATTAAAGTCAGAGAATCCTATGGTTGAATTAAAAGAAGGATGGAAGAAGCTTAAGGGAGTGATTACCTCATAGGAAGACCAGAAGTTCAACTAACCTGAACCCCTGGAAGCTCCCAGATACTGTGCCACCAGGCAGCAGACCGGGGCTGGTCCAAGCACCCCTACACATATATAACAGAGGACAGATTGCTTAGTCTGACCTCAGTGGGAGAAGGTGTGACTGTTCTCCAGAGATTTGAGACCTCAATGAGGAGGAAGGCCTGGGGCAGGACGGGGAGGGGGCGAGGGGACAGGAAGAGGCTGTCATAACAACATCCCATGGTCCCTTCATTGAGTAAGAACACCAATCCCTGAAGCTATGATTTAGCATAATTAACAGCTCAGTATCATAGTGGATGCCTATCCCAGCCTTCCACTCAGTGGCACTGGATAATCTAGGAACAACCTCCACTCTCTTTCATGTTGTCACTGCATAATAAAAATCCATCTGTAAATTATCCACTGATATATAGGATAATAACCCTGGTGCTTTCTATCAGGTACAGTAGGAGGAGGAACTATGAGAGGTAGATGGGGGACACTGGTTGGATTGTAAATAAAAATCAAGTATTAAATAAACACTAAAAATAAAATGAAGGGAAAGAAATGGAAAGGAAGAAAAGAAAAAGAAAGGAAAGGAAAGGAAAAGAAAGGAAAAGAAAAGAAAAGAAAAGAAAAGAAAAGAAAAGAAAAGAAAAGAAAAGAAAAGAGAAAAGATTCTAACTACAGCAAGAGAACAGAAATAAGTAACTAATA
Organism: Rhabdomys pumilio; assembly: GCA_030674055.1. NCBI lineage: Eukaryota > Metazoa > Chordata > Mammalia > Rodentia > Muridae > Rhabdomys > Rhabdomys pumilio. The sequence continues at coordinate 65,524,185 of JANHMN010000010.1, read as the reverse complement.
CGTAGGTCTTTTCTAAGTCCCCTGAATTCTCAGCAGAATCCTCAAAGACTTGGACAGTAAAGTGAGATGCTTCTAGGACAGCATAAGACAACACCAGTCAAGAATATCATACTCCATGAAGTTAGCTAGTAAAATAAATCTGGGACAAAGGCATTCTCATATGAAAAAAATTGAAGAAAAAATTCTTCAGTGTAAAACTAACAAGATTTTTGTTAGGGGCTTTCAAATAAAAGAAATAGTAATGAGTAAGGAACAAACATTGGAAAATATAAAACTCCCTGGTAGAACTAATGCTGGACGTCAAATCAGACAGCACTTTATACTATTAAAAATAGTACATAAACAACTCACGTTTGGATATAAGGAAAAATTAAAATAAGTATAACAGGATGTTAAAAGATAGGAAATCTAGAAAAAAAAAAAGCACTGTGATATATTGAAAAACCTCAAAGATTCCTAAACAGAATACCAGTGGCTTATGCTCTAAGATCAAGAATTGACAAATGGGACCTCATAAAATTGCAAAGCTTCTGTAAGGCAAAGGACATTGTCAATAAGACAAAATGGCAACCAACAGTTGGGAAAAGATCTTTACTAATCCTACATCCAATAGAGGGCTAATATCCAAGATATACAAAGAACTCAAGAAATTATATTCCAGAAACCCAAATAACCCTATTAAAAATGGGGTACAGAGCTAAACAAAGAATTTTCAATGAAGGAAACTCGAATGGTGGAGAAGCACCTTAAGAAATGCTCAAAATCCTTAGTCATCGGGGAAATACAACTCAAAACAACCCTGAGATACCACCTCACACCAGTCAGAATGGCTAAGATCAACAACTCAGGTTATAGTAGATGCTGGCAAGGATTCAGAGAAAGAGGAACACTCCTCCATTGTTGGTGGGATTGCAAGCTGGTACAACCACTCTGGAAATCAGTCTTGTGGTTCCTCAGAAAACTGGACATAGCATTACCTGAGGATCCAGCTATACCACTCCTGGGCATATACACAGAAGATGCTCCAACATATAACAAGGACATATGCTCCACTATGTTAATAGCAGCCTTATTTATAATAACCAGAAGCTGGAAAGAACCCAGATGTCCCTCAACAGAGAAATGGATACAAAAAAATGTGGTACATTTACACAATGGAGTATTTATTACTCAGCTATTAAAAATAATGAATTTGAGAAATTCTTAGGTAAATGGATGGATCTAGAAATTATCATCCTGAGTAAGTTAATCCAATCACAAAAGAACACACATGGTATTTACTCACTGATAAGCAGATGTGAGCACAAAAGCTTGGAATAGCGAAGACTCAACACACAGACCACATGAAGCTCATGAAGAAGGAAGACCGAGTAGGGATGCCTCAGTTCTTCTTAGAAGGAGTAACAAAAATACTTAAGGGAGTAAATATGGAAACAAAACGTGGGACAGAAACTGAAGGAGGGGCCATCTGGAGACCATTCCACCTGGGCATCCATCCCGTGTACAGTCACCTAAGCTAGACACTGATGTGGATGGCTGGAAGTGCATGCTGACAAGAACATGATACACTGTCTTCTTAGAGGTCTGCCAGAGTCTGACATATTCAGAGACAGATGCTCACAGCTAACCATTGAATTGATCATGGGGTTTCCACTGAAGGAGTTAGAGAGAAGACTGAAGAAGCTAAAAGTGTTTGTGACCCCATGAGGAGAGCAACAATAACAACCAACCAGAGCTCCCCAGGGTCTAAACCACCAGCCTGGGAGCACATAGGGAGGGACCCATGACTCCAGCTGTATACGTAGGGGAGGATGGACTTGTCGGGCATAGGTGGGAGAGGAGATTCTTGGTCCCATGAAGGACAAACACTGAGTGGGGGGGGAATGTGAGTGGGGAGGTGGGAGTGGGGGCAGGGGGTAGTTGGGAGGCACAACCTCATAGAAGCATGAGGAGGGGGAATGGGATTAGGAGGTTTCTGAGTGGTGGGGGGAAGTGGGGTAAGGGGATAAAATCTGAAATGTAAATATAAAACCCAATTTTAAAAAAGTGGGGGAGCTGGGATATGGCTCACTAGGTAAAGGAGCTGGGTTCAGGTCCTCAGGACTCATTTAAAACTCCAGTGATGGTAACACAGTCCCAAAGCAAAATGAAGGAGGAGTAGGAAGAGGAGGAGGAGGAAGAAGAGAAGGAGGAGGAGGAGAAGGAGGAGGAGGAGAAGGAGGAGGAGAAAGAAAAGGAGGAGGAAGAGAAAGAAGAGGAGAGAGAGGAGGAAGAAAAGGGGGAGGAGGAAGGAGGAAGGGGAAAGAGAAATATTGTAACACAGATACCTGTTTCTCTGAGATGTACTTAACAAAAATAAATGTTGAAATAAACAGAAAAAAAAAGATTACAGACATAGTTACCAGGCTCTGGTTATGAGGCAGAGCAAGGGATGAGGAGACTTTAATTATTGTGATCTAATTTACAACTACATGAGCATAGAAATTCTAAAACTATGAAATATGAAAAAAATATAATATGGGAAACAGTGGAAATCAATTCTGTGTCTATGGATTAGAAAAATCAATATTGTGTGGTTACTAAATTACCTATGCTGCACAATATGATTTCAAATTTATTGCACAATTTGAAAAAGCCAAAAGAATTCTGATTATATTTGTGTAAAGAAATTGTAGATATTTAAGAAGATAAACATATTTAATCTGTTGATTTAAGCATGATACAAGTCACATGTATTTATCACATGATACCCTTGGCTTTGTAAAATTTATGGTTTTGTGTATTCATTAAAAATAAATTTAGTTTGGCAATGGTGGTGCATGCATTTAACCTCAACACTCAGTAGGCAGAGGCAGGCATATTTCTGTGATTCTGAGGCCAGCCTAATCTACATAGTGAGTTCTAGGACAACCAGGGATACACAGAGAGACACTGTGTCAAAAACCAAAACTAACTAACTAAATGAATGGATTTTATTTAAATTTTAAACAACTGATTGGCTATAGCATCAGTGTATATTGAACCACTATCACCTGTCCAATACACAAGATAATGTTTGAATTTATTGTGTCATTTAGCTTCAAAGGGATCCCTTTCTTTGTGATTTCAAATCAATACAGCCCAGAGTTGTTATTAAGAGTAACAGGAATAATATACTGAGGAAGTTTTCTATTCCTCCCCAGATAGTGCCATCGTCAAAAGAGATGATTCTAAAGAGAGTCATGAAACAGAGGCAGTTTTCTCTAACTACATTTGTCCAATCATCATTCAGTCCCAAATCTGTCCACCAGAATTCACCTATGTAGTGTGTAGTTTTTACTACCCAGCTTTAAGCTCTGAGGGTTAGGGAGGGAGACAGTGCTACTAGCCCTACCCAGGTTTCCTCAGATTTGAGGATGAAACACACACACACACACACACACACACACACACACACACACACACACACATTGGTTTATTTTTAATATGATTTTTAACTCAATGGTCAGACACTTCTAAGCCTCCCATGGTTAAAGTGCACCTATCTTTACTCCCAGCTCAACACCTCTAATTCTGCCCTGATCTTAGTTGCATCTCCTTGCTCAACACCCTAAATCTGCCCTCAGCTTAGTTATCTTCCTAATCTCCAGCTTGCTCCCACAAGTCCACCTTGTGGGGGAAGCAGCCAATAGCCACTCCACCAGAGATCTCACAAGGCTGGGGGTTCTCTCTCCCTTTGAAGCATGGCAAATCCTCTGTTCCTCCTCCCGCATCTGCTAGCCTGCCTGCAGGAACTTGGAAGTCTCTTCTCTTCTGCCCAATGACTGGCAGTCGGCATCTTTATTGATCAAGAACCAGTTAGGGAGAACCGCCCCCTACACAACCAAATCTTTAGTTCCTTACTGGTCCATGTGATGTTGCCTCTGTTTTTAGCAGGATTTTTGTAGTTTTGATTTTTGTTTTGTATGTTTGATTGAGTTTGTTTGTTTGTGCTTTTTTTGTTTTGTTTTTCTACTCAGAACACATTGCTTTGAGCTTTGTCCTTAAAGCGATGCATTACCTTGGAAATGAAGCTTGGAAGCATCTATTTCATTCACCAACATTAACTTCAAAACAAGCTGAGAACAAGTCATGATACCTGGTGTTGTCACAGGGGAAGTGTCGTTTCTACTCACCAAAATCTGTGAATAAACAACGTGCAACTTATTAAATAAGTAAACTTAGAAGTTTTTTCTCCATCACATGTGAATATTTTTTCTTTACAATCAATATTTAAAGACTGTAGAGAAGCAGAATGATTTCCTGAGCAAGGTTTTCCTTGGAAATGGAAGATGCACATGGTTCCAAACTATTTCAGTATCTACAACGATTCAGAAATCTATTCCTACATATTGGCTATGTCCTTTTCTTAAAAATTACTTCCTAGTTTTACTAAGAATGAATAGCACAGATAATATATTTAATGATGTATTTGTTTAAGAGCCTCCAGATATGAGTAGTGCCTACAAATATTTAATATTATGATACGTAAAAAGATTTATGACTACTGGTGTTTTGCCTACATGTATGCCTGCCACTACATGACTGCAGTGCCAAGAGAAGCCAAAAGGGGACAATAGATTCCCCTAGAACTTGACTTAGGATCAGTTTTTAACTGCCACTTGAGTGCTGAGAACTGAATCTAACTCATCTCAAAAGCATCAGCACTCTTTACCACTGAGCCATCTCCCAGCTCTGTAACACGTCATTGGTTGTTTGATTGGTTGTTTGTTTTTGGTTTGGTGTTGGTGGTGGTGGTTGTGGTGGTGGTTGTGGTGGTGATGGTGGTGGTGGTGGGGTGTGTGTGTGTGTGTGTGTGTGTGTGTGTGTGTGTGTGTGAATAAGCTTGATTTTCTTTACAAATCAATAGACAGGTGTGGAAGAACAAGCCGGCCTTCTCCTCTCTGCTATCAACACTCAATTCAGAGTTTGTACAAACCCTGTCTGATTTCAAGCAGCTTGAAGAAGAGCCTTGTTATTTATTAGTGTCTACCTCTTGCTCTCATCAAATTATTCTCTGGGTTACAACTAGAGTGTAAAAAGAGAACAGTGTGAGAATGGTGCTTTGATTGTCTAATAGTGTGAATCAAAATAATTTTAAATTCCTAATTCAGTCTTTCTTTTTCAAACCTTGCCTATCATAAATCAATGCCATAGATACATAGTTGAGAAACCTATATTTTACTTTATATAGAATCAATATCTTTGGCTCTATACAAATAAGCAAATAAATGTGATCACACCAAATATGGGATCTACATAGAAAACTAGAAAAAAAACTTCACATGATTCTCTATTATAAGTAATTAGCATAAGCTTTCAGCACATATTCTTACAATTATTATCTTTTATCAATTTATTAACCATATACCTTAGTGTACTAATGAAAATATCAGTTCACAAATATTTATTGGGAAATTTAGTTAGGAACAACTGCTATATTAGTTACTAAAAACAGATCATAAAGTATACAGTAAACAAAGTTCCTGGACTCATAAAATGTTGATATAATTTAAAATTTAGATATCCAAGAGAGAATGATAGAATTTGATGCTGTTTAATTTTCTATGGTTATATCTTGTTTTAAATGAGATACAGCCTTCATTCTTAAACAATTATGAAGCATTACTGCCAGCCTTCCTGTTTTTGTTTGAGAATCCAAAGTTAAAGAAGACTCACTGGGCTGCTGTGATGACCAAGATACTTAGGAGTTCAGAAAATTCCAAGAACAATTGGGGATTTCTATTCTGTTGTTTCAAGCTTCAAAAGGAGAAGCATCTACTGACGAGTGAAGAGACAATGTTCTTGCCCATTGTGAGATGTGTGTTTGGAATCAAGGAGAAGCAAGCGGCTACGGCAGTGGAAGGTCCTCTGCTGTCAACTGAAGCCACCATTCCTTCTGCTCTTTTCAGTTAACTGAAACCTCCGCACATCTGAGCAATAACTACATACTGTCATGATCTTCTTCTCTAGCTGTCTCATGTGAGACTGACTATTGCCTAAAAAAGTAAACTATCCCTCAGTCTTCAGTATGATTTTTTTCTAAAGAATGTTTAGTGCTAATATTAGTGTAACTGTGATCAAGTCACACTGCATAAACAACTTATAAAGCTGTTTACTGACTACTTATTTGGACTCAGCATTCTAGAAAGCTTACTCCATAGCCGTGTAGCCTTTTTATAGTTAATGGAACAGTATAGCTATGGGAAGTTTATCAGCGGAGGAATGTTCACTTCACAGTGGACAAAATGCAGAGTGGAGGCTGGGGTAGAGAAGGAAGCTGCAAGGGAGAAATACTTCCAACAAGCCTGCTCCAGTGGAGTACTTCCTCCAGCAAGATTCCATGACATACACTTTCCCGAAATACTCAGAAAGTACCATACGCTGGGGGACAAAATATTTAATATATGGTCCTATGAGGGATATGTTATACGTACCAAAATTACTAAAATTTGCTATTTTCTATAAATTTGTGATTTGACAATTTCTTGTCAAATTAATACCAATTGGCAGTTCCTGTGCTACTGCCAGCACAGGTGCTCCACAATCTCTCCACCCAGCTCACTATTTCAGAGGGTTGTCTGTTTTCTGTGCTATAAGAAATGCAAAGTAAAATGAAACCCGGGAAGCAATGCATTAACCTGAAAGGTGTGTCTCAAATTCCACCTCAAGTCAGTTAAGCTTGTTTTATGTTTTCTCCGGCATCTGGACTAGGGCTTTAGTTCTTTCACAGGATGATTATATGAAGCTCTCAGTTTTTGTTGGTTTTGCATTTTATTTAAGCAGGCAATGCTGAATTGAACAGCTTTAATTTCCTAATGCTTACAGCAGAACGGTGATAACATGACAGCTAAGCAATGGCTGACTTTCTACAGCTGCATGAAATTGTCAGAAATAAAAAGCTACCACAACATACACAATGGTACACCCGGGCCTTTGTCATGCATTGGGTCTAACCCATCCTTAATACCTGAGTTTTAATATTACAAAGGAAGTCACTACCTGCCGTAACTTGACAATAGTATATTATATTTGAAGATTTCTTCGCCATAAGAAGAAAAACACCACACAAACTTAGTTTAGAAACAATGGTAACTCAATCTCTGGGCACAACAACTAGAATGGTAATCTTGTGAGCCATATTAAATTTAAATCCTCTGGTGGTGAATCCTAGTGGATTCACCATAAGCCAGGAAACACTAGTAGCTACATATTGCTCTTATGCTATCCCTGATCCAAAAAAGACCTCCAACCTCTCTCCTGCTCCTTCTCTTCCTCTGTCCTACCAGAAAGTCCCACCTACTTGCCCAGTGATTGGCTTCTTTATTCATTAGGGGATGGTTCACAAGAATTCCTGAGTACCTTACTCATTCCTTGTTCCAGACAGCTCCTCCCAGGAAAGCAGAATTAGCATTAGAATGCAAATAGCACCAGACCATCCACAACAATTTATCTTGAAGATTATCATCAAAAATCTAGCAGAACAAACAAATCTCCTATTTAACACATCCAAGAGATTAAAGTGCTGACATGCATTTGCCTTCTTGCTTTCCAGTGTCTCCTTCAGTCTTTTACATGCTAGCCCAGGTGATTTCTTTGCTATCAGTCAGATCCTACAACATGGTATCTATTGGTTGTCACTCAAGCTGAGCTGTTTGAAACACCTGGAACTCCCGTGTTCCTTTTTATTATTTAATCACTCAGTAACTCTGAATACATACATTTCATCTACATCAGTGTAAATCGTACCCTGCTTCAAGAGCTGAAACTCCTTCCAAAGTGATATGACTGTCTTATGATACCTTTATCCTTGAAATCATAATTAACTCATCCATCCATCCATTCAGAAAAATGTTATGCTGTACACTTCCTGTGTTCAGTTCTAGTGATATAAACACAAATAAAGTATATTTCCTAACCATATGCATCCTGAAGCCTTATTGAATTTCAAACCAGTGAAACAGCAATTACCCTAAAATGGTATCACAGAAACCCAGGGGAACACAAATAATGACTCCAGTATCCACATTACTCTGGATGGGTTAAAAGCTAGAAAGATTTTCAAAGGCTTGAAATTCAAAGAGAGATAAGAAGGTAAACAAGAGAGTGGAGAATATCTCAGAGAGAAAGAGAGTATACAAAGAAAAGATATACTGAGGGTCTCAGGGTTTCTATTGCTGGGAAGAGATGTGATGACCGTGGCAACTTTTATAAAGAAAAAATATGTAATTGGGGCTAGCTTAAGGTTCAGTAGCTTAGTACATTATCTTCATTGTGGAAAGCATAATGGCATGCTGGCTGACACAGTACTGGAGAGATAACAGAGTTCTAGCTTTATATCTGGATCTTCAGGCAACAGGAAAAGAAAGGCCACACTGGACCTGGCTTGAACATCTGAGTGATGGTTCTTATATTCTTTAACCTCTTTTCTAACCCACCACCCACCAGAGGTAGTGAAAAAGAAAGGATACTGGGAAGGGGACCTGCCTGGAAAGGTTCTTTGGAACAACTCTCATCTATGTTATCAGGAAATCTGCAGTTTAGTTCTCAGGTCAGCAGCAGCAGCTCGATCCACTCACAAACACTTCACAGATACACCAACAGTCCAGTTCAGTAGAGTCTGGATAGCAAACATGAATCAATAGAGGTGACACTACCTAGCAGAGACAGCCTACTCTTTCTAGCCAAAAGGCCAAGAAAGAAGTTGTCTAGGTAGACAAATGGAGAGATTGAGTAATAAAGAATTACTCCAGCCAAGCACCGCCAGCATCTAAAGCTTAGATACTCAGTTTGTTTTCTCCCCTATCTGTCATCAGTAACCCTCTACCTCTGACATTGAACTGCCAGAATAAAATTGAGCAGGAGTTAGTTGGGATATTCATCTTCATCACTAACAACCATCCCACCAGGCAAAGTATCAATGGAGCAAAACCCTGAAGAGCCTGGGCATCACTCCCATTTATAAGAGGAAAGCATGCCCCTGCTCCCCACAAGAGTGATGTCAGAGTAGCGTGAGTAACATAGAAATTTCCCAGTGGGGACAATTCCACTTCTTCTCATATGAATCCATAGCTGCCATGCAGAGAGAAGAAACAAACAAATTATAATCTTTCCCACTGTGGAGGTAGCATTAGAAACCCAGTTGGAGGCAGGTCTCCTACCTGCAATCAGCAGTAATCAAAACCCATCCTCTGGTATCAATGGCATCTTAGTGAGCAATGGAATTTGACCAACTTGGCAATAGTGAATTAACAAACCCATTTGTGCTACTCCAAACATCAGGGAATGTAAACTAAAACTAACACTAAAGTTAAATTCATATCTCATAGAATCTTAACCAAAATAATTTCTACCAAAAGCCACTTTTTATAATAATAATCAGGAAAAATTTTAAAATGTAATGAAGAAATGAGAGTAAATACTTACAAATGATGGAAAGACCAATCTGTTAGAATAATCTTAAAACAAGAAATAAAGTAGACATGATAAAAGTCAGTAAACGATTCTAAATGTATGAGAGATACATAATGCAAACAAAACATTAGTAAACATAAGATACATATGAGATAAATCCACAGACATTAGAACTAGAAAACATAATTAAAAATAGTTCAGAAAATAAGCTGAACAGCAGAATAGAAAAAGAATCAGTGGGGGAGAAGAAGGAAAGATTAAAATAATCCAAACTAAGTAATTGAATGAAAACAATAATATATCCAATATTGAAAAGGGAGCAATGAAAAAATGAAAAGTAAAAAGGAGAGAAGTTTAGAAGAAACAAATCTTCATTAAGTTTATTGAAAATTGTATCATAGTTCGGTTCGAGTATATATGAGGAGTTGGGATAGTCCTAGAGAGCTAGATAACAAACTAAATTCAGTAATAAAAAAACAGCTTCACTAAAATGTAAGTACACATAGAAATTGTGTGAGAGAGTGTAACATACATTATAGAATTATTCATGGAGGAGAGGGTAAGCATGTGTATTTGAATGGGTCTTGGGGAGGCAAAAAATATTTGACCACCAATCCTAGGAAGGAAGGAAGGAAGGAAGGAAGGAAGGAAGGAAGGAAGGAAGGAAGGAAGGAAGGAAGGAAGGAAGGAAGGAAGGAGAAAGAAAGGAAGGAAGGAAGGAAGGAAGGAGAGAGAGAGAGAGAGAGAGAGAGAGAGAGAGAGAGAGAGAGAGAGAGAGAGAGAGACTGAACATGAACATTTAATGGCAACTTGGAGGAACATTCAGTAGCATAATCTCACTATGTCTCCAAGAGACCTAGAGAAAAGAATGAGACTAAAATTTGACTTGAGAAAAACTTCTAATCAAGATATTATTGAATCCAAAACAGAACTAATTAAGGGAAAGAAAATATATACTGTTTTAAAAATAATTTTAAAGTAATACATCACACAAGCATTAATCAAATACTATATCGGACTGAGAATGCCTACATATATATATATATATATAGACTGATCAATCAAGTAAGAGAACATTACAATCTTAATAAGCATAAGCCTAATAACAGACTAGCAAAATGAGTGATGTGGTTGTTCACAGAATTCAAAAGATCAACAGATAGATTAAAAGCTATAGTCTAAGACTCAAAACATCTTTCAAAACCTGATGGATAGTTAGTCAACAAAACCAAACCAAACTAAACCAAGGAACAATCACCAAGGAGAGATGTCTAAGTACTCAATTCATATGCAAGATCATCCTTTGGAAAACACAAATTACCCCAATTCATCCTAACAGCCAAGTATCTACCAATGAACTGGAACATACAATTTTAAGGTTCAAATCCAAAGTCTCCATGGAGAGGAGAGATGGTTTCAACAGAAAACTCTCTCAAATATTTAATAAAATGTTGACACCAATTGTATGCAATCTCTTCCTGCCAGGAAACAGAAGACCATGAATTGCTTCTCATGTTAGGAAGCTAATCTACCTTAAGTCTCATAACTTCTATAGAAATTAACCACAAATGAGCATTGGATTGATGAGACTGACACTAAACTTAAATTCAAGACATTTAGAAAAGGAAAATACAATTAATCTTTCTTTTCAGCTAGTAAAAGAGTTGTTAGGTTTGATATCAAAGCTAATTGAGCTTTGATATATTAGTGAACTATAAAATTGATAGCTTGAGTGCTATCTATTTCAAAGGCATTACGTGGATGGAACCATAATCAACAGACACAATTTTTTTGTAAATTGTCCTAAAAATGATGCATAATCTTAGAAATCTCAAAATCAATATAAAATTGCTTAAAATCAAAGTCAAATATACACAAAACATAGGCATTTAATCAAAGAGGATATCAATAAAATATCCCTATCTCTTTATATTTTGCTACCAAAGGTTTATAATGATGTAGAAAGACAGAATCACTCAGACACTCATGCATTGCTTTTGGAAATATAAAATTTTATTGCCATTTTGGAAAAGAAAGAGTTTCTCAAAACACTAAGTATGCTGGCCACACCATGAACATATCATTATGTTTCTAGATATTAATCTTAGAGAGATGAATTGTTAATGTTCACACCAAAGCCTATATATAAAATGTCTACACAAACTTTACTTCTAATAGTTATTTCCTATAAACAGCTCAAATGACTTGCCACTGATGAATGGATAGAGAAATTACAGTATAGTTCTATCAGAGATTATTACCCACAACAACCAGAATATGGTTCCCAGTGTACTCTGCTAGATGGAAAATCCAGTCCTCCAGAGTTAAATATTAGTACATCTACACGATTCCTTTGAATTTACATTATACAAATGTCAGGTGCAATAGTCTTTGCCAGTGGTTAATGTGAAAGTGAGGGCAGGGTTTGGGGTTGGAAAGAGGCAGCACGATGCATCCTTATGTTGATGAGACTATACTATATATCTTTACTGCGTTAATTTCGATTGCCAGGTATGATATTGAGGTACTGTAGGTTTTGAAGTTGATGTCATTTAAAAATGGTAAATCTGAAGGTTTTGAACATGCTGGCAGCAGAGAAGGTAGCCATAAGTTATTTAACACAGACATTGGATTTCAAAAAAAAAAAAAAAAACAAAAACAAAAAAAAAACAACTTTTGTCATTTTAATTAAAAATAAAGTATCACATTGAGATAACTAAGATGCATGCAAAGGTAGAAGACATAGTATATAAAAGTCTAGTTTCTCTTTATATACCAAATCTAATATGTAACTGACAAGTGATGAAAGAAGTGCTGATGTCAACCGTAAGCATTTGCTCCCCATACCCACCTCGGTCCCTCTCAATGAGCAGTAAGAAAGGCTGTTACTATCAGACTGTCTGCATTCCAATTCTTGAGTCTTATTGTACCTAGCTATTCCAATGATCTATATTTTATAACTGCAACTAAATATGGAGACAGTAAAATCATCATCTTAAGTTTTATTAAATTAAGTTACTATTATTATGTAGCTGGTTCTATTATTTGTTGATCACCAATTCTCCATGTGTCTCTCATGTTCTGTACATCTGACAAATAGAAGCAGTAACAACTCTTTGTTTAGGACTGTCATCAAGAGTATTTGTGTAAGATGTACACTTGGAATATAAAGATGGTATCTCTTTCTACAGTATTGGAGTAGCTATTGTGTACACAATAAAGATACAATCGTCCAGCCAAGCATAGGGGTACATTCCTGTATTGCCAACATTTGGCATTCAAGGTCAACCTACATTAAAACACTGTCTCAAGAAGCCTTCCCCACCCAAAATTACTTCTTCTATGACAGAGAGCAGCCATATTCATTACTCATTATAAAAGAATCAGATCTCCAAGCTTTAGCCTTTTTCTCCTGTAACATAGTTCCCTCTGTGTGAAGACATCTATTTGAGGGTCAGTGTCAACATTCCTGTCAAACTTCAGCCCCAGAAGAGCTGATACAATAGTGCCGATGGGATGGCAGTGCTTTCTGCTGAGTCATGAACACTGACATGGGGTTTATTTCTATGTCTTCTTCAGGAATTCTTGAAACTATGGCAGGCAAATTTATTAGTTTGCAAGTAATGCAAATTCTCAGAACCTTCAAAGTCATTGGCACAGTCCCCATGGCACGCTCATCGTTAATTTTATCATGCATCCCTACTTGATATGTGCTAAAATAGAATTAAGGGGCAGGGAGAAAAACTGGTAAGGAGGACTGTGAAAGCTGTCAGTGCTCTGCAATTTGCATCATGATGGTGAACAGAGCACTCTAGATTCACTGCTGGTTGAAGTTGTTGTCTGTAATTATATAGTATGATGGGCAAAAGAGTTGTAACCAATTGCTCAGGTGACACTTGACATGAAAATGGTCACAACTCATATTTAAAAAAATAAACAGAAAACCAAAGTAAACAATATTAAAGTGTCCATAGTTACTGCAAGAAGGAAAGCTGAATCAGAATGGAGACCAGTTTTAGACAATGGATGGGCTAACAGCCTTAGTCAGCCTAGCTTCTTCTCTTATGGCCTGTGCTTGTGATACTGTTCATTTAAGTGCCAGAGTCATTAAATACAATCGAATTAGAGACCTTTCTTGTAAATGTATTAGGCTAGTTCACTATCAACCTTTAGAGTGTAAAACATCCAATGTCCTTAAGTCCCTAGAGAGGGCTTTATGTCCACGAGTAGGAAAGGTCTAAATCTTGTGCGGATTATTCTTTAAAAGGGGGTATCCTTACTTTGTTAATTTTTACAGAGAGCATTGTGTAACTGTTAAAGTTATGAGTGAAAACAAATGCAAACCTGCCCAGAGGCTTCCAGAATGATTTTCTTTAGTCTACTCTGTACACTGAAGGGCCTTGTTTGCCTCTTTCAAGATTTCTTCTAATAGATTTTATTTCAAGGACATATACCCTAAAAGCAGTGCCAAGGCAAATCAACCATGACCTTAAATTAACTTCAAATCCCAAATGCATTTGGTGTAAACTAATTCCTAGACAGAGTATATGAGATCTGATGATAGAATCCTAATTGGTTCAGTAAATTAATAATGGCACTGGCATGATTGTCAGTAGGTGGGCCAGCTTTCAGTGATTTCTTTTTTAATCATATAATTTTGGTATATAGCTATTTTCAAACATAGTAGTCATTTATATTATATAAATGATAGTCTAGTCCTAACTTATTTCAATCACAAAGTATAGAATTCCATTTTTCTTCTTAAACATGACTAGACACACTGACATTGTTTCCCCATTTATATAGGTCATACTTATAAGAATGAGTTTAAAACACATATATGTATAATATTAAAGACTAATTCTGTATATAGACTAATATGTATAATATTAAAGACCAACTAAACCCCAGCATAGTTGAACTGTCTCTATGAGAGTTTGTTTGTTATAGCAGATTAACACATTTCATTTATTTATTTTATATTACTGTTACATTAATTCAAATTATAACCTCAGTATTTACTATATGGCTATCATCATATTAGAAAAATGTCAAGACAAATATCTAAAATTGTTAAGAAGAGGATAGAGTTTGTCTGCAGAAAACTCAAGAGAAACAAAATTAATTCTAGAAAGTAACACACCCTTATTTGTCACTTGCACAAATAAGAATTTAAACAAACTTCAGAGGAGGAAATACAGACAAGTAGACAAGAAATCTAAGAGTGATGAAACTCAAGACTTGGGGATTAAAGAGCTTTAGGGATGCATTCAGGAACAGGGTCACTCTAGAAAGTTAATTGTCCACTGTAGACATGTAGCTGGTATGACAATGATTCTTGTTCCTTTGTTCCCTCCTGTGGTCCCAGAGACAGCTGTGGGGGCTGAACAGCTGTACAGTTTTTTTTTTTTACATGTCAACATCCATCTGCTATTTCTCTTCACTTGTAAAGTGGATAAATGTCAAATTTGGGTTTAAATAACCAATTCATTAGATTGTTTTTGCCAACTAATGCTTTGTCCTTACCTTCATTGAGTGATAATTGTTCTTATAAGCCCTAGTGATTAAATTCTTTATCCAATTTTCAAGTATCATAGGCAAATGCAAATTGCCAGCCTACTGGGAAAAGATCACCCAGACTTAGCAGACTCTTTAAGGAAAAGCTGTCTCCTTTCAAGTTTCTGGTGGTCCAGGTTTCACTTGAGGAACAGCTGCATTGAGAGCAATAAGAAATGGCTCTTTCTTTCAGCTTTAGGAATGGGAGAGATGGAATTTTCCACTGAGGTTGCAGAACCCAGAACAATGTATATTGAACCAAAACTATGTATATTGTATATACACTTACAATGAATAATCTAGATGTGAAATTAAAGAGAAAATGGAATTATTGAAAATATTAATTGAAATATTAAAATGAAGGACAAGTTCCACATTACTCCTAGTACCATTGGGCCACATGACTCCAGCAGGGTGTTATCTCTCATCTCATCTTGGGGCCCGAAGCTCCTGAGGATGTCTCCACCCCACTAAGTTCCCTTGGCCTGTTGCTACCATGCCAGCCCCATGCAATGACAGCTCATCTCACAGTTAGCTGTCACAATTCCCAGTAACCGGGTAAAATCAAAACTCTAGAAGCTTATAATTAACCAATCAGATTTACAAATCAATAAATTCTCAATCCACAAGATGCTTACACAATAAATTCAGGGCCAGTTGATAATGATACAGGCTGCCTACCTAGATTAAACAAGTTTGTCCTGCATCTTCTTTCCTTCTTCTTTACCTCTCTCCTCCATCTCCATCTCTGCAGCTTCCTCGCTCTGCCTCCCTTTTTCCTGTCCAATCACAGGCTTCTTGTTGTATTAATATTTAAAGTGATTGGACAGAAAATTCTGCTATGAAGATTCTACTCATAATTGCACAAATTGTGATTCTTCTAAAATAATGAAACATATATGCAAAAATACTTAACAAAAGAAGTATAAGTCTATACTCTGCTAGTTATGACTCATTATTCATAGAATCTAAAGGCCTAAAGAGGAGAGAAAATATCTTTCACAGACCAGACCACTTAGCACTGGTAAGGTACCAGAACCCTCTAAGCCTCTCTATCTAGCACAGTGTCAGAACCTCAGTAGACTTTACTACAGGATCCAAAATCAGGATCTGAAATTCACAATGAACTGCAAAGAAACACAAAGACCATATTTCCTGATTTCAAGTCTTATTCCAAAGCTATATTGCTCCACAGAGGGTGACACCAGCAACAGGATAGACATCCCTTAAATAAACCCATATGACCACAGCCATGATTTTCAACAAGGTTGGTCAACCCATTCAGTGAGTGAGAAGAATTTTCCTCGACTGACAATGCTGGAATAACTAGTTAGCCAAGGCAAAATAATGAAACTGAGCTCCTTCCTCACATCAAAGCTCAACTAAAAACAAAGAAAGAAACTCAAAATGGATCAAAGACTGAAATTTAAGAGCTAAAACCGTCCAATCCTTTGAATAAAACAAAGAAAAAAATATTCACGACCTTGAATTTGGCAAAGAGGTCTTTAGATACAATCATAAAAGAATGGGCAATAGAAGAAAATAATAAACTGAACATCATAAAAATTGAAAACCTTTTGTTCTTCTAAAGACGCTATGAAGAAAGTTAAAAACAACACAGCAGACAGGGATCTCTTTCCCAACCACGTATTTGATAAATGTCTTATGCCTGAATTATATGAACACATACAGCTCTTGGAATGATGAACAAAATAACTTTAAAATGACATACGCATCTTAGTAGACATTTTCTGAGGAAGACATACGGACAATTCATACATAAGAAGTTGTTTGACAGTATCAGTCATAAAGGAACTGAAGATAGAAGCGATGATAATGGACCCCTTTATGTGTCCCAGGACAGCTGAAATCAGGAAGTTAGACTGTAAGAACTGCTAGTGGGCTGGTGATATAGCTGATAGAATGCTTACCTAGGATTCACAGAGCTATGATTCAGTTCCCAGCACTCAGGAAATCCAAGGATAAAGAAGAGAAATTGAAGGTCATGGTCAGATGGAATAGATGAGACCCTGACTCCAAAACAAATCATACATGAAGAAGCTAAACCCTCCCACATTTTTGATAGGTTGCAAACTGGTATAGCTGCTTTGGTGAACAACGTGGCAGATCCTCAAACTACTAAACAGAGCTTTTTCCTTTAAGAAATATCTCAGAAACGCCACTGTGTGTGTGTGTATGTGTGTGTGTGTGTGTGTGTGTGTGTGTGTGTGTATACACGCATGTGCAAGGACTTGCATGCACTTATGTCTGTGTAAGAAAATCTACAAAAAATTAAATAAGGATGGCTCAGGGCTGGCTAGTATGGAGAAACGAGGAAGTGGTCAAAGTTTCTAGAAATGACTATGTTGATGCTTGTATCTGTCTATGAATATGCTAAAAAATCATTGAATTATGCAACTTAACCTAATGATTGTACAGTATGTAGATTATGTGTCAATAAAGTCGCTCTCTACACTAAAATCTGGACATGCCTTGTTTGAATTCAAAGAAGACAAAACTTAATCATTTTATTGACTGTGGTGCTGAGGACAAGCCATGAAAACCCCAGACAAGGTGAGTTCTGAGGCAGCACTTCAAGAGGAAGCAAGTTCCTTTCTTGGACTCTTCCCATTTATATAGAGCCATACAGCCAAGACTTGAGTCCTGATGATGGTATCATCTTTCTGGATTTAGCCGCTGATTCATGGTACTGGTATGAATTAAATGTAAACAGAAATATACATAGATGAGTATATTACTTACATTTCTACTTCATAGTTGTTAATTATAACTGCTTCAAATCATGAAAGAAACTAGGCGTTTTACTATTCATCTGCCTCAAAATTCTTTTTTTTAAAAAAGGTAACTAGTCATACATTTTAATTAATTTTCAAAATACAGCTTGAGTAAACAGGAGTTAACAATTTAAATATAATGAAGCTACATAATGTATATTTTATAGATTTCCTAGAAAACTATTGTTTTTCAAAATTTTTATTGGTTATTTTATTTATTTATATTTCAAATGTTATCCCCCTCCTCAGTTTCCCCTCCTCAAACCCTCTATCCCACATTCCCTCCCCTTGCTTCTCTGAGGGTGCTCCCCCAACCCACCAACCCACTCCCACCTCACCTCCCTAGCATTCCCTTATGCTGGGGCATCAAGCATTCACAGGACTAAGGGCCTCCCCTCTCACTGATGCCAGAAAAGGCCATCCTCTGCTACGTATGCAGCTGGAGCCATGAGTCCCTAAGTGTGTATTCTTTGGTTAGTGGTTTAGTCTCTAGGATCATGGGGGTCTGGTTGGTTGATATTGTTGCAAACCCCTTCAACTCCTTTAGTCCTTCCCCTAACTCCCCATCAAGCTCCCTGTGATCAGGTTGGCTGCAAGCATCCACATCTGTATCAGTAAGACTCTGGCAGAACCTCTCAGGAGACAGCTATATCAGGCTCCTGTCAACAAGCACTTCTTGGCATCAGCAATAGTGACTGGGTTTGGTGGCTGCGTATGAGATGAATCCCCAAGTGGAGCAGTTTCTAGATGGTCTTTCCTTCCATCTCTGCTCCATTCTTTGTCTCTGTATTTCCTTTTGACAGGAGCAAAAAAGTGGGAACAGGATCACGTGAGGGAGGAGACGAAAGAAATGTACAGAGGGTCAGTAAACTGAGCAGAGGTCTGTATCAATGGGGGATGGGGAATGGAAGTAACCAACAGAAATTCCCAGTGGCCAGGAAAGCAAGAGGCTCTCAGTACCCAGCATGGATGAAATTAGCTGAAATACCCAACAAAGAGGAAAGAGAACCTGTAGAGACCATATAGAGAGGTCAGGCATGGCCCCTGGTTGAGGGATGGGGCTACCTACCCTTCTCAAAAATTTTTTCAAATCTTGTCATATCATTCATTACATCTTTCATTCTCAAAGAAAAATAATGGATTGACCAATAACTCAGTATCAGTAATATTTTTATATGTCATGATCCTTAATAATCAGTATGAAATCCCCTGTTTTGTATTAATAATTGGCATCTGATATGCAAATTAGCAGCACAAAATAATGGTCAATGTTCTTGAGTAATTGAAAATCCTAGGTTAGCTGCTTAAATTAGAATGTTGTTGTTATCTTAAAATTCTGTTCTTTCTCTATCTACTCACAATATTTATCCACATATACAATAGGCTATCTATGGTTTGTATCTTCTTATACAACCAGAGAGATGCCAAGTTAATGGTCACTAGTTGATATTTAAGTATTAATTATACCTTTTTTTCATTTAGCAGTGCATTGGATTCTTTGATAAATATATGCTAAGGTTTGATTGTATAGGAGAGATGTTGCTGGGTGCTGCAGATACACCAGTACATAACACAAAGTTCCTGTCCTACAGGAACTAAAATTCAATAGCCAAAGGTAGAAAAGTTAGTGGGGGGATTATTGTGAGTCTTTAAGGATATAGGATAGAAGTAAAGACTTCAGAGGAGACATGGAGTCATAAGACAGAGGCTATGTTCATGTGAAACTGGAGTGTGTGTGTGTGTGTGTGTGTGTGTGTGTGTGTGTGTACTTTTGACAAAAGATGCAATCCACTTCATTGAATAAACAACTGCGGCAAAGTACCCCGAAAGAAACAGCATACCCAGATGACTGTTCTCACTTCTTATTCTCAGAGTAGGGCAAGTATGTGTTGATACATAAAGTCATAACCCCCACAAGATTCACGGGAATCCTTTTGCTCTTTTTCCCTGGAAACAACTTTATCTTTCTCGTGAGATATTTAAGTGACCTGCAAATCATCCCTAAGAGTAGAGAAGAAATAAGAGAAGCATGAGTCTTCTGAGGCTTCTCTTTCCCTAGAATACTGCCTATCCAAGGCAAATCAGGAAACTGGCCTATTTTGCTGCAGCCTCACCAAGAACATGCCAATTCAATTTGGCAAGCTCAAAATGGCAAACACAATTTGGAATACACAAGCACTCCATACCTTGGATGCTCCTAACATCAGAGCAGAATTCCCAAGAGTTTTGAAGTTCAGCCAGTCAAAGCAAATGTCTGCAAATCCTCTCGACAGAAAGCAGACACCCCATCGCTGTTATATTTAGCTGCAGAGTCACTGTGGGGCCTGTGTATCAATCACCCTGTAGAATAAATACCTAGCATCTTACAATGCACTAAGATGCAACATCACATTAGTCTGTGGAATAGGTCTGTCCTAAGGAAAAGGACTGTTGTCTTGACAGGAAAGGGAGTAAAATTAGATGATGTAAATAGTACCATGCAACCAGTCAGAAAGGGTCAGTTAGTGGAGTGATGACCAGAGCATAGCCCTTTCATCTGAGTTCATTATCTGGAATTCAGGCTTTAGCATTAAATCTGGTTCCCTAAGGCTTGCTGCAGCAACTGGGTGATAGTAGAAAAAAACTGAAGAGTAGTTGTTTAATTCTGGCTTCTGCTCTACTTGTGTTCCCTTGTAAATTTGTCCTAAAGTCTATCTCACTTTGGCATAATTTGAGGCTTCAAGTTTGTTCTTCAAGGAGGAAGTTGGTGGAGAGAGACAAAGCCTGGGCCCTTCTCTAACAGGTAAACGAAAACTTTCCTACAGGTCTGTTGAAACTGATTTGATTGCAACACTGTTACTTGGTCATCCCTAGTTATAGGCTTCAATAAAATAAAGGGGTTTTCTTAGGACTTAAGAAGACAAGGAAGATTAATCGTTAACAGCTCCTAGGTTAGGTGACCATAAAAACAGCTCGTGTGTTAGGTGTCATCAACCATGCCCAGTACTTGGCTACATGAGTTTGGTTTTTAAAAATATCCTGTCTTAATATTTGTTGTAAATTAAAATTATCATTTTGATAGAGTAGATCTAGATTATTGTAGAAATAAAACGTCATATATATATCTATATATAATAATAATAATAATTATTATTATTATTATTATTACCTATTACACATCATCATTCAGTGTACTTTCCAATGAAATTTCTTAAGTTTTCTACCAATGCTTCTTGTCTGTACTTTTCTTTGCTATATAGTTTTGTGTTATTAATTCTTTCTTCCCCATAATTCTTGTGGTACTCCTTTCTTGTTTATTTGTTTGTTTGTTTTGAGATAGGGTCTCTTATACACAGCCCAGGCTCACTATGTAGTTAAGGATGACTTTAAAGTCCTGGTGCTCTGGCCTCCATTTCAGCCTTGCTGGGACTGGAGGAAGACATCCCTATACCAGCTTGTCCTTTTTAATTTATATTAAAAATTTTAAAACAAATTCAAATTAAAGAGTGTTCTTATATATGTGCCCATGCACATATCACTTGCAGGAATTACTCTTAGGGAAAAGCAACAAAATTAAATTTTAATTAAAACAAATTAACTCAGGTATTAGTGCCACATTTTAGAGACATTGAGAAGAAGAGGGATAACTCTACTTTTAAAACAAAACCTGAAAATTGAACGTCAAAATTACAAATAAATAAAAATCAAACAAACAAAAAGGGTCAGTCTATATGCCACTAAGAGGCCTCTTCTCTACTTCTCAGGGCAAGATTTATTCCCTGATTAAGGATTAAATCAGAGTAATATGCCACAAAAACTATTATTGGTGATAATTAACAAGTTTAACAATTCTTATTCGCTTAGGTCTGTGTTCTATGACACTAAAACCGTTTTCTAAATTCTGTTTTCTCAACCAAGTCTTACTAGCTTCATGGGCCCGCCACAGTGACCTAAATGTAAAACTGTTTAAATAAAAACCTGCCTCTCCTGTCACACAGATTGTGACAGCTTTGGCATTCTGCTGTCTTTCCTTTAAGGTGAATCATCGAGAGGATTAAGAATCATTTCCAGGTAAATAAATGTCTCAAGCATGGAGCTAGTAATTCATATATAGTGCAATGGGGGAGTAGTGTTCATTCAGCTTCTACTCATTCATTCATTCATTCATTCATTCATTCATCTAATAAATGTCTGTTGGGTCTCATTAGCATCTTATTACTAAGTGTGAAGAGGCTGGTAAGGAGCCAGACTTAAGCAAGCCCACACCCTGCAAGCTTTGTGTGTGAATCAGGTAGAAATTGATTATACGCCAAATTCAGGAGAATAAGACTGCCAATCTCTAAAGCGTATTTGTAAGAGTGTGTAGTGGCAGAATTGTGGGTGGGAAACGGGCTGGCTGAAAGGATGTCTATATGTGTATTTTTATCACCCATGTGTTGGATGAGGCTGAGAGCTGCCAGATAGCTTCTCGACAGCTTGGCGTTACTGTTGGGAACAGGTCCATGTATGGAAGCGAAAGCCGAAAGGCACAGATAAGCTAAGAGCCAGCTATGCAGCCATGCTTAGAGACACTAAGGACAAGCTTCCCGGGTCCTTTCTTTCTGGACAGTCTGGAGCAGCCTTTGGAGCTGGTCGGTTTCTCATCCAGCCCATGCAAACAGAGACAGCTTGACAGAGGTAGGTGCAAAGCTTTTATGAAACTTACATAAGAGATGATATGCGGCTACTCCCAGCAGAGCCCTTGATGTTCTTAAGGGAGGATGCCAAAATATTTTTGAGAAAAAAAAATAGAGAGAGATTGAGATTTGGGTTGAGGTTGATGACTGAGGCATTTAACACCTATTCCTTCACCAAGCAGGACACTTTAACTGCTGAGGGAAAGTAACAACCCAATTTGGCTAGCAAATTAAATCTTTTTCCTGGGTCACTCATCATTCAGATTTGCTGGAACCTAGGTTTTTCTTGATGTTTTGGGATGGGCTACCCGAGAGGCTCTGCTAAACTCTGTGTGCTTTAGGGTACGGTGGGTGCAATGTGTGACTTTCCTTGCATGTTCCTTGGAAGCTAGCAAATACATGTGTGGCTAGTTCTTCCTGGATGAACAAGGTAAGGTTGGTAAAAGGCATTATTATTTTTAGCAACTGATGTCAGTTTTTCAGTTTTTCTCAGCAGCTCATAGATTGGTCATATCCTGTTCAAAGATTTCTGGTTTATTTTCACAAGCATGTTGCATGTGAGTTAAAATGGCTAAGGCTAGCTATATATTCTGCATTTTTCTGAGTACTCTTGGCATTTTTTATTCTTTCTTCATTGTAGAGGCACAAAATCTTAATCACTTGAAAGAAAACACTTCTCAGTATTATCATCATTTTCTTCTCATTAGTCATATTTTATAACAGTGGCTTACGCCAGAATAGAAAAGGCTCCCACTCAGGAATTCAAGGTCAACATACGTACATAAAGACAAGAGTAACAACACCAGCATCTCTGTGACTAGTTTCTGGAAAACCAGCCAATCATGTTCATTGCATTTTGAAATGCCATTCCCGAGAGTTGCCAAACTGTGGTCATTAAATGAAGGAGTTCTATTATTATTGTGAGTGAAGTATATCTGCTAAACACTCATAAACGTTATGGAGGAAAGCATAAGAGATGCTTACAGAATACGTGTGTTTTTTCTAAGATGAAACTGAAATAATGCTTATAAAAGATGATTAAATTCAGCCTCTAGATTTATCTTGTTAAACACAATGTGTGACAAATCCAGTCAGATTTGACTCAATTCCTCACTTACTTTAGGTTTCAATTGTGTGATATAATACGTTGTGGGGGCAAAGATATTTAACATGATTGGTTTTCTCTGGTGACAAATATGACATGGAAAAATGAATAAATAAGTATAGTTAGCAATATCAGCAGAGGAATGTTCTCTGGAGATATTAGATTTCTGGGGAAAGGTTTGACAAATATAGAGAAAGTGTACAAAGTGTTTTTGTCTAAACTGTACGTGTTTCATTTAAACAAACAAACAAACAAGTCAGGAAAGAGAAGATGTGGTTTTATTTCAAAGATACGATATCACTATCATTATACAGAACTAAAGGATGGAATTTGCATTAAATTATTATTTTACCTATTCATTTACATTGGTAATACATTCAATTTATAACACATTTATACATAACATTTTTCCTTCTAAGGTAGGTTAAACTGCACTAAATAATACTAATATTCTGGGACAGAGAAAGAGAGAAGTAAGAGGAAAAAGAACTGGAAAAAGTAAAAGAAATGGAGAGGGGAGGGGAGAGCAGAGGGAAGGACAGAGAGGAGAGAAAAGAGAGGAAGGGAAGGTAGAGGAAAGGTGAGGGGAGAAGAGAGGAGAGGGGGAGAACAGAAACAGGAGAGGAGAGAAGAGGAGAAGAGAAGAGAGAAGAGGAGGAGGGGGAGATGAGAGAAGAGGATAGAAGAGGAGGGGATGGGAGGGAAGGGGAGGGGAGAGGGGGAGAACAGAGATGAGGAGAGGAGAGGAGAGGAGAGGAGAGGAGAGGAGAGGAGAGGAGAGAAATGGAGAGGAGAGGAGAGGAGAGGAGAGGAGAGGAGAGGAGAGGAGAGGAGAGGAGAGGGGAGGAAGAGAGAAGTGAGGAGAAGCAAGAGATTGTACATTCTTTACTAACAGAGAAAAGCTGTCATAACTTTAGCTAAAGTGGAACAGGCCTGGAAAAGAACAAAAGAGTGGCTCTAAAATGCTTAACTAAACATCACATACCAGCTGGCTTTCAGAAAGAAACAGCACAGCAGGAACCCTCCCAGGTCTCACTGTATAGAAGGGTCATAGAAAGGCTGCTGATGCTGGCAGCAGTAGTGAAGACATGCAATGTATACCTGTTGCCGGCTACTTTTCTCTCATTTGCATACTGCCAAGCACATTTCAAATTCACACTCATGTGAAATGCCTGTTCCTGGTTTTCCCCTTGATAAACAAATTTAAGAAATAACTCTGAGTGCTAGAAATGAGTGGCTGCTATTTTTATGTGTAGTAGGTAAGATTAATGACAATCAAGCTCCTTGTTCTTCTGATTTGTGGCATATATTTGAAGTTCCATAGGTTCATATCTCTCTCTCACTGCCTCCCTCCAACTTCACCTAGAGCATTCACACTGTCTCCCTCTAAGGTTGATATTCAACCCAAGGGAAAAAAATCCAAGTACTATGATTTCTTTTTTGTCAACTTGACACAAGCTACAGTCATCTAAGAGGACCATCAATTGAGAAAAATGTCTCTATCATATTGCCTGCAGGCAACTCTGTAGTGCATTTTCTGGATTAATGATTGACAGGGCTGGAGACAGTGCCACCTTGGACAGGTGGTTTTGAGCTGTGTATGAAATCAGGCTAAGCAAGCCATGGGAAGCAAACCAGTAAGCAGTGTTCCTCATGACCTCTGCTTCAGTTCCTGACTCTAGTCTCCTAACTTAATTTTTTCCCTGACTTCCCTCAATGAAGAAATATGACCTGAGACTTGTAAAATGAAATAAACCCTTTATTACCCAATTTGGGATTTTTTTGTTTTGTAGGTTTTTGTTTTGTTTTGTTCTTAATCACGAAGCTCCATCACAGTCATAGAAACCCTAAGTCAGAGAGGACAGTAGAACCCCAGTGACTCATGACTTCCTAACCATTGAGATGTGGCTATATATTGTATAAAATTAAGTCTAAGATCTTACTCTCTGAGAACTAAAGTGTTTCATATGAGAACAGAGTGGATTTGATGTTGTAGGCTACAGGAACCTGAAGTCCAAGACTTATTCATGGTGACAAAAGTTAATATGTTTCCAGATCGTGCACAACACAGATTTGATGGTTTTTGGCTTCATTGTAAAGCCAGACAGGGTACTTTGTGCTCCGCTGTGATTTATTATTTTGTAATAAATAGGTACAAGGAGAACGTGCCAAGGAAGTTTGAAGGGAGCGATAAAGATTGAGAGAGTCTGTAGGACAGCAAGAGTTAGTTCTTCCCTTTCTGGAAGTATGGACAATTTAGTCAATATGAAAAATTCCCATATTTGAGTAGAAAATACCATTGGTTATTCTGCAAAAAGAATCCTAAACAACTCTATTTGCTGGGGTGCTTGTACCTGAGACATTGATTGGTTCCAGGCAGAACACCCAACATCTCAACAAGATTAAAAAACAAAATTACAAACAGCATAAGACTTGAGGAACCACCTACTGGGGAGGAATTTGAAGAACAGAGAGGTTTATTTCTGTAGGTCAATGAATAACAGTGGAAATTCCCTAGACCTTCGGGTCATAAGTGAGCTGCCCTGCCCAAGAAATACCTCTTTCACCTGCTTAAAGTTACATATTCTCTGGTGTTAAGGAATTAGAAAAAATTTTACATCAAGACATTATTCTAGATATTTTCAGACTACATAAATAATCAAAGGGAGAACAGTTCAGGTGGCCCTTAGTGATATTTAGAAAGAGGCAACTTTCTCTCCCAATTACTGTTCCTTCCTGACTGAATCATGGCTCTGATCTCTGCACCTTTGTGTCCCTCAGGGAAGGTGAGGCTCAGCAGCACCTCAGAAGAACTGAGTAATCCAGTGAGGACTGATTGGGGTAGTTCAGTTTCTGAATGCAACCTATGAAATTTCAACACACAGCCAAGACTAAGAATCACCACTTGCAATAAAAACATAATAATTAGTATAGTTTATTGTAACAAGGAAAACAAAATGTCTACATCTGAAGATTATAAAATAATAACAATAAAAGCCAGGGTTCCTAGGAAATGTTTGAAAATGCCAGTACTATTGAGGCAGAGATAGGAGGATAGTGAGCTTGAGGTCAATTAGGGCTGCATAGTCGTACACTCTCTGGAAGAGAGGGAAGGTAGGAGAGAGGGACAGAGAAAAAAGGAAAGGATAATCCATGTAATATTTGCTGATGAGAAGTTATTATTAAAAGCTTTAGAATATGTAAATAGAACTTCTTCTCTATAGATGAGACTCCCATAGATACTTGAAATATTTCATACTCTTTAACCCAAATCATGTGTGAACACTAGCCACAATTATTAAAAAATATAAACTATGCATATTGACATTATGGTTCTTAACTGTTACCGCTAAATGAAATTTCATATTGCTTAACAAATCATCACTCGGCCATCTTGCACAGGTATATTACTTCTGGTAGCAATAATTCTCAAAAAAATGGGCAGGTTTCTTTAATGAAAAATTATGCCATTTGTCTTTTATCTTTCCAGTAGGGACCAAGAACTCTGAGGAGAGGGTGTGTATAACTTCATGTAAAAACTGTTAGTATTAATTTACCTCAAAAATATACCAAAAAATATGTAAAGATAAACCTCGCTTTAGGGCTGTTGATGTAGCTCAGTAGACAAACTGCTTGCAAGCGTAGGATCCCAGTTCAGTTTCCAAGACCTACTTAAAGCATCCTGTCACAGTGGCCTACACTTGAATGCTAGTATTGAGGAAATCAGGAGAGGAAGATCACTGGGCAAGACTGTGAGTAGGTACAGTTTTCAGGGTAATGAGAGCTAAGGGTGCTTTGTGGCTCTTTGGAGTGTTACTGACTGCATAATTTAAACAGTGAACCCAGTCACTATAATTCTCTACTTTCTGTGCAATCATAACCACCTTTTAAGGACAAGTTTGCAAAATACTAATACTAATAGTTTCTTACAATTCAAGATTGAATACCATTGAATTCTTTTTGTATTGAATCCTACCAAAGTGACCCTGGACACTATCACTTCCAGTATCAAAAATAAACACAGATGTATATGGAATTATGAATATTTCACTTTATCCATTTTTACTTTATGTGTATATGTATTTTGCCTATGCATTTTGATATATATATATGTATATATACATATATATATACATATATATATATATATATATATATATATATATATACACACACATGTGTGTGTGTGTGTGTGTGTGTGTGTGCAGTCCTCATCGAGGTCAAAAGAATGTGTCAAATCTCCCAAAATTGGAGTTAGAGGAAGTGCTGTCCAGATGCTGGGAACTGAACTCATGTGGTCTGCAAGGGCAGTATGTTCCTACCTGCTGAAGCAATTCTCCATATTCTAGATTTATGAATACTAAGAGACATAAACATAGTATAATAATTGAGCCATAACATTATGGCAATGAACTCAGGAACAACCAATGTCATAAATTATTTTGAGTATACCACTCAAAAAAATTTTTTTGAGGAAAATGAGACAGAGGTACGCACTGAAGACTTACTCAGAGTAGTATATTAGATTACAACGAACAATGACAATATGTAAGATTATAACTTCAGTCTCCTCATCTGGCAGCCTGTCTTCTGAGAGACAAGTCAAAATCATATATAAAATGGCATTATGGGACACTCTCAATAGCAAGCTACTAAATCTAATGTCAAGAAACATAAGTTAACCAAACTATCTGCAAATCTTAACTGAATTTACTACTGTATTATCCATAGGTATGAAATATATTCTGTGAGATGAAAATTATTTTATGTGTTAAAAGCCTCAGTTCAAGATCAGGCAAATCCATAGTCAAATGGCAACTACACAGCTTGCTAGCATGTTGAAGTCAAGTTACCGAAATCTATCTTGATAAATGTTGAATCCTTACAATTTTCTCCTCACACTTCTTAGCAAGTATCATGTACTCATTCATTAATTCTGAGAAATACACTCTGAGGTAATCATCCACATTACTGACAGTGATGCCAATGCCCAAACAATTAAATAATGTGCCTAACATCATACAGGAAAGTAACAAGGAAGAATAGGTAGGCCATGTTTAGCTTCTGCCATACACCATGCAATAATGCTTTCTTAAAAGTGAGAATTAATCAAATTAATATGTGAAAACTAGTCTGTATAGTGCTGTCAAGAGCTTAGAACAAAATGACGCTGTTTTGGATTACATTTATTTAATTTTATATGTTTAATAAACTAATCACTTGAAATGTTCCTTGCAAGTGTCAGCTAATTAAGAAGCAGTATTAATTGCTCTATGAAATTAAATGTTTTCAGATTGTCACATGGACATTCTTCAGAAACGGAAGCTAAGCCACTTCTTTGTGACTGCATTTGCATCCTTATTATGCCTGTCATATTGCTCATATTTGAATAAATTGTACGGAAATTCTGATCATCCTTTCCAGCATTCTTCAATGTCATAGAGCATGGGAATTTGGATAAAAATGAGATAAGAATCTCTAAATGGAAGCATTATAATTCTCCCATATGTGTTAAATCCCATTTAAATTCAACTCTAAACCCAAGAACAAAAACCCACTTGATGTTCAACTTATATTTTAAATTACACTTATGAGCTCAGGACCTCTGTAAATTTAATGTAAAATATGCACCAATATTGTGAGTCATGTATTTAGTTTAATAAAAATTATGATGAAAGTAAAACTAAAACAATAAAAACTGGTCGGTTTTTTTTGTAAGAAGATATAATGAAAGCACAGCTTTTCTCCTTCTCCTCATGCACATGCAGAGGACTGTGTCAAATCCACTTTCTAATAGGCTTGTATTTCCTCACTGCACATTCACAATGGCTTATTATATTGTTTCCCAAGAGGTAGCTTTGCTATTTTAACATAAGTATGAGAGAGAGAGAGAGAGAGAGAGAGAGAGAGAGAGAGAGAGAGAGTTCTATTATGAAACCAACAAGAGAAATGGGAACAAGAAAGATTAGCAGCACAAATAATAGAATATTCTCAGCTCCTAGTTGCCCATAGACCTGGATAAGCTTCATTTAAAAATACTATTGGAAACCAGTACCATATCAATAGTAAACAACCACAGTAATTCATAAATTATGCAGCATAACATTCTGAGCAATTAAAAACACTAAAGGACTGGGTAAGTAAAAATGTCTGCTATACAGACACAAGGACATGGCTTCAAATCCCCAGACCAGTGAAAAGCCAGGCAGTTAGTGTGCATCTGTGACTTACGTTCCCTGGTAGAGATAGGAATGATGCAGAAACAGTAGAATCCCCAGAAGTTCCTATACTAAGTCATCTGGAGAACACAGAAGTGAACAAAGAGACCTGTCTTAAATGAGTTAGGAGGTGAAGGACAACACTCAAAGTAGTCTTCTGATCTCCACAAGCACTGTATGATATAAGCATAAATGTACACACACACACACACACACACACACGCACACACACACACACACACACACACACGCGCACACACACACACACACACACACACAAATAAAAGAAAGAAATTTTGAGAAAAAAATCTTCATGCCCAGTATGCTAAAAATAGGCACTCAAAATGGCATAAACATTAAATCCGAGCACTGTTAATATGTATTTAACATGATCAATTAATATGTCCCAGAGTCAAAGAAGTGGGCCCACACTACTTTGAAAAACACAAGCTAAAGAGATAATGAATGTACTAATATGTATATTCAAAGATTTCTCTCCCCATTATCATTGTGAGTATAGATTAAAAAGTATGCCATAAGCACTTGAAAAAATTATTTATTTTCAATGAAATACATCATGAATATTAGTGTCATAGATTGAGAACTATATCTTCAAAAACTGAGAAAGATTTTGAAGTTTTGAAAGCTTCAAACCAGACTTTCCAAAATGTGGTCTGAAAAAGAGTTCTTTAAAGTTAGTAATATTGATAAGGCTGTGGCAAAAAAAAAAAAAAAAGAGAAAAGTCTATGAGCTATTGTACAAATGTCAAGTTTATTGCACATATGAGGAAGGGACACTATTATATCACTGTAGGACAGGCGCTGTTGTACTATGACCAGGGGAATTCTTCAGTGCACACTGGGCTGAATTGGTTGTACTGGTGTGTGCAGGTCATATGCACACTGTGATGCAAGGGACCCTGGGGACATAAACCATATAGACTGATAAATCAAAGTTTTAAGATGACTATATAAGTCCAGTAAACCAGAGTTAACTTCTAGAATTATATTCACTGTGCTTTTCTGTCTATATGTTCCAACAAAACAAACCAGAATTTTATTAGGGATACTAGGAAAGGAGGCACTTTACTCTAAGAGTAAAATTTGGGGTTAGGGTTAGGAATGATATAAGCAATACTCGTGACTAAGAGCATGCTTTAGGGGACAGAGGAGAGAAGGGTGACTTAATAGGCACTTCATAGATGCTTTTTTATCACTCTTTAAAACACTGGCCGCCTTTGCACAAGACAGTGGGACATTCTTACCACTAACCTCTCCACAGGATCCACAAATGTCTTGGATGAGGTGGTGCTGAACGTTGAAATGTCTACTTGATGCAAAAGGGGCGACCACAAAAGGAAACTGTGAAGTATGAGTCATATTGATGTTCCTTGACCTATGTTTCTATTCCTTAATGTATTTTCCTGTCATGACTATGATAGGCTAGATAAAAAAAGTGTCTAGAAGGAGAGAGATACCATATGAAAATTGGCAACATTATTTTGAAATATCAGTCTTCTAAATTGAGCAAAGATGTGTAGTTATGCCTGGTTTCTTAAGTTGTGCTGAAGAACTAAAAAGAATATAAATTTTATACTTAGTCTATTAATATATCTTATTAGAAATATCAGAGTAATGATGTAACTGGTGTATGATAGACACATTTCAAACATTATTTAAGTCAAAGAAAACACCAATCAATAAGAAGAAGATTCAGAAGTATGGATAGGTATTCAGAAGTATGGAAGTAGTATTCATCTTACACATGTCGGTCAGAAGAAATTAAACTTAATTGGAAAACTAAGTTAAGTGAGGAAACAAATCCTATGAATATTTGAGTCTGTTTCCAGGAACAGTGAGAAGTAAAGAACGTGAAAGTGCAGAGGTGGCAACACCCCTGTAGTCCACTTTTGAGTCAGTTAGGAGCTCAGCAGAAGCAGGATGAAGAGTAAAATTGTTGTAAAGGTTATATCAGGGATGTGGCCATCATGAGCTTCAAAAAAGATCTGTCTACAATTCATGCTTATGTTAGATGGCCATTGGAGGTTTATTAGCTGAGAAATGAAAGGATATCCTGTACATTTTAAAAATTTCATGAGTCAAATAGGTATATTAGATTACAGAAAGGTAAAAGGAAAATAAATAGATTCCAGGCTCAGTATATAATTGCTCAAGAAAATAAAGATTTTTTTTTAAGAGTATAGGGGGAACATTTATCATGATGTATTGACATCAGTACGCTAGGAATGTCCCAGACAAATAGGAACATATGTTTTCCTTGACTAAAGAGTACAAATCTGCACTGAGTGGGTGATTAAAGAACAGTAGCTAATAATAACTTCAAACTTTTCCACTAAATACTGGATATTTGCCTTAATATTACTCGCCTTAATAGTCTTCATTGTGAATGAATGTTTCTCAATATCATTTTCATAAACTTTTATTTTTTTTAAGACTTACGTGAAATTGCACACGTGGAAGTGGGTGAGTAATAAGCACAATTTTGAGGTCTGAAGAGAAACTTCCATGGAAGTTTTGTAAGTTGCAGTTGTAAACTATAACTTTTTAAAAGAATTAACTGACAGATAAACATTGTAAATTTCATATTCAAAGTACACAATGTGAGTATAATGTGATGATTTGAGGCATGTACGCAGATAAATAAGACAAAAAAATAAGGTAGATAGATGGTAGATAGATAGATGGATAGATAGATAGATAGATAGATAGATAGATAGATAGATAGATAATCAGATAGAGACATAGAAACACAAAGACATAGACATAAAAATCTTTGAATTTCTTAAATTTTATATTTTAATAAAATGTAGTTTCAAGATATTTGACCTCACTATGAACCCCGGAATTATATTGTTTCCTGGAAAAAGTCATCTCTCGTTATAGTGTGTCTCAGCCTTAGCACACCCCTTTAATCTTTCTGCCTGGAATACAGATATGTCCTTAATACACCCCTATAATACCAAACAATGAAGGTAAAGTTAGTTTGTAGAAAGAAGCACCAATGTTGGAAAGGGATGTCTAATTGAGTGACAGACAAAGTGTAGACTCAGACAGAATAGCATATGCCCAACTCTCAGGAAAAGAGAGAGGAAAGGGGAGCTACTTGAAGAGCTGGGCAGAGAGAAAGTAGGACACAGATTTACCAGGACAGTTACATAGAGGCTTGTTAAAGAGAGAACAAGCTAGACTACAGTAAAAACAGAACAAGCCAAGAATGAGAAGGAGACAGAAGATAAGAACAGATTTCCAAAGTTAGTATGAGGCCAGGAAGAGAAGAAGAAGTTCAGGAGAAACTGAGAGAAGCCAGATTGAATCAGTCAGAATGGAATTGAGTTTTGAGCCAGAACAACTTAATTGACTAGTCAGCAAGAGTTCAGAAAGAACTACAAATTGTGAGAGTATTCCACAGTAATTCTCAGTAACTTGATGGCCTAGATTAGATTGTAAGGAAGTTTTGCAAGCTTCCAGGACTAGACCTAGGTTAGCAGAGAGGCAGTAAGCCTCTGAGACAACAATTGAACTAGAAAAATAAATGATACATTAACAGAACACACAGACATATTCTGACTCCAGTCTGTCTATTCTCAACCATTCTCCACATTATTGCCAAAATGATCTTGCTAAAACTCAATTTTGATCAAGCACGCCAACAAATTCATTAAGTTAGCACCACAACCCTTCAAAATACAGTAATGTCAAGCATTATCAATCCTAGTTAGAGTCCTAAGCTTGTTTCTCTCTGTCTCTATAACCATTCTTTGTCCTAGCTATAACAAAGTATTAATGGCCATTGAATTAGTGGGCACAGATCAAATATCCATTTTCTTACATGTAAAATATTTTTTTTCTTAACTGGTTTATTTTGCTTGCCTTTTCTGCATGTGCTTCGAGACTCCATTCAATAACCACTTTCTCTGTGATATTCAACTTCTTATTCAGTTCTAATGTATATTCCCCTCTTTTTTTCCCCACTGCATCTTGAAGTTATCTTTGTAACTATGCTTAGTGTTATCAACATATATTTTGCTGCCTTCTCATTACATGCCACATTAGTTGGGATTTTCATTGCTATGAAAAGACACCATTATCATGGCAACTCTTATAAAATTAAACATTTAATTGGGGGTGGCTTACTGTTTCTGAAGTGTGGTCCATTATCATCATAACAGAAATCATGACAGCATACAGGAATACATGGTGGTGGAGAAGAAGCTGAGAGTTCTTCAAGCAGCAAGAAGGAAGCTCTCTTCCACAATTGTTGGAGCCTGAGTATAAGAGAAGACCTCCAAAGCCTACCCTGGCAGTGACACACTTCCTCCAACAAGGCCACCCCTTTAATAGTATCACTCTCTATGGGTCAAACATGTTCAAACCACCACAACCATCTTTCTTTATACATACAAAAGTAGATATAGGGTCTGTCATGTAGTTGGTATGTTCAATAACTCTTTCTTAACTAAAAAGCTAAGTCTAAGTAAGCCTCAGCATAACAAAAAGCAAAAAAAGTGGAGGATAGTTGTTTTCTATTTTTTTGTAAGTGTCTCAGAGAGATGATTTAGCTCATTAACCTCCAGGTTGTTGAATATTAATGTATTTTTATTATTTTTAGTTTTTTAAACCGACCTAAGTACATTCAAAGAAGATTTTTATGTTATCATTGATTCATTCTTTAAAAATATATTGCTGAGTGTTTGAGAATTTTATATAATGTATTTCATCATATTCACCCCTCCTCCTCCTCCTCCTCCCTCTCCTCCTCCTCCCCTTAGCTTCTCCCAGATTTATCCCCATCTCTCTATCTCCTAAACTGTCTCTTGTTGTTTATCATTAATTTAATAGCCCATCGACTCTAATCTGTGCTATCTATAAACATCCATTATTCAGTGGTGCATGGGTGACCTACCAGGAGCCACACATTTGAAGAAAACTGACTCTCCTTACTTCAAAAGCCACCAGGTGCCCATACATCCCTAGCTAAGGTTAGATGCTAGTAAATTCCTCCCATTGGAATGTTGGACAGCTTTCTAGCGTGTTGCTGTGAGTTCCTGAGTGTAGAGGTTCTGTTGTATCCAGAAAACAGCATTTTGTTCCAGTTCTCCTGACCTGTGACTCTTACAATCTTTCTGCCTACTCCTCTACAAATGGCCTTGACTCTTCAGGAGGAATTGTTATATAGATGCCCAATTATCATTGAATGCTCAACAGATATTTAATGCCTGTACTTCGATCAGTTTCGAGTTTCTGTATAACCATCATCTACTGTATGCATGAAGAAAACATGCACACAAACAAACAAACACATACACACACACCATTCTCTGATGAGTTCTGAGAGCTGTCTTAAAGGATGTGTAGGCATTGGTAGATTAAAAAGATACCTCCAAAGGATAGTTCATTTATTACCAAGCCATCTGTACTAACCATTCTTAAAAACTATCAATCTCAACAGCTTCAAAATGAGCACATTAAAAGGTACTTGCAATATTTTTCCTCTTGATTTTGTCTTCTCATAGTCATAAAAAATGTCTGAGAATGACTCTAAAAATTAAACATTGGTTTCCTTGATGGTCAGGGTAAAGTTAGTACATGGAGGTAGTTCAAAGCATCCATTGCCGTTTTTAGCAACTTTATCCAGATCTTGACTTAACCTTTTGAAGAACTGGCCATATGGTAGTCTCATTTCCCTTTGGATTCTGAAAATCTTTGGGCTCATATTTATATAAATGGTCTTTCAAAAGTCAACAGCACACTATACTTGACTTTGTATCTATTTCTACCCAAGGTTTTTTTTCTAATTGCCATAAGTAGAAACACAAGTCAACTCAGTGAACAAATCTGTTCATTTCAAACCACATTGATACCCCAAATATACCTGTGTTATACACTCAGACATGGTTTGGGCTTTGAGCTCTTCTTCCAGTCCAGATGTCCTCTGCTGTGAGGATTGAACTGGAAAGAGAACAAAGAGAGTACCTCGTAACTGCTTAGAAACTTTCTGAGAGCTCTCCATGTAGAGCTGTCAATCACTCCGTTTCATTCAGTGTAGTCATTGCAAGAGAATGAAATGATTTCTGGTAACAATGAACCTCTGATGCCAGGGACACCTATCAGTTATGAGGTTTAATTCTTATGGGGAAACAATTTAATGCCTAGAGAATAAAAAGATAACTACTAACCTGAAGATTCTAAGTCCTCACCACAAATTCTGTCACAAAGCAAAGTGTGAGCAAGTCACTAATCGACACCTCCTTTCTTCTTGGGTTGTAGGGATGGGCTCATAACAGTGGGGTGTCTTACTATGAAAAAATGATGTGTACATCGAGTTTATATTTTCTTTCAACTACCAAAACTTTTTAAAATCAAAATTGAATAGCTTAGGATCTTTTTAGTGCAATCACTAAAAAAAAGTATTGTTTTACAAAGAATAAAAACAAGTCTCAAAGCCAGCTCTTGAGCTCCTGTAAATGGTGTGTATTTAATGTCAAGAAAGGTTAAGAGGTCGGGTTAGCTCTACCTTGCTTTGCTGGTTCTCAGAAACCTGTACCATTTATTTACAGGCATAGCCTTTGTTGGCTATTGATAGGGTAAAGATTGAGAATAGATATTACTGTTTGTCAGTGACCTAATTTTTGTTTCTGAGGAACTGAGAGACAAATCACTGTCCCATGTGTCATGAATTCACTTTCCTGTTTGTTCACCAGCGCTGGACCCAACGATCATTTTTTACTATTAATTCACAAATGAAGACAAAGGTTAAAATTAAAGTCATATTGCTGAAGATTAAAATTTTGATGATTAATTGGTTGACTCTCAATTCCACCCAAAACTACAGAGATAAAGTCTCACCTAACTACTGCCTGAGCATGAAAGGGTACAGAAGTAGACACAACAGAGTGGATGGGGGAGGGGAAGCACACAGCCCTACACAAAGAACTCCAGGCAACTAAGTAATGCCAAGAGTGAGAGAAACAGTCTTCCCCAGAGAAAAGCACCCAGTTAGTTACCCAGCACCAAATGGTCACCCCTGAAAACATACATATGAGTGACACCATACACCCTGAGCTAGCTGTATTTATATATTTATGAATATGTGCATATATTCATGTAAGAATAATTAATAAAAAAAGAGGTGATGAATTTGAGAAAGATCAAGGGGTTGTAGGGAAGAAAGGGAAGGAAAATTATATAATTATAATAGAAATTTAAAATTATGCAACTCAGGATGTGATTTAGTTCATGCCTAGTTTTATGGCTCTTTAAATACAGAGGTTCCTAGTGTTCATGGTTATGAGAAGAGTCATTTTTTATGATTGTTATCTGAGTCACAAGACATCGTGAAAAAAGGATAGGTCTTAATACCAGAAAGATGTGCATTCAAGCTCTAGCATGTAAAAGGTCAATAAATGGAGAGACATTGGATTCTTTTCCATGACAGAAAGTAAAGCTAACTCTCAGAACAGAGTGACTTATACTGAATATCCAAGACACCAAAGGAAGAACGCAAGCTCAGGTTGGACTTGCAATGATTTTTTTCTTAACTCTTCTCCAGTTATGCCTCCTTATTTTCTAATCAGATGACAGTGAGTAGGACAATTTATGCAAAAAACCAATATCAGGAACAAAGGATTGCTGTGGGTGTAAGAAGAAATCACAGATGGATCTTCAGTGAGTTCAAAATCAACATGTACAAGGAGAGACTTCAGCAAAGTCTCCCACTCGGTCTAATAGAACTTTTGACTTAAAATTTATGTTGTCACTGAGAAAACCAGGCTCATCCAGTATGGGCTGGAGGTGGTGTAGGCATTAAAATTGGGATCCAATGATGCTACATTATGTTTTTAGTGATTGAAGAGACCTGAGTAGGAGAGAAGGAACACACACTTAGATGAATTGGAATTTACCTCAACTGTGAGATTTTAGATGCAGTAATGTTTGAAGAAGGAATTTTTCATGTCAACTATGAAAACCAGAAAGCAGTTAAGCTAAGTAAATAGGTCACAACACAGAATAATTCAAAGTCACAAATCTGGGAAAGGGGCTAGCAGGATTAGGTCACGGCTGACAGTGATGGCTGGAGAGAGCAGAACAGTCATCAGAATGCATTATATACATATATAAAACTGCCAAATAGTAGAAATGAAAGAAAGATGTTTCTCATGTGAGTGTGGGCATGGGACAAAGGTAAAAATAAAATTCCAAGGATAATTTGGAAAAACAGTGTGAAACTAGTGTTGAGGGAAATCTGAGGCCTAGTACTGATTTATCCACTATCAAATTCTGTAATCTTCATAAATTCACATTTTTTGACCCAAGGTTTTGAATTTCATGGGTTTCTAATCTATTCACTACTTTTAATCAGATACAAAGATTTGAAAGATAACTCAGTTCTTAAGAGAACTCACTGCTCTGTCAGAGGACTGGACTCCAGTCCCTAGAGCACTAGTTTGGGGCTCAAATTACCTGTAACTACATCTCCAAGTGTAATTACATCTCCAAGTGATCTAATTCCATTCTCATGTCTTTGGGCACCTGCACACACACACACACGCACACGCGCACACACACACACACAAAATAAAATACATTTGTAAAAAGGAGAACATAGGTAGTTATGAGATACTATGCTTTTCATATGAAGAGAAATTTGTGGTGGTGTTTCACATTTCACATATGGATAAATCTGGTAACGAGTACAATGAATGGAAAAATTCCCAGTTAAAGCTTCAGAAATATTGCTTATCAAGTATCTACTCCCGATTGGTAGATATCTTTATATGGGTCTGCTATAGTGTGTGTGTGTGTGTGTGTGTGTGTGTGTGTGTGTGTGTGCGCGCACGCGCACGCTTGTAGGTTTCTGTGTATGTATGCATGTTTATTTATTTATTTATTTATAGGTATGTGTGTATTCATGTGCATGTGTATGTATCTGTGTACATGTGTATATGTATGTATGTGTGTGGACATGTATATGTGCATGTGCGTATATGTGTGTTTATATGTGTATATGTGTGTATATGTTTATTTGTGTGGAATTGTGTGTTTGTGTGTGTATGTGGGTGTACATGTGTGTATATGTGTGAATATATGTATATGGTATATATCTACATTTGTATATGTGTGTATGTATATATGTATGTGTATGTTTCTCTATACTTTAACTGTCATCTTTGCCCACACACCCAAAGTAGAAGTTACTCATTTAGAGCTTTATTGTGCTTTATAATTTTTGTCAAGGTTTCATAAGAGCAATTAATGCTTGTGTCAAAAAATCCCAGCCAAGCTGACATCATAAGTTGTCCTTTCTAATTTTATTCTTAGGCATCTTTGATTACCTACATAGTTATGAATTCACATCTCCTTCTTACTTCTATAACAAACTATTACCCTGTTATATTCAAATTTGCATATTCATAATATGCACAGCATTTGAAGTGTATCTGAGTCGTTGAGCATCTAAAGGACGTCCGTCTTTGCTTACTCAAAACTTATTAGAATGCTGAGTTATCCAGTGAGTTATAATCAATCTTGAATACATTAATGTATTTATATTTGTAGGGAGAAATATGGTGCATGCATTCCAGATTTAGGCAAACAAACAATTAGAGCACATGAAATTCGGACTAAATGATCTGAAAACTGCTTAACAAAGTTATTCTGGGCTTATTACCATTTGAAATAGTAGAACTTCAATTTAAAATTTCCATCGACAATGCAAGGTTAAAACAATAAACAGAAACTATCTTTCTATCTTCCACCGAGCCCTGTGTCTTCAAGTCAACCACATTGTATCTGCCCTCAGAAGCATTTTTATGTGTCTTTCAAGTGCCTGACATTGTTTGAACAATGCATATTTTCTTCGAAAGCAAATATCATACCTGCAATCTCACCATCTCATGAGGGAAGAAAATCTACATAGTTGTCACCAAAATTCTCACAAGACTTTCTAGATAATTAAGGGAACAAACTATACATTTCTTTTTCGTGTTCAACATAGACTTTATGACAACCATGTAAAAACGTTTGGAGTGTCATGTAACAAAGACAGCCTCCCTCTCTTCACAGGAGCTATAAAGTCTGTGGAATGGCTTTTCAGTAGCCCAATGCCATGCTGGATCCTTGGGGATTTGAGAGACTGTTTTAATGGTGCTAGGTCAGGGCTTGTTGTTATGTGAAAATTCAGCTGGCAAGCCTTCTGATCCTCTTGCTAACTCCAAGAAAGCCC
>JANHMN010000010.1:65457185-65475433 GCA_030674055.1 Rhabdomys pumilio | reverse complement strand
AGAGAGAGAGAGAGAGAGAGAGAGAGAGAGAGAGAGAGAGAGAGAGAGAGACTATCACTGAGTTTTCCTTATTTGATTGCCAGCATCAGTGGTGAGGTTACACAAACTAGAACATTAATCGAACTGTGTTTATACAGAACCTTTCTGAGATGTTCTTGATACACTGCAGCCATGACTCCCATTCCCTTGCAACCTTCCAAATCATTCCAGAAAAGCACAGAATGGCCAGAGCTTGGGAAAGTGTTTGGCAAAACAAAACAAAACAAAACAAAAAATGGATATCTACTGAGCATTTTTTCTGGGCTGTGGGGAACTTCTACCAGCATATTTGCATTCACCTTTCCCCTCCTCCTTTGGGTTGGTGTTTCTCCCCTGTCCCATCCCACTTTTATTTAAAGGCAGCAAGCAGTTCAACTAGAGGACAAATTACTCATGTTGCTTAAGTGTGCAAAGCAGAGAAAAATGGAGTCGAGTTCATCTTCAAACAGAGCGAAGAAAACTTCTCATGGCAGCTAACTGTCTGAAAAGGAAAGGGATGGACTCTGATGCATCATTTCAGTGACAAGAGATGATCTCCCTTTAAATGATGTAGTGGAGAGAAAATTGGGAGAGGAGAAGGAACAAGTAGATGGTTTTATAGAAGGAGCAAAGCTTGTAAGAAGCCCACCTTTTCTTAAGACATCCACATCATCAGCACAAACCAATATCTATGCCTGCCTCAAAGCATGCTTTCCAGGTTTGAAATGTTTTCATAGCTGCTTATGGAAAATATATTGAAGTCCTTTTACATATGAAGTGGTCAATACACTTCATTAAAATGATAGTCAGGTAACTCAGTTGTATAAGAGTTGCTGGTATCTACCTGGTATAGATCAATTGAAGGTAATTGGGAATTCCTTAAAGAGTCAACACATTATGTTCAGTCTTTAGATTTCACGACGTACATCTAGGAACCAAAGTCTCTCTTACCTAAACAGTCACATAAAGTCAGTGGCATCTTTGATAATTTTGAATGTTTTGTTTGCCTGTTTCAACCCTTTAATTAAAATTCCTCGTTCATATTGAGATGGTAGTTAGAGTTGCTTGTCTCTCAAGCTTTATTTCCCATGATCTTTCTGGATTTAAACATTCTAATCATATAATACCAGCACATGTCAGGAATCAGTCCATTTCTCGAGCTGCCTTATCCTCCTCAGGTCATCTCTTTCTCTTGGTAGAGGAGTAGGCCTTTTGAAAATTCCCTTCGTGCCCCTGAGTCTCTGTGTGATGACAGGAAGAGCTCTGCTGGAGGCTCCCCACAGCTCCCTCTCTGTTTTTGTGAGAGGGAACCTTATTACTGTTCCTCAGTAGCTCATTTTTTTTTTTTTGCATCTGAGTTCCTGCCCACGTTAAGATTCTCAAAAGGCAATGATTGTGACCGGTTCATCTCTGCCTTCTTCTACAGATCTAGCTAGCAGAGTTGGAGGCAGTTAACTAAATTATTGAAATGAAAGAAAGGAGAGGCAGCATCCCCACTTCAACTGAACATCCACAATCCCCCTGCCTCTCTCTCTCATTCTACAGAGAAACCTGGATATCCAGTGGGTCTACATCAGCTCTGTAAAGCTTGGCTGCTGTTTCCCAGGTTTGCCAAAGTTAGTTCCCAGCACCGATGACACCAGCAGGAGCGCCTAAAGCATTCACAGGGTGTGACAGCTGCTCTTTTTTAGTTAGCAGAGCCATTTCTTGTGTTATCATTTTTAATATACATTCTATTAGCTTCCCACCAGGATACTTGACTTGAGGCTGCTCCGTGTGAATTGAGCCTGAACAGCTATCTACTGCCCACATCACTCAGGCCTCCTCTTTTAACTTCAGTTTCTCTTGACCTGTCTGAACTCTGCAGGCACTCCCTGCTTTATAGTAGGCATTAATTAGCCAGTCAAGGCTGAGTCCACTTCCCTTCAGAGATGAGGGTCTTCGATCTCATTCTTGCATTTATTGGCACTTGCAATCCACAGCAACTCCAAAGCTCCCAGAAGAGAAGTCTGCACCACCCCTCACTCCTGTAGACACTGAAGTCTCGGCTGTCTGTCTAATTCTCTGTGCTTAGAAAATACGACACTTGGAGCACTGTTAGCCCCCCTTAGTTAAAGTCACCAGTACTTTCTGCTCACTGGTCTCTCTGCTCCATCTATTCTGATTCTCCTTCAAGACTGTATTCTCCTGGGATAAGTTCTGGATTGATCTGTACACCCTGATAAATCAATGGAACAAACTCCAGAGAACTGGTGTAAACTCCCTGGCATTAGCCTCACTCCCCACACTTTCCTTTCTATGCTGTTCACTTGGATCCAAGTCAACCTTCTTCCAAGCTGAGAAGATGGATACTTTCTGAAGACTCCTACCTGCCCCTGATCCTTGACCCTGAGTTTCACTCATCATCATTTTTATCAGCATTCCTGGTGGGGGTTTTACTGACCACCTTGCTCAAACCCTGCTTCTGTCACTGCCTTTTCCTAAAGTCTAACCTTTTTTTTATTAAGTATGACTTCTCATTATCAAACATTAGGGTCTTTTTCATTTATTTCCATTCTTCCCCAGCTGAGGTAAGCTTCACAAGGGCAAGACTTCATGTCTCCATTTATAAATGAATGCGTTGGCGCTGAAGTCAGGAACCAAGAATTGAACCTTGTAAATGCAGAGAAGCAAAGCCCCCTCTTCAGGAGTCAGAGGGAATGGTGGAGACTGGGAGACAGAGAGCTGCCTTCAGCCTTGGAGTTAGTAGAGGAAGGCAAGTGAACATGGTCAGTCATATGAGAAGGACATAATGAGGGATAGGTCAGACTTCCTGAAACTGACCCCCTTAGTTGTCCATAGAGGAGTCCAGATGTTTCCAAACTTAACTCAAAGTATTTTCAGTACCCTTTCTACAGTGCTTTCAATTCTCATTATTTATGTCCAAGCTTTTGCCCAAACAAAAGCTCTTAGGCTAAACTTGCTAATAATTTAGTTATGAATTTTGTAAATTTATTTTTAGGGTTTTTTTTACATTATTTATTTCTGCTTTTGAGGTTGTAATATAATTAAACAATTTTCCTGTTCAATAAAAAGTGTTTAGGACAGGAAAATTTCCCCAAATCCCTAAAATTTGAGAGGCATCCTAGAAAGTTATCACTGGGGATTAAACCACTGACAATAAATAAGTTCAGGCTCAATAATGTTAACTACAAAGTAAGCCCTGGTTTCTCACTTTTCTTGGTTGTTTAGTTGTTTTGAGGTTGGGGTGTGTTGTTGTTGTTGTTGTTGTTGTTGTTGTTGTTGTTGTTGTTCCCTGGCTAGTCATTCTCTGACTTCTAAAATGTTTGATCTGATAACCACCCTCAGCACCCTGAAGAGTTTTCAATGAAATCATAAAGGATATGATAGCCTCACAGTATGACAGAGACCTGATTTGACTTCTTGGTTTTCACTTTCATACACATGGACACTGGAGTTTTCTAAAGGTCAGGAGCTTTGTAACACTGAAGCAGATTAGGTGGAGAGACAGCTACGAGCGAGCATCTACCTCTCTGCCTGGACCAAGCGTCAGAGATCCTCTCAAACAGTAAACAGCCATTTATCACTAGCTGAGTTTTGAAAAATGCACATCTGTGTTTTATTTTTTTTCTGTTTGTTTTGGTTCTGCCGTGGCTGACTAGAAACTAAACCCAGGGTCCATGTGCTCTACTGCTGAACTGCACACACATCTCTCCCCTGGAAAAAGCAGTGATTTAAAAAAAAATTATGTTATTTACATTAACACACAGTGAATATATCATTATTTCTAAATGAATAATTGTACTACAGTTTTTATTTTAATTTTTAATTTTAATGTCTATATTATTCACATAAGTAGCAGTTGTTTAGAGCTCAGGATAAGTTTGAAAAGTAGAGGGGTTCTCAAAGCTTGACTCCTGATAATCTAAGACATTGATCTACTAACAAATACATTTAAAATATGTATCGTATTTTGTTAAAGTTAAGATAATTAAAGACAGGAGCCTTAGTCACTGCAATATATCTATTTCTCTGCTATAGAGAAATAGCGTGGCTATGTACCCATTGTATCTTTCCACAAAAGTCCTCAGTAGATCCAGACACATGTTGGAATCTGTTTCTCCATAGAGTTAATAAAGGCTCACAAACATGAATTCTTGTCAAGCATCAAAAAGTTTTACAGTCTAAACTTGTAATCAAGAGCTCATGTTGCTGAAACAAACTGCCTGGTTTATTCAACCTGTCTGAATGCTTCTATTCTCCTAAGTCTAAAGGAGAGAAGACATTAATATCTAGGTCAAAAGGCTGTTCAAAAAGTTTTTTTAAATGCCAAATTTATAAATATCCT
The DNA here is from genome assembly GCA_030674055.1 of Rhabdomys pumilio. Lineage (NCBI taxonomy): Eukaryota > Metazoa > Chordata > Mammalia > Rodentia > Muridae > Rhabdomys > Rhabdomys pumilio. Next base: position 65,471,067 of record JANHMN010000010.1, on the reverse strand, counting down.
GAGCAATGATGGATAATATTGAATAAATATTAACTACCATCACAGCCAGTTTAGTACGGACAGCTCTCACGGTCCTTATTTGGGAAAAGCACTATAAATCTAGAGGAAGCAGGAGAAACACTACTAAATTCTTGAGAAGCACTGAGATTTCGGGGGTATTAGACATTGAATGGTAAACTTAATCTCACCATTGTATCCGTTTCCTTTTCTGAGAATTCATTTATGTTTTCATTCAGTAGTAAATTTCCTTTTCTGGCACACTATCCAGTCACTAAGCACATGATAAGGCTCTTTTGTGTCCATTGTATACAGGTTCCCACCAAAGGAAATGGAGGCTGCGAGGTACGAAGATTAGTGGTTACAGAAAGGGATTCTGTTTGTTCCAATACATGTCGTCAACGGGTGCCATTGTTCACTGCTCTTGGGCACCCTGGTAAAAATTCCATGGTTTAGAAGACAACTTTCCTGACACATCATTCTGAATGTCAGTAATAACCAGCTTTATTGGAAGATGGTCTACTGTGAGATCAGGTCCAAGTTTGTACCAGAGAAAGGAGAGTTATGGGAAATAATCTGAAATGGAATATTCTAAGACTCTTAAATTACTTTCATAATCTTAGTGTGACTGGACTTTAATTTAAAAAAAATAATCCCAGAATTAATCAGATTTTACCTTTACATCGATTATCAGCTCATACTAAAATTTGGATTATTAGATATATTTTCCAAAATAGCAGCCTTGATATGAATCAGTTCTGATGGGCCTGGGTTGCCTAACCAGCCTTAAGGCACTGAGTTGACTGACAATAACTGCGTTAAATAAATACCTTTATATTTTCATCAGAGACAATAATGCAAGTCAATTCAGTTCCTCATGTTTCCCATTGAAGCTAAGCTGCAGCTCATGGGACAACACCTGTGTATTATGTACAAGACTTTGAGTTCAATCCCAAACACCAAAAATATATTTCTACAGAGACTCATTGCATTAGTGGTATAGTAAGCAAGACAACCACCCATCAATTAATTATGATAGAAACAACCCACTTTATATTATGATTCATTGCACATTCTGGAATACTCTGACTTGTTCATTTTAAAATGTTCATGAGCCAGACCCTCTTCTATGACATTCTGTAACAATAAGAACTATTAAACATCTTCACAAGCTATATTACTCCAGAACAGGACAGACTAATACATAATAAATAAAAATAGATTTGACCGAAATTGTGTTCTATGGGGAGAATGTGAATAGGTTAGATGGATAAGAAATGTTGATGCTGGTGTGAGGGTCAATTGGCGGTAGAAGGAAGATATTTCCAGAAGAAAGAAAAGAAATAGGAGCAAGAATTTTAGGAAGGTTTATACTTGGTTGTTCATTGAAATTTGCTATCTGGGTCCATATCAAATATATTTGCTCACAGTATGTTTACTCTTTAATCTCTCAGGATTAATATCTTAGGTACTTTCATGTTTTATCATGTACTATGGTTTCTGGGTTCTTCGTGTCTTGTCTCTACGATGTGCAGACCCTGACTAGAAAGAGCACTGAAATGCAGAATAGGGAAATATTTTAATGACCTCACCCTGTGTCCTACCTTCTTTTTGATGTAAACAGCTCCTTCTGTTTGCTTTCTGAGACCCAGATCTGAGTGTCTCCTTTACAATTGACTTAGCTGTATTATGCCAGATTATAAATTCACTTCACACTTGGCAAGCCCCTGGCTACCCTGTCATCGATGCATAAGCTTCAGAACCATGGCCCTACTGAATACTGTTTCACTATTATTTTCCATAGGTGACAGCTGTTCATAGGACATCAAGTCCAGTGAATAAACAGCACAACTCTTGTCATCTATAACTTTACTCTATGCAAACTCTATGAAGGCAAAGCACTTTATTAAAATTGTATTGTTTGTTGCTATAAGTATAGAACCATAAACAGATGAGAACTATGTTATGCCTATAAAACACCTCTGTTTAGAGGGAGCTAACCAAGTTGGATGCTGGAGAACAACGTACAGTGTCATAAGATTTGCAGTTAATATTCCAACTGTGCTTTATTTTTCATAGTGGTGTACTTTTTACAAAAAAAAAAAAAAAAAAAAAAAAAAAAAAAAAAAAGTGTCTTTTCTGTGTTCTCAGGCAACCTCTCCATGTCCATGGAGTAGAGAGGTTAGAGTGTCTCTTCTTAGTTGTTTTAAGAAAAAAGTCTGATGAGGCTCCAGGGATTCAAGGAGAATTTGATTGGTCGATGTTGTCAGGCTTGGGTCCACATATTCCAGCAAAGCTCCGATGTACTTGGCTTTGCAATGTGCAAGGATAGGTTTACTATAGGGTTCTCTTGGATAAGGCAGATGATCCCTGGACAGCACTTGGCGCTACACACCACTGATTCTTTGTCTTCCATGCCCTGTATTTACCGTTCCCCTGACTCAGACCTAGGTCAGTCTGTTGAAGTGAATCCAGGTCCATTTTCTTCTTTAGTTGAAAGAGTTCTGTCTTCATATGCTTCATGCTGAGTTTTTATCTAAAAGAACATGCACTGTAGCTAGTTGATTATTTCTGAAATGTCTTGCTTTTCAAGCTCTCAAGGCATAATGGAGTTATGTACATATTAAAAAATTTTTAATAAATTTTAAATAAAATATATGCTTTTTTGTAACTTGCTAAAGGTATCTAATTACAAATCTAATTCTAGTATTTGTAATCTTTTTTAAGCTTCAATTCACTGAAATTGCAGCAATCTTTTCAGATTTTCTGTCCTTTTACACTGGGGTGTATGAACAGGTATTTCAAGACTAATGTTCAGAGTAGTTCAGTTACTTCTTAATTTAATGAAGGAAACTTCCTCTGTATAACTGACTGATGTAGTGACATTATCCTTAGGCAACAAAAACAATTCAGTGTGTTTAACTTACAATGTATTGCTGTCTTTGTATAAAAAGGCAAAGCATATCTCTTAGGGAATTAAACACTGGTAGACTTAGCTAATGTAGTCAAAGAGACATGTGTTGAGAGAAATTAAGATACTCTCTGTGATGTTAAAGATTATCAGGTAAGGCTTGAAATGTAGAAACTGAGTCATCATGGCTGAGATGGAATGCAGTGGTCATACAGGTGAGAAACAACAGGAGGAAAAAAATAAACCTGGTTCTGAGTTTTACTCAGAAACTTACATTTATCTCTGCCATCTACACAATCAATGTATTCATAGTTATGAAAGAGAGTAGCGCTAAAGATTAAACATTGTAATACCTACCAAACCTCTGAGCATAGAACATGTGTGGAGTTCATAACTGAAAAGTAAGAGTCTTTAGTGCAAATCTCTTCTTGTTATACCACAGCGTGTAGTCAGCAGTTTCATAAAGCTTAAGGGATAGGTTTGTGTATTACATTTCAAAGGTTGGACCTGAGTGTAGTGGCCCATTCCTATAACCTCAACATCAGGAAGGCTGGGGCAGAAGAACTGCTAAAAGTTCAAGACTGGTCTGTACTACTTAGGGAGTTCCTTATCAGCCTTGACTATAGACTATACCTCATCTCAAATAAACAATAATCAATCAATCAATCAATAAGTAAATAAATAAATGTGAATAAATAAATGTTGAAGCATTGGGTTGCAGAACACAGTCATAGATAAAATGCTACTCACCTTTGTGTGATCTGTGTAGAGAGTTAGGGGAAAACTAGTAGCTTGTGTCACACTTCAATGACAATGTAAAATCTTCTTTACACGCAAACTGGTATGTGACTTGCAAGGTTTATTCCACAATTAAATAAGTATTTTTTCTGATTGCAGATACTTCTATAAAGTTATGTCATATATTTGATATAATACTATATATGCTATCATAAAGTTAATTTAAATTTTGCTTTTCTTGGAACAATAAAGTATTCAGAAAGAAAACAATCTACAAAAAGAAAGCTATTCAGACATTACCACCTAAAGTTAATAAATAAAATTGAAAAAATTTTTCAGAATTTTCAGGTGTATGATATATCACTATATTTGTACTTATAAATGTAAAACTATCCTCCCAGCAAACATAGGATCCAACTATGGATGATATTATGTAACAAGCTTCTAACACAATATGTCCTTACAATATATATTAATGTTATTATCGACCTGTATTTATCCATATGTCATACTGCTAAGGTCAACATAGGTCTTTAATTTTAGTGGCTATTTATGACCATCAGTATGAGTTTGTTAACTTGATTTTAGACTCTTAAATTGTTTGGGATAAATGTCTGTGAAAAAAAAAGTCAATTTGAACTTCCATGCTTGTGTTCTTCAACATATTCTGTAGTTTTTCCTAAGATATGTCACTGCAAGAATCACTCTGAGGATAGCACATGAAACTTCTGGACAGTTTATCATATTGTCTTTGGGACATTTTTTTGTAAATACAATGGGAAAGTTTTAAGTCTGTAAAGTGTGGAGCTTTAAGTAAAGGTTGTTGGTTCTTAATAATTTTTTTTCAGAAAGAAATATACTCAAAAATGAGGCTTAGTTACACGAAGAAAAAAATGGAAAACAAGGCATGTAATCATCAGATTCAGCCAAAATACTAAAATATTATTTAAATAGAACTTTGGGATAAATCAGTAATTGATGAGACAAATTCCTCTCTTTGCAATGCTAATACATGGATTCTATTTTTAAAATATTAACATTTTGAGATCTGTGATGAATGAGATAGGGACTAAAATGATCAAAGACTTATTAAAATGTTGTGTGGGGAACTTCATAATGGAACCACTCTGACAAAACCTAAGTACACTGACAACTTCAGCAACACAAGAATAGCCTGACTTTATTTACATCTTTATATGACAAAGTAAAATATATATACTGCACTACCTATAAAAAAAGTCACAGCCAATACCACTGATATTCACAGGAAAGAAAGACGGGGACAGTACAATCTATTTAAAATCACCAAGACCTGTATTTTGCAAATTGTAGCATGAGAGTGTGAGACTTGGGAGAAGAAAATGAATTCCATTTCTTTATGCATTCTTCCTCAAAAATATTTTATGTTTTAATCTTGCTTGGATCAATTTTTCTCAAACCAATCATAGAGATATTTTTAATGAGACTATCAGGGATCTTTGATGAAAGTACAAAACTATTTTAACTTTCTAAATGTAATCATATTATTATAATTAAGAGAAGATAAACAGAAAGTGTGTGTGTGTGTGTGTGTGTGTGTGTGTGTGTGTACGTGCATGTGTGTGATAATGAGTTAAAAGGTATTCAAAACAGGCACTGAAGTGATCAAATGTTTGATGAACTTAAATCTAACAAAATTGACCAGCAGTTGACAACTGGGATTTTGTGCACTCTCCCTCAACTATTTAACTGTTAAAATTTACTCAAGTATTTACACATTGATTATTAAATGACCAAGACTCATGCACACTGACCACACAGAATACAGAGAACAACCACCTTTAATTAAGAAGTTAACAATACAGAACTGTGATGATGTAAAACCCTTTCTGATTTAGAAGGTACATAGGCATTTACTTTAACCTAATGAGTTTTGTTTAGAATTATGTGAAAAGACATCAAAATAATTTTGGGATAATAATGATTCATGGGGCTGAAAATATGACTCAAAGATTCAGTGTTTACTGCTTTGCACACGACCTAGGTTTGGTTCCAAGAACCCAAGATAAGTGTCTCACAATAGCCTATAACTCTAGTTCCAGGGATCTGATGCCCTCTTCTGACCTACACAAGTACTTGCATACACACACACACACACACACACACACACACACACACACACACTATAAAATAAAGAGAACAAGAAATAGAAACACTAAAGGAAGTGCTAGTAAAATTAGTTTTATCTCAAAGTTGTGTTTCAAGAGAAAATGGATGACTATAATTTGTACATGCTAAATCATTCTCTTGAATGTGAATCACTGCTAATAATTTGACAGGGTTTTTCTTACAGGATTTGATGCATATTAAATGGTAAATAGTAATGTTAAATGCTAAAAAAGTGAACACTAAGACTTTATGACCTGAAATCTCAGTGTTTTTAATTGAGAAAAAGACCTCAGTCAATTCATCTCAGCTAATTGGAAGATACTCAACTTGAGATATAGCTGAGCTGATGTGTTCAAAGTTGCACTGTTAGTGCTTACTGCCTGGGCTGACTATGTATAATGGTATAGTCATGTACAAAAAGTTCTTTATTCAATTTTGCAACCAAAAACACCATCCCAATGATTAAAGATGACAGATTAAAGATTAAAGATTTACTAGACAGATAAAATACTAAATAAAATTATAGTGGCTAACTAGCAAATTCAAAGGTGTCCCAGAAAATTACTATTGATTTCTTTGGAAATATAGGAACTTGAGTTGGGTTTAGTGAAGGTGAGTAGCATTGCGAAGAGAATATCAAGACACTATGAATTTATTTATGTGAATGTCAAATAGGAGGACACATGGAGTGACCTTTAATTATGAGGAGGAGAGGAGTTTCTCAAGATAACCAAACGGTGACAGACCCTTAGTTTGCAGAAGGAACAAGGAATGTAAAAGAAGATAACAACAATCACCAATGCCTTTAATTGAGAAAAAGATAATTTATAGAAGAAAAATAAATAGTTCGGGCTTTTGTTTCCTCTCTGTCTATACTTAGCAGGAGTTAATGATGCCATCATGCCCTTTCCCCTGTCAGGATCAACTAGAATGAGGACAAAACTGAAGTGTTCTGCCTTGTCAATGCTTTCACTCGGAACCACCCAATTGGGCTAGTATCAGAGTCCCACTCTTAGCACCAAGCAAAAGCCTGACACTTTGAAGACAGAAAATTTGGGAGCGAACAGAATAGTAAAAATATTACATAGATAAAAGTTGAAGCTGAATGTCTACTTGGGGGTCAGGTAGATGTCTTAAAGGATATGATATGCAATGTGTTCTAACCAACCTCATCTCAGCCTTTAGGACTAGCGCCCAATTTCTCCACAGGGGCTTTAATTAACTCTCCTCCTGGTGTCTCCCACCTAGAATTCTGCTCTCAATTAATCTGCCTTTTAAAACTCATACTCAGCCTCTCTTGGATTATTTTTAGTTCATGTTTAATAATTGGTTCCTGGAAGATTAATAATACATAGTTTCTCAGGTGCCTCATATACAAACATGAAGAAATTAAGCAGTATCCTTTAGAAATATAATCCAAGTCACAAATTGCTAGTTTCTATGCTTTACCAGAGGAAAAGGGGGACACATTCAACCAACATACATGAATTATGAGTTATTATTATATGCACAGCATGTGCCTAGATACTGCAGAAGGCAAGAAAATGCATAACTATGTTTCTTGTCATTGTAGAGCACTTCTGCTTAATGCATCCCAAGACTAGTGGAGTAACATTGAAAAAGGCAGAATAGTCATTAACAGCCTCACTTTACAAGGAAAGCAGTTCTGGGTTTACCAGCAACTAGCTCTCTGCAGAACTGCAGTTCTGCCTTCTTGCTGCTCTTCATGTCTGTAGGCTGATGGCCATCTTATTGGACATGTCAGCTGTAAGGGGACCTTGAGCTTCATGTCTTCCTATGAGAACATCCGGTGATAATAGTAATGGAGTTTCTTCTCTGCTGTTCTTTGAAGAACAGTATAGAAAAGTATCATTCATGTGTAGCGATTCCAGTGCCTGGATCTTCTATTTTCATTTGAATATAAGTCACAATTAACTCAAAAAAATTCCCTAACACTCTTATGAATCAGCCTGTGTTTAATCCTCCGGTAAGGGGCATTATAAGCATGGAAGTCATCAACTCCTTAGGACTCAGTTTCCCCTTGTACGACTATAATAAAATACTAGAGACCAGGAGTTTTTGAAAAAAAAATTTTCTCACAGTCTGGAGTTTGGAACACAAAGACTGTAGCATCTACTAAAGGGATTCTTGTTATGTCACCTCGTGGTGGAAGCTGGAAGGTAAGGAGGTGACAGAAAAGACTGTCCCACATGAAGAACGGAGAGATCACATGTATTCACATGCCCTTTAATAGTGGCATTGGGTCATTTGTAAGGACAGAACTCCCGACTCACACATCCCCCTGAGCCCTGCTTCACAACTGTTATCCAGGGATGAAGTTTCCAGCACTTATATTGAAGGGCATTCTCAGAGACAATCTCGTTCCTTTTCTACTGAGCAGGCTGCAGCTCCTTATTCTAAAAGAAAATTGACAATGCAACATTCATACTGGAAATACTGCATCTTACTACAACTGTTGTAAAAGGCTAGAAATAGCAATATTTTGCTACCAAATTAATTTTCATGGTAGAAACAATCAGCTATGGCCAAAGGAGATGATAAAGTGTCCAGCGTTTTCCTATTATATAGAACTACATAAAGGCAAGATATGTACTCTAACAGGCAATATTGCCATCAGTGAAATAAGTTTTAGAATTGGCCTCGTAGAAATGGTGATCAGTTCTGGCTTAATTAAAAAATGAAGCAAAGTACAATCTATCTTCAATATACACAATAATTACATTCCTGAAAAAAATCAGTGTAAATTAAAACACACTTTTTAAAAGTATTGGTTCTTACATAAAAACCCAGATAAGACTGAACACTAGAATAATAAATCTTTCTTCTACCTAATGGTCTGTAGAACATTTAGAACATATAGGGAATGAGGAACAGTTATTTATTGACTATAACTTGTCCTACACATTGCAGGATATGTTGCCTCCCTGGCTGCAGCAGCGAGTATCCATAGCAACTTCTGTATCATTGTGATCACTACGCACCTCAGGAATTTCCAGATGGTCCCTAGAGAGTAGCACCACTCCAATTGACAAGCTTGGCTAACAGAGCCTTGGGAAGCAAGGAGATCATGTCTACACCCTCATCCAGCCTCCTTCCCCACACACCCCCACAGTGTCTGACAGAGGAGAACTCAATGAAGGCTACAGGCAACTGTGGCCAACTGAGTCCACTGACTTTGTTCTCAGTGGGAAGTCAGAAACTACTCCCACTGCCTGGGAAGGGACAGAGAGCTCTTAACTCAGTACCTAATTCAGGGACTGAGAGAACTTAAATGTGCCTGCTCTGTACTTACAGGTAACCTCTATCCTGGACCCTAGGTGTAGCCCATGATACATCCACAGCTCCAGTGACATCTCCCTACTCCCATAATAACAAATGTTATCTATATCTATCTCCCCAGTGATTGTTTTTTCCTCACGCTGTCTAGTACACTGGAGGAGATTTGAGGATCCCACTGGGACATCACATGTCAGTATCTCAACAACTTTGAACCAACTTTTTGGAGTCACCAACTCTCTTTACTTCACAAAGGAATAAATTACTGGAGCTTGTTTTTCCTTCAACGGCCTCAGCAGAGAGGACAACAAACAGGGTTATCATTGCTTTGCATCTGCATCTATACTGATTCTGAGAAACCTAAACTGCACCCGAGTGGTGGAAATATAGTGAACTCTTAAAGTTGTGAAAAGCACTATATCTATGGCATCATTAAGCCAGTGGTTTTTATTTGGTTTTTTGGTTCACATTGACTACCAATATTTTTTTCTACCACCAACCTCCCTTACTCTTACTTGTAAACCCAAAGTAACTGTGTAAAGAGCATATTAGGATGTGTTTACAGTGGCAAAGCTCCACCAAGTATCCAGAAAAAGTGATCTGGAGTGTAATTTTAGCCATAGTGCTAATTATTGATACTTATCTAGAGATTTCTGACATCATAGCAAAGAAAATAAAACTGTGCAGAGAAAGTGTGATTTGATTTAATGGGCTTTAAATTTTCCAATTGTCCATGGCTTTGTTTGCTTCTCTCGTGTAGCCCTCATGGCCTTTGAAATTACTATGTAGCCGAGGATGACCTTGTATTTCCAACCTGCTGTGCCCCCACCCACCAAGTGGTAGAAATACAGATATGTGTTCCCACAGCTGATCTCTCTGTAACACTCATCCCAGAAAACGTTCTTCTGCATTGTATGTGAGAAAGGAGAGTAGGGGTTTAGGCTGGGGAATTTAGGTGTGGTTAGGCTGACTTGCTCTATGGAGAAAGATATGCTCCATGTCCCATAGAGCTCCTGCTAACAGCTGTCTCCTGTTGTGTGCTTTACCCCCCTCTGTCTTTCTTTTCATTTCTTTACCATCATCTCAGCCCAGGGCCCTTGCCCTGAAAGCACTTTTGTCCAAGCTGATGCACCGAGTTCACTGTCATCATGGTCATTCTTAGATAATGTTCAGAGTCTCACAGAGTCCCTTAAAAAGGGTTGCTGGCTCTGTCTTTTGTAAACAAATCAACACTCTCTCTGGGGTCTCTTCACTGCTACTAAATACAGGATTTTTTAAAGTAATGAGTTGTAGGATATACTTACTCTTTCCCTCTCCAAGGTGAAAGCCCTCTTGTTTCACTGATGATATTTTTTTTGATGTCTAGCTCAATGTTTTTCTTAATAGTTGCTCAAATGAATAAGTGAAATAACCATGCTTACCTGTGATCCTGTAGGTAGCAGGCAATGGTCCCAAATTCAAATTAATTTCCACAAAATGCAAATTCATATCTGTTCTGATTTTTTTTAAACACAAGATTCTTTTTTTAACAAGGAAAAATGCTTCCAAACTTGTCAGAAAATTCCTTAACTGTGTTTAACATTAGTATTTATATACTGTAGTGGTTTAAACGAGAATGCTTCTCCCCTGTTGGCTCTGATATCTGACCACTTGATCCCCACTTAGTGAGACCGTGGGCAGCCCTATTGGAGGAAGTATGTCACTGCTGGATGTAGTTGACAGTTACAAGTCTGCTGCTACTCCTGTTCACTCTCTGCTTCCTGTTTGTGGTTAAATGTAAACTCTTAGCTTTCATTGCCTGACACTACGCCTGCCTGCTGAGATGCCTCTCTGCCACCACAGCCTCTCAATTCAAAGTAAACTTCTTAAGTTACCTTGGTCCTAATATCTTATTATAGCCAAAGAAAAGTAATGAATACATAGACAAAGAAAACTTTTACATATTTAAATTACTTGACATAAATGCATTAAAGAGAGTTTTAATTGATTAATAACATATACGTATTTAGATACAAATTAAAGATTTCCTTAAATAAGAGGATAAACCTGTGAAAATTTAATGTGCACTTTTCATTTCTTAGTATATTTTATAATAAGTTTTATAAACGGCATAATGTGAACACCACGTTTTTCAAAGTGATGAAGCTATAGGCTTTTTTTTTAGGTTGTATAATATTAAAAATGTATCAGAAGAGATGTTAATCATATTAAGAGATTTTATCTTTGATCGTGTTATCTAACAACTAATACAGCTCTTAGCAATACAATGGCCTCCTATGGATGGATAGATAGATAGTAATGATTTGACTGAATGCTGTTACTTTGTTCAGATTTCACTGATTGAGACTATTGTTAAGTAATGGTAAGTCAGTCGTGATTAGGTAAGAGTACATATTTTACCCACCTGAGCTCCATTTATATTTCCCACATACTGAATTGAAATGTCTAGTGAATAGGCAGTGATCTTTTTACCCACGGGCAAGATCAGTTTAGTTTTAATCCATAGGAGGAAGGCCAAAGATTCTTAGATTGTTCTAACCTCTTTAAAACTTGAGGGTACCAACTGTTCAAAGAAGGGACACATTGTTGGCAGAGAATTTAAACACACTCATAAAAACCAACCCAGAGTTTGTCTGATTTTTATTAATACCATTCATCATCTCATTGATGAAATATCTTCTGCCTCAGAATGCAGGCTTTTACCCTCACCCGCACCTTGGATGATGGTATTAAAGGGACTATGTTTCTTAGACTTGCAGCATGAGAGAAGTCATATGTGTTTTGTCTGTAAGCACCCAGATTAATTTTCTTCAAAATGAAAGCATGACTTTAAGAAACCGTTGGTCTGGAAGGTAATGGTGTTCTGCCAATAGTTGAGCCAGAGAGAAAGTAGTTACAGTCTTCGATTTGTACTTTTGTTTAAGAATCATCTCATTATCCATGGTCATGAGAAGTTTAAGTACTCTTGACACACAGTCAAGATGTATGTTCACAACTATAGAACCTACTTCGAAAACCACAACACTCTTCTACCTACAAGATACGTTCCTAGAGGTCAGGAATGGTGGCAAAGGATCTTTTTAACAACCATAGAACTTAGTTCATGGCTCTGGATTGAGTGATCTCTTACCATCTCTATTCCAGAATGGCTTAATCCCTAAATTTTGATCCCTTAACTTCTAATCCGCTACCATGTAATGACACATGGATGGCCCTTTAATTGGCATAATTTGCTGAGCCCGCATTTATATGTTGGTCACCTGAGTCAGGTATGTATATATTGAAGTATTGAATAATTTTCCATCTTATCCTTGCCTTTTCTTGAGCAATTTCTACATCCAAGGCTTCTGTTTGGTTTTATTTTTTACACAAATTTTATAAAGTGTTTTAAAACTTCCAAAAGAAACAAAATTAATGATTTGGTTTTTGCATTGATACAGAGAATATGCATGGGGGCCTCCTATTCTGTTTTAGTCTATGCACCTTTGATTAGAATTGAAACTAAATATATATAACCCTAACAATAAAAGAACATGATGTTAAATAAAAATGAAAAATGAGTAGCTAGCTTATATTTCAGTGTAAATTTGCAACTGTTGATATGGTGACTTTTCAATAAATGAATATTTGATCATAGCTAAGGACCAAAAATATGCATGGTTGTGCATTTTTATAAAAGCGTGTACATTTGTATGAAGGGATATATGTGCATATGTGTGTATGTCTGTATGCGTGTGTGTGTGTGTGTGTGTGTGTGTGTGTGTGTGTGTGTGTGTGTACTTATGGCTGTAAGTGTGCTGGGTATTATGTAACTGAAGATAAGAATGCAGGAAAAAAAGAAATGGAGGGAAAGGAAAAAATGGTGCCTTTGAAAACAGCTCTGACCCAACATGAGCTGACATAGCAGGCTTTCCTTCACGTCCAAAGCTGTTGACCATGTGACAAGAGCCTATACAGCACAGCTCACTGATATCAAGCTGGTTCTGTGTGCAACCATTAGATTATACTCATTAAGTAAAGGCAAAGGGGCACATAGGAGTTTGCAGTGAGTCTAACTTGGCAGAAACATAATCATTTTATATGCAGCCCCTGGAGACAGCCAGTCTGTCTTATTGCTATAAATTTCAGATATGTATATTGTGACTACATTCTGACTGCAGAGGTGTATTTACATATCCATCCGTCTGCCTAACAAAGCTCTCTGTCCTTGAGGTGGGTCTGAAAGAACAGCAGTGCAGAGTATTTGAATTAAGAAACAAACTATCATGCTGCATCATTTCATCACTTAGAAACTGAGAAGTTAGTGGAAGAATCAATGACAGGCTCTTTTTCTTAAATGACCACTCAACTGATCACCTACCCCTTACCTCTCTGTTTTACCTATTTCCCCACCTTATTGCTTTTCTTGTCTTGTTTCATATGACACCTAAGACATTCTCATTTCCTAATTTTGTTCCACTTTGTCATTTGTCCACACTAGAATGGAACAGGAATTTTACTCGTGTTTTTTCTGTTATTTCTTCAGTAGCTAAAGTGTCTAGCCCATAATATGTCTTCATAAATATTTGTTGGGCATAAGACATGAAAAAAATGGGGGCCAGCAGGACAGCTCTGTGCGCTAACGTACTTGCCACAAGACTAAGGATGTAAATTTGATCCCAGAGACACTCACGGTGAAGGAGAAAACTGAGTCCTGAAAGTTGTTTGACCTTGACCCCACAAGCACACTCTGGCACATGTACATCACACACACACACACACACACACACACACACACACACACACACACAC
>JANHMN010000010.1:65443528-65457175 GCA_030674055.1 Rhabdomys pumilio | reverse complement strand
CACACACACACACACACACACACACACACACACACACACACACACACACACTGAATATAATATAATTTAAAAGCACATAAAATAACCACGAAATGTGATTTACTTTTCTCAGCTCTCCACAGATTTTTTTTTCCTTTAATGAATTGTTGTGCGACCTTGAATCACATCAGAGTGCTCAAAAGTTCCTGGATTCTAAAAAAGCAATAAAATCTCACGCTTAATGTTTATAAATAATTGCCCAAACTAACGGTGTTAACAGACAAAATAAGAGAATTTACATATTGGACCAAATGACAGCTTCTCAGTAATTCCTGAGGTAACTGCCAGAGGGTCAGGTTACAGGCTCAAGTCTGCAGCTGGGTCAGATTGCCATCTCAGTGTGTTTCAGCCTCCTGCAGAGTCAACAGACAATCTGTCTGTCATCATGGAGCAGGTGGCCAGCCAGGACTGGGGGTGTGGATATGGTGACTATGTCAGTTGCTAACTAGGATCCTTAGTTAAAGAACAAGAAAGAGATTGGATTAAGTTGCAATTTGCACTGGATAGGGCCAGAGGGTTGAGTTACCTTATAAATAAAATCAGCCCTATTTCCATATAGCCTATTCCCCTTGCTGTAAACATTATCTACTTTATTGATTTATCTGTCGTGCACTAAAAACTTTTGGAGATTCTGGGAGTGGGATAAATATTTCACCATCTTCTATTCATAGATTGGGCTTTCCTGAAGAAATACTCCAATCTGCTATTCTTTGTAAGGTGAATTACAGAATTCAACCCTGCCTCTTAAAAACAGAGAAACTATAAAAAATACATGCATACTTGTTTAAATTTCCAAGAAGCATTTCTGCTTTTATATTGTTAAGAATCAATATTCAATAGAACCACAGATAGAAAACAGGTTGTGCTAGGTGGATGGGGCCATTTACATATGTCTATAACCCTTGACTTAAACTAGGCCAATGCTTTTTTAGCCTTGACTGAGTTCTAGAACTACCAAGAGAATCTAAAACAAAAACAAAATATCCTCCAGTAAGAAAAGCCCCCTTACATACAGTGTGCAAACATGACCTATGAGCAGAAGCAGACAACCTCCGATAGTGCTGTCTTGCTTTCAGTAGTTATTTCTCTTCCTCAAATTAACCAGATAATGCAAGCTTAGGGGAAAAACACCCTTTGTGTATTTTCCTTCTCAGTCTGTAAATTAGAAGTAATCATAGCTTTTCTGACTAATTCATAATGATCTCATATAAAATTAAATTATGGACAACAAATATTCTCAGTGCCTGCTCAAACGCCTTACAGTTCACTTAGATGTACATTCCAGGAGATGCTGAAACATTTCCAAAGATAGTCATGTTTTTCTGTGGTAGAGGAGATTGAGATGGGGGAGTCGACTGGAGCTTCTGAACTCTGTTTGCTCATCATCACCATGTCCTTAAATCACATAGCATGAGTCTGAGTTCATAAAGAGCCGAGAACACACAGGTTTGTTATCCAAGCACTTCCTCCACTGGTAGCAGAACCTGCATTGATAACACTGTGAATTAAGACACCTCAAGGTTCATTCTACTTCACTTTCAAATCTCTTCACTGTTTTCACCTTCGAAGGCACCTGTCTTGGGTTGTGGTAAGCTCTAAAACACTGTCAGCTCTCAGAAGATTCTAAGTAGCAGCCAGCAATTGAAACTGCAGTAAGGGAGCCATGCATCATGGATGGCACTTCATGAAGGAGATTTATTAAGAGAGCTGGTGTGGAATCTCTCAGGGAGAGGAATTCAGGTGGGAATCAGCTGCCTGGTACAAAGCATAACATGGGCCTCATCTTAGGCTCCTATGCTGAAAAGTCTTTGAGTCCAGGTTGAAGAGAATCTGTACAAACTTAGTGAAGAAAGTTGTTTTGCCCTGCAGTTAAGGTCTCCTTGGATATCATTAATATCAGCAACAAAGTCATGGCTATATTGAGATATGTTTCAAATGGCTCTCTTTGGAACTCTCAATTTTAATACAGATGAGATCATGTTGATATGTAACTGCAAAAGCAAAGTGTAGAAGTAAAAATATTATCAACGAATATAGCCACAGAGAGTCCTTACAAAATTAGAGTATTCAAATGGCTTCTCTTAATTGTTATGGAAAAAGAAAGTAAGTCCCTAATGGGGAAACCTACCTTCCTGGTTCACTCACTGTACAAGATTCTGTGCAACAAGGAGCCCAACATAGTTGTTACCAGTAATAAAATGGCATGGCTATAGAGCTAACTGTTTAATTGTTTTATTTTTGTGACTGTGATTTTGATAGCACTCCACTCCCAACAATAAGAACAATATAATTTGCTGAGTGACTTCTGTGATCAGTAGCTGAAGCATGTTATATGCGTTTTATCCTTCCTACAACTTTCTGAAGGAGACTTCATGGCTCTAGTTTCCGTAACAGAGATATGGCATTCCAGAGATTAAGAAGCTTCCAAAGGTCACAGAGCCAGAAGAGAGTTATAGATCTGAGGCATGTACTCTGACTACCAAGCACTGGATCTTAACCAGAGATTTGTTCTTTTCTGCTCAGACAATGATGCTGCCTCTGGGTTACCATTGGTAGCATTGTAGAATATGAACTAGGTGTTTCCTGGGTGTGGTGCAAAGCAAAAGTGAAAAATGAAACTGTTGGATAAGTCCAGCCTTTGAATAAAGGTTTCTCAAGTGTAGAATTACAGCCCCCTGATACTCCTAAACCAATGACACCTTCATTGTCCCACCAAAGGAAGTGGATGATTCCTGAGTGATGGGCCACAGTGGGGAGGATTGTTTCTACCACCCCAACAGGAAAGCTGTCATATTCCATGAAGCTTTGTATGCACCAACACAACCCATTATTAGACTGGAGCCATTATTAGACTGGTATTCATTAGGTCAAAATACAGCTATGTTCATCTACAAGAAAAAATTGCAAGGGACAAAGACCAATAACACTGGATGTCAACACAGGGTCCCCATAGTCATCCCTAAAGCAAAGAGTCCTGGATTCAATTAGCAGCAAAGAAAACCCAAAGGACAAAATGATGTGCTCTGGTTACTTGAGGTTCTAAGAAAGGGGGAGTTAGCCACTGCACCCTGGTCTGGACAGGCTGGGATACTGCAGAACCTTTTCCTTATGCAGAATTCACTATGAGCCTGGATTTAAGAAGGAGCAGAGTGTAGTAAGTATCTAAGGCTGGCAAAATGGAAATGAGACCGGGATGATCAGGACTTAACTAACAGGCTTAAGGAGGCATCAAGCAATGGAAAGAACCACGGTGCTACTTCTGGTCCAGGGAATCCAGGTCAAAAGAAAAGAAACTGTAGTATAGTACCTGTTTTTTTTTCCCTAGGGTAAAAATCACTGTGGGTTTCAATACATCACTAAATATAACGATTTTAAATGGGAAACTCTTTGTCCCATCTTTCTGAAGACTAGATACAAAGCTGGTTTGAATTCATGTTACCCACATGGGTTCTGAAATGAATTTGCTGAAGGCTCCAGCAGAGGTTTTCTAGGAAATAACACACGAATAACCTTAGGATGCATCAACTCTTTTAACAAATTCCTAAGTGGCTGTACTCCTTTAGTTGGTAGTATAGTAGAAACTTGTTTGTGAAACCCCAAGTTCAAAGAGATGAATACAGCCATTATATACGAGAGAGAGCCATTGGGAAGTGCTTTTGTTATTGGGATGGAAATTCCCACCTCCATAGGAACATTATTTTTTTTCTTATTTCTGGCTCTCTAGCCTGCAGCAGCTTCACTGCCTCCTTAAGCACAGCTGCCATCTCCCACAGCCTTGTGCTGGTGATGCAGACCTTGATAATTCTTGCAATAAAAATCCAGTCATGTATGACATTTAGGAGGTAGAGAGCAAAGGGTTTAAATTGCCTTGGGGCGCTGGAACCATTATAGAGTTGTCTTTAATGAGAAATGGAAGACAAAGAAAATTAGAGGCCCAGAGACCTGAGCCAAATCAAAATGGTTACCAAACCACTAGGCATGAAGCTGCCTCTTGATTGTAGATAAAAAGTGGGTGGGGACACTTAATGTAAGTTTTCTCCAAGAATTAAAATTAATCGATCAATTTCAAGTAAAGAAGAGTAGAGAGCAGGATGCCACTTTAATATTTCGGGTGCTGAGAAGATGGACTTGGGGTACCACAGGATACCCTAAGAAGACCAGCTCTTTTGAGAACGTATGTTACAAAATACTTACACTTTAAGAAAATCAGGGAGTGTTTGCTAGACAGTCCATAACAGCAAGTACACTGCCACGCTTCCCACAAGACCTATCCCAGTGGAGTACAACTGGCTCACATTTCCGTTTCATTCTCTCACTCTCTTTTTCATTACCGGCCTTCTCCTTTCTATGAAGGGAGTGGAATCTTTAGCTACAAGCTTCTCTCTGTGCCCTTTAGAAACAGCCACTTTTCTCTCTCAAAGAAGCCCCTTTCCTAGACTGTGAGCCAAACAAATGTCCCTCACTCTTCCTGGAAGTCGGGGCTCTATAGCATTTTTTAGCAGAGGACATACTCTAGCTGAATGATGGGGACCTACTGTGTCATCTCATGTGTCAGTGATCTGTGCAGTCTAACTGAAGTCTGCATGGATGGGAGCGGCACTTCCGGAAAAGTTCTGGACCCAACAAAGAATGGGAAGCGTTCTATGGCAGGAAGGATCCCTGAGCCTTTCAGCACAAGAAACACCTTGAGCTTGTTCTGTAAAGCTCTTGATCTAGAACCACACATGCATGCTGTATACAGTGAAGTCCTTCAGCAGACAGCCGTGACAAGTGAACTTGGCTAGAAATGGAGGAAGCCCTACTCTGAACAAGAAAGGAATCACCAGGAGATTCACACCCACAGGATACTACTGATATTGAAAGCACACTAGTTCAGAGCCCTGATTCTTACACCCCACCTCCACTCGCACTCCACCCCCAGCCTCGGAAAGGACTAAGGGACCTTAATACCAATCACTGAAGCCTGGATTCCACCCCAGAGATTGCAAAGTCACTAAGTCTGGGGTGTGGCCTACTCACTGGGAGTTTAAAAACCTCCCTTGCAGATCTGAGGGGCAGTCAGGGATTAAGAGTCCTTGACCAGTGTCCAAAGGCCGCTTCTCCCACCTTACTTCTCTGCTGAACAGTCAGACTGGTTCCCCGGGACTTTAATTTCTCCTCGCTTAAGGCCTGACAATCAGACCTGCGCTGTAAGTTTGAGGGGCGAACTTTATGGAAGGACTTGAACTCTCAAGCCCCTGAGTTGCAGCTCTCTCTTCGGGCTCCAGCACATCGCTGTCCCTGGCATCCTACTCAAGGGCTACTAGCAAGCGGTGCTTTAAAAGCACCAACTTGGAGCTCTGCTTGAGGATTACCACCTCAGAGTCTGTGGCAGCATCTAGCCTCAGCGTATGCAGTATTTGAGTCTGCATCCCCAGGTGTGTCTGATGGGCAGCCAGGTTTGGGAGCTACTGAGTTCCACAGTGGGACTAGCCTTTCATCCTGCCAAGTCATTAAGGATTTGTAAGGATGAATGAGCTGTCTTGGGAGCGAGGGCCTGCTGCAATGCTCCTTTATTAATTATGGGGAAGTGATGTATTGGCAGTGGTAGGGCTTCTCTTGGAAAGGACAATGAATGGTTCGTCGATTGCTGCATTAGGTCTTTCCTGACTCAGTCTTAAATGCTCAGGATTTTTTTTTACTCTTGTCTGTAGTTTAAAAGCTGCACACCATTCACACTAAAGGGCCTCTAGGTCTTTATTCCCTTGTAAGCAGCAAGGTGTGAGGGAAATGCAACACCTGGAGTCTTTCAGAGATCTCCGCTGGGGAAACCCCTGCCCTAGTCTGGATTTGATCCGCAACATCTAGTAGCTAGGTTACATTCCTTGTTATCTAGATATGAAGGCGAAACACAGGGTAAGGATTTAAAAAAAAAAAAAAAATCGGCCATACAACCCCAGATTCCCTTTGCTGTATAAAGCTTGCATTAGCTGAGGACCAGAATGTGGAGGAAGAAAGATGTATCTGGAGTAGCAAATTCCAGGGTAAGGAAGGAGTAGGCGAGTTGGGGTGTGTGTTTGGGGTTGTGGGGGGTGTTGTCTACGGATCAGTCTAGCCAGGTTCAAAAGAAAAGTTGCAGCGGCACGGGTCTGCGCCTGTTGGGGTGCAGGAGAGAGCGCTGGCTTGTGTGGTTTGTACGCACTGCGGGGGGGCCCACAGGCTGGGAAATCCAGCCACTGGAGGAGCAGAGGAGACCCGGTGGTTGTCACCGCTGCCAGTCCAGCTCTTGCTCCTACAAAGCACCCGGGGGTAACGCGCGGGGTAAAAGGAGGCAGGAGACGGAAGGAGGCGGCGTGCCCTGCTCGTGCGAGCCAGTGCGAGGCTGCGGGCGGGCGGGGTGCGCGGGAGGGAGGGGAGAAAGCGAGGGAGGGAGCGCAGCGCGCGCGCCGCCCGGCCCCGGCCCTCCCAGCCCGCCGGCCTCGCCGCCTCCCGCCCGCGCGCACCGCTGCCTGCTGCCGCCGCCGCTGCTCGCGCCGGGCGCTGCTCGGGAGTCGGGCCGCCGCCGCCGGTTTTGTGCTTCCAGCAGAGGATGGGAGCGACCTCTTCCTGATCCGAGGCTGTTTTAAAAGGGAGTGAGCGCGCCTGATCACCCGGCGTGCAGGACCCGGGAAAGGGATCCATCCACTAGGCTCAGCCCAGGTAGGAGCTGGTCCCTGGCAAGCAGAGATATCGGGGAGACAGGAACTGCTCTCTTCGCGGTTCCCTAGGCAGCGGTTCGGGCTGGTTCTGAATTGTGTGGTGTGTGTGTGTGTGTGTGTGTGTGTGTGTGTGTGTGTCCGCGCGCCTGCACATTTTCTGTGTGTCCGTGCTTCTCTGAGAGTGAAATTGCTCTGGCTGTTGGTGGTTCTGGGCGTGAGGGTCCCCGCCTGCCAGTACAGACTGCCAGAGGAAGAAAGGGCTGCTGAGGGGGAGGGGGGATGCTGCACCCTGGACAGTGCTGGCTGGGCTGCGAGGATTCAGGGCGCAAAGAGCTAAGTCCACCCGGAAAACCAGCAGCGCTTCTGGGGACCAGACACCTCCAGCCATTGGGCTCCTCTCACGGTGGGTCACCCTTCTTCCTGGTAATCCCTGGGGTCTTCCCCAAGGCTCCACTTGTGAGCCACCTCTTCTGGCGGGCGCTGGGTGCTACTAGGGGAGGACTGCAGAGAGGAGGGAGGTGTGGCTGGGTATGGAGAAAGAGGAGGGAGAAATGAGATGGGGAGTGGGTTGTAGGATCCCAGCGCCTGGGCACCGTGCCTTGGTGTGTGTTGCGGATTCTGCACACACAGGCATCTTTACCCAGAGATTCAAAGGGAACTTCACAGTCGCATTATATGACACTGAGGCTGTGCTGGCTCTTGGGGAAATGGCCTGTGTTCTGAGATTCATGGATCTCCTTCTTGGCTCCTCCTTCTCGAGGAAGAGGGAGGTCTTACCGCAGGACAGGCAGAGAAACCAAATCTGTCCTGGAGATGCCTTAAAAAATACAACATATGTGCATGCTTGCATCCCCACCACCACCACACACACACACACTAGCAGTCCCCTGTAGAGCCATAGATTCTGTCTCTGTCTGATGAATGACTTGCTTGCATTTCCTACTTCCCTCCCCAGATAAAGTGGCAGTGCTTGAGTCAAGAGTAGCAGTGATCCAATTTAACAAAGCATTTTGGGGAGAGAGCAATATGCATGCTGTCTGTGATCATGGGCAGAAAGTCTTGCTTTTGTGCTAGGTATGGTTTTAAACCCTCCTTAGCCTGGCTCCCTGGAGTGACTCTCTGCTAGTCAGCCACTAGTGGTTGTGACCATAACAACACAAACTTTGTCCTGCTGGAGGTGTAAAGACGAAAAGGAGAGAGAGAGAAAGAGAGAGAGAGAGAGAGAGAGAGAGAGAGAGAGAGAGAGAGAGAGAGAGAGAGAGATCAGTGGGAGGTGTAGTGGAAGAAGCTTTAAAAGAAAAAGACAGATGAGCTAAAGACAGTTCAGGCATCCTGGTCATGGAGCCAGCAGCTGAGGAGGTGGAGATTTCTGATCAGATCTGCTTCAAAAGATTGCCTCAGTACATCAAATAGGACCAGCTGAACATCTACAGCCCAGACCTGCTGGGTTATGATTTCTCAAGGGGACTGTGCGGGAGTTTGTAAGGGAGACAACCTGGAGGAAATTCTGAAAGTATGCCACACTAACACACACACACACACACACACACACAAACACACACACACACACACACACACACACACACACACACACACACACACCTCCTCTCTTAGAGCTCTTCTGTAGAAAAAAAAGGGGGGTGATGAATCTAGATTCTTCATTCATTTGTTATAAGAACAGAAAACCGGAAGAAGGATGGCTGCCTTTAGGTTCCTCTTTCAAATCCTGTGTTTCTGGGATTTTGCTCTCTGGGTTTGCTAAACTTGCTTAATTTGCGGAGGTTAGCTGGTGTGAAGGCAGAAGGAAGGAAGGAAGGAGCCTGCTCCATCTTTAGTGTTTTGTGAGGGAGCTGGCAAAGAAGGGCCCACTGCTTTCAGTGAGGTGGGCTTTCTTAAACCAATTTCATTTTACACATTCTGCCAGCTTTAATAAAGTGTTCCACTTGGATTGCTGGGCACTTTAATTAAGACCTCCCCTATAAAGAGAGGCCTGATTCCCCCCTTTTAAAATGGCAGTTGTGTTTTATTAAAAATGAACTCAGTTCCTAGAAAAAGAGTGAGAGGAAATGAAAAAAAAAAAAAAGGTGAACTGAGATAAACCATTATTCACTGCCAAACTGACCAGAGGTAGCAAAGGATGTAAATCTCCTCAGGTGATCAGACTTCACTGCTCTTGTCTTGAAAACTGCTTGCCAGGGCTTGGAAGAGAGTAGTGAACTAAAGGCATACATAGACTGTGCTTCATGCTCTCTTCCGTCCGTAGACCTTACTGTTGCTGCGTATGACTTTCCATAGTATCAATTTGGATTTAGATTAAGAGATAGCTGGAAATTCTGTTGACTATGACAGGGAAGGAAAGAGCATAGTACTGTGAATGCTGTAACTCTAAATAAAAACAGGGAAGGAAAGTGCAGGATACCCTGAAGACTGCTGTGTAGGGATTACCATAGTTGCTCTTTCAAGCTCACTGTGTTTTGAAACAATAAAATGCATTGAAAAGAGCGTCAGCATTTGTTAGCAAGCTATATTTAACATTTTTTTCATAGACAAAAATAGACTTTTATTTATCTTGCAAAGTAAACGCATGGTTCCTTCCCTCTTAGTGCTTAATCTCTGTCTTGGACCAAATAAATGAGGAGAAGAATTCTGGAGCTTCTATAAATTGCATTCCTCCTTTACAAAGAAAATGAATAGAAACATATTTTAAAAGACACAGCAGCATAAAGAAAGTAGTTTGCTTATGGCTGTGAATGTCACAGTTTTAGACTTAAGAGTGTCGTTTTCATGTTGCCCTTCAGTGAGGCCAGTCTCTTCTCCCAGATGCTCTAGGTAGAGGGAGAACAATATACAGGCAAGAAGCAGTTATAGGTATCATCAAGGACCAAACCGAAATGGAAGTTAAATGTAGAGCAAGAAACATTTAGAGAAGAGGATATTACATCAGGTTATATGCTTCATATTCTTAACCTGTTGTTTATATCTATGTTTCTTTAAATTGTTGCTTTTGTTAAATTTTTTTTAAAAAAATTTAGTGGTCTAAGTGCTATTCTCTGCCACTTATGGATATCTGTCTTGTGTTTCAACATCATTCAGTACCATCCACATTCATGATCCAATATCTATTGTCAACTCATGATAAGATACCCCCTTTCCCCAGTAAGAACATTTATCCAGTAACCTCCTATCTGACCAAATTCTACTGCTCCCTCTTGTGGCAAGTATTTTCTCCGAGTTTCTCTAGATTCCAGGATGCTGTCTGGATCCTCACTGCTCCTTTAACTGTCTGCCTCTCCAGCTCTAATTCTCAGTAGCAACTAAGGCTAACCAGGCCAGTGGGTTACAGCGCTACCCGTTCCTACTTTTCCTTCTGAACAAAATGATTCTGGCTCCTGGGAGATGTCTCTTAGATGTAGGGGAAGTAGAGGTCAGGTGTTTTCCGACCCATTGGGATAGACCAGACTTGGGAAATGTGAGCTTTCAGCTTTTGCCTTTGGGATTTTGATTTAAACTCAGGACTAGTCCAGTGGGGCCTCATTAAATGCAGTAGGATTATTTTCCGTTCTCTCTCTGTCTCTCTCCTCCCTCCCTTTCTCCCTCCTCTGGCCATCCTTCTCTTTCCCCTTCTCTATTCTTCCTCTCTCTTTCCTGCAGCCTCTAGCCTCTCATGTGTACATGTGCATCATTTTGAAACTTTAAACTAAGCGTGGCGTAGTTGTATGCAACTCAGACAGCCCACTTTCTGATGTGAAGACTTCCAGGGTAAGTGCTTACCACTTTGTTTTCATGGGAGGAGTTTAGAACACACGTGCCTTGATTCCACAGAGCTCACTGATCTCTTCCCTGAAAACTCTGTTTGGAATCTGACTGCTTTGCACTCACACTTGCACCCATCCTTTGGTCTTTTGGTCCTTGGTCCTTCTAGTCCAGAATGTAACAAGGTAGATGAAGGTTCAAATAACTCACAACCTTACATCCTGCTCAGTTTTCAAAGAAGGAAGGGAACATCCTGACTGGCAAGTGAAGCAAGGAAATTATTTCTGTGGCTGAGGGCTAGTGCATCATTTATAATGAGTTGTTTGAGTGTGGTAAAACATTCATAGGTTCAAAGCCTTTATCCATTGGCCAACATGGAATCTGAAAACATTAGTATGAAAGTCATTCATTTGAGTGAAGGAATTCTGACTAAATCCCTAACAAAACACAGAGGTATTGACCAGCAAAGAGGTAGTATGTTGTGAATCTACACAAGCCATCAGTATATGTCAATTTGTGAAGCTGAAATGCTTCATCCAGTCAGTTCTCAGAGATCCCTGAGGCCCTGGGATACAACAAGACAAAGAAGAAGTGAAAGAGTTAAAACTGGGTTTATGCCCAGTGAATGCTCTCTGAAGACTGTTCTGATGGGCAAGCATGAGAAGCCAAGGGCCTGGGAGCAAAGATTTTGAATAAGAGGCCAGTAACTGAAGAGTAACCAGGAGCAAACAAACATGGGTTCCTATACTAAGGTTTTTCTCTGAAGCAACCTTTGGCTCTTTTCTTGAAAAGTTATCCTTTGTAAGTTTTCTGAGAAATGGGCAAAGTACTTTCTCCAGAGCAGATTGACAGCCTCAAAATCCTGAAGGTGCTGTATTGTAACATTTTCACCGATCGCCTAGACAACGGTAGCTTGATGCCAATTCAGATAAATGGTCCCCTGTACACTCAAGAAATCTTGGAAAATTAATGTCTATACCAGAAGCCATCTTAAAAGATAGAGTAATCACTCTGTAGATTCCATGCCATTGCAAACTAAGTCACAAACAATAGCATCTTTGTTGAATCTACTGTGAGATCCAGTCAGAACAGCAAGGCAACCAGTGATTCAGCACCTTACACTAATCCAACCATGGCATCTACTGAGTACTTGGGTTGTGTTAAAGGCATGTGGAAAGGCAAGTCATTTCACGTTTGGTGAATGCTTGTCATCTCGTTATCTAGACAAGCTAGTGTGTGTGTGTGTGTGTGTGTGTGTGTGTGTATGTATGTGTGTATGTGTGTGTGATATCACCTATTTGATGCTGATAAATGTCCAGCAAAGAAGCAAAAGAAGCATTTAAAGATGAAGACTATGGTGCAGTTGAATGACTTGGTTCTGGATGAATAAAAGACCGTACAAAAGCCACACTGGATTTAGTTCTTCCTGTCATGATCTAGAACACTCATAGATGAAGTGGCATGGCTGAGTAAGATAGGATCTGTACTGCAGAGGAAGGAGAAGCTTGGCTCGTGACCTCCTCAATGAAAGGAAAGGGGATTTTGGGTCTTCACAAAGAGGTAAAGGGGTTTAGAAAACCAATGAGCCTAGTCAAGTGAAATATGTTTTAAGCACTTTATGACAAGGCCCACTATAGAACAATGACATGAGCTCTCGATCCACAGCTCTTGGTCTGGCCTGCACCCAGTCAGGACCATGTACATGGACTACAGAGTTAGGATCAGTGGTAGCTTTTGGCATTTCCCAAGTGCATTTTGCACTGGAAGGTAATATTCATCATGGAGTCACAGTACAGTCTTGAAAGACAGAGGCTATAATGATCAGAGGCAAGGAGAAAGTGTAGGCCACTGGTTAACACACTTCTAGGTTTACTGTTTACTTGGTTTTAGAAATAAATTCGCACTATGCAGCCCTAGTGGGCTTTGAAGTCTCCTACCTGTACCTCCAGATTTCTGGGATTTTAGGTGTGATGCTACACCGGGCATTCTTTGGTACACTCTAGGTGGTTTTATTTATTTATCATCGATGGCTCTGATGCATTCTCCTCTGCACTCCTCATTAACACACAGGACACAGGGTCTCTCTCTCTCTCTCTCTCTGGTTGTGTTTCTTCCTTAACATAGAGCATCCAAGCCTAGTAACAGGTTTGGGTCATTGGGCTGCTTATTCTGCTCCCAAAGTGACACTTGCTATGTAGACTTCACTATAGGTGGCATCAGAGAGTTTGGAAAGGTGCACCGTCTCAGGGGCCTCACCTCCCTTTCAAAATGCTTTTTCTATAGAGGAGAAATGACCACCCCAGAGCTGAAGATTTTTGTGTTGGACAAAGTCAAGGATTTTGTCCCCATGAATCTTTTCTATCTTCCTTCCCAGAATGGGCATAGTTTTTGTTTTGTTTTATTTTAAAATCAGTATTCTCATTCCAGACTATGCTTAGCATTGGAAAACACATTAGACTGCATATAGTTTCTTTGTTTATTTATATATGTCTTTATTTTATTTTTACTTTTTTTACAAATAACAAATTGGAGAGTACTTAACATCAAATGGCTCTAAGATTGAAAAGGGAGAAAGTGATACCCAGGAGTCATTCTGTGCAAGTCAAGTCGGCTTTTCTTCTTCTTCAGCAATGGAGAAGACCTTCCCAAAATGGGACTGTTTTTCCAGCCTCAAGAATGCCTATATACCTAACAAGGATTTCCTACAGAGGAAAGAGTACTGAGACATTGCTTTGTGTTAAGTGATGTTGACTGTTAAACTGCAGGCCTCTTGTGTCCTCAGCCTTCAGGGCTCTGAGACCAGCACATATATTCATTTATAATTCTAATATTTGTTTGAATTCAGCATTTCTCTCAGCTCACTTTTATCATCTACTTAAAGAGGGATAATGACTATAATAATATCAATAATTATAATAATAAGCCTAAGGCTTTTATGGGGGAATAATATATTAATACTACAATTTCTGTAATTCAAGTATTCTAGAAAGATTTATCCATAGCTTAAGAGTTAAATAATGAGAGTCCTTGTCCCTATTGTGCCTTTAAATGAATATGCTAAATGATGTAGAATATTGCCAAGGGAAGATGGAATGTAAGTATAGACACAGTTTCACAGACCTCAAAAATCAACACACACACACACACACACACACACACACACACACACACACACACA
>JANHMN010000010.1:65383480-65443518 GCA_030674055.1 Rhabdomys pumilio | reverse complement strand
TTTTTTTATAATCTCTAGACCAGTAAGCCCTTCATCCACCCCATTCCTGAGAACAGTATGTGTCAGGAAGCAACTAAAGACAGCTGCATATCTCTGACTTCCAAGACGGAAAATCTCAAATAATCTATAGAAGTTATTTCCTGCATTTTCCAATATGATCTGAAACCCCCCATACAAAGGTAGGTCTGTGAGCAATCCCATTATCCAGAAGGGTAATGCCAAGGGGTCAGCTGAAGCCTTGCACTTAAGCAAGTGATTTGCCTGATTTCCTGTAGTTTTCTAAATTTCTAAATAACTCAAACGTCATTTCCTCTTGATGCCTTTACTAAAACCCTAGAGATCAGGCCCCAAGGTTTTATGGTTTATATGATTGTGTTTTTCTTAAAGAGAATTTGCCACAGCTAATGACTACCCTTTGGGATGGTAATTTAGAGTAATATCTGTTGACTGACTTTCAGTGAGGGCATACATTCAATGAGAAGAGAGATTGTGTTTGTCTTTTTCTGTGTGTGTGGCTTTAGCTTCAGTAAATTTCATATTACCAGACACCTCATAGATACTCAGTATTTGTTAGATGAGTAGATGAATGAATGGATGAGAGGATGGATGGATGGATGGATGGATGGATGGATGGATGGATGGATGGATGAGAGGATGGATGGATAGATGGATAGATGGATGAATGGATGAGTGGATGGATGGATGGATGGATGGATGGATGGATGAGAGGATAGATGGATGGATGGATGGATGGATGAGTGGATGGATGAGTGGATGGATGGGTGGATGAGTGGATGGATGGATGAGTGGATGAATGGATGGATAGATGGATGGATAGATGGATGGATGGGTGGATGAGTAGATTGGTAGTTGAATTGATGGATGGTTAGATGGAATGATAATAAATAGGTACTTGAGTGATCTGCTACTCATTAATAT
This sequence comes from Rhabdomys pumilio, assembly GCA_030674055.1. Taxonomy (NCBI): domain Eukaryota; kingdom Metazoa; phylum Chordata; class Mammalia; order Rodentia; family Muridae; genus Rhabdomys; species Rhabdomys pumilio. The sequence continues at coordinate 65,442,579 of JANHMN010000010.1, read as the reverse complement.
TGATGAATTTTTTTGAAGCAAAAGCTTGAGAAGCAAAGAAATTATCATGAATCAAATGACTAAATGGCTAGTTCTTTTTGTTTGTTTGTTGGTTGGTTGGTTGGTTGGTTGGTTGGTTGGTTGATTGGTTGGTTGGTTGGTTTTAATTTCCCTTCTGTTAATTTTTTGCTCTAATGTACTCAGTATCTCCTCTCAGGATTAACTTTATGATAGATCATCACTTATCAGAGAAAGGCAATAATACAGTAGCTTTAACAGCTTTCCTAACATTAACCCTTCAACTGGTATTTAAACAATTTTCCCCAGATAAACATGTGTGGCCGTGTTGAAAGGTACACACACTGTCTGTCCTATGCCATAGGGAGCATGTGCGTTTCATAAAGTGCTCAGAGATTTGTGTAGAAGTTTTGTGTTTTCCCACAGGCCACCAACACTCCATTTGTTTTGTTGAATAATAAGAGCTGACAAGTCTCTCTTCAAGCTGATTTCCCTTTGGAAATTTTACTGCTTCTTGTGTGGATTTGTGCATGGTTTTAGAGGCAAGCTATTGAGCATTCTTTCAGGAACTTTCCTAAACTGTAATATAAAATATTGACAGAAAATCCACATAAAGGAAGTAATATATATATATATATATATATATATATATATATATATATGTATATGTGTGTATACATATATGTGTATGCATACATATACAAATATGCATATATATTTACTTCTCACTTCTTCTATTCTCAGGAGAATTTGTCCATGAATAGAGATTTGATACCAAACAAGAAAAAGACTTATTTTCAGTGGTGAAGTCTATCTCCTAAGAAAGTTTTTTTGTACTTAAAGATAAAGCAGGGGAGAGGCTTGTTAAATTCACTAGACTAAACTGATTCAACCAGCATTTTCTTTAAAATATATGTACATTGAAAACACAAATTATTTGAGATGTTCTGGTATCATCTATCCTGAAATTGAATTATACAGCCAAATCCCCCAGTTCCAAGAGGCACACTAGGAAGCAGGTGGAACTACTGCACAGCTCAAAGCTTAGCTCTGAGCTTAAGAGTTGGGTAAATAGGTGGCACCTATGAAAAGCCCGTATTTTAAGGAGTGTAGTTTTTTTTCCACTACTCAAATCTGACATAAGGTCATGCACATTTCAACTTCTGTTTTTTAGGTTTTGCATCTGGAGACTTTCATTTTTCTTTATTTTGGTCAGATATTGCTGTATCATGTAGCAATCCCAACCTTTTTCTGCTTAGAGAGGCAGAACTTATGTACAGCAAGATTATGAATTAGATTCTTTGTAAATGACTCAGGGCCTTCATCTCCCCCTTTGACAATGCCCCATGATTTTTTCTTTCATTCCGTTTCCCCTCAGTCTCTAGTCTTTACCTCCTTGCCAACACAGTCATGAAGGCCCTTCCTATTTTGATCCTTCAAGGGGTCCCATCTCAGTCTGTAAGAGACAAAGCCATGTGATACATTTTCCCCACACCAGTGTTATAATGATATCCGAACCACATGACTGCCTCGCAACACTCTGGCGCTAGGTTAGTTCCACTTCCTCAATTAAATCTTCTCCTGAGTATGTGATTCCTGCAGATGCACCTGCCTCAGAGTCCTTGCTGTGTTTTGCTCAGCTTTTCCTTCTCTTCCTATCTGATCCTTATTCCAGATCTTTTCAGGGAACAGTGCCAATACTGTACTGTCTTAGCACTGCCCGTGTGTGCAGGAACACAGCAATTCTATCCACTGTGTATCTGAAGATAAGGTCCAGGTACCTGTGTTCTTTTGTCTCTGGATGATTGTCTAGTAAAATGAAGTTGAAGAGACCTACACTCCTGCCATTATTCCCACCAAGTGTTCCTTCCAGATTTTTCTCCTTCCATATACTAGAAGATTGCTTCTCCTTCAGATTCTTTCCTTTATGGACTTTTCTTTTCCTTAGAGTTCTACTATGAGTATAAAGACACCTGACATCAGGTGTCTTTCTCAGTTGCTTTAAGGAAGAGTCTCTTAGTATAACCCAGAACTCACTAGTGGGCTAGACTAGCTACCCAGATTGTTTTGGGGATTCCATGCACCTACTTCTACAGTACATGAATTAAATCAGGCTTCCATGCTTATAGGGGTATTCAGTCGGTTCTGGGGATCCAGACTCTGGTCTTCATTCTTGCCTGACAAGCACCTTAGCAAGTGGTCCATCTCGTCACCCCCACATCTCTGAAAATTAAATGTCTCCAGTCTAGGATGCTGAATATTTTTTGCTAGAAAATCTTTTTTTTAATGACTTATGCTTAGAAGCACACACATGACCTCATTTTTTCTTTTTCAGCATATAAAATCAACTATCAAATAAAGACTGTTATTTCTTCTCAATGTGGAAAATAAGAAAATTTTCATCAAAAGTAGTTACTATTGTCAACCAGAGGGCTTTGGAATAATCTAAGAATACAAAGGTTAGGTTTCCAAGCACTTGGCTCCCCTGACTTAAAAGCCCCTGATTTAGGACCAGAGGTGCAATTGTCTGAGGTTTCTAGAGTCATGGATTTAGTACGTGAATCTGGGAACTTCCAGGTTGTCCACTTATGTGTTCAACTACATTGTGGAAATGCCCAGGGAGTCACTCCTCTTCTGAAAGCTTCTAGTCATAGAGGAGGTTCATCATCTAGAAAGAAGGTTCATACCTTGACTCAAGTAACACCCTAATGAGTGATAGCTGCATTGGAGAGATATTTTCTCATCTTTACCACACAGCATGTGAGTGTGTGGCACAAGTGAGCGATTAAAAGAAGCTTGGTCAGTAAAGCTAGACACTACGTTGTTCTTGCAGGGTTCTGGGGTGTTTTTGCTTTGCTTTGTTTTGTTTTGTTCTTGACTTATTAAAAAATAAGTCTTAACTGTAAGATAATGAATTTGTGAGCTTCACTGATGTCTTTGAATAAATTTTGGTTTACTAAGAACATATTGCCTTGCTATGATGAAATTCTGCTCCAGTTTCCACCTGCCGCTACCCATTTTTTTTTTGTGAGTTTTGCTGCTTGACTTCCTGCTAAAACCCTTGAGTGTGTCACATGACTTTGGAAAGATCTTGGCCTTTAGACTTCAGCTGATGACCACCTCACCTCCAAAACTACAAAATGCCACCTTAGAGGATGGGGAGGATGGAAACAGGGGTAAAAAACCTAGAAAGCTTGGAGATAAAGCAACTTACACACATGTAGTCATATGGAAAGAAAGGCTGGCCAAGAGCTTATTCAACATTGTGTCTAAACAGAGCTTTTTGTCTTTATATAATTGTATTATTAACCTGTTGTGAAAGTCAACAAAACTCACTGTGAGCTGATACCAAGAGCTTGGGTTAAAAACAAATCCTCATTACAGCATTTAAGGTCAAATGACCTTTCTCAATGGACTAGCCTACCTTATGTATTATAATTTTCTAATTTGTAAAATAAGAATGATAATGCAAACCTTCCTATTGAAAAAGGTCAGGAAGATGGAGAAAAAGAAAGTGGTGAGGGTTTTCTCTAACTCTGTCTCTCTCTCCCCCACGTCCCCTCTCTTCCCTGTGTGTGTGTGTGTGTGTGTGTGTGTGTGTGTGTGTGTGTGTGTGTGTGTATTATTTAGGTCATGCTTAGTCAACTATCTCAGCCTTTGTTGCTATCATCTCCACAAGTGCAGTCGTGACATCTGCTACATGGCTCAGGTGTAGGAACCCTCAAGTTGATCCTTACTGACTGGGGATCCCCTCAGATTATCTGTGTCTTTTCTTTGAATTCCTCTCTGTCTCCTCTTCTTTCTTTTCCACTTTTGTCTTCCTTCCCACGTGTTCATGTTGTCATGCAGAGTTAAGAAATTTAAGTTTAAAAGTTTCTTCCCTTATCTAAGGCCTCTAGCATGGTGGGGTTGGAAGAGATTTGATTGGATGTCTTTGATTTCAATGGAAAGGAAGGGGAATAGATGCTTCCTTAAGAAGGCTTACAGTATTCGATGAGCTCAACAGCTTTCAGTCAGCAAACTACTCTGGAACCCCAGGCTGTGGAAGAAGACCCTTTGTCCAAGCTAGAAGCCAGCCTTCCCGGCTTGAGATCCTTTGCCATAAGCCTGGGTAACTGATGTCCTCTCTTCTGGCTGACACCGCTACTGGCTTTTCTTCCTGATGCTGACCTCTGCTTATAGAGGGCACATCCATTTCACATAGTGAATATTTTTAAGTGCAGGTGCCCAGGCCCAGTTGCCAACTTCTGATACAGCACCAGAGATTTGATGAGTCAGCACAAGAGCTTATGAGAATCATTTTATTCATCCAGTAAGAGTGTGCTGCATGTCTTTTATGCACCAATCCTGACTCTAGGAACTGGGAAGGAATCACTGCAATAATAGATAAATAGATAAATAAATAAATAAATAAATAAATAAATAAATAAAAAACAGTCTGTGGTCTTATAAGGTTTTCACTGATTGGAGTAAGATGACAATAGCTAGAATCATTGAATAAATTATTATTAGTAAAAGTAGTAAGGACCATTGACAAAAATAGTAGCACTCGTGGGTAGGACACATGACTTCTCCATAATTTCTTCATCTTCTTAAATCGTCTATCTTAAATCTTTCTTCCTTTTTTGGGACTGCATTGCCCAACCTTTACCCCACTTGCTTCCTTGCTAGGCAGTTTAAGTGGGTGTTTTCTGACAGGAGACAGGATCCTGATTCCAGTTATATTAGTTCAAGAGGAGGTCACAAGCCCGTCATCTGGCCTTCACAGCCTGGCTCCTGCAAGAACCTTCCAATTTATCCATTATCCATCAGCAGAGAGGAAACACTATTTGGTCTGTTTAATATATGGGGTGGCAGGGTGTTGGGGAATTACAATAGTATAAATACAGTGTGACTGTGGAAAGGGAGTCCTTTCCTGAAGTCTGCCTGTGGTATGAGAGACTAAGGTTGGGAACCAGGGTGCTGTCGTTGGCACTCTAGGTGGAATGGGCCGAAGCACAGAGCCTTCATCCTCTACTATCCTCTGTTTAGAAGTCTTTGCATGGGATGTAGAAAAAGATTTACATTTCATTAACTGTTGTCATAGAAATAGATCAATTACTTAGCCTTGAAGATTTCAGTAACATGAGAGGGAATTCCAGGTTTCTAGAAAAGCATGTCAAGGAGTTCCTTGAAATAACACCAACTGCCAATCAACAGAATGGGATAAGGCTACCTAGTGAGCTGGGCTGGTGGGAATATTCTTTTCTGTGAGCCAGGTACTGTACTGCTTGACAGTCAAAACTGACTACATCCTCCAAAGGACATAAGCATCCCGCTTAGACGCCTTTGCAGTGAAGGCTTCTTTTTGTCAGAGTGGCAGTGTGATGAGCAGCCATCTTGCATGTGTGCTTCTGTTCTTTACAGCTGTAGCCTCTCCTTTAACATAAGCGACTGGCTTACCAGCACCCAGTTCTCTCTTTACCATCGTCTGTCACTGTCATTCAGCTCAGGAACACATACTGTTGTTTAAATGTGAAATAGTCAGTATATAGATAATAATCCAGGTTTTATTCATATGGCACTAAGAACTAATTGAATGGTACAATGGATGCTTCTAAGTGATCTTTGGCTAGAGTTAATCTGAGTCAGTTGTAATCAACCTACACTTGTCCTAGTATCCAAGAGCCAGAACATAAGGAAACCTGGAAGGGAACAAGATTTATACTTGCTTTTTCTGTGACCATAGATTATCTTGGTGCTCTATTTTTATGGAAGGATATGTAAGGATATGTAAGAAAGATAAAATCTAACTAGCTAAATGAAGAAAAAGAAAAAAGACACTGGAAGAAGGGAGACCATAGGGGCAAGAAAGAAATTGCCTTGTATGTAACACCTATCCATATCCATTAGTGTTTGGATTTGGTTTTAATTTAATGGAGAAGGAAACTGAAATCCTGAGAGTTCTTTCCAGCAGCATCATTGCCAGTAAGGTTACATCAGTGTTTTATAGCCACAGATTTCACAAATTATTGTGCTGTCCCCTTTTGAAAATCATTGTGATGTTTTGAGGTCACCTCAGAAGCCCCTCACCCTTCACCACTCACTCTTGTTTTGCTGACACTGATCATGGTGATGGATTTGTACAGATCCACCTGCCTTTCCATATCTGTTAGCCTTCTGGCTAAGAACAGTATCAGATATGGGCTATGGCAGGGATGGAGGGCAGAGCTTTTGTTGGCAGACCTAAGATTGCCCTGACAGTGTACACAGGAAGTGGTTGCCAGGCAATTGCTAGCGGCTAGGGCGTGCAGGGCAGCTGTCTCTAGGAACATACCAGCTCTTATGCTGTCATTGATGCTTGCCTGCTTCAACGACTAATCCATAAGAGAAAAAGTCAGGCTGGTGGGAACCTTCCAGGACACTGATGCTAACTCAGTCCCCCATACTCTAAGAGGTTTTCTGAAGGGCTACTTCAAGCAAAAATACCACAGCTGTCAAATATTGCTTCTTGTATTATTAAAAAAAAGATACTGATAACTATGAAACAAACTAGGGTTTAATCTTCATTTAGTAATTCACTATGTGTGTGATTTTTACTAAGTACTGTCTAATCTTCAGTCATACCATATATACAGTTATATTTTCTATACAGAGTAAACCTGTCTTGCCCTCATTTATCATGTTCCAACATAGAGTTACTGTCAGGGTGTCAAACCTTGACACTAGGACAGTATAACACAGAAGTGGCTCTTGTAAATATTATAATTAATTGATACATATAAAGAAATTAGCATAATGTCTACAACAATGTTTATGTATGTGGAATGTCTTAGTCTCAGGAAGTTGACTGTGAGTTGTTATTGTGCTTTTAACATTTGAGGCTCAGAGGGGAAAAAATTACTAGTCTGGGGCAGAGAGTGCAGTTTGTTGTCACACAGAGATAAGCCAGTGTTGTCCTTTGCAGCAAGCAGGAAGAACCAAGGTCTTAAAAGGTCTGCAGCAGACCCTAGGTGTTTAGGCATTGACTATGGAGAAACAGGCAAGAGAAAACCAAAGAAGGATTTCAATGCCTTGAAAATATCTTCTTTGCTTTGTAGAAGTTCAAACTGACTGAAGCATGGGGACCGGCGTGCTGGGCTTGACAGCAATTTGGATACAGTATTTAATGTGTCAGGCTTAGAGACAGGTGCAGTCTTTTGACTCTTCTAGTTAATCTTTCTTATATTTTTAGGCTCAAGACATTTTGCATTGAACATCTTCTGAAGGGATTACTACAAAGGCGTTCTCCTTTCTAAACGTTAGCTGTGTGATCTTTAATTTGTATACCTGCCAGACATTGAGCTCCTTTAAAACATAGATCTTATTATAGTTCCCCTGTTTCCATGTCTGATGTCATAATCAACTCATCACTAATCTAGATGAGAGATACCTCTGAATAGACAGTATGATACCACATTCTGATCAGCCACCTCTTCTAGGGGATCTATTTCCATTCCTACCAAGGCCAATACCTCCATACTGCAGAGTCCCATCTTTCTCATTGACAGACTTCACTATTCTGATATCACTGTGGTTCTAGACACATTGAGCCAAGTATTGCTATTATTAGGACCTTTGCCCCGTGTAGTTAGCTGCAATCCTCCTCCTATAGGGATCTACATGGTTGAACTCCTCCTTGTCTTTGGACTTTGCTCAACTCTTACCTCATCCATAAGTATAAAATCAGGCAGGCCTTTTGTGTACACACATCAATACATAGACTCTGTCCTTGAGTTGAGTCTCCTCTGCTCCACTATGACATATTCTAATAGCCAATATTTATATTTCATTATTTGTTACCTCCACATTAGAACAGAAGTTCATGAACACAGAGATTTGTGTTTCAGTCAGTGGTGAATCTTCAGGACAAAGAGAAGAAGTGATTGCAAAATCCATATTAAATACATACATGTTTCTGGCCTAAGTAGACCTACAAATTGGAATTGGATAATTCACTCCTCTTGCTATCTGGCTGAATGTCACTCCGTTGTAAAGATTTCAAAATCCACACAAGATCTTCAGTGACTAAACAGGTGGACAGAGACTTGACTAGGAACTGTTGCATACTTTGAATATACATCTAGATGTTAGCTGTCAGTGTCAGTGTGAGAAATATATATATATATATATATATATATATAAATATATATATATGTATATATATATATATATATAATCTTTCATCAGTTATGAGCTAGAAGGGATTCCTGGCTATGGTAGAATCCAATAGGTCTGCTGCCATGTGATGGGCAAGGGATTCTCCTAGGCCTTATGCAGAAATGGGGCAGAAAACATAGGCAAAAGTGGCATGGCTTCCTGTCAGATTGAGAAATGAGAATTCTGATTTTGGTTTAACTTTCCACAGGTGATACAGAGTTCTAACTATAACCTCTTTCCTATCCAAGCTTTATGGATGCTATAAAGAGGCATTCTAGATGACTGTACAATGTTCTTTTACATTCACTCCAAATTCCACGTCTTGAAGGCAGAGGTGCTAGGAAGTTTCAGCTGAGGTAGTAGTAGATACAAAGTTAAGACACTGGTGGCTTGGTCAACAACGCCATTTTTACTGTTTTCTGTGTTGCCCAGTGACACAGTTGCCATCTTCTTAACTGCCAACAGCTCTTCACTCTATGTATACTTTATGTATACTTTGTAGCCACAGTTGTTATGCTACACGAGGAAATTCAGGTGGAATCACCACTCCTGCATCTTTTGGTCTCTTGATCCAACTATAGAACTAATGTGTGTTTTGGAATGATCATGGAAAGTATGACATTGGCACTGAGAAGGAATGTTTTATGGCTGACTCCACAGCCTTCCAGGATCTTCCACACAGCTCACGCCATGCCTGGCTATCTCTTCTTCCCGTGGCATACCGCCTGCAACTTCCAAAGCAGGCTGTGTATCCAGATGTGAAGAACTGTGCTTGAAGACACATGTGACCAGCTAATAATCCATCAGGACACCCAACTTGCTGAAATGGGGAGAGGGGAGTGCTGTGCCTTAATGAAAACACGCTTTTAAAAACTGCACCTAAAATATGAGAATACTGCATCTTCAGTGAAATAATTTCCTTCATAAGAACAAATGTGTTTGAGCTTTATTGCCAGTGAGCTTGAAGATTTCTCTGTTTTCAAGGAACCTTAGAGTAGTGGGCTGTTATTTTACAAAACACAATAAAGATGTACTCCAGGATTTAAGATAATCAGCAAGCCTAGTATTTGGAAGTTTAATTCAGAGTCTGAGTTTCAAGATGTGACCCTTAATAAGATAATTTTGTCAATGGAATACTTTCCAAAGATATGGTACTAAGTCAAATGAAAAAAAAAAAAAACACTCCACATGAGCAACAAGGAAGAAGTAACTTAATTCTTCAAAAGTTTTGCTTTCTGTTTATTGTTGGCTGTTAGTATGCACCAGCATGTGCTCAATAAAGCTGTGCTGTAATGGGACCTTTTATTTTCAGGCAGTCATTTGTGTGTCTTACTCAGGGAATGGGACTACATGTAGAAAATCCACAAACAGAGAGATTGAATTGTAAATTTTATAAAAGATGGCCTAATCCTTGGTGAATTCTTAGAATAATGATTCCATAGAGATTTTACGATGAGCAAGAATATAAGAAGTCTCTGTAAAGGTAATTCAAATAAGTTATTAACGATGCTTTGGCCCTAATGATGTGATTTCTTTTCCTCTACTTCATCTTTTCTTTTTTTTTTTTAACTGCAGGTTGGAGCAGTTGGAAATCTCATTGTACAACATGCTTCGATTAAGTCTCCCACCCAGTGTGTCAGTGGGATTTCGTCTGGTAGCTCTGGTGGTTCTCTTGTTTTCCCATGTTGACCATATAACTGCAGATACAGAGGCAGAAGCAGGAGGAAATGAAACTACTGAATGTACTGGCTCATATTACTGTAAGAAAGGGGTGATTTTGCCCATTTGGGAACCCCAAGACCCATCTTTTGGGGATAAAATTGCTAGAGCAACTGTGTATTTTGTGGCCATGGTCTACATGTTCCTTGGAGTTTCGATTATTGCCGACCGGTTTATGTCCTCTATAGAAGTTATCACCTCTCAAGAAAAAGAAATAACCATAAAGAAACCGAATGGAGAGACCACCAAGACTACGGTGAGGATCTGGAATGAGACTGTGTCGAACCTGACCTTGATGGCCCTGGGATCTTCTGCTCCTGAGATTCTCCTGTCAGTCATTGAAGTGTGTGGCCATAACTTCACTGCAGGGGACCTTGGTCCCAGCACCATTGTGGGAAGTGCTGCCTTTAACATGTTCATTATCATTGCACTTTGTGTTTATGTGGTCCCTGATGGAGAGACGAGGAAGATTAAGCATTTGCGTGTGTTCTTTGTGACAGCAGCCTGGAGCATCTTTGCCTATACCTGGCTCTATATAATTTTGTCTGTCAGCTCTCCTGGTGTTGTGGAGGTCTGGGAAGGATTGCTTACTTTCTTCTTCTTTCCCATCTGTGTTGTGTTCGCTTGGGTAGCAGACAGGCGGCTCCTCTTTTACAAGTATGTCTACAAGCGGTACAGGGCTGGCAAGCAGAGAGGGATGATCATTGAACATGAAGGTGACAGACCAGCTTCCAAAACGGAAATTGAAATGGATGGGAAAGTGGTCAACTCTCATGTTGACAATTTCCTAGATGGTGCTCTGGTTTTGGAAGTTGATGAGAGGGACCAAGATGATGAAGAAGCGAGACGTGAGATGGCAAGAATTCTGAAGGAACTTAAGCAGAAGCATCCTGAGAAAGAAATCGAGCAATTAATAGAATTAGCCAACTATCAAGTCCTAAGTCAACAACAAAAAAGCCGAGCCTTTTACCGGATTCAAGCTACTCGCCTAATGACTGGAGCTGGCAACATTTTGAAGAGGCATGCAGCTGACCAAGCAAGGAAAGCTGTCAGCATGCATGAAGTCAACATAGACGCTGCTGAAAACGACCCAGTCAGTAAGGTCTTCTTTGAGCAAGGGACATACCAGTGTCTAGAGAACTGTGGTACTGTGGCCCTCACCATTATTCGCAGAGGGGGTGACTTGACCAACACTGTGTTTGTTGACTTCAGGACAGAAGACGGAACAGCCAATGCTGGGTCTGATTATGAATTCACGGAAGGAACTGTGATCTTCAAACCAGGGGAGACCCAGAAGGAAATCAGAGTTGGCATCATTGATGATGATATCTTTGAAGAAGATGAAAACTTCCTCGTGCATCTTAGCAATATCAGAGTCTCTTCAGAAGTTTCGGAAGACGGCATACTAGAATCCAATCATATGTCTGCAATTGCTTGTCTTGGGTCACCCAGCACTGCCATCATAACCATTTTCGATGATGACCACGCAGGCATCTTTACGTTTGAGGAACCCGTGACTCACGTAAGCGAGAGCATTGGCATCATGGAGGTGAAGGTGTTGAGAACCTCTGGCGCCCGAGGAAATGTTATCGTTCCCTATAAAACCATTGAAGGCACGGCCCGAGGTGGAGGAGAGGACTTCGAGGACACCTGTGGAGAGCTCGAATTCCAGAATGATGAAATAGTGTAAGTTACTTATGTGTATGTGTGAGTATGCATGTGCACGCGCATGTGCGTGTGCATCCGTGTGTGTGTGTGTGTGTGTGTGTGTGTGTGTGTGTGTCTTTATGCATGTGAGTATCTACTCTTTTAACAATTGGAATTCAAGAAACCATAGTTATTAAAGTAATATTACTTTCAAAATAACAGGTCTCTCATAGGTGTTTCTTTTCAATATGCATAGTATGTAAGATCTTAATATCATATTTTTACTTTTTTTCATGGAGCATGATAAAATAAAATTGTGAAGCAATTTAGTATATTACTTAAGATGAGTAGAAAGTTTTGTTCTGTTAGAAATCATGATATACATATATATATATACATATATATATATATATATATATATATATCCATAAATACTAAAAACAAATGTTTAGTATACCACAAAACTTGCTAACTACATTGCTGTATACAAATTTGGAAAAGCCTGAAAATGAAACACCTCTGAGAATGTCTTGACTGCCAGGGTTGGCTGAATGTTTCTATGACTTTTATTTGATATTGTGTATAATGAGACTCTATGCTAATGCGTCTACTTGTAGGAAAATGTTGAATTATCGTGTATGACTAATCCTGCTTCATCAGTTGGGTTCAACATGGATTTATTTAGTTCTAAATCTTGTTTTCTTTTACATGATGATGTGAACCTTTTTACCCTAGTGATATATAATAGAGACAGAAGTAAGATTTCTACCAAGAATTCTTGAAGATGAGGTATGGGACAGAGACAAAGAAGTGGCAAATGGCTGACTCTTTCCTTCTCCTCACTAACGCTTTGCCCTATCATGATGCATTGCTGTATCATGGAGTTGCCATGTATGAAATGATTGTTCTATCAAGAGCTGCTAGTGAGAGAGCAAGGTCTCCTGCCTCGCCCCCAGAGTAAGCTACAAAAGGGCAGGATCAAGAAGGAAGGAAGGGAGAAAGGGAGGGCAGGATTAAGGAAGGACAAAAGAGAGGACATGGTAGTATCTGTAGTGCATCGGTGAACCTTAAAATGAGTAAGAGTGTTGACTGAAGCATTGGTATCTTAGGTAATTAAGGAAAATACTTTCAGTAAGATGAATTGTAAACTTCTTTCAAGTCTGTGCTAGCAGCAGATAATAAGTTCAAATGGCAAGGATGTGCTTACCAAAAATGGCATTTGCAACAAAGAAAGCAAAAATGGGGGTGAGGGGAGCAGATGGTTAGAGGAACCATGTTTCCTTGAAAGGGCTTTCTGGGGTCCTTAGGTTTCTTTGATGCTGTACAATAGAGATGAATGGTTGTTGAAGTCAATTTCACATCGACACTAAAAAAAGGAGAGATTACGCTCGTCACATTCATGTACTGTGTGGAGGTGGTCAGTGTTTTCATTAGTGTGTGTTTTATGATGTTAAGATCCTACCTACTGAAATGTATTTTATGGAAATAGAATACAGTAGCAAGTAGGTATTGTATACACTTGTAGAAAGATTTCTTCCAGGGACTTTCACTGACTCTGATCTGCTCCAAGTTGGCACATAGTATCTTATTTCTCCACTTGCTCTTTCTCCCAGTACATTTTCAAGTAACTTCAGCTATAGACAGCATCCATAATCCATGTAAAATTTTAATGCCCTCCAGAGGTAAGCCTTAACTGTGCCAAAGCTGGTGAGTGTTTGACACAGGGTGTTTTCTCTCAGGGATCAAAGCTTCTCACTAGAGTTAATTTTATTTTGTTGTTGCTCTGTGCTCTAAGGTTTTTATCAAGCCATAGATAAGCAATCTTCTGTTTGATGGCATGAGAAGAAGAAAAAGAAGAAAGTTTTAACATTTAGATGGTGGTTTGATGGAATTACATTCCACCAAGCTTCATTTAAAGCATTCATTCTTTCAATACAATTAAACCGATTTTATTTTTGTTAAGGGAGGACTATTGCCAAGCTCCATTTTTACAAATTGATGTTTCCTTTGAAAATTTGTAAGAATTGGTAGAGTTGCTGAACCTTCATAGAAATTGCACTGTTAATTGTCTTTGTGTAAGCATGTAAACGCAGGAGGACAAAAGGCAAGGTGGATGTCATCCCTCAGAAGCATTCTATCTGATTTTCTGAGATTCTCTCACTTATCTGTAGCTCACTGGCTAGGGTAGTCTTAGACAAGCTGGCTGAACAGCAAGCATTTGCCAAAGATCTACCTGTCTTCACATCTCCAGTGCTCTGATCACAATGGCTCATTACTAAACTGTGAATTTCTCATTAATTAATTACTTTATTTATTCTTTAGAGTTCAATTGAATCCCCTCTCCTCCCAGTCCCCCCTAACATGGCCCCTTCCCCTACCCCTCCTTGACCTCTGAAAAGAGAGAGGTCCTCCCTAGCTAGTAACCCACCCTGGCACCTCAAGTCACTGTGGTACTAGGCACAGCATCCAATGAGGCCCAGACAACGCAGACCACCAGTTGGAGGTACAGTATCCACAAGCAGGTAACAGAGTCAGAGTAAGCCCCTGCTCTAGTTATTGAGAGACCCACATGAAGTCCCAGCTGTACATCTATCACATATGTGTGGGAGGTGGGGGGCTAGGTCCAGTCTTTGTATGCTTTTTGGTTGCTGGTTCAGTCTCTGGTATCTTCAAGGTTAGTTAACTCTGATGGACAGCTATATTTGTCACTGTTTGCCCAGATACACAGGTGCCCTGTGTGAGAGGAACACAAATGAATACAGAAGCAACCTCTGCCAAGTTGGGCAGGAACGTGCTGAGCTGTCCTCAGAGGATCAATAGGGACACAGTGCATGCCTGCCTTCCTCCTTCAACTTGGGGGCCTAAGGCTAGGTGTGTATCCTCTGAGAGGCTCCACCCAGCAGATAACCAAAAACAGATGCAAAGGACCCACAATCAAACATTAGACCTAGGTCAAGAAGTCCTATAGAAGAGTTGGGGGAAGGACTGTGGTTCCTGGAGGGAATAGGGACCAAGCTATCTTTTTTTCTTCTTCTTCAGAGTTCTGAGAATTAGATTTGGATCCTCAAGCTACATGACTCTCCCTGAAGCCTCTGAGTTTCCTAGACCAACCACAAAATACCAGTGTAGGAAATTCTTACTGTACTATATTTTCTACAATGAAATGAGAAATGTTAGAAATGGAAAAATATTTCATTTTTAAGTAGACTGAAATTACAGTCCTACATTTATTTCCATCCTTCCCAGCATTTTAATCATAAAGAGATTTTAATGTGACTTTGTAGCAGTCTTGCTACCAGGATTTGTAGGTGCTGGGTAGGCCTGTTGGTTCTACAGATTTCTGTGTTACTGAGACTTAGCCCTGAGATAATCACCAAGAAATTAAACACAATATTTCTGCAGAAAACATTATTAAATATATGTAGCTGGGCTGACTTCTCAGAAAGTGAGAAATACTAGTATGTTCTTGTCTTCTTTTGAAGTGGATATCATTTTCTTAGATCGTGTTCTCCAAAGCTAGGTCCATGTGCCAAATCTAGACAAAAGAGGTTTTCTCGTCATGAAGTTGAGTGTGTGTTCACCCAGCCTAGGTTGTTCAAAGTGAGTTTCTAGCTTACCTGAGTACACAGCTAGTTGTGAAAGATGACTTTCTTTTAAACCTGCAGGACACAGATGGAGCTGTTGACACAAAAGTACCATGGAGTACTTTGAAAAATGGTTTTGCTTGTTTAGCGCTGTTACAAAGCTTGAATTTATTATTCTTTTTAAGGCACCCTGAAGAGATTCATAGCAAAGATTAGACTTAAAGTTTATCTACTTTCAAGGGACCATTAACCATGGTTGAAATAAGGTCCAATCTGATCACCGATAGAGACAGAGGCAGTACAGTTTTATTGATTGTTTGATGTCTAGAACGAAGGAGATCTCAGTCATCATCTGTTTCTTTTGAACACCAATGTTCTGTGGAGGTTTTAAATGTAGATACTGAGTGCCCTCGTAATGTTAATGATGTTTTAACTATATGGAACCCTATGTGCTTACATGTAGACTAGATCTGAGAACATAATTCAGTCTAACATTGTTGTCCCAACATTTAGTAGCTTTCATAGAAACTACATCAAGTCTTTTGTGTGTATGTGTGTCAGTGTGTGCTTACGGATACACATGCTCACGGAGGCCAGATGTTAATGTTGGTATCCCTATGTCTTTCTGCACTGTTTTTTGAGACAGACTGTCTCACTGAATCCAGAGCTCTTGCCAACTGGCCAGTGTGGCTGCAAAGTGAGCTCCAAGGATCTAGCTATCTACCTTCCTAGTGCTGGAATTGTAAATGTGGACTGCTGGTCCCTTCCTTCCTACATGCCCGTTAGGGATCCAGTCTTAAGTCTTAATGCTTGTGTGGTAAACATTTTACCAACTGAGCTCTTTCCTTAGCTCTAAGCACCAACATTTTTGTTTGTAGTTAGGATACTAAGAACTTCTAATCTTTTGTCTTGTTTTTAAGTGTTGATAATGTCGTTTAAATATTTAATGTAATAATGTCTGGATCTATTTATTTATCTTCTTATATAAATGATTATTTTATATAGACTTTTTCTAAGATCAGAAGTAAATATGGGTATAAGTACTAAGTAATTATTACTACTTATAGTATCAAATAAAACTGTTATCAAGAAAACTTTTAAAATTATACTGTAAAACTCCATTTAAGGGATGTAATTAAGAGCACATGTTTTTGTAGAAGCTCAGTCAATGGCAAAGTCAAAGCCCATGCCAAGTTATCTTAACTTTCAGTGGGGAATTCTGTCTGATGTTAACTGCTAATGAAAAAACAAATTAAGGATGCACTGATGTGATTTGTGGTTGGTAGCTGATACCCATACATGAGCAACACCACTGATAGTTATTCTCTAATGATGTCAGTTTAGTGGAAATAACTATAACAAAATACAATTTGATTTTCCAAAATCTATTATTAACTGTTCTGGGAAATGTTAAGGTTAATTAATTAATGTAGACACAAATCAAATTTAATTACTTAGTTGTGGGCCAATAATAATACCATTTTGGAAGATAATTTAAGAGATTATGATTATTTATTGTTAGATGTATAAAATGCTGAACTGAGAAAGCAAAGTACAACATAGCTTAGCAAATCATTTTACAGGCATTTCCTAGCCACAATATAGTACAGTAAATAATGAGTTAACACAGTTCAGTTTGAACAATAATTATAATTTTAGGTACGGTATATAACCTTATTAATTCTAAGAAGTAGTCAAGGCATCTTAACAAATCCAGCTCTCTGACAATCAGTCTTTGTATGCATTTTTAAATAAGAATTAAAAAAATTAATAAACATTTAATATTATATAAGTTGTATATTGCTACTATTATTGCTTCTACTACTGCTGCTGCTACTATCATTACCATTGCAGGTCAGGAAAGATAAACACGTGGCTTTTGTGTATTTATATTGCCAATAGTCTTACCTTGCTGTGTGGGATTCCATGAAATAGATACATACATATATGAGACATTGATTCAGTTTCGGGATTAAAAACAAGAAGTGATACAGTAAGACCACCCACCATATGTAATAAGCCAGCCTAAGCAAAATTACTCAGAAAATCTGATGTGATCAAAAAAGAGCAACAAGGTATGTGCCAGCAAATTGGAAACGACAAAACCAGTACTGCTGTGGATATTACACAAGAAGACCCATTCGTGCCCACTGCTTTGAATCTGGCATGTTCTGAGTTGACTTTATAATAGAATAATTGTATCTCCTGCTAGACTATTGAAGGAATGGGCTAACTTAGATGGAGATATATTTTCCCTAGGTCATTTGCTAATGTAAGAAATCTGGATAAGAAATCTGGATGGAATAGTTTGAGCGCTTCAGAGACTTTCTACAAGCGTGAATTATCCTCTCAGATCGAGATATTTATTCTTTGTGTAGTCAACGCCATCTGTAAACCTAAACTAGAAGATGTAAGATGCTGCTGTGAATGTGTACATTTGATGATGCTATAACTACTATAAGTAAGACTTGATCAGAGGCAACACATTCATAAATTGTAATTCCACATTGCTAAGCGCTTTGGTTGATTATGTGCATAGAATTTCTTTACCAGGTAACCAGAGTGCTGCACTTACTGATGTAATCTCCTTTTCCCAGGTCTAGTTAGAATCTGAGGTTATAATATAGTTATTTAAAGAAATTTTACCATAGCAAATGAGGACATTTCATAGCTTAGGCACATTGAAGGCTTTAAATTCTGAGTCATCACCAAGGCCTTTCATAGGAGACTCCTTATGCATGCCACAAAACTTCAGAATTTTTATACATTTATCATTATAACATGCCAATACATGTGTGACATTGAAAATAAAAAATTGAGCAAGAAGAGTAAAAATACTTCAAAGTACTAAGAAATGATAGATCCAGGATTCGAACCCTTTTGAGCCAAATGCAGGAGTTAACATAAATCCCTCTATATGGTCATCTATAGCTTCTAATGAAAATGATTTCTAGGAAAACTTCCTCAGGATTTTGTTTTGTTGTTTATGAGGTAGTCTTGGTGTAGGACCGCTGGGTTTTTTGTTTTTGTTTGTTTGGTTGTTTTATAGTTAGGGTCAACTTGTAGCACAAGCTGGCTTTAATTGGTTATGTAGCCAAGGCTGGCTTCTAACTGACCTTCCTGACTCCCTACACCAAGTGCTTGAGTTTAGGTTATGCCAACACAACAGGATAGAACTTGATTTGGTTGACTTTAATCTGGTAGCCACTTGTGCAGTTCTTTGCCCATTTCTTTAACCACTCTTAACCCCTTTTCTCAGAATCACCAGTAGACTCCCACCAGTTTGCGAAACCTGAGTAGGTTGTACACAGAATTATAATATGAGAGGAGACTGTCATTGCTTTTCTTTCTTAAATACACTGGGAACGAAGAGGAGGACATTTATACATACTGCCCTTAGTCCTTGTGGATGGAGCAACCTGGGATTTAAGGATTGTTGGTTTTTTACTATTCTGTCATTAGCTGAGGAAAACCACCTTAGATAACATTGTAAAGTCACAGGAAGTGCAAACACTTTCCTTTAAAATATCCCCCTTCGTGTCGTCTTCCATCGTGTCGTCTTCCATCGTGTCGTCTTCCATCGTGTCGTCTTCCATCGTGTCGTCTTCCATCGTGTCGTCTTCCATCGTGTCGTCTTCCATCGTGTCGTCTTCCATCGTGTCATCTTCCATCGTGTCGTCTTCCATCGTGGCCTCTGCGATATTATCATTTGGGATTTATGCTTTGAGGAAGGAAGACTGTGTGTCTGATACAAGATGCCATGTTGCCTTCCAGAGGTAGAAGTGGCTCTGGGCCTGGTGACGTAAGAAAGAGATAAAAAGCCTGCGAGACCAGCTGAAGGTGTGGTCAGCTGTATAGAAGTGCTGTGAAGTTAGCCCACTGAGGGGCTCTCCGGGGAAGATGCTGATAGACTAGGCAGGACTTTTATCTGCTGATTTCCCACAGTGCCTTATGAGAGAAATAGAGAAGGACCTGGAAAGGAAATGAGCCATGAACAACAAGCATAGAATTACACAGGAAAGCCCCCTTGCTTTTTTTTTCCCTCTACACACAGCCTACATAGTACTCATCTACTTGGCAAAGGTTGAGCCAGCCCCAAGGTCCTTTCACGGACCTATACAGCAAAAGCAGAGCTAAAGAAAGGGTGCCCTTTCATTTCTGGCCTTCCTCCTGAGCGTTCGGGACTCTGGATGACATTTTCTTCCCCTCACAATGTCTCTGCTGGGTCAAATATGGTAGTGGGAATTGTACTCAGGGGACGATATGGAGAGGAGGGACAAAGACAGGCTTAAGGCAGAATTTCTGACATCTGAAAGATGTCAGAAAAATTCAGGTATAGTTGCCAATTCAAATATAAGTGGAGTAGGTAAGAATTTTCCACATAGAATTGAATTTTCTGGCTTTCTTTTATTCCTTCCCTTCCCTTTTCTTCCCTCCCATCCCTTCCTTTCCTTCTGATTCCTTTCTCCTTCCTTCCTTCCTTCCTTCCTTCCTTCCTTCCTTCCTTCCTTCCTTCCCTCCCTTCTTTCCTCTCTTCTTTCCTCCCTCCCTCCCTTCCTTTCTTCCTTCCTTTGTTCCTTCCTCTGCATGTCTGACTTTTTTTCCTAAACTCAAGAGTAACTTTCGAAACTAAAGTCAGTCTCTTTCTCCCTCTCCCTCCCCTCCCGCTACCCCCTCTCTCTCCAACTCTCTCTCCTCCTCCCTCCCTTCCTCTTGCTCCCGTGTGTGTGTGTGTGTGTGTGTGTGTGTGTGTGTGTGTGTGTGTGTATTCACCTGTGAGTATGTGTTTAGAGGATAGATATTAATGTCAAATATCTTTCTCTCCCCATCGTGTTTTTACTTTTTATTGAACCCAGGGCCCATCATTTCCCTTCTGCTGGCTAGTCAGCTGCACCTGGGGACCCCTTTTCTCTGTACTCTTCAGTGCTGGAGTTATAGGTGTGAATCACTGTGTCCAACATTTTAGGTGAGTGCTAAGGATCCACAGTCAGGTCTTTATCCTTGCACAGTAGGCACCTTACAAGATGAGCCATTTACCCAGCTATTATTTTTAACAACCATTATTATAACAACCATTATATTAAACATATTACAGGTTAGACTATGGACTTGAGAGAATCCCCAAATTTAGATTCCTTCCCAAAAGTTTGGTTCTCTGTTTTACCCTAACTTTGTGACTTGATGAGGTTGGGGATATGATGGTGGTCACAGTCGATGTGACAGTTTGGGATACGTTAATGGTAATAGAAGTTGCAGACCTGGACGGTGTTAGTGGCATTAGTGTACATGTAGTGTTGTTAGTGGAGCTAGGGACGGCGGTTGTGGGGGTGAAGGTGGTGGCAGTGTGGGTGTGGCAATGGTAGATACAGTGTGACAGGAGCTGTGATTTGCATATTTGATGGTAGTAGGAATGGGTGCAGAGAGTGAGATATGGTGGTCATGGAGAGTTGGGTAGTTATGACAGACAAGGTTAAAGTCGTGGAGATGGTGACCATACTCTAACTGAGAGCAAGGCATCATGCCATTTCAGCTTAATTGTCACAAGTGTATTAACCAGGTGCTCCCACCACACTTATTGTATAAAAAAAGAAACTGAGATTTTCTTTAAGTCTTATAGCTAGGATGAAGTGGATATAGAATCCACATATAGAACTGCCTGACCCTAAGGCCTAAACTGTCTTTAGGGGATTTTAGACCCCAGTATAAACCTATTTGAGGCTATGGTACTGTCGCCCTAACTGCAACCCAGAAGCAAAAAGCAGAAGTGACCGTTTGTCTCCTATGGAACTCTTGAACACGTAGCAGTCCACTGTACTACCACACTCCCAGTCCCAGTCTCCATCAGCCTAGACGACTTTGAAAAGCAAGAGGATACAAGACAGATAGTCGCTTCATTCACCTTCCCTGACCAATTTGTGTCTAGTCTTTCTTTTGTCACAGTATCTATTCTACCTTGTTCCTAATTTTGACAGGGTCGTTTCATTATGGGATTTTTTTTTCCATTCCTTTCTCTGGACACTGTAGCAGTTGATTTCCATATATGGCTAAATACTGGATGGAGCTTTTCTCCATACTTAAAATAGTGTTTCTTTCGTTTCTTTTTTTTAATGTTATCATGGTATGTAAATTAATGACTACAGAGAACTAACATAGGCAGTATTTACTATTTTGAGTTGTTGCTGTTACCGAGAAGTAATACTAACCTAGAGGTAATAAACAGTAATAATTATTGATGGAAATCTTTCCTGTGATAGGTGACTCTCACAGTGGTTCCTCTAATGCAAACCATAATTCCCAATTCTACAGAATAGGCAGTTTTAATGATTTTAAGTGTATTTTTATTTTGTTTTATTTTTATTTGAGGCACTGGCTTATGATACAGCCTAGACTGGTCTCAAATACATAATCTTTCTTCTTCAGCCTCTTGAGTGCTGGAACTGCAGTCATATGCTGCTACACCTGGCTTAGATGCCCTGTATAGATGCCAAATTTCAAGTCACTCTGCTTTTAAGTACATTCCCTCTAGAGGACAAGAACAAGGAAAAAAATACCTAAAATCTAATGATGAGCCAATGACATCTTCTGTATACTTTTATAAATTTATATATGTCTATAAATGTACTTTTGGATGAGATATCTTTATTTTCTTTCATGTTTTAATTTCACAGGCAAATTACTGGTCCTTTTGGAGTAAGTCCATTGGCAGTGTTCATAAGTGTAATTAATTATAGCCTTTAGAAGAAACCTTCCATGGTTCTTCTTCAAACAAAAAATACATATTTCTTATTCACAATCATTTTTATTTAGAGAGAAAAAGAAGGTAAAATTATGTCATACTTATATACAGTATAGTTATTAGGGTGCAATGAAACAAACGGAGCCCTAACATGACAAGGGCAGCTTACTGTCTTATAATCAGTCATTGCAATCATGAGTTGACACAATTTTTAAGTTGAACTATTCACTTTAATGCCTATAATCGTGTTTCTGGTATATATGTATCTGGAGTGAAGAAAAGAGAGGAGGGATGAGAGGGAGATATAGGAGAGAAGTGGGAGGGGAAAAGAAGGGAGGCTAGGAAGGGTAAAAGAGAGAGGCTTGGGATACAGTGTCATCAGGGAAAGAAGAGAAATAAAGGTTGGGGGCAGGGCAGACAGACCAAGAGACAAAGGCAATGAGTATACAGCCCTGATTAGATTCCAGCTAGTATTAAAATGAAATAAAATCTGGAATCAGTCCAGATTCCTGCAACAGCAAACAGTATGAGAATAAGGAAACAAGATGCAACTCACTGCTGATTTACTAAAAATAAACAGAAATTATGTCTTTAAAACAATGTAAGTGGAAGAGTTTGTTTGAAAAGCTCTCAGTTCCTGGTGGAATCCACGAGGGCTGGGACCCTATTCCTTCATCCCTTCTGTCAACATGTTCTATAAGTACCTGGTCTGTGTCAAAATGCTGCAGAGGTGACTAAGGGATAGAAGTCCTTTCCATAGAGAACCTTGTGTCTATAAGAAGAGGTAAACAATATCCAACACACAGTCGTGTGAGCGTGTAGTCATTCCTGGTACACCAGATGTACCTTCCTTGGCATGTTTGTGTCTCTCCGTGCCTCTGGATAAGGCTCTTTGCCTTGGTGTTCAGGCTGAAAGCCAATGATGATGAGCTATCCACTTCTGGCAGCTGGACCCTTGATGTAGGTGTTCTTTCTTGGAAGAGAACCATACACTACTGCTCTCTCACTGTGCTCAGCCCAGATGGCTTCTTCGCAGTTTGGCTGCCCTCTCTGGTAGAGACAAGAAGAGTAGAGATTGGTCATATTCAAATCTGATCCATGTCTCACAGCATAATGAACCTGACCTAGAGAAGTATCCATCCTCTAACATTGTTTCCTAAACCACTATGTTACCAGAGAAAGTGAGGTGGGTCCATCCTAGTCCTTTGGTATCATTTACCAAGCAGAAATAAGTGAAGCCATAGTGTAAGTCTTTGATAAGTTGGAGCATCTCAGACACAGGTAGCTTAGTGTTTTAGGATACAGTTATGTAATACTGAAAGAAGTCAAGCAGACCACAAAGTGTGGAAAGCAGACATCTGTGTGGATGAGTTCTTGGATAGTATAGGTAGGACAGAAGGATGTGAATATGATGTATTGATTAATATATTTATAATAAAAATATCTATAAATGTAAAGACAAATATAATAATTTTACCATGAGTATCAAGACTATATACTTATCCAGAAATATATAGAGCTGTGATTATGGAAAAATAATAAATTGAATAAAGTGAAGTATACTCTGTAGGTTTCAAAGAGAAAACTCTCTTAGTAGTCACTGTAAAGTATAATTGCTTTACTCAACTCTTTTATTTCATGAATAATCAGTGGCCTTTTCTTATATGTGAGGCCCTTAAAGTGAGTTTATATTTTTGTACCTACAGTTAAGTTTTCTCAGTCTAGTGATATGTATGGGTTCATTCTGTTTACCGCATATACACATATCTACAGACACACATAAGCATAAACCATATGTGCATGTGTTTCTGCTGATTTATAAGTGGGCTTCTTTTTATTTTGCGATTTACAGAATGAGGATATGCATCCCTATTGCAAATAAATGCATATAACCCAGTACCTGCTGCATAGTAAATAACATTAGTTGCAATTATTTTATTTAGCTCTTTTGCAAACAGTTGTTTACAAAGGTCTAATCTCTAGGCACAGAGACTGTATTAAAAAATAACCATCCATGCACATTAATCTTAAAGAGGCTATTGGGAATTAGGCAAAAGATGTTGCTCTTTTGACTTTCGTTTTCTAAGAACACAACAATTTGAATTTAGTGGATCATATATGTTTGTGCATATGTGTGTGCACATGTGTGCATATGCATGTATGTGTGTGTATGTGTGAGTGTGTGTATGTGTGTGTGTTATAGAAGTATTTAATCTCAATCTGGGGTTTCAACACCACCTTTGACCATTTAGTTCCTGGATAAAACACACACACAATCTTTATATTTATAATAAGCCTTAGTCAGCAAAAGAGCTGAGCAGATATCTATCCTCTATGCTATTAGGTGTATTTCCCAACTAATAATCTTATTATATAATTTGCCAAGTTTCATGTGAGTGCTCTTAACTCCAATTGACCAACCCACATGGCCATTATTTTAAGATTATTACCACATGGAATCTTCTCTTCTCTTAACCTTCTTATATCTACCTTGTGATTCTCCTCTGACCCCTAGACCAGGAACCCTAAATCCTGTCAATGTCTCTTCTGCCCAACTCTTGGCTGTTGGCGTCTTTATTCAGCAATCCAGGATAACTTGGGGTCCAAAGTCATATATCATTACTTGGGTCTCTGGGAGAAACTGGTGTTTAGCATAGCAAATAACCAAACTTCAGTGTGTGTGTGTGTGTGTGTGTGTGTGTGTGTGTGTGTGTGTGCTCATGCACATACATTTGAGTGTACTTATATTCAGGGTAGAAGTGCTTGAGCACTTGTCTATTAGCCTAGCAAAAATGGTAACTACAGAGACTGATTAAAATTGTAACAAGATGCTGCTTCAAAAGTATGCCCCTACAATGAGCTCACCACTTTGATAAAGGAAGTGAGTGAAGCAAAATGGATATTGCAGAGCAGGGAGCCCAGGCCAGTTGAAAGCTTGACTGTGGGAGAGGACACAGATGAACGTTTTTTGGTAGCGACACTTGTCTGGTTACAAGGTCTCTAAACTCCATTTTGTTTTCACACCAACCCTTTGAGGAATTAGCAGATCTATTTCAGAGCAGGATAGTGTTACAGTGATTAATATCTAGTAGGACCTCAACAGGTGGCTCTTGAATAGAGAGCAGAGACATGGAGGCAATAAAGGGTTTTACACAAAGGAATTAAATAGGTTCAAAGAATTAAATTGTCACCCAAAATGGCACAGGCAAGACTTGATGCTGCCAGCCAGCAGCATTAGTAACTGTCATACATCTGTAGCATGTCCCCAGATGCTAACATCTATCTAAGCTTGTCTTTATCCCCTGCTGGTTCTAATGCTTACAAATTTCTATGTTTTAATCCATCAGTATGTTCAGGAAAAACAAAACAACAAAATAATAACTTCTTACTATAAGGAGAGTTTCTTTTCCTTCTGCCTCAAACTTAGTGGAAGAAAAAGAAAAAGAATCACAGTACAAACGATAAATCACAATTATCATGAGTAGTATGAGAATTCAATAACCCTACATGCAATAATGTTAGTTTACTCTCTTTTCCCATTTTTCTCTGTGTGCATGTATATGTATGGGAAAGCCAGAGGGTGACACCTGGCTGGGTGACACAGCACTCATGCTTAGCTTGTTCATGGGTGGTAGGAAATCAAACATTTCACGTTGGACTTGCATGGTGTACATTTTACTAACTGATTTTTCCCCCAGCCTCCATTTCTATTTCTTTCCCCATTTGATTTTTCTTTATAGTAGTCCTAAGACTTTTTTTTAAAAAGATAAATGAAATTCTCTTGGCATTTTTGAAAGTATGTCAAAATATGATTCAGTCTGTCTGAAGACAGTCCTCTTTTTTTTTCACATTTGTGGGCATCTGGGATTTCTGCAACCTGCTACACAGTTCCTCCTGTGAAGAAGTTTCTAGGTAATGCTGATCCTGCCAAAACTTTTATGTGTGTCAGAGAGATCAAATATGTCTCTGTAATAAGTGGAGTTAAATCTTCATGCAGAAAGCTCTAGCATGTTAAATCTAAGTCAGTGTAATAGCTGCTTCTTGAATATAATGGTATGGTAACTTTAGTGAACATATTTTCTTGAATTTAAATCAAAATTCAAAATCAACACCCATATCTAGTTTGTGTCAGGAAGAGGAAATCATCTCACTTTATAGATGGAGCCTTCTTTGATTTTATGTTTCAAACAGTGCATTCCCAGAAACATTTTTGTGTGGTTTAAAATACTACTTTAAATATACATATGGAAGCACATGCCCACTAACCCCAACACTCAGGGAGCCGGAATTTCCTGAGATTTGAGGACATCCTGGTCTACATAGGAAGTTCCAGGACAGCCTGGGCTCCAAAGTGATACCCTGTCTTGAAACACGGCTTTCCCACCCTTTAATTCCTCAGCAATCTAATCCTAGTTCTGCCAGAGGAACTAATACAACTCTGTAATTTTTAATATTTAAATTATTCTTTGTCTTCAAATTCTTTGCAGGTTTAATTTACAAAAGTAAATCATCAAAGGAATTAAAGCAAAATAAGATATATTTAAATCCCCTTAGTTAATTTCACTGAGTATGTAATTGAAAAAGTTATCAGTGACCCTTGTTAAGTAAATATGTTAAGTAAATTTTTCCAAAATCCTTCTAAATATTCCATATGAATTACCTTTCCTCCTAGTGTCTTTAATGTACCTATTTATTTCTAAGTTGAATCACTTTGAAAAATACAAGGGGACTCTATCAATAATTATGTAGTTACAGTGATAAGGGGGTGTGCGTGGTCACTCTATTGCTGTCTGCTTTAGAACGGTAGCAAGTACCTTTCATTTGGAGACATCTATAGTGTGTGACATCTACAGATGTCAGAAATTGAGGACATCTATTGGATACTTCTCTCTGTCAGCTCTCTCCACCCACATCCTATTTTTATCAAGTGAATCTATTAAGAAATAGCTTACTAGGGCTTGGTAGTAAACATGTCTGCTGGGATAAAGAGGGGAATATGGCCATTTAATTAAAGGGCAAGTAACACAATAGTGATCCTTTATGCCCAAACCTCAGTTCCAGTCTTTGCTAGTCAAACCATGTTGGCAGATTTTTTTTCCTTATTTCCCCCCACATGGTTGAAAAAAATGATTTTTTCTCTTTTATGTCTTCAGAGAGATGGCAGAGTTGTAAGTGAAGCAGATTGTGAGTGTGAGGTTGCCTCTGTAGCAATGGCAGTTCTGCTTTTGTTCTTTGAAGGCAGGAAGTCCTGAAGTTTCTTATAGTCCTAAAAGACTCACCACCTTATCTTAGACCCCTTGGTCTTGCCCTATCTCATTTCGCTCCTATTCCTGGTTGTGCAAGCCCTAACAAATGAGTGGTAAGCCAGTGGTTCTCAACGGTCCTTATGCTGGGACCTTTTACTACAGTTCCCATGTTGTGGTAACTCCCACCCATAAAATTATTCTTATTGCTACTTCATAACTATAATTTTGCTAGTTTTATGAATTATAATGTAAATACTTTTGGAGATAGAAGTTTGCTAGTATGGTTGCGACCCACAGGTTGAGAACCACTGATCTAAAGCCTTTCTCATCTGTTTAATAGATATTCCTCCTGTACTGGCTTTAGATATGTTTAGTACAAGTATTTGAATCATACAGTCAATGCTTTGGATATCTGGGGTTAACATCTGAGTGTATCTTCCAAGTATTGCCATCTTCAGAATGCCCCCTAATTACTCACTATTAACTGATTAAGAATAGTCATCTCTATAGTCTCTATTTAATATTGTTTCTCAGGATGTAGTAAAGATGACATCCTTCATCTTTAGGCATAAGCCAGACCAATTTAAATCAAGTTAGTTCTCTATGCTTTATAGTACATATATTAACTCATTATTAACACAACAAATTATGATTGTCTATTGATTTGAAAAGGTAGGAGAAATGCTGTGGAATTCTCTCAAAAGGAATAGGCTTTCAAAAAATTAAAATATAATGATTACTTTTAAGTATAAACTTCTGAATAACAAAGATAATTTGGGAATTGAATTTTTTAATTAATTCAGTGATTCTTAGTCATATGTCAATTAAGACACAAAGTGTAGAATTTAGCACAAGGAAGAAGCAATCTAATCAAGAAAGCACATAATTGGAATCATTAAATCTAGGGCTATCCTTTAATAAAGCACCTGTAAGTTTCAACTGACCACAGTGTTAATGCCACTGGGCAGAACAGATTAGGAGGACTGTGTGAGAGTTCCAAAGTGTTGGGCAGGTGTCAGACATGCTGTCCCATCAAACCTGTTTTTAAGCCTCCTGAGGGAACTGACGTATGGGTGCAGGTGATTTTACTTCCCAATGTCTAGACATCTTTATGTCTAAAACATCAATGGCTCCCAAAGTTTCGGTCTCAGAGCTGTTAGAAAGCAGGTTATTGTTTTTCAATAAAACCAACACCTATGAGGCAGCAAGGATATAATTTACCTCATCAGAAGTTCTGTGATCACTGGGCTTTGCTTTGTAAGATACATAAGGAACATGAGCAATATTTTGTATCTGAGAAATTATGCAACTCCTTGCCTGTTTCTAAATTTGTTTATATCCTTAAGGTGTCATTTATGTCTTAATTTATTTCTATCGCATACTTTCATGAATTTTCTTTTTAATTTATTTTAAATATGATGCTCGGGAAATGAATTTTCCTAGCAGTTACTGGGTGGTAAACCTCCATTATTCCATTTAATACCTGGTGAAACATATCATACCTGCAAATGGCAGGTTTACCATTTAAGACTCAATATAGTTTCCACGTATACCCTTGATATGTCTATCTATTTATCCAGAGGTTGAAAAATATAAATCTTTGACTTCTGAACAAAAAGAGATTTGAATGACATTTTTTGACATATATTATCGCTTTGAGTTCCTGCTTAAAGGACCTTGGCTTGTATCCTGCTATGCAATGATGTTATTTTGTAGAATAGGGCCTCAAACAAGCTACCAAATGTTTTCACTACGATTCAGATAAGGCTCACATGAGAGGAAATAAACATAGAATATAAAAGTAGACCAGGGCTAGTGATTTCTGATACTCCTTAGCTTTCCTTTAACAAGAAAGAAGAACTGAAGGATAGCAAATGACTCGGTGGATAAAGGTACCTGCTACAAAGACTGATGATCTGAGTGGCATCCCAGGAAACCATACAATGGAAGGAGAGACGTGTTGTTGCTATAGTGCTTTATTAACAGAAGTGTTTCTCAGTAGTGAGTATCCAGAGTTCTGTCCATTACTCCTGGCGGATGGATGTTGCTGTCGTAATTCTCTGAACCTTTGTCATGACTGCCACTTGGCAATTCTCGCAGCTCTGGTTTTGTCTATAAGCTATCAGTCAGTGAATTCAGCAGGAATTCCGGTGAAATCAATAATAGTGCCTGTGCTGTGTTTGATCGAGGTAAACAGTAACTAAGAAGCATACTAGCAAGGAAGCAGTGTAAATCACCTTGCACTCAAGTAACACACTTTTCCTGTCGTGTAGAATCTGATTCCCTGAGAATGCATTCCCCTCCAAGATACTATTAAGTTGATGCTTAAGACTGTTATAATCATCATTAACAGTAATTATTGTTATCATTAGCATCTAATCAAATCTCTGATATACTTTTTATGGTTATAAATGGATATCTTCAAAGTAGACATAATAGTCTTCTATGTAAAACAACTTTTGCATTCTCAGGATTAAAATTCAACACATTGGTGAAAACTGAGTATATACAGCAGTTTTGTTAACACACCACCTGATTCACCAGCTGCCCCATCAACAAGGTTATAAACTTTTACAGACTGAGTTCACAGCTGTATGGGATTGATATGTTCTTAGAAGGTACTAAGCAACCTGTGCAATATAAACAGTATTATGTGGGCTATAGATTCTAGAATCAGACCTTGTGGCTCTAAACCCAGCTCAATATTTACTTGTAAGGTGCTATTGGTTACTTTTGATTTTGATAGTGCAGTACAGGCCTGTGTTGAGGGTACACATCAAATAAAGGAAGGCCATTAAGATAAACCTAAGTAGCTGAGTGATGCTCTCATTATATACTCACAACTTAGGCGATGAGGTTCTAGCTTGGTTTTATTTTGACACTGAGTTCAGGTTTCTTTCTTTCTTTCTTTCTTTCTTTCTTTCTTTCTTTCTTTCTTTCTTTCTTCCCTCCTCCTCCTCCTCCTCCTCCTCCTCCTCCTCCTCCTCCTCCTCCTCCTCCTCCTTTCCTATTCTTTATATAGAAATAACTAGTGCTAGAATACGCATCTTTTGAGAAACAAAATATAGTCTGTATCTTAGACTAGTTCTTTGTGCTAAATCCTTAAATTAGAATTAACAGGCCAGAAAACTATAGACACATATTTTAAGAGTCTGTACTCATTTTCATTCCTGATGTCTACAATTATATAGATTATATGTATATATTTACTGAGTGTATTTGATGTGTAACATACAGCCTAGTGTGTGTGTGTGTGTGTGTGTATTATAATATATATATAATATATATAATCTCAAGATAGAATATATATCTCAAGATATATCAAGATATATATATATATATATATATATATATATATATATATATCTTGATAATTTTATTCTTTCCTTCCCAACATTATGAACTCATTTTTTAACCCACGGAATGAATTAATATGGTTTAATATGTACATGGATAAACAACCTCTACTGAATCATGGGCAATCTCTCAGGGGCTACATACCCAAGGAAATGTGAGCTCCCGCTCTATAGCCAACAGCTCTCTTTAAGGGGAGAATGAGCCCTTTCCTCTGATCATGCTGGGATTTTACCCAGCCCCATATTCTCAAATAAATATCTGCAAAGCTTTTCTTTTCCCTTTAACAACCACACACACACACACACACACACACCAAGTAAACTGATAGTCATTTAGTAGTTACCATGTAGAAGTGCAAACCAAATACAATGACATTTTGTGGTATTAGATACTGTTTTCATTAGGTAACACTTCAAGTTAAAAGGTTTTTGATGGCATGTTTACAAGTCAGCCTAATGTAGTGTTCTGAGGATGTGGACATTTCATTATCACATGGCCAGCAGAGAAGTAGTATACTCATCACACAAATCACCCATGTGATTTATAATCCATTGCTTTAGTGAAAAGAAGCATACACCCCATCCCTTGCCCAGGAATTTATTGAGATGTTGAACATGAAAGTTCTTTTCAGATAGAAGTGTGGAGTCTTAGAGCTTTTAGCTGATGTCCTGGGGCTTTAGGGAAATTACCCTTAAAATGGATTGCCTAGGAACTACAGAGGACGACTGAGGGTCTTTAGATTAGTGTCTGGGGGGAGAGCATTCATCTCCAGCTTTCTTCCCATCCAGATCCTCAGTAACACTCAGCTGTGGGCGGAGGAGGGCCTTGGCTTCCCTAAGGCTCCACCATGGTGATTTTATCAGCCAGTCTGGGAAGACATTCTGTTCCTACAGCTTTGCAGCATTCCATTTGCACTCAGCCCTTACCACAGACTGTCCTGATCCTTTTCCTTCACCTGTCATGATGGAAAATCTGGACAGCTTTACAACTCATTTAGAAGTATTAAAGTCTCCATCTGGCACATCTGTATTGGATAGTATATTAAAGTTGTGTAGAAAACTTTCTAGCATCTTGAAAAGTAATTGGCTTTCATGAAAAATAACGTAAAGTCCAAGAAAAGACCCCCACTACAAGAACAGTGTTGTTTCTGATTATTTTTTAATTGACTGTCAACAGATAACTGATATTTAAACTAGAATCTCTGTGTATGTTGTGAAGGTAACTGACAATAGATGAATTATTTTTAATTAAATTTATCTACCAGTGACAAATACTTAAAAGCTCAATGTTACAGAAGGAGAATACAGTGATGGAAGACATCAAATAAACTGTTTTAAAAACAAGATAATCATAGCCTTCTGATGCATGGCGAACAGGTTTTCTAAAGTCCTTTTAATCATTTTCAAGGAAATACATGGAAATATATGGGAATTTCCTAAGGATGTCAAATGAAAACTAGTCATTTGACAGAATGACTTACTCATCAAGAATGCTTCATAGAAAAAGCAGGAAAAGAGGAAAGAAGAGAAAAAAGGGAATGAAGGGGAAGGTTGAAAGAAAGGAAGGAGAGAAGAGGAGGGGTGAGGAAAAGTAATACAAGGAGCAAAGAAAACACTCATAGCTCTACAGACATAAATATTTATATAGTAAAGAGTTATTTATTTAATTTTAAAATATATATGAACACTGAATTTCACTAGTGATGTCCGAGGTGTTTGCAGAATGACCCCACTGTTCTTCCTCTTCTGACATTTCTGTAAGGCAACCATGTCCAGACCATCCATAAAACATCCCAGAAGGGCAGCAGAGCAATGTCAGAAACTGAAGCTCTCTTCTCTTTCTCGAAAACTGAAAGGCACATTGAAGCATGGGATCCCACAAGAATTCCAATTTGTAGATCACACTTAGAAAGGGGACATCTGTTAAATCATGAGTCACTCAACTTCAGAAAACCCACCATTTACAGATATGAAAGCACTCATGTGCTTTTCCTCAGAAATCTATATTTATGGCATTCCTTGGCTTTGAGCCACAGTGCCTTCCATATTTATTTTCATTTTTCTCACAGAAATTGCTTTAGCAAGTGTAGACATCTAGCCTATGTGAACTTCAGTCCACTCAGCCTCTTTTATCTTCTCTGTTCAGTTACAAGAGAAAGATTCATTTGTGCTCTGAAATTTGGCATTCTGTCCAATTATTGGAGGATTTCTTTGGGGAATTGGAGAGCACATTCTCTCAGCACTTTTCTCCATTTGTCTTATGAGGACCACTTAATTTACATCATTGACTCCAATTCTCATTTGAAATGAGTTACATCCTATGGGGCTAGAGCAAGCACTGTGAACTGCTTAGTGATTCAGTAAATTACAGAATTTTCACAGGATTATAAATCCACTTCTGGAAACAAGTATTTGACAAACAGAACATTGCCGTTACCTCCAAACTTTCCTTGGTGTTGAAGAAGAGAGAAAAATTGTCTTTGTCGATTGTTGGGAAGTTCTACAGCAAAAGACTTGCTGTGACACTCTGACCTTTGACAGTCATTTGAACTGCGATGGGACCTTTTGATGGACACTCTACCTAGCTGGTCAAGAACTAGCTTTCTGGTTAATTATGCATTTTGACCACAGTAGCAGGGTACTGTGGCCGCTTGAGACAGCTGAGAAGTTTTGCTTCTGCCTACAATCATGAAAATGGAAAATGTGTCACTGTTAAACACAGTCAATGTCCTTAAAGTCTATATTCTGTCTCCTAATGAACATGGGTCATGGAGGGCTCCTGGGAGGACAAGATGATCCATTGTTTCTTTGTTATATGTCTTGTCTTTGGTCCTTAACATACACAAGTTCTTACTTAGAGTATACAAATTTATAAATGTAAGAGCTGTCACATAAACTAACATATTGAAAAACTATTGTATTTTGTGCATGTTGGGATGTGGAGGATGTTGGTTCTTTTCTTCTTCTTGTGGGTACCACATGCCCATCCTTTTCAGGAATTGAACCCAGGTCACCAGGCTTGGTAGCAAGTACCTCTGTCCCCTTTGTCATCTCTCTAGGCCCAAATCACATATTTTAACGTTGAAAATCATCGTATCTGTTGCAAAAGTTTTACTCTCTTAAAGGAAACAATAAAATCAGGGAGTCTAAGGAGGCATACTGCGACACGCAGATCATCTTAGTATTTGCAACTGAGAAGAAAACCCACTCGTAAAACCAGAGATTGGGAGAAATCTCTTGTCAGGTATCTACAGGGAAAAACTTTTTCTTCACATGACTGAGGAGTAAGAAAACTTTAGGAAAGTATTTTAAAATCCAACAATTTGCTTTATCTGATAGCCGAAGGTTAACACTCCCCTTCTAGTGGCATTGGATCTACAAATTCATGTTAATTTTAAACTTATGAAAGTTAGCTTTTAAAATAAAATAATCCTCCCTAATATTGAGAAACAGGAGGTTTCTGCCTACTTTCCTCAGAGCACATATGGCACAGTTAAGAGTTTATTTTTGCTACATTGGTGCGTTGTCATGCTCTATCCTTCGGAGACAATGCTATTATTGTTCATTATTAGTTACACATTTGTTTTGGATGCCAGTGTGCTTTCTATGAATAAATCCTGTACCATTCTCATCTCATACAATAATAATTGTCTTACTATTGTAAAGCTAGTCTTCAGTTTCAGGTTGATGGTATATGAAACAAAGAAAGACAAAGGAAAGGTCTCCCTCTGGCATACGAAAAGATTGAATAAGGGACAGACAGTCAGTGACAGGACTCTCAGAATCAAATTTCTACTAATTTTACTCATGTATGGAAAGTAGAGGCAGAGACCTAGGGGATCCCTCCATGGCCAATGATGTCTTTCTAAATATAGAAAATGGTCGCTAATGGGTAAGGATGATGGTTCCTCTTGCCTGGGATAAACAGGAGAACAAAGGATGGGGATTTCAAAGGGAGTCACTGAGAAAGTTCTCTAGGCTATTTATACTGTGGATTTGCTAACAAGGGAGCAAGAACATTTTTCTCTTTGGGTAATCAAGAGTCTACTTTCTTCTCCGTTCTTGGATTTAATGGGAAAGCGGTTGCTTAGCAAGTGGTTGCTTTTGAATAAAGGGATTTGGCAGATTGTACTGAATAATGCCAAATTGCTTGATGCTTGAAGCTCACCTTATTTTTGATGCTTCCCATTCACTAAGGATCAACATTAAATTCCAATTTAACTCTAAACTTCAGTCCCCAAATGGTTTTATGTAATGCTAGTTTATATGCCTTGTGCATGGAACTTGCTTCTTATACTTGTGAGTGTCATTTATGGGAGACACAAATGCCTAATTAGGGGAAAACTTCATGGCTTTAATTTTGTTAATTTTAGTTCTGGAGCAGAAAGTCACAAATGAAAGTCTAATGGCACAATTGTGGTGGTAGCTAATAAGGAAGGCTTTCATGTGAGAGGAAGACAATTTACTATGTGTGGATTTAAAGATGACTGATAACAAGAGTCAAGGAGAGAGTAGGTGAGTGATGGCTGTCCCTGCCCTTCCTCTGGGGTGCTACACTGACAGCAAGCTCATTTGTATGATATAGTGTAGAGGTTTCTTTGGCACTGAAAGAAAAATAGAAAGCAAACAAACAAGCAAATAGAAAAGCATCAGCCACAAACTAAAGAAACCATAGCTATTGATCTGGGTTATAAAATAAAAATCAACAACAACAACAACAAACAAACAAACAAAAAACAACAAAATGCAATCAAAGGAAATCCTAGGTTCCTTAACATCTATGTTTTAACCAATCAAAATATAAAGTGGCCCCTTTAAAGTTAGAAGCTCAGATATAGGACAGTGTACACATATATTTCTTATTCCCCAGCCATGTAGCTTTTTTTAAATGAAATTTGACTTCTGTATTTAAACATGTGACTCATAAACTCAACAAAGATCAGAACATTAAATAAATTCACTCACATTAATGAATTAAACAGCCTTACAATCACACACACACACACACACACACACACACACACACACACACACACACTGTGTGTGTATTCAGCTAATATAGAAAAGCAGATCCAGTTATCAATAAACATACATATACATATATATGTTTATTGGATATATACATATGTATATACATATATATATATATATCTATATACATATATAGATAGATATATATATCCAATTAGCAAATTTTTACAGCAAAGAAAATAGAATCTGCTTTAACTTTGAGAAGTAGTTCTTTTATTGTAAAAAATATATATAAAAAACTCAGAAAGGTTTTGTTTATTTTTCACTAGCTCATTGAAAAGTTCTGTTCTGCAAAACAGTGTTAGCATATCATAAAGTGCAGAACAGGTGAAATTTAGTTTGAGAGAAGAAATGTACGAACATTGTAATACAAAGATTTGTGTCTAAAAAGTCTCATGGGAGAAAAACACAGCACATTGAGATTTAGACCTTGCAGGTCCTGGGTACCATTCCAGTAGTCCAGGTCGAGTAAAGATACTCTGAGCAAAACAAGCAGCTTGAACAAACCATAGAAACAGGAGGACCTACAACAGGCTTGAAGGATGGCACAAATAGAGCTTCGCTTAAGCATATGGTATAGAAAATACATGGCATTTAGAAGGTACCAGAAGGAACAGTTACTCCCCAGTGAAGCTACTCACACACAGTAGTAGAAGGAACATTAGAGCCATTAAGGAAGGTTAGCCATCAGATGCATTGCTTGTTCTGGATGACACTTTCCTCATTTGGATAACAGTGACAGCTATGTCACTGATATGCTTAGCTCTCAGACCAGTTTTAATGTGATGGAGTTTGTGTTTTGTAAACTGGGAAATACTGTGCAAGCACTAGACATGGATGTTTGCCTAGATCAGAAACCACCAAGATAAGCTTGCTTGATCAGCCATGTCCTACAAGAGTGGATTTCCCCACTGTGTTTAGAGCTCCCTGCCCATTTCCTGCCTCTCCTTATTACAGAGAGAACTGGCACTCAAGACCTGGCTGCCTATGCCATTTGGCAGACAAAGTCCTTAGAAGGCAGATGCTCTCTTACTGACATCACCTCCCAGATCTCTCTCTGACAGGAGCCTGCCCCTGCCCCCACCTCTCCAGTCTCTCCCTCCCACAGCCTTAACTCTAAGGAGGCAGTTCAGTCACCCCAGCTTGCCAGCAGGGACACCCTCACACTTCCTCCCTCTCTGCTAATCTCTCCTCCTCCCTTTTCATTTCCATCTGATCCATGAAAGCTTTACAAATGGCTCCTTCTTGGGCCAAAAGGAAACAAAAGATTGGAAAGAAAGAGTCTAGTGGGCGCCCAGCTTTGACTTGAAATGGTTTTTTGCCTTTGTGAAACTCTCAGTCCAGTCTAACATACACATCCCATTTTATTTTCTGCATATGCATCTTCCTCAAAATATCTACCCTCATCTTCTCTTTCTAGGATCTTCGTTCAGCTTCTAAGCTTGTTCTTAAACTTAAGGAAATAATTTGTTAAACTTGATTCATTTTGATATCTTATGATCTAGACTATTACCTGGCCGAGGGATTTCAGGAGGGTGGATAGGCAGTTTTCATTATGTCTGTTACAATAGCTAAAAGCAACTTCCTAATTCTCTGTCAGTCTCCCTCTCCCCAAATGTCTCTGATTTTTTAAAGGGAGAATATTTACTTAATATTAGTGTTTCCCACAGCATAGCATTTTTGGAAGCACAATATAAGATCCCCAGGGAGCATTTAGATGAGTTTTCAGATGGTGAGAGTTAAAAGTCTGTAGGGTTTTTTTTTTTTTTTTTTTTTTGGATCCAGACCTCTAGAGACTTGGCCATTCTGTGTCTACATAAAATCCCTTTCGCTGACATCTTCTAAAAGGGCTCTGTAGAAATCATTCCAAAATGACTCTGACCTGAGATGAGGCTCTACTGGCCACAACCTACTTAGCATATGGTTCTGCTAATTATCCCCCAACTGCGCTCATCCTAATGTTGGGTCTAGGGGGAAGGAAGTAAGAAAGCATAGAACAGTGTCAGCAAACCTCATCCTCATTTCCCCAGGACATCTTATAAACTACAGCTGCCCTTTCAGGAGTAATGATCTATGCTGGGATATAGTAGAAAAGCTTCCTTCCTTTCTGTAGATCTGGGGTCAACCAAACAAAGGGAGTGGGAAGAACCTCAGCTGATTTCCTGTGACATCTTAGGTGGAAATGTTAGCAAATGCAGTTAGAGTTTCAAAATGGCAGCTACCTGAGACTGATGAGCCTCACGGATGCTCTTTCAGTCTGGGCCCTGAACTACTGGGACCTCACTATTTTTACCTCGTTCATTTCTAAAACTTGGTTTTCAAAGCTTCATCTGTGAAAACTTTGTAGTTGTTTTACTCTGTTGTTCTATTGCTGAAGAGACTCCATGACCATGACAACTCCTATAAAATGAAACCATTTGTTTAATTGGGGTTTTGCTTACTGGTTCAGAGGTTTAACCCACTGTTGTTATGGCAGGAAGCATGGCAGCATGCAGGCTGATGTGATACAGAAGGAGCGGAGACTTTTATATCTGGATCTGAAAGCAGCAGGAAGAGCAAGCTTGACTTGAGCTTTTGAAATCCTGAAGCCTACCCCTCATGACACATTTCCTCCAACAATCCCACACCTTCTCCAACAGAGTCACACCTCCTAATCCTTCTCAAGTAGTGTCACTCTCTGTTGATGGAGCATTCAAATATATGAGCCTATGAGCAGGGGAAGGAGGAGAGGGGAGTGAACTTTCCATTTAGAATACTGCTGTAAGGGACAGCGGTAGTTCTTGCTTTTGAAGCGTGTCAGCATGGGAGTGATGCAGATTAGTGTGTTGTTTATGAGCCACACCGACAGATTTTTGCAAACATCCCAATCTGTTGCTTCTTCCTAGGCTTAGGAAGAATGTGTCATTTACTAATCAAGATGGGGACATAGAAGTTGCAAAACGGCTACAAGAATTACTCTTGCAGAACTTACATAAGCAAAATACTTAGAATGGCTAAATATTTATGACTATATAGATATTTAAAGAAATTTCAAGCAAATTCTACCTAGTCATTCAAAATGTTATGAATGACTAATAACCAAATTCCAATAAAGATGTTTGTATATTTTAATGAGAATGAGATTATTTTTATAATGTTAAGTATTTTCTGATGTAGTTCTGAAAAACAGAAAAAGAATGTGCACATAAGGGCAGCATTTGGGAATTGTGTGAACAGTTGTTAACCTTTGGTGGTATCATAGATGGTATTTTCCTCTCTATGTTCATCTATGTTTTCTATTTTTATAATGAATTTGTACTGCCATGTAGCTTTTCAGAGGTTTAAGATTTTAATAGCATGTAGTAGAGGAACTAGTGTCCCAATAGTAGCCAGGAGGCAATAGGACACGCAGTAGGAAATGTGTCAAGATAGGACGAGTTTGTTACTAACACAGCTCAAAAATTACCAACACTGAAAATGCTGGGCTAACTTTCTGAAAGGCAGCCAAGTGAGAGGCCAGGGCAGCTAGAAGAAGCAAGCAAGCAGATGAAGTGTGCTTAGTTCTCAGGAAGTCCATATATCCAGAAATGAGCTCAAGCTGAACTGTAAGGAGGTTTCCAGAGTCTGGATAAAAGCCAACATTCCTTAGGAACTTGTGAAACTGGCTCCCATCTGCCAAAAGGAGTCATTTCCCTTACCTCTAGCAGACTGGACTTATGGCTACTTGTGGTTTCATTTCAAGGCCCACACCAGGCTCCGAGTTCTCTCAGCCCCTACTCACAAGTATCTGCTACACATTTCAGAGTCCACAGTGGCAGCTCTGTGTCCTTTCTCCCTGATACCGATTGCTTCTCTTTATAGTAGTAAAGTCCCCTTGCCCCCGCCCTGCCCCTGCTTTTGCCCTGCCTCTCAGAGAGCCCTGCCCCTTTCTAGTCTGCTTCCCTTTGTCTTTGCTCTGGACTCCTCCAAATGTCTAGGAATATTTTCTCTCCTTTACATACAATAAAAACCTTCCACAGTGTT
Source organism: Rhabdomys pumilio (assembly GCA_030674055.1). Classification (NCBI taxonomy): domain Eukaryota; kingdom Metazoa; phylum Chordata; class Mammalia; order Rodentia; family Muridae; genus Rhabdomys; species Rhabdomys pumilio. The sequence continues at coordinate 65,403,083 of JANHMN010000010.1, read as the reverse complement.
AGATCTGTCCTGTTAGCCATTTCTTAACCCATACCCCCTAACATGCATCTGGTGCTGAAAACCTCACATACATCTGGTCCTAACACCCATGAGGGGCACAAATGGACCAGTTGCCAAGGGACTGGGACTCTAACAGAATGAAGTGACTAATTTGACTCTCCTAATGTATGGATCATTTATTTCTGTTGCCTTTTGTCACGTCAAATTTTAGCATCCTCTTTTTCAGCTGCTTTTTCTCCACCTGCTCTAACCACTCAAGTCTTCTTGTCTACGGTAAGTGCCAACTTGGAGATGCTAGGTCTTAGTCTCTGTCTCTCTAGGCTCCTGGAGCCTATTATTGCTACAAAAGTTGAGCCAGTGCATCAGGCATCTTTTTTCCACCTACTGAGTACCGTGTACATGGAAAAGGGTGCCTCTCTTTTGTGATTTTGAACATTTTTCTCCCTAACTGCATGGATTGAAATTCTTGTCACACAGGCACTTACCCCTCTCTCACTTATCCTTGGTTTCCCTCCCTCCCTGTCTCTCAGCCTGTTTCTGAAGCTTGGTCTGTTTTGCTTGCAGTCTGGAGCCTTTACTTACCTGCTTTCTCTAATCTCTCTCCTCCTCCAACTCCTATTTCATTAAAGGCTTTCTGTCTAACTGCAAATGGCATGGCCTCAGTACAACTAGAGAATCTCAATAGGTCAAGATAGGATGCATTTTGTTAGTAACACAGCTCAAAAATCAACAATGCTGATAATGCCAGGAGATTTTTCTAAATGCCAGTGAAATAAGAAAGCAGATCACTCGGAAGAAGAGAGCTGAAGACTAAGGCAAGTTAATAGGGCACTCTGTGCTTCCCTCGAGTCAGGACCTAGGCTTGCACTGAATATGACCTACAAGACTGGATTGAGATTATTTTCTTTCACTAATTGTCATTTTTAAAAAATACTGATTTGCCCAGCTGGCACTGTTGTCAAATGCACAGAGGGTCTCTCCATTCTGTTACTTCCTTGGCAGTTGAAGCATTCATTGGCTTAGCTGCTTAATGTGTTAAGTGTAGTGTCCCATGGGCCATTCTCCATAAGACAGCATCTACCCAACCACAATGAAGCCAGTGTCATGTCTGGAGCCTGAGCTTTCTGTGTCTCACTTTAAGAAAGCGTGCTGAGTCTTTTTCTAGTGATTCCCAGAGGGGAATGGAGTAGGGAGTGATTATTTTAACCTCTAGTTTCTGATGTACACAGGGCAGTCCTTCTGATGAGCATATTTTCAGTATCTGAACACACTGCTCTGCTTTCCTCAGGATGGGGTCCAGTCCTCATCTGCCTTCAGCAGCTATAAGCGAATGAATGAAACGCTCATCACCATGAGAAGACTGGTCTGAACAGGCAAGCTCAGCAAATTGTACCTGGACATACAAGAAAGATGGCAAGACACTCCATCTCTTCATGGGTGGTGTCTGTGCCCATGATTGGTTGGGAATATCTCTTGCATTCAGGTTTCCATGAGTGAGGGATGAGAAGCTAGTTCTCACCCATTATTCTTATCGTAGATGGAAGAAAACTCGTTCATAGATAGACAACAGAATAAAATAGCATAATTTAGTCTTCTTGGAACTGATCCTGAACTTCATTGGTCCCCATATTTATTTTAATCTACTATGAAAGACTGACCTAAGGACCCTAAAGCTAGACTGTGAACTATCCCATAGCCTATATATGCCATTAGCATCAGACACTTAAATATAGTTTTTAAAAAAAGATACAGGTGGAAAGTAGAATTAAAAACACTTATGATTTCTTTTATGTGCCAGAAAATATTTTTAAATCTCTTTATCTGTTACCTTTTAATTTGTAAAATAAGAATGTTCTGTTTTTAACTAAGATTTGTCAATCTAGTTCCTACATAGTATGCTGGAATATTCTCATCACCGTTTATCAGGTTAGAAAAAAAAAGACAACATTGGTTTCCTAGGGCTGTAGACTTTCCAGATTTAAGCCCCAATTTTTCTGCCTAGAACTGGCAAACCTTATACAGACTTGGAAAGCATGTTTTCTTCCCTAACACAATCCTGTGACATAAGTCTCAAAGGACATTACAGAAAACCAACTTCCAGAGTCACAGTTCCATCGCTGAATAGTTATCATCAACACAATAACAGAGATGAGGGCTCGCCAATGCCACATTCTGATTTTCTCTTTAGTGAATTAATCAGATTCCCTGGCATGTTAATGTGTTAATGAAGTTATTTATCATCATGATATTTTCATTGCACACTGGTTTTTGTTGGCTGTAGAGAACACTGAAAAATGTTACTCCCGTGTTATGCTTTTAAGGTTTCCCGTTTTTGTAATGGCTCTGCCCAGTCTTGTGTCACCATGTTCTAATAATCTGAAAATTTGAATTGAGATGCTGTATTAGAATAGCATTACATTATTATCATCATCATCATCATCACAATTGAGCCTTGTTATTACTTTATTTATTTATTGTTATTGACAACACTGTATGAGTCTGTAACGTGTTTTATAGATCATGTATAAATCCATCCAGTCTGAGCCATTGATAGTTCAGTATTTGAACACTGCAGCTGCTTAATTTAACAAATATATTTATGGACCACGGAGGCACAGGGGAAGAATGGCCCTGCTTACTTAACTGAATGCCTTATTGGCTGCCAGATGCATATTTCTCAAGCTCCTGTAAAGACAGATGGTTTTGAAACAGAGATGAAGTCTTTTAAGAGTGCTTTAGCAAAAATATCCAAGGATTCAGGAAACATTCTCTTTCTTCCCTTTAACATTTCCTGCCCAATTCCATGAAATTAAGAGGAAATACACAGCCAAGTCTTTGTTCATAGGACAGAACAATAGGAAATGTGCTGAACTTACAGAACAATGTTATTTGGGCAGCTACTGGGTTGTTTAAGGTTCGTGTGTGTTCATTTCCCATGAGTACTTCTAGTAAGAATGAACGCCCCCTCATCTGTGAATAGGTAATGCATGCCACTCTTGTGTTGACTATATATGAAGGTCACCAGATAAGGACAAGCTCTAACTACACATTCCTAACCTTTCCCTTTCCCAGTTCTTAATTTTGAGTTCTCACCACTGAACAGTCAACTATTTCTGAGAATTGAAGTTCCCATCGTCCTAGTATCCATCCTAGTATCTTCTTTCGTTGTTAGGACAGTCAATGTCATTAAATTCAAGCTGTGTGCAGTCTTCCTCTGATTCAAATGCTCTTCTACAATTATCTGATGGCTTTTCTCTCTAAGGACTGGATATCACAAGCAGGGAAGACAGTGGGTTTGACTGGCAACACTGGAAAGAACCTGACCATTAAAGTTTGGAATGTCAGAAAACGCAGTGAAGCACACATGATTGTCACAGATGCACCTGTATGCAGTTGTAGATAAGCATAGTTTTAGGCAGTCTTTGTTTTGAAAGGCAGGCTAGGTCAGAATTGTTCTATTTCACCTCATACTAGAAAAATTAACTTGTCATAAGTCTTAAGCAGGATATACTGCTTTGTGAAGGACAGAAACTTGATTTCAGTTTCTTCAATAAGTTTTGTCTACTTCTATGAGGCATCTCGCAAAGCTTTTGGAGATTTTCTATTACTTTGGTGGTAACCATGTATGTTTTTACTGACCCCCAGAAACCAGTATGCTCTTGTGAACTTTTGTACTTAAGAACATTGTCTAGTAGTGACTATTTTCTTTTCATCAGCAATCTTTTAAATCTAGATGCAGCAGAATTGCTTTGTCTAGGAGACATGATCTACCAGGAACTGAGGCAATACCTGCCTCCTCCATTACACAATATAGGACGTGCTTGCTCTCTAAGACTCAAGGAGAATTCTTGGCACATAGTTACTTACAATTGACTTTCTGGGAGTTTTTTTTATAAATGACAATTTCTATGGCCTTCAACTTCCCTCCCCTAGCATAATGAGTAGATTAATATGTTCCTTCTTGGCAGAAATGGAAACTAATTTATTAAAAGAAGGAGGAAAAAACATGTTGTGCTAAATCAGTTACTAAGGCAACAGGCACTCCATACGTGTTCAACAATGGAGCAAAAAATGTATTCAGAGCTCTTTAAAGCCTAAGAGAGGAGAAATCTGATCACAGCTCCCCTACCAACCCCTTTACCAGAATCAAATAAGAATGTAAGAGATACCCATGATATGTTTTGTATAGTAATCTTATCAAAGAGTCTAGAGGAAACTGATAATATTAAATATCATTTGCTCTATGACAACTAGTTCTACTTCAGGAATATCACAAAGTACATAAATAATGTATACATTTTGATTTTGTCCCTTTTTGTTTGTTTGTTTTATATTTGGGTTTTTCTGACAGGGTCTTACCATGGAACTCTGGCCTCAAATTGGCTATGTAGACTAGGCCTCAAACTCACAGAGATCTGCCTGCCTCTGCCTCCAAAATGATGGGATTAAAGCTGCGCCCCACAATACTGACACCATTTGAAAATAAAATAAATTTCACTAACCCTCTGACATGTTAGTACTGGGAAATAGCTGTTTATACAGCAAATTATGGTGGAATTGTCTGTCCTGCTTTAAAAGTACAGTGCAGATTTCTCAGCTCATACTGTGGATGTGGGGATTTGTAGGATATTTATCAGAATCCTTGGACCTCATCCATTAAATACCAGAAGCATCCTCTAAACTACAGCAAACTCAGATATTTTATCATCACCACATATAATCTAAGAGTCACGTCCCTTCTAGAATAATGCTAGTGACTTAGGATGCCCTAGTTATGTGCTCTGAGCTTCTATCGTGTCTTTTTGTAATTGCCCATCCTCATGAAAAGAGTACAGAACATGCACATAAGAGTACACGCACAAGTACAGAAGAGGAACTTTCTGTGGTTGGGCTGTACCAATCACATGGTTTAGCCAATTTGCATAACATATGTTCTTTTGTGACGAGTCTTATTTGGTCAATTAATCTTTTCTTTACTATGATATACAAGTAGCTCATCAAGAATCAGAGGGGTAGCATTGCGTAACGTCCTCTCCTTACCTTATTTAGTTATGATACTTACTATTTTTTTTCTCAGGGAGCATTTTCATATACATTCATGTGGAATTTAGGAGGACATTGGTAAATTTAATCGTACACTCAGAAATAAGATTTCACAATGGAAATAAGAGTATACTAATCTTTTACTACAAATGTCTGCACAGATTGCAGTACTGCACTCAGAACACACTGAGCTAAAAGAGGACAGATAAACATTTGGTGCATAGCCATCCCTCTCTTGATTCTGTTAAATCATCTTACAAATTTTATTTGTGAGATTTTCCTACACTGTAATGCCATATGCAATAACCACAAGTAAATACTCTTGGTTTCTTAATGTGCATTCCCAAGCTACATCCCAAAGCACAACAGGGCACTAAAATGCTTGTTAATATTTTTACCACACAAGGAAAGAAATCCACCAGGGATGAGGATAAGCGAACCCAGGATAAATTAATGTAATAACACTATGATGAGAGTGTTAACGCCCCTAGCCCTGTTTTGATCCCCACATCCTAACCCATTGCCTTTCTTACCCTCTATCCATTTTATTCCAATATTGTAACTGCTATTATTATATTACCAATGAACAAGTAGCAATATGGAAATCAAAAGGGCTGTACTTCACAAAATGTTAGAAAGCTATGGAGTTTTAGACATTTTGGCATATGCCTAAATAAAGCAAATTAGATAGAGCCCAGCCCTTAGCACTTGCTGTGACTGTTGATGACAGTCTGCTATGTGTAGCAACACATGATATCATAAGCTGTCACTTCTTTAACTGCTAGCAAATGAGCCTAAGTATCCTTGGGTCCCAAAACTCCCAGAGTTTCTATACCTTTTGAGGGGACTTTAAGTGGTAGACATAGCTCATGACCATTCTGTTCTGTGTTTAATGACTTGCAGGTATAGGGTGTAGATAAAATGTCCTCTTGACTTCTTTCATCTGAAACTTTGATAAAAGTTCTAATAATAAAAGATCCTCAGGCGCCCGGATTTGGTACTCAGACAATAGCCATTTGTGGCCTTAATTGGAGGACTGGGTGGAAGGAGATGAACTTGATCACAGAGAGCTGAGGGCAGGTTCGTGTGACGACCAGTGATAAGAGCATATTGTAACCAGGATGATACTGACAACGTATGACCCGTGACATGAGGGGGAGGGCTCTTCTTCAGACTGTGGCCTGGATGTCGGTCATGATGTCATCTGACTAAACCTCTTTCTACCTGAATTCATTTTGCCACTGACAAGAGAGCACCTCTGGCTTTGGTCATCCCTAGAGCACTGTACTATGTGGGTTGATGATGATAGTTTTAATGAAATATGGGGACAATACTATTGTTGAGGGCCAATATTGCTCCAAGTCCCATAGGACTTTGAAGTAAAGACACACGGGAAGCCAAGAACACAAGACACGAAGTGATGTTAAAGATCCTTGAGGATTTACAGAGGAGATTTATGGTTTATGTCAAATTCTTCATGTTTCTACCTTCTATGGCCCCCTGGAACATATAGAAAAAAAATGCTTATGATGTACTAATCACTAACAGCCAAAACAACCATATCCTTTCCAAACCATATATCACAGCTCCTAGAAATAATTTCTAATTTCATACCTTGCTTTATTCAAAGGATACACATTCCTGTTTACTCAAATCCCCCAATGCCTCACCAGCATCAAGCATCTGCTTCTGACTAATAAAAAAAAGGATTTCTTCAAAGCCATCTTGCTTTCAAGACAGAGTTACCAAAATGAATAAAAAATAGGGGCCTTAGGAGTTGGCTCAGTGGGTAAGGGTACTTGCTGCTTTTAAGGATGACATGGATTTGGTTTCCAGCAGCCATTACGGTAGCTTAAACCATCTGTCACTTCAGTTGCAGAAGATCTGATGCCATCTCCTGGCTCTCTGGGCACCAGGTATGCACAACTTTCTTACCTGATTTTATTTTTATTTTAAGCAAATTAGCTAGCTAATTAAATTTGCAATTCTAAGGATCAAACCCAGGTCCTTGCACCTACTAGGCTAGGGCCTCACCAATTAGATGCACCTACACTTGTGATTTTACTCTTAATGTTTCAGACCAGAAGTTCTCAACCATCCTCATTCTGTGACCCTTTAATACAGTTCCTTGTGTTGTGCTGAACCCCAACTGTAATATTATTTCGTTGTTATGTCATAAGTGTAATTTGGTTACTGTTATGAATTGTAATGTAAATATCTGTGTTTTCTAATGTTCTTAAGAGGACCCTGTGAGACAGTATTTTGATCTCCCCAAAGGGGTAGTGACCCACTGGTTGAGAACCGGTTTTAGATAATATGTGCTTGATCTGAAGGTGTGTAATTGAAACACTTCACAATTTTAACTCCTTTCCCAACATACAGTGGTTATTTAAAGTGACACTAGACAATGTATTTGAAGGTTCTTTTCTGTTGTTGTTGTTTGGTTTTTTGTTGTTTGTTTTGTTTTGTCTGCTTTGTAGTTCAGTGAAAAAAATGTTGCTCACTTAGCATTAGCATATGATTTGGCTTAAGGTTTTTTTTTCAACAAATCAAGGAATTCAGAAAAAGAAAACATCCAGTAAAAGAAACAGAAACTACCTCGGTGGTAGACAGGCTTCAAGTAAGCAGGTAAGTAAATAAACAAATAATGAAAAGACATTCTTCAAGAATGACATCATGTAAGAAGTGTGTGATCAGAAACTACTACATACTGTGTTACATTTCTACAATTTCCAGAGATTTTCTAAAGGTTCAAGTTTAAGCACTCTATGCACATAAGTATGTCCCAAAGTGTAATGTTCTAATCACCAGAGCAACCCAGGGTGACTCCAAGTGGCTCTGTTCATCTGCATGTCCTAGAGTGGGCCATTTTCCATTGTAACCCCATTTTAATTGGGGTCATGTGGCATACATTCGCAATTCAGACATGTCACTCTGAGATGCTTTTCAGAGTTCTGCATAGAAGGTCTACTCTTATAAAACCGGTCATTAGGCTGGATTAGGTATCTTGTTATCATTAGTTCCCTCACAAGGTAGTCCTTCAAACTCAACTCAAAGTTTTTAAGGACCAGAAATTCATACCCTGCTGGGAATAGTTCTCTTCAGCATGATTCTCTCATAACTGACTGTATTGTGAAAATCTACTCATAGCTTCTCCAATGCCTTTTATAAGAAAAAGAGTAAAATTAGGAACAACAATATGCAGCAATGAAACTCTCTTTGGTAGTGCAGCTATGAAGTGTGCTAACTGGATTCATTCCCCTTTTTATAAAATGTAGGAAAGTATTTGAACCTTGAACACTTTAGACAGTTTGTCAAAGGTCTGTTTTGTATATTTCTTCTATCCATAAATGAATAAGTTATCTCAAGTATACTCTCATTTCCTTTGCTATACTGTGAAGTCATAATACAAATACCAAACCACAGGTATTTTTGTATAGAAAGGCAACACAAAGAAGAGAAAAGAACATTCCCCAAATGTGGTAGACTCTATAAGTAAAAGTGCTGTCGGGTAAGTAACTTCATTACAATTTATCAAAAGGAAGAAACACAAATGTTTGATTCTGAAGTCCAGTGAAAGTATGGTAAACTTCCAGAACATTCTTATTTCTATTTCTTATTCTTCATTTCTTCTTTCTAATCCAACTATTCAGTCTGGATTTCTTCAATTTTTGCTGTAGCCTTTTATAGCGTGCACATATATTTGTCCCCTTATATTCTAAGATATCTTTCTTAAAAGACTTCAACTTTTAATTTCTTTAATAGTCCGTCACAGGAGAATTTAAAGACAATCATTTGCCCTGAAGTGATCTACCACAGTAAAAGTACCCACAGTGACAGTAGAGAAGACAACAGGGATGGAATTCTACTTTGTTTGTGGCATTTGACAGAGATGTTTTGTCAGATGACAAGGCCCAAAGAGCAACAAAAAAAGCTAGATAGCTTGTCCATTAACCTGAAACAATGGAACACAACCATACTCATTAAATAAACTAAGGGTAATGCTTTCTTACAAATATTGATGAAAACTTTTGATAAAAATATAGCTCTTTTCTCTTTCATATTTTCCTAAAGCTTTAACTATGGAAAACAATACTATTAGCAGAACACATTGCTATGGAAAGGGGGAAGGCGTAGTCTTTGGCCTCATCTCACTTTTAAATTTTATTTTAAAAGCTAAGATTCTAATTGTAGCACTGGGGAGGCTGAGGATGATGGATAGGAAGTTAAGGCTAGCCTGGGCTATGAAGTGAGTTCTAAGCCAGTGGGGGGGTGATAGTATAAGGCCCTGTTTCTTTAATAAAATCATATGCACACATACTTATGCATGAAATTCAAATTTTGTGTTTCATGCACTTGTTCTTTGGAAAGGTTAAATAAGTGAAAAGCTTTAGGTTACTTGCCAGTCAGGTTTCAGTCAGAGGCCTTAGCCTTGAGCCAAATATTGAAATTCAACTATTCTAGGAAGGGTCATTGATTTTCTCATATATATGTGTATGTATATATGTATATGTGTACATATGTACATATATACATATACATATTTTTCTTTATGTAAAATGTGGGAGGGAAAAGGTGAAAATATTTTAAAGTCTGGAAAACAGCTTAAGTAAATTATAGTAATAAAAACCATCTCCAAAATAATTCTTCTCCAATTTTAATAGAAGGTAACAGTGATGATAACTTATTTTGTGAGAGTACATAAGCGAATGTAATCTGTTTTTTGTACAATTTTGATGATAATGTTTGCTAATTATACCCCCAAGTACCTGCAGTGCTGTTGAATATTCTTTTTACATACAATTGCTTTGGAGCAAAAGTACAAATTCTAAAATAAAGCATGGAGGACCTAAAAAGGTAAACAGAAAATAAAAATCATGTAGTAGTTTGTCATTTACAAGTTTTACATTCCTATGTGTGCCCTCCTTGCCTCCTAAACATTTTAATGACTAGATCAAATTTTGTGATAAAGCAGATCATTGTGTTCTCTTGTCCAGATTTTGTTATTTTGCTAATATTTTCAGAAATTGTTAACATTAAAGATTACAATATTTATGTGTTTATACATCTCTATTTACCAAGCAGTTGATTTTAAGATAGGTCCTTGTGAGAATGCCTACTGAGTCAAATATTTAATTCACATAATATTTAATAAAATCATGTAATTATAACAACAATAATGGCATAAAGAGAGTTAGAAATAAATATAGTACCTTTAGCAACTGTGCAGTTTTAAAGAACAGAGTTACTGGGTAACACCAGCTTCTAGGTACACCCATCCCAGAAACCAAAGGCAACCCTAAGTTCCCTCTATAGACATCTTTAAGTGGAGATTGGCTGGAGAGCTCTTCCTGGCAAATCTTATTGAAAACACATCACCTGCCATTTTAGGACAGCATACCTTCAAGAATCCAGTCTCATGAAGACAATAGATCTATAAAGTTGTGGTTCTCTAATCGATAAAAGTCCACCATAAAGTATTGACAACACAGAAGCAATAATGGAGTTGGTTAAAGGACATTTGACCCAGATTTTGTAAGCTGAATGGAATTTTGCCAACTAAAAAGGAAGAGATGCCTTCTAGAACCATGGACATTGGGATTCCACTGCATGAAGACAGGTTTGAAGAGGAAGACACTGTGAAATTTATCCTTTGGTGTGTCCCAAGAAGTTAGGTGGTTGTTACATTCAGGATAGATGCAAATGGAGTTTTATGAAGAGACAAAGAAATAAAAAAGTTATTTTAACCAGGGGTAGAAGCAGAGTCAAAGAATGAGGGAGACTGTGGAAGGTTTTCCAGGAAGAGATGACTTTTACACATATCTATCAGTGAACCTTATTTCATGTAGCACTTGGTGCGTGGACATTTTTTTTCTCTCTGGTCACATTAACACTATAGAAAATGAGGAGGTTCGTGGAATTTAATGGACTCTGAATTTCTTCATTCCGGGGAAAACTTGGAATTCAGATGTTGGACAGCATGGAAACTCGGCAAGTCAAAGCTGAATCTAGCATACTACAGGAAAAGAGATATCATCGCTGCCCTACTTTGGGTCCAGCAAGCAGAGTGATTTGTACAAAAGTAGCACATTCCCTAAAGAAGTAGGACACCTGGTAACCCTCATGTTATAATAGCAGAGAGGCTAGACATAGCTAGAGCCAGGTCAGTAGTTTCTTGATTTTAAGATTGCACAAAGCCCCTGTAGAAATGATGCAGACCCTTGTTAACTCAGGAAATCCTATTAACTATAATTACTGAACTCATGCAAGAATAGTGATAATATAATTGAGTCACTCAACCCTTTCTGTATTGCTTTATTTTAGAATGATTAAGCTTGCATCAAGTAGGGCTAGTACCTCCCACTTTTGCTGTCTAATTAGTGATGGCTGTAATAAAGCCTCCATAACTTTCTATATCTATGCCATGACCTCAGAGTTTTTCTTTTTTCTTGTGGAAATTTCTTGTGAGGACCTCAGAGTCTATGAAAAAAAAATGAAACAAGCCATGCATTCATCACACATGAATGATATGTAATATATGTATGTAAAGATGAATGATATAATAATGTTTGACACCTGGAACAGTTAAGAACTGTTGCATAGTCCTGAGTTCAATCCCCAGCAACCACATGGTGACTCAAAACCATCTGTAATGAGATCTGGTACCTTCTTCTGGTCTGTCTGAAGACAGCTACCCCATACTCACAAAAATAAAGGAATTAAAATTTTAAAAAAAGAGCCATTTCTTCCTACTCAGGACTGTTCTGTGAGTGAACTGTGGATGCAAGAATCTGGCGTCCTTTGGATACAGTTGAGTCTAACTCCTGCTGTCTATCAGCATGGTCTGGGGCATGGCTTGTGACCTCACCAAACTCCAAGTTTAACTGTATGGAAAATGGGTACAAAATACTTGATTTATGTCTTGTTTTGTTGTTGTTCTTTTTTTGTTTTGCTTTTTGTTTTCTTTCTATTGAGATAGAACAACAAAGGATGTTTTGTAAACTACAAATCACCAGCCAAGTTAAGAATAAATACTAAATGCAACTTCTGCATGGCACTAATTCCAGATCTTGTGAATTGAGTTACATAAACATAAACCGATTTGAAACACTTTATCAAAACACTTAAGCTCTTTCTTAATAGCAAATACTAAAGTGAGCCGTTAAGGTTTTGCTATGGATTTGTGGCATAACAGGAACTATCTAGACATGAATCAGTAGTGATCATATTGATCTATCAGCAGCAGCCACATCTCATAAGAACTTCCAAAGGCTTAAGAAAGTGCTTTAAAAAGTCTTTACTTAAGATATTACTCTTAAAAATGAAGCACACTATAGTGGAATATTTTGCAAGTCTATCTATTGTAAATTCCCTAGTGGAACTGAAAAGAAAACAAACCAGTTGGAAGACCAAGGCTTCGGTATTTTGAGTCTATTCTAACTTGAATAAATTCCAGCCAAAGTACTGACATCCAAGTGTATATAGTTCTATGGCTCCCTTAGGCTTTCTGGGTTTTGCTGGTTTGCTGTGTCTTAGGGCTCTTAATTAACTGATTGAGCATTCCCTCTGTCTCTAAATTTCCTTACAATATCAAATGTGCCTTGTGACCATCACCAGCTGCAAGCACAGCATCAATTAACTTACCAAAACAGAAGCTTTGGGGATTAATCCTTAATGACAGGGCTGCTCTCACAACTGATTATCAAGCAGCCAGAGGTAGAACTCGCTCCTTGGAAGATTTATCGCTGTAGAATGAATTACCTTGCTCTCTTATCTTTATGAAAGAAGGCCTTGTATGTAAGAAAAATGAAAATATCAACAGAGAGATAATGATTTAAAAAAAAAGGAAGGAAGGAAGGAACAGAAGAAGGAAGGAGGAGGGAGGGAAGGAAGGAAGAAAGGAGGGAAGGAAAGAAGAGAAAATAAAAAAGAAAAGAAAAGAAAAGAAAAGAAGGAAGGAGAAGGCCCATTGGTATTTTCATGGCTTCAGTTTTGAAACAATACCTTGGACAAATGTCATCTCTGATCTTTTGTAGAACCATTGAACGATTGTTAATGATTATATAGTCAACAGTTTCTACACGTGTCAGTCAAGTCAAGTGGGATGTTTATTCTTCCTAGTCTTTCTCCTTTCATTTTGTTTGACCAGATCACCAGAGTCTGGGTCTGGGTTATGAAGTTCTATAGAAGCTTTATTTGCCCAGATCTTCTTTCTATAAGCCTAGTCATGGCCAGCTTGATTCTCTTGTGATACGTCTCTGGTAATATATCTCCTATTGCCAAATTTTACTATCTAAACTACAAACACACTCACACATGTTTGTATGTATACCCTATATAGGCTTATGCCTTTTTCTATATCCAAATTTTACATATACATTCTTTCTTTAAAATTTCTCTATACACTTGAGCTACCAGTGAAACTCCTCCTATCTGTATGACTCTTATTCATAATGGTTATTTTCAGTTCCTTAACTTAATGGGTTTTTGTTTGGAATTTCTTGTAAACTCATGGATGCCCCAAATATGGAGGATGACTTCAAGGTGCTGTGTGCTTCTCACTGGGTGAGACAGCAGGTCTGGCTCTAAACAGATTGATACTGTCCTCTGAAACTTCTCGGGGCAAGTGCATGAATTAATTTGCTCTGCCAAGTAAGCTTCAGTTCATCTGATGTGCTCTCATGTGGAAGAATGCCTACATGCAAATGTCAGCATCGCTCTTAGGTATCAGGAGACAAACAGTGAAAGATGGAAGAGTGGAAAGTGTCGACATACTAATGGAGTCTATGTCCTTGAACTATCTGTTTATGAATCTTTTCTCTTAAGTTTTGTTGATAAACTAAGTCCACTTCAAATACAAGTGAACGGGAGAAATGGAATCTTGGGTTCTATACTCTGGTTTTCTAAGCTTTCTTTTTCCTTCTCTGTAAACATGACAAATTAACACAATTCCTTTGCCTGTGGGGCAATGGAGGTGATATCAGCAAAACAACTTACAATTTTATTTAGTTTAAAATAAACATTGCTAAAATATCCGGATCCCCTTGCCCAAATGCAAGTTTGTTTTGAGGTCACTTTAGGAGAAGAAAAAGCAGAGAGACTATGATTTATTAGTTATTTGTGCCATTGTTCCTCTTGACATTGAGTTATAAGGCTGTAGCTTTTGGACATGAGAAATTTATACACAACTGGTCATCTGTTTTGGTTGGGTCTTGCTTTTGCCAGATTTACCCATGCAGAGGTGCTCTTACCTATAAATCATCCATAGTAACTTCTCCACGAGTAAAAGGCCAATATCATGTCTGCTGAGACAGAGTCATGTCACAGTGGACATTTACCGTTTAATAAGCTCACCGTTAATATAATAATAACAGAACAAAAATATAACAATCACATTTTAAACTGAGACCTTGCGAGGCAAAAATGATTAGTTTCAATGCTAACAAATAGTTCAGCACTTTAGGATTGCCGTGTTCAATTTATAGTTGACAACACAGTTTAACTTTTTAACCCCAGAGTTGACCAGATAACTGTGCCCTGTGAGGCTGCTATTGGTATTTTGTAAGGATCTTTTTTTCCCTTTACATTCCCTTAGCACCTCTCTCCACAAACCACCAGGGATTTTCCTTCCGTTCCCCATTAGATGAGGCAATTTGCTCTCCCTTCCTATGTTAAGATCAAAACCAGAGATAATGACTTTCCATTGTCACGCTGGGGAAATGAAGCAAGCAAGACAATCTCAGCCTATAAACAATAGTGTATTAACTGCAGGGAGGAAGTCTCTGCAGCAAGAGCCCTGGATCCCAGGCTCACTGTGGATGAAAAATGCAGGACAAAGCAACAACTATTAAACATGCTTCAGCACTTTCCAGAAACAGCCTGTCTAGCCAGAAGGCCAAAAGAGGTAGAAAGAGGCGGGAAGAGGGGAAGAGGCAGTGCTCTTGAAATGAGTCACAAGTGAAACGGAGAGCTCCTGCCCTCTGGGGCAGTGAAGCCCACAGTATATAGAATCCAGCTGTCTTTGATGTTGGCCTAGCAGGGCTTTCTGTGGAGAAAAACTTAAAGCAAGACAAACAGAGGTTTCCTAAAGGGAGAGGCATTTGGGCTCCTAGCAATGGGCAGTGTTACCAGCACTACAGTAAAGCTGATTAATGGTTCTTCCTTGTAAATTTTGCCAAAATCCCCACAGTAGAACACACATACAAATTAGGAGCCATATCATCTGGGCTTTTTTCTCTCCCTTAGGTCTTTTTCTTCCCCCTTAGGTCTTCTGTGACCATGCATAGCGTGTAACCTGTGGGGTCGTGCCTTTTTGTTTAGATTTGTAGATGAAAGTCCGGACTTGGATGTGATTATTGTAAACATTTCTCACTGTCGATGTCTAGTAGCAAGCTCTCGAATCTTTCCTGCATTAAAATGGGCTTATCATAATTTTCCTCGTTTTGTAAATAACTTAACCATCATAGCCAGGCCTCGAAAAATCGTTTCATTTGTTCTCTTGGGAATAATTTCTATTAAGAAGTGTCTAAGATAGATTCTCAGTTTTGTGGGTAAAAGTAACCCTAACTGTGGTTTTAAATGCCTGGCCCTGGGGATATAGTTGGGATCTAGTTTGATTATGATAAGCTGTAGTCTGTAGCCAGGGCCCCTGTTAAAGCAGTGGGGGGAGATAGTGATGTCAGAGGCTCAGAATCTGCCCATCAGAGAAACTTCTTTCTGAGTTCATGGTCAGCACTGTGTAACTCAGGCACAGGAGACTGTGAACTCTTTCATTCTCTCTCCTTCATTCCATTTGCTGGTGTTCTGTTTTATGAATAAGTAAAATCTCAGAATAGCAGCAAGAGGCAGTATGTACTGAGCGTCAACAATGTGTAAATGACTGTGCCCTGTGTGCCTAACCTACCTCAGCTCATTGTTTCCTATGACAGTCTTGCAAGGTAAACATTGTGGCTAGGTTTTTATCACTGGAGGAATGAGAAACCGAGGCTTGGACCATTGCTCTGTTAGACAGCCAAGCCCATGACCACAACAGTCAGACATGTTTGCAGTTTGATCCCTGGCAATCTGAAGGACTACCCTCTTCTGTGCTTCCTGCTATGCTTGGCTCTCCCCTTGCCTGTTTGTTCCTCTATGCAAATGCCACTCTGTTGATCACTTTTAGTATTAAAGGCAAAACACAGAGGCTGTAACTTAAGATATCTTTCTTTTATCAAAAACTGACCCCTAGATTGTAAGTTAAATATAATCTGGAACCATGACAGGCCTCTGATTCTGACTAATCTAGAGGATGAGGCAGGGAGATCTCAAGTTCTAGCTTAGCAGACTTTATCTCAAAAGGACAAAGCCCTGGGCTAGGGCTGTAGCCTAGTGGTAGAGCCTACTTGCCAAGCACTACACATGGGACTCTAGGGTCAGTTCTGATTTTGCCCAGGTCTAAGAGTGATCTTGTTGGAATCCAGCTTCTAGGCGAAGACCTGAAATGATTGTGAAGCAATGAGGCATTGCTTCAGGGACTGGTCAGGAGATCACTAGTCTCCTATTTGGAAATCCTTGAGCCATGGTTATAACATTGCAAGAAGGAAATAGCATACGTGTATGCTATTGCTCCTATCAGGAAAATCTTCCCAGAAATGAAAAGGGGAAACCTCTTAGATCAGAAAATGAAATATGTAGGTCGGAGAACTACAGATATCAAAGTTATCTTGAAGTAATGGCTATGTGCTTTGCTATGCTTAATAAAGAACATGACCTAAGAACCATGACCTCTAGGGCCTATTCCCTGGACATTCAGTTACTCAACTTCACTGACCTTCTGTTTTTTCTTTTGTTTTGAATGAAATGTAAATGGTAATAGAAATACAATACTCCTTATACTATTGTTATAACTAAAAACGAACAGGGGTGTGAAAGTGATTTGTAATATATAAAAGCTTTAAATTGGTATCACAGTAGAGACTTGTCACATATATACTGAGTTAATGTAGTTTGTAATTTAAATAGGTTTTATCTTATCATTTGAGTCAAGCACATTTCTAGCAGGAAGCCCAACTTCATTTGATAAGAATAACATCTCTAAGAAATATAATTTTCACCAGGAAATTGTGCAAGACTCAGCTTAGGTGGTGTTGGCACTACACAGGAAGCAGCAGCCACTTAAAACACACACACACACACACACACACACACACACACACAATTCTAGGTAAGACAGGCTAACACAAAAGTTTAAGGTGAAAGGAAGGGTGGAAAAATGCATTTGAGAATCTTTGGCATTGGAGAGACTCTCAAAGAAAGAAGAAAGCACCTGGGAAGTTCCTGAGGCCCCGAGAGCTTCCGATGCAGTCTAAGGATTACCAGTTCTTCCTGTACAGTGATTCACATGCAAAGGAGACTCTTTCCCATAATTTGAGTCATGTTCTTCTGTGTTGAATCTGTTATCTTGTCTAGGTTTTCCAAAATTTATAAAGCTATAGGCATTAAAATGCCCTATCTCAGCCATATTTTCTAGGACTGAAAAACACCACATATGAGTTTATTGGCATCTCAAATCATCTTAATTTTTGTGTCTTAATTCCTTTAAAGAAGCTCGTGAGGCTACTGGAGAGAATAGTCAATTCTGAGTTATTCTGTGTTTCTAAGTGTTACCCCATTATTTCTCCTCTCCTCATGATGGAAATTCTCACCAGGCATAGCCTTCAATGACTCCCCAAAGTGGTTCCGGCTGATGGCTGATGGTTGAGCAATTTAACCACGGTGACATTTATAAAAGGTGCAGAAAATTGAAGTGACGTGCCAGGCTGTTCAGTTAATGTATACAGTATATCATCAATGCTAACAAATGTTCAAATAACTGACCACCATAGAGAGAAGCACAGGGACCTCAAATCAGGTCAATCCACAACCTGGTAGCCTTACTTCAACAACTTAGATTTAGCAAAAGAACAATGAATTCTTTCCAGACACTTGGTGGCAAGGAAAAAAAAAAAACCCTTAAAATTATTTATCTTGCTTTCCCTCGTCTGGAATTATTGGAATTCATGAACATTTGCTAATTAAGAGATTATGGGCTAATGCCTTTGTTTTCTGCATAGCGCTTTCTGTTCTCTGCTGATGAACATTGTATAGTTGATATCCCCTTTAGCAATGTAGTTTAGAGCAAAAAGACAGCCAGGCTGAGACAATGATAGTGTTCATACAACGACAGCAATAATAGAAACTCTTTCTAATTTTACTAATGAAAAGAGCACCCTAGGTTTTCTCAACAAAAAAGCAAATTTCCATTATTCCCAGTAAAAATTGGTTAATCCAGATTCTGGCCAGTAATTATCCAAATACAGAATATTCACTAAATTGCAAAATAAAATGTGGGTCAGAAGGAAATAAATGAAGAGGTTCCTCTAGCTCCATGTCCAATGCATTCATTTTTTTATTTTTGGCTTAGTTAAGTCATCTGAAGACTTAATAACCCAGAAAAGAAGACTAATAGCCCAGAAAAGGTTTACTCAGTCAAAAGGAAGCATATGACTTGGGTATTGAACTGGATTTTCTGTATGTGGACATCTATAAAACATTTTGATAATTAATTCACTATCAGACTGTTAGTGTCTCTTAGAGAACACATTGGGATACTGTCCTTACCACTAGTGTCTGTCACGTTTTTACCAGTGATTGAATGAAGTACAGGAGTGAATATTTAATCAAATCCTCATATATAAAAAATTGGGGGAAAGGTAAGTATGCATGATAAGTTAGAACTTCAAAATGCCCTTGATTGGCTGAAATGCCTGATCTTAAGCAAAAAAAGTAAGGGTTTACTCTCTTGATATAATAATGCATATTTTAATTAAAATATAATTGTCATTTCTACTTTCCCTTCCCTCCTTCCGACCCTCCACCGGTGCCCTCCATCTAGCTCCTCCCATCATCCCCCCTAAATTGATGGCAGATCAATGTACAGATGTATAACCACAACCTGCTGAGTCCATTTTTGTTGTTTATGTGTATATGATGTCAGGAATGCCAATAGACACACCATTGTGAAAGAGAGAGACACCTAGCCTCTTCCAAGAATGAGCCCCTTGATTGGTTACCAAACACAGACTACTTTGAGATCATATATATGTGATTTCATATATTCATACAACCACAACAAAAACATGGGAGATTAAGTGGGAGTAAACAAGGCCTGAAGGAACAGTTTTCAGAAGCATCATGTACTCAGAGAGAGCCTAGGAGACCTGAGATCACCCCAGGCTGTGAATGTGATAGGGAGTTTTCACTGTCTTCATACTTCATTGGAGCCTGTGGTATTATATGGCAATGAATAAAGCCAGTGTAGATAGGGATGCATTGTTAACAGTAGCAGTGGATTCAGACCCTGGATGCCATTGTCTACTTATACTTTGTAATGGGATGACCACACAGCTCAGATATTAGATTCTACTCCAACCTTCAATTTGGGTATCACTGACATTTAAAATAATCTTCAGAATATAGTAAGTAATTTTGGCCGAGTTACACACACACACACACACACACACACACACACACACACACACAC
>JANHMN010000010.1:65365048-65383470 GCA_030674055.1 Rhabdomys pumilio | reverse complement strand
ACACACACACACACACACACACACACACACACACACACACACACGATGTAAACTAACTATTCTATTTGAGAGTGAGTCTTTGGTTATCAGCAGGGCTAAGAAAAGACTTTTGACCTGTCTTTGCAAATATTTTTTTCTACTGCAAGAACTAGTACAGAAACAAGCACATTGAGGTTGGAAATAGAGACTTGTGGGCCTCATGAACAGAGAAGATGTATCAAAGGTTACAAGTATGGCTTAGAATAATTTAAATATAGTGCCCCCCCAAAATAACAGTACTACTTTATTAGTATCAGTAATTCCCAGGTGGCTGGAGAACAGATTTGGAGTGTGGATTCAAGTTGGCTATCCAGGAAGTAAATGAGGCAGAGTAAGGTGACACAGAATGAGGTATGCCATGAGGTATTCCCAAGAGTGTACAGGTGAAGACCTGGGTGCAGAGCTTAGCTGATGCTGTTTATATGTTTGAGTAAGACACACAGCTTAGGCACAAGCTGTTTGCAGAGGAAAGCTCATCTTTGGGGACTAATATACAGACAAGGGACCTGGTTCTTTATTAAAACCTTAAGATTCCAACAGTTTGGTTTTGTAAAAATGTCCAGTGAAATCACCCAGAAACCTAATAATTAATTTCAGCTTTTTTTTATAACTTCAATTTCAACAAACTGTTTCTAAAATATAACTTATATTTTATCAATGTTACAAATATCATTAATGGGAAACAACTGTAAAAATATACAGAAATAACACTGTGGAGAGAGCATAGCTTTGTATGTGGCAAAAGTAATAAAAGATAATTACTGGAATTAGAGAGATCAAAAGATAAATGATCAGCCTATGGGTGTGTATCCTTCCATGTCATCTAAATGACCCTGAACATCTTATGTAACTCCCTTTAATCCCATTGCCTCCTATAAATGAGGATAAGCACATCTGTCAGTGTGTTTGTGACGATTAAACATGAAAATTAACACTTTCACACTTTACAATTATTGATAAAACATCTCTGACGTACACAGTCTCATTTAATTTTCATGAGAGTCTCGTGAGTCAGTGAGCTCTGTTGTGGGTTTCATGACCTTCTGGTCTTGTTGAAGTAACTCTTTCCAAGGACACATACTGACTGATGAAACAAAAATAATATTGAATGTGCAACTCCCCATGCACAGTTACTTTGTGACCACCAGGTGTTCACACTAGGTGAGGAGGCATGGGCAACTATAAAAGCAACCAGATGGAGAGCTAGCATCATATCATGCTTGCTTTAAGTTGTTCTGAATCTTATCTGTTAGCCTGTTTGGCAGTACCCAGGGACACTATAGTTGTTCCTCTTCCTGCTAATGCAGAATACACACAAAGGAGGCTTACTAATTCCTAGTTATTAGGGAGTCTATAACACATTAAGGAGAAGGGAAACGGATCCACTGGGTTTCAAAATTCTTCTCTTTTTAATTTATTGCAAAATTTAGAGTCTCAAGTTCAAAGTGAAATGAGTGTTTCTGTGGAAATGTAGGAATGTAGGTTAGCAGGCTATCAGAACCCTGCCTTCCGCAGAGGAAAGAAAGTCATCAAAGAGATCTCAAAAGGCTCTGAATTCCCGCCTTGGAGATTCCTAAATGTCATGATCAAGTCTGAAAATAGAGAAAAGAATAGGATCTTGTCACAAATATTTAGAAGACAATTTAACTGAGCAGCTAATCTTATCTCTGATATGTGTGACTGACAAATATCTGGGTATCTGTAAATGTATTTGTCCCCGACTAATTTCCATGGGTTGTTTGGATGTTTGCATTCAGAAAACTAGATTCTTAAGCAAATCTCTATTCAATGACTTTAAGACTATCATGTTTCAATGCATACCTGATGAAAAGTGGTAGGAAGCCCCGTTCTGCTTTCTTCCTTTTTAGTTGAGTGATGTAATATGTCTGTCTACCCTCTAGTTTTCTAGGGTTTAGATAAGGTAAAGTATTTATAAATCTGTTAAATTAACACCATCAATAACTCATGGAAAACACGGCTAGTGTGGATCTCAGAGTGGGGTCAAGGTTAAAGGAACAGTTGCCACTCAGCAATCTCTCAGAAAATTCTTAGAACTTCATTTGAAGTTTAGATATCAGAGACAGGTACCCTAGCAATGAGTCCTGCTATTCTTCTTTTTCTCTTCTTGTTTGGTATCAGCATAGACCCTAAAGATGTTTTCTTTTCTTCTCAATGCAAAAATAAAAGGGAAAAGGCATTCCTTGCCCCATCTTATGTCATTTTCTGATTCTTCTAATTTTCTCCACAGAATAACTGGAAACAGGCGTAAGTCCATGGGTCTGTGTACAAGTCTGGATTGTCTTTAATTTACAGAAAAAAAAGGAAGGCTAAGAGGGAATTAAGATGTTTTAAAATTGCTTTTTTCCCAATAGAATCATTGTCAGTGAATAAAGGAAATGGTTAAAAGAGTTGGTATACTTTGTCATCTGCTCAACAGAAGTCACCTGTGTTTATGGAAAGGTGACATGGTACCTTGAAAATATTTGGTGGGCATTTGAACTGTACAAAATAAATGTTTAGGCATCAGACCCCTAAAGGTTATTGTTTGCTTGCAAGGCTTTTAAGTGAAAAGCCTGTCTCCTGTATCCCCATCTCCCTCTCCATGTACAGGGGCTCATTATGTAGCCCTGACTGGCCAAGAATTCACTGTTTGGCCCAGTCTGGGCTCAAATGTGAAGCATTTATCGGCTTCAACATGGTGGAATTAAAAGCAGAGGCCATTAAGTCTGGCTCATAGTTGTTTGTAATAAATCAGTAAGGTGTATTTTCTCCCAGAGAGCACGACTCTTACTGACTAGACAATTCTAACGAGTTTGAAATTTTCTATGTGAGACCCACCTCTTAAGAGCTATTTTTCCTAACTTATTTTGTTTCTGCATATTCAAATCACTTAATTCATTTATCAGTTATTGGGAAAATCATATCTGTGGGTAATGGTTCCATTAAATTCAATTTACAAAAATCTGAAATCATGTTATACACAATGGAAATCTTCCATGTTATTTTTCAAAGTATTTAAAACTAAGTTGACTTTTAAAGGTCTGGAATATGTTCCATATTAAAAAAAATTACCGGAAAGTTGTACATTTTTACTATACTTTTAGCAAGAGAAATGAAATTTTTTAAACACAAAATTGTGTTTTGTGCTAAGGGCATAGAGACTTTATAGTGGAAAAATACAAAGTAATTTTTAACTATTCATTTATTAGACTACTTACACTATGCTTATGTTATTTTTCTCCTAAACTCATAAGCAAATGCAGAAATTCCACAAGAAATAAATAACTTTCCCTTGGAAATGTCATTGTTTTACTGAACATGCAAAAAGAAAAAAATAATAATAATCTGACTTTCCAGAACCAATCATCCTCAAAGAAATGAATGTTATAACTCAGGGCTCAAATATAAAGCAATATTTGCTGCACTGGGCACACTCTTAGAAACAGGCAATCATGAATAATCCAATCCAATTAATGTATGGTTACCTGCTACAGAGGTGAAAGCCCAAAGGAAGTTTCTCATGGACTTGTTTCCCTGCATATTTTAAGAAATATACTTTCATGACATAGGAAAGTAACTTATTCAACGGACATGTCAGGAAGACACACACGTTTTTGAGTTCTGGTGTCAGGGTAGTTTGAGGAATAAGCGTAAGACAATTCACTGACAATTCATTGTTTCTAAGCACCTACCCTGTATGGGAGCAGGGCTCCTTCCTGGCTTATCTCTAGTCTTCATAAGGTCTGTACCAACTGGGAAGGAGGTTGCACTACTTTACTTTCATGTTAAATGATGAATTTATTAACAGCATGGAATAAATGTGTACATTAATGCCCGTGACTGTTCTACTCAGCTTCATCTTTGCAGTGGTCTAACAAGATTGTCAGAGAAAGAGAAAGAGCATCATTGTCATCACCATCTTTTCTTTATCCCTTTGCCATAAGTTGCAACCTCAGACTCCCAAGAAAAAGCTCACTGCGCTGGATGCATGCCATCTCAGTGGCTCTGTGTCGAGTTTGATATCTTCAACCTTTCATGAAGATGAAGGATTCTATGAATACAGCACTTGACCAATGACAACCCTTTCTAGCAAAGCTACTCATTCTCCTGTTTCAGCAGCATATACCAGATGCTGAGTCCTGAAGGCTGATTTGGGATATTTATGGGGATTCTCATGGTTTTCCCACAGACTTGGAGGAGGACATAACAAACATGATGGTTTCTTCAGTTCTAGGTCACTAGAGGATCACCTAGGAAAGCCATTATGTAAAAAATCAGGTTGTGATAATCTTAGCTTAATCTTTAACTTCTACAAGAAAAACTGAAAAGGCAAGCAGACTTTGAAATATTTTAGTAGATACTGAATGGTTGAGAGTGGAGCCATTGTGTAAATCAAAGGAATGTTTATTTTATGCATTTCATATCATAGCTTAGAAAAGAGTTGTTTATGATTTTGGAAAAATCACATCGCCTAAGGCAATACCGTTTGGAGAATTTGAGTCACCTAGACAATACACTTATATTTATATAAGATTACAGTTGTCCAATGAAGATGTATAGTTTTTAATATAGTACACTATCTAATTTGAATGTTTAGTTATATAGCAGATTAAAATATCATCTATTTGTTTGCTCCATATGTTTAAAAATTAGGTTAGCTCCATGATAACTCCTTCCCTCATTTGTAACTTTTATATTTGTCTTGGATTAATTGTTAATGTTTTAATATTTCCCTCTTTCGCTTTAATACACAAACAAATAAGGTCTGTCATTATCGGCTTTTGTACTTTTAGCTACTTTTTAAAGAGGATATTTTATACACAGATATGCTTATATATGTGTGCACATATGTGTGTGTGCTTTATGATTTTGTAGTATATCATAGACAAAATGAATACAATCTTGTATCTACACTTATTCACTTTAAAAAGACATCTGATTATTTGATAAAGCTCTTATTGAAAAATATATTTTAAATACATTATAGATCAATTTTTTATTTATATAACAATCTTAACATTGCAGATGCATATTGCATTTAATAAGGCATGTGGGTACATTCACTTACCTAAGAATTCTCACTTTAAGACAAGAAAAAAGCATGTTATAAAATAGTTGTGATTCAGGAGAATTGGGTCTAATAGGATTGGATAGCCATGATTGTAAGAAAAACTATACAAGTGTAACTAATGTACCTTCTCCCATGTTAGCTAATAGTGAAGAAAATAGATCTGGGTATGCTTTGAAAAGTTTAAAAATGATCTGAATTCCATTTCAGTATTGCAAAGTTAATCCAAGGTTCCAAATAACTGGGTCTTGTAGAAGGAAAGAACCCTAAATGCAAATGCATACTTGTTAATGTTTAAGGCTTTGGAGTATATAAACTGTAATCAGGAGGAGCTTGCCCTCACGTAGCTTCTATCGTAACAGAGGGGGAAGCCAAGCAGTTCTAGTCTGACATATGTTCAATGTCCATAGTGAGAAAAGTATGGATAACTGATTGGTAGGTGGGCAAGAACAGGTCTTCGTAACCAGAAAGCAGGGCCATTTAGACAGTAGATATTCACTTTTCTTCTGGAATTCCCAGTGAATGTCCATAAAATTAAGTAGAGAAACATCCCAGGTTGTTCTTAGTGTGTAAGCAAGGAAACACCAGCCAGACTCCTGTAAAATGTTGCCATGTTTATAATTCAGACTTCTTTGTCAGGGCATAACATGAGGTCTCTTTTATAGAATGCTATTTTGAAATACATGTACTGAATTATTAAGACCATTAGTTTCTAAAAAAAAAAAAAAAAAAAAAAACACAAGCAAACACTATTTCTTCACGGGCTGGACTAAACTGTGTATAATGATTTTTACGTATTGTAAATGTGGAATCTTCGTATGTAGGGCCAAATTTCCACAACAGACAGTCCAAATCAGAGTTTTTGACTATTCCAAATCAAAGCTCCATCATGCCTCCCCAAATCAAAAAATTGTAATTTGATACTTGAAAGAAGTAGCTCATAAAAAATGAGTGTAGACAGTCGGTCATAACCATCCAATTGATCATCCTAGCTGTCACCGAGCACTTCGCGCTTAGTGTGCTTGGAGGGTCTTAAGTACTAAGCTCCATTAGTGAACAAGTGTCTCTTGAATGCACTATTAACATCCTACTGAGACAGTTTCTGCTGCTGGGAAATCTTCCACTTGTTAAGATTCTTATTCTACCTCATTTCCTCTGTTGTATGAGGTCGTCATGAACAGATGATTTCTGTTGGTGGATATTTACAGACCCAGGAGAAGTAAATTTCATTATGTGAGATGTACCTATAATCCCTAGACTCTTTCTTTTTGGATTCCACTCTGACCCTTCTCATGGCAACTCACTAGTTCTCCTTGAACTCACCAGGGATGGTTCTGATAGACTCCCATATGGAGGTCTAAAGGACAGGGGTGGAACAATGGCAAAGAAGAGTTACCCTAAGCTTGAGGAGACCTTGATGAGAATTAGGGTCTCATGAAGCACTATGTTTAGTGTTACAGTGGTTCAGACTGTGATGTGAATTCTACAGTTAGATCCTGTAGGTTTACTGCTATTACAGGTATGTGACCTTAGGCTAGTAACTGAGCCTCCATATACTTTGGTTTAGAGAATAATAGTGAAGTGAGAAAAATCCAGGTACCCACCCCACAGATTTGATGGCAGCGAGGCGTAAGTAAAGTTAGGAAATCAAATCACTTGGAACAGTATCTGGCTCACAGTAAGCACTCATGAGATGTTAGATTTTATTATTATTCAGCGAGGTACAGGATAACCATCTGTCAACAGATGAAGAGTACTTACATAAATATGTGCTAACCTAACCATATGTATATAGGCCATCCCTAATTTAATTTTTTTTAAATACTCCAAGTTTGTACCATATGCTCAAGTTAGGATTCAAGAGGTTTAGAACTTTACCTCTTGTCAGCTGTAAAACCTTTGTTCCGTCTGCATATATTTGCTAAGAATCTAGTGTACCATAGGCAGTGCCCTGCTCTTTGGCAGTCTGTGGGAGGCATAATCAAATGGTTTCTGTGTTCCTACTGCTTTAATCAATACTTTAACCACTGGGAGCCTCGATTTGCTTATCTCTGAGCTGGGGATAATAATGTGACCTCCTAAGGTTCTTGGAAGGATGAAATGAGTCCTAAATCTCGGAAGGTTCTAGAACACCAAATTACAACTGAATAAATGCTGGTTCCCTTTCCTTCTTGCTGTACAAGCCGCCTTCCGCAGACTCTTGCTAATAATCAATACTAGTTATACTGCTGTTGATTTAAGTTCAGCTCTGTTGAAAGATATTTAGTGTTCCAGGCAGGACTCTGTTAATTAACCTGATGATGGTGCCCAGGTTTAATGAATCCAGCCAAAATGCAATAGAGGGGCAGTATTCTTTGCAATGTAAATTACATCCTTGGTTTTATTATTATTTTTTTTATTTTATTTATTATTTATTTTTTTTGTATTGTGAACTCTCCTAATTCACACTTCCAGTAAAGGATTTATGATGTACATTTTCATACTTTTCAGATAAACCTCTTCTTTTCTCAGGACTCAGAATGAAAATGATCCCTTGGAAGTTGTTAATGAGGCATATAATTCCTCCAGAGCCTGCTGATGTTTTCTACCAAAACACCACTCAAGGCTTTCTACTTTTTTATCTCTAGTTCTTGACTCTCAGCATACTGCATTGAGGGTTCTTATTTGATCTAACCCTGTACACAAAGCTCTTTGCCTCCACTTTTTTTTCTGGCCTTTTGATGTGTCTTTACCCAGAAGCCAGAAGGAGGCTATTACCTCTCTGTGTAAAGCCTTCCTAAACTCCCATAGTCCTCGTGACAAAGTTCTTTCTCCAGACATAATAAGGACGCTACCCAATAAAACAATAATGAGCCATGTGTCTAACTTTACCTTTACATTCCCTTGGCATTAAAAAAAGATACAAATGTACATTACAATAATCTTAATGATACATATTAATCAATACAATATATTTCAAACAGCACTTAAACATGGAAACAATGTGCCAAGTCACTACTGAGGTAGGTTATCTTTTTCAGGAAGTCACAGAGACAGTGTGTGTTTTATATTCACAGAAATTTCATTTTGAATCTTGAATTTCATGTGCCTGATGGTACATATGTAGATTACCCCCTTGTACACTGTCAAGATTTTCTTGTCGGTTCATAGCTTTAGAGTCACATTAACCTTTCTCACGTTCCTTCTGTCTCTGTTGTTCAAAAGCTGCCCCAGTCCCTCCCATCCCCATCTCTTTGCCCTGTAGTAGTTCATTTGCTTCTTGGTTGCACAGTATGTCTTGCTACGTAAAGCCTTCCCATGGCCCTGTCTTTGTGTGGTTCTTTTGTCAAGGTTGTAGAAGCACACCCTTCCTTCAGAACACATCCTTCAGTTTTCATTGTTAATTCATCAATGTGGTTATTTTCTAAGGCCCTGGCTGCCTATTAAACAAAGGACCCCATGAAAGTAGGAGGCCTTGCTTGGTTTTATTCAAGCTTCTCTTCTGAGAGGTCTCCGGGATACTACCTGGGCCATTGTAGGAGATGCTCAGCAAACGTGAATGACTGTGCACTTCAACCACATGGTACCCACCTGAAATGGTTTTATCTATCATCGATCCAGGTCTCACAGATCAAAGTGAGTGAATATACTGAAGCAGGGCCAGGTTTCCCATGGGATTCTCTTCCTCCAACTTTCTCATTCTTTCCATGGTATTGTAATGAGGAAGAAAATAATTTTTTTTTGAAATCTCTGATATTTATGCTTCTGTTTATGTTCACAAGTACCTGAATCTATAGTGCTGCTTTTTTTTTAAGCTGTCACTGTACCTGTGAAAATATGCTCTGTGGGAGCTACAGATAGACATCTCTGCAGTCACATTTTTTTTAAAAGATGTATTTAAATGTGGGCACAATGTAGTAGGTGTTTCTTTTAACACTCTGCCCAGATTTTAACTTTAAAACTTATATGCATTTAAGAAATGCTGAAAAAGTCCAGGCAGTTAATGAAATTTCCTCAGATGAATAAGGAATGAATGAGTAGGCAAGTTGAGTATCTTCACATGCAAGCTTTTCTCAGCCTTCCTTGGGTTTCTTCATGCATATCCAAGGTGAAGGCTAGGCTGCCAGCTGCAGGCCTTTCATTTTATAAACTTAAATTATTTGGCATTCATGGAGAAAAAAAAATTGATGGTTTCTTTTTTATTTCCATTCATACAAACCTGTCTTATACCTGGTCACAGAAGGGAACTATGTCTAATAATACAGGTTCATCTGCCGATCAGTGTAAAATTCTTTAATGTTGGGAAACAGAGACAGGAAGCAAGGAAGAAAACATTCAGTTAAACTTTCCTAAAAAAAAAAGAGAGGAAAAGAAAAGAAAAGAAAAGAAAAGAAAGGAACAGCGGAGAACACTAGGGAAATGCCTACCACCTAGTCCAAGAGGCTGAGACTATTTGGGTATTTGAGCAGCATGCCGTATCAATTTAGCACTTTAAGATATGCTCACTATTGATATGAGAAACATATTTCACTAAGCACAGGAATATTTTTCTGAAGAATTTGTACAACTGTCACAATGACATTTCAAAGGCACGTGGCTATCAGAGACAGACACTTTACAGGTTCCTTGTTTCGTAGAGTCAAGAGCTCTTTCTCATGGGCCTTGTGCTCAGCATACCTATATTCATGAGCTTTCCCGTTGCTCCGTTCTGCAGACTTGGCTTGCTGACTGAGTGCGCTTTGTTGTAATTATGGCCTGAAGATGTGCCACATGCCTCTGTTTACAGTAGAACAAGATGGCCGGTGACAAGAAGCAGAGAAGACACGGCATGTGCCCTGTCATTGTTTTGTATGGGTGAGACTTGCGAAGATGGGAGGTTCTGTGTCTCTATAATTTACCAGGATGGTAACCACCCTTGTCTCACCCTGCTTTCTCTTGACAATAACTAGGATGTGGAAGTTGGAAAAGGAGGCGGATCCAGAAGAAAGCACTGCTCTCTCACAGCTGTGCTTTCCTCTTGCTTAACCTGTACACCTTTCTCTCTGCTGAGCCGTGACTAATTTGTAAAGCAACTTACGGTTCTTTTAAGAGCATCCAACTTATCTTTGAAAGATACATTTGAAATGTCTCAATAGTTGAAAATATTTAGGGATACCCATTCACTTTCCTCAAAGGTATTATCTATGTGTTTTAGGTGTGCAAGTAGCTTAGAAAATCTGAACTACATTTGATATGGTCTTTGAGAACAAGATTTGTTTCTTCTTTGATTTAATCTGTCACTGGCTCATAAACCTGAGTCCTATTGATATGACAGTAGATGCTGAGATCAGATTAAGGACCTGGAAACCTTGATCTAAAGATCATAGGGTGTACTCGAGCAGTGGCAGGAGTGTCACGTTAGATATCTGTAAAATGATGCACAGTCCAGACTAAAGTGGGATAAAGGTCACTTACAGATTCCTAGAAAAGGAACCATCTCAACTGCATACAGTGGGAGGAAGGACAGAGTGTCCAAAAAAGTCAGCACGTGAGCCATCAGTGACTGTGTCCTTAGGCACTCAGCAGAGTGTCTTGCATATTGCAGGCCCAATACATGTTTATGACAAAAGCAGCCAAAGGGCAAAGAAAAGCACCAGGCTTCTTTAACAGATGTCACCCCATGGCTCCGCAGAACCCAGTGAAATGTTAATAATTTAGCAGCACTTATAGATTGGAGTACATACTGTTGTTGAACAGCAAATGATACCAGAAAGAGGCAAAAGCAAATACCAAAGAAACAGACCTACTGGGGACCACTAGTGGAGTTTGTAGTGACATTTAAGTGATGACCTAGAGCAAGACATAGATGCTTATTGTTGACCCACATCATGAATTAGTTGGATTCTAGCTCCTGTTGGGACCTGACTCCTGAGTAAAGCGATACAGAAACCAGGATGCCCACAGGAATAGCAGGAGTTCATGCTTTCATCTATTGAAGAATGAGGATTGGTGTAAAGATCAGAATGATGTTTATGAGAAGGTTCTCTGATCATCTTAAGGTTTTGTTTTTTTTTTAATGGCATCACACAAGTGTTGCCTCTTATACTTCTGATCATGGGCTGGACCATGATGGGGGTGGGGAGGAGGAAAAGAAGAAGAAAAAGGAGGAGGAGGAAGAGATTCTGTAGCCAAATTATAGTAGAAGACTTTCATGAGCTCTCCTTACATTGAAGCACTTGTGAGAGCCTGAAATGCTACGGCTTAGTTACCTTTATCTAATCCAGGACTTCGTGTGCATGTGCAGTTGTGAACAGAACACTTTTATCAGGAAGTATACAGTTTATTATAGGTAACACTCTTTATGACCTTTTCATCCCTGTTCTTTATGCCACATTTGCCCAATTTTAATATTTTCTAGGAATGTTCTCAGGCACAATTTGAATGACAGTGTATGCTGCTGAGGCCCTAAATATTCTGTACAAAGGTCAGAGATAATGACACTTCCTATCTTTTTATAAAATTCTCTTTCTGACTTCTACTGTTATTTAAGGTTCATGGGGCTTACAAAACCATGAGTGCTACAATTTAGGAAAAATAAAAGTTATGTATACAGTGTCCCTAGGAATCATGAGATATAAATTGATAGAAAAGCCAGCTTCTCCTCCCTCTACCCCACAGTCTCCTCACACTTGCCTTTGGCGTCTGCCAAAGCAGTAATCAAAGACTGATGTGAGAAGCTTGAAGCTTTCTAGGGATTTTACCCCTTTAACACATATACCACATCTACCCTTATTCAGTCCCAGAGCATGTGTGAGCACCACTGGGTGGGATATTGATAGGGTCTAATTTAAAGGAAAGTGCATGGAGCTTACAGAATGCTGTGGGCCAAGTGCAGGAATTTAAGGGAGGATACATATAGCCTGAAAATGTATAACTACCTCATTCAAAATAATGTCAGCGCAAGCTGTGGTGAGAGACTTTCTCATTAACCAGACTAGTAAACACTCAGCAGTTTGATAATGCTGTCTGCTAAAGAGATGGCAGAAAACAAGAACCATCATACTTATCTAAGGAGGCCCACAGTGGTATGACCCTTAGAAGGGGGACCTGGAAATATTTAACAGGATCTGAGATGTGTTTATCTCTTGACCTAGCAACTCCATTTCTGAGGCTCTGACCTATAAAAACACTTGCGCAAGAAAGAAATGTCTTGTATAAAAGGTTATACAGCTGTGTTGTTCTCAGTTATTCAACCACTTCCGAACTGTGTAACTTGTCACTAACAGGAAATACTTATTAAATATCTACCACTTTCTTTCTCTGAGTCAAGAAGGGATTTAAAGGCAGTGAGATGATTGGTCCTCTTTTAATGACACCCCCCCACCTCCAAAGGTATTTCTTTTATTGGAGGGCACACAGGCAGTATCCTTGTGCCTGTGCTATAAGATTTATCACCATCAGCAAGCAGTGGGCGGGGCGGGGGGGGGAATGCAGCAACAGCTCCAGAGCTGTACCGAAGGAGCTGTTCCGCAGAGATCCATAGGGAACAGGCAGAAAGGCAGCAGGGCAATATTAAGGGACAGAGTGCATCTGAATTGCACTTCTCGAATTGATTCTCGGGTTTGGAGCTGCACCCTGTCTACAGCTTACCACAGCTGGGGACTCTTCTCACAATTTGGAGCACAAAGAAATGTTTTCCTATTGATAATAGTAGGATACTGGACTCCTGGATGTTAGCGATGTTATAATGAGGCTTGAAAGGAGGGTGGTAGAGGTGAAAGCTATTTAATAATAGATTAGAGCCACTTTCCTTAATGAAAAATCAACAGGCCTTGAAAAGCCTGTGAAGAAGAGAAAGGAATTCCAGATGAGGCCAGGTGATGAAGCTGAATGTCAGACAGACCTGTGGCCACCCGCAGCGTGGGCTGCAGGAGGGGCGTTTCTTTGCTTTTCTCCGTAGTTGTCAAGACATTGTCTCTCTGGACGTTCAATGACAATCTATGTGACAGTAAGCACGTATTTGGGAAAGGAAAAATTTAAGCTATGAGACAGACAGACAGAAGACAGATAGATGATTGATAAATATTAGATAGATGATAGATAGATGCATAGATACATATAGATACATAGGTGATACATAGATACATAGATGATATAGATAAAAATCCCACTGCCAGGTTTACTCTCCTCTCTCACACATAACTTCACAGTTAATGGCTAAAGTTACAGTTGATGAAGGAGTAAAGTAGACATCTAATGCTAAAATATAGGTTTGAGACATCCAGCTCTTGGAAAAGGAAGAGGTAAAACCTCGAAATAAGACCAGGGTGTAGCCTTTCCTCCAATGGGCTTTACAACCTCCCTGCTTTTAACACCCTCCCTGGTTTCTCACCTATGGGTCAGATAAACCACAAAGACTTGGAAAGCTCTCATTTAATAAAAATGTGCCTATAACTAGAAGTAGGTACCAGGCCACCTATATCTAACAGGCTTAAAATTTTAATATTTTTAATAACTTGATTTATATTAACTTAAAGCAGTGCTCCACAGGCTCTTACAGCAGACAGATTGTTTGAAGGGGGAAAAAAAAAAGCAACACTTTTGTCCAACTAAAATACTTTTCAAAAGTGCTGAGTAGGCCAAATCTTGGAAACTTAAGTCCTAAATATACATGGAAGTTACCTTAAAAGGTCGTTTGACTCATTCTTTGCTCATAGCCAAAATTATATCCAGACCTTTGGAGAACAAAATGTGTGCTATATTCTTTATAATCTCTAGGAAATTAAATTCCACACCCATTTTTGGTAATGAGCTCCGATGACTCACAGGCTTCTTGGAATTCCCAAAGATTATAGAGTGGGAAAACCAACCGTCCCTTGGCTGTGTCACAGAAGGAACCCCATTCCTGGTGGACAGAGTCACCTGGGAAAGCAAAGAAGAGCCCTTTGAGATTCTGAAACCCAAGACCCCTACACCCATCAGTAACTTACTTCTAGCTAGGTCTGCAGAATGTTGTTTCCATAGGATGCCTTCTGCCTCACTGACTTCAATTTGTAAATGAATGTTCTTGGATTAAAGTGTTCACACTATGCACTGGTAACCAACCCCAGCACATCTACATTTTTCTTCCCTGAGATGCCCTTATAGGAAATTACAAAATAAGACAAACAAAACCCAGAAACAAGTGTTGATCCTCCCATTTCTAAGGGACTAACCTGTAACATAGCCACATGCAATTGTGATTAGGTTGATTTAAGCAGTGTGTGTGTGTGTGTGTGTGTGTGTGTGTGTGTGTGTGTGTTATACACCTTTGCGGTTTCCTGATGCTAAATTCTGTGCCCCTTGAATTAATCCTAATTAACTTAAAATACCTATATGTTCTGTTTTACACAGCACGAGGTAGGCTGCACTAACCCCCCTTCATTTGAATTGATGATACAGAAGACAGTATTAAGAACAGTTGGCTTCTTGTTGTAGTATAAGCTTTTCTTCAATTTTTTGTTTGAATTTTTTTCTTCTAGTGATACCGACAACCTCAAGTTCTTAGGCAAGTTAACCTGCAGACCTCAGTCTGAGATCTTCACTGTTTCAATCAATGTCCTTCCTCCCTGATGCCTGATTTTTTTTAATGAGAAAGGCACAGGGTTTAGTGTGTGTAGAGACTTGTTTGTGACTCTTAGGTCTGTCCCCATAGAAACTGGACTACTGTAGTTTTTCCCAGCTTTTTGTTGAAGGCACTATTTTGGGTAGATCTATTTACTCTGATCTCACACACTGCTAATAATAAATCCTATATTTGAACTTTAAGATACTAAAGTCATCTCAACAAACAAAAGTCCTGGGCAGCTCAGAAAGTAACTGTGGGTGTCAGGGCAGTGCAGTAAGGCATCTGGGACAGGTTTGCCCTCTGTCTAAGGATTTCCTATCACAAACATCATCTTTCACATTCTCCATCTCCTATACTCTCTCTGAACAAGGAACTAGGGAAAAGGGAGGAAAGGGGAAGATGAGGATCCTGTGCTATTCCATTCTCATATTCATGTACTCAATGGTCATTTGTGTGTTACTCTGCTAGAAGGAAAAGTTACTTTTATTCTCTCTCTCATATAGGTAAGAGTCTCTGACATGAGTCATGGGTACACGACTTATGAACTAGATATAAAGCATGATGAGGCGTCCCATTCCCAGAGTAAAATCTGGTTATAATGTTCTAACCTGAGATTGTCTTAATGTTTCTACTATCCTTGCTATAAGCTGGGATAATGTTGAGTATGGGGTCTTATGTACAGTGGATATGGACTTGGCTATGGCTCAGACAGTTGGCATTGCTCTTCAGCTCTCCCATATAATTGCCTATGCCCTCTGACATGTCACACAACCTCTTGATGCCTTAATCTCAGCATCTGGAAAATGGCAAAAGAAATGACATCTTCCTTCCTGGACTACCCATCTGGCTCATTATGGTTACTCAAAAATGATAGCTTGTAAGTCATACTATAATATACCACTAGTAAATTCTTTGACATATTAATTTATAGTGTCTTTCACCTTAATACAATGGGAGCTGCAACATGTGTAAAATCATAAGTGGAGTGAATGAATGTCATACCAGATGCTAATATGGAGCAATACTACAGCTTTGCCAAGAAATTCCTTGTCTACTTGCTTTTTTTGTACAGGGGACTAGAGCCTTGTGTAGCTTTTGTAAACATAATTAATGAAAATAGAGACATGGCATGACATGATTCATGATATAGCTTTTAAAGAACTTTAGGTTGTTGAGATAAAATATATTTTTAAAAGACTAATACGAATATGGTACATAGAATATGTAAGTCCAATATTCTAATGAGGAAGGAATCAAATTACAGCAAAAAGATGGCCATTTTATGAGTCAAAGAAAACTCTGTAGTCCAAAATAGGGACCCAAATTCTAGTTGCACATATTCAATGTTCTGAGAAACTATTTTTTTTCATTAAAAGTGGCATTCCAATATAATAATGATACTGTTATTAAGATTTTCCTCAGGGAAACATGAGCTGTGTAATCATAGATAGGTGTTAGGTTTTGTTTTGTGACCTCAAACAATTTTGATTTACAAATTATTCTCAAATATCAAGGGAACTATGTAATCCTAACATAAAAGCATGTTTTCCTTTTGGAATTTGGTTTATTTTTTAGTTGCATTTTGGACTATTGTCATAGAAAGAGCTTTCTTAAATAGGCCATGTTGGTTGATGACAAATAACTCACTCTAATGTGTCTTCTGTACTGGAATTTGTACTAAGCATGTTTAATGCATTGACCTTGTCAATATCATAATACTAGGTCTGTCTACCTCATTCCATGACCTCTGTTCCTCGCAGTAGATGCTAACATCACTCCTATTCTAAAGAGAATTCAGCTGAAGTAGGAAGAGAAACTCAGACAAGTCAGGAGTAGCTAAGAAGAGACAATAAACTTGTTTTTTAAAAAACAATTGCATCAATATCCAAAGGTTTAGAAGTGATTTCTTTTATGTTATTAATCTGGCCCATCATGGAAGCTAGTCTAGGGCTAGGGAGATGCTCAGTGGGTGAATGTATTTGAAGCAAGAGCATGAGGAACTGAGATGAGATCCAGGCACCTGTGTTAAAAGACATATACAGTATGGCTGCATACACCTGTGCCCCAGCACTGTGGGAGCTCAGGACAGAAGGATCCGTGGACTTGCTTGCTGCTAGCCTACCTCTGCGTTCAGTGACTCTGTCGCCAAGGTATCAGGCAAAGAGCGATAGAGTGGGCTTCTTCTGTTGGGCCTCACTTCTCTGTGTGTATACACATGCATGCGTGAGCACGCACATGACAAAAACACCTAATCAGTGTTATGCCTAAGTAAAAGGAAATTCTTGTATTATTAAAACTAAACCATATTCTTATTGACTCTGTGTAACAGGCTCAGTGAAGCTGGGCTTATGTTTTTTTACAATTTTGGAAACTGTGACATTTACTGCCAAGGATAAAGCTGGCATTGCATGCATGCTGTGGTTCTCTAGGCTGTGACTGTCCTCACTGCTCTATGACTTGACATATAGGCACAGGCCCTGAAGTGGGGTGAAGAGAGCATGTATGCTTCTAACAGATTTTTTTCTTTTACAATTAAACGTATAGATTGAAAGAAGCAAGGTGCAGCCTTTTACTTACATAAGAAGTGCGGTTTTAACATTTACTGCAAATAACAACTTGATACAGCATTCTTATCTTAATACTATTCTTATTCTTGGTGTAAAGCCAATATACAGAAGGATGGGTTCTGTATGAAAAATTTGATCAAATGATAGCATGTACTTTGGCCATATTTCTTTTCTCTTCCTTCTCTTCCTCCTCCTCTACCTTCTCCTCTTCCTCCTTCTCTTCCTCTTCTTCTTCCTTCCCTCATCCTCCTCCTCCTTCCCCCTCATATCCCTCTGTCCCTCCTCTTCTGCTTCTCTTTCTAAAATACTATCTTTAGAGTGTCACCATTTTTCAGCGATCTTGTCCCTTCCTGAAAAATCTTGGTTGACATTCAAGATCATTCATGTATTTGTATTAACACTTACATACCATCTCCTACAGGGTTCACACCCACAGACTTCCTGTTACTTTACTAAGTGTTCCATATGCATTATCTCCATAATGGGCTCTAAGTATCCAATGAGGTGTCCACTAAGACTCAAGAAATGGGTGTATCAAATTCTACCATATCTAAAGCAGCTCTTGATCTGTAATCCTTCCCTCCCCAACTTCAGTCTTCTGCCAAGGCTTCTGGTTTGGGTTACCTTCATTACCATCCATAGGGTTGCTTGAGTCCCAAATCTATCAATCTTACATGATTCTCTCTCTCAGCAAGTGGCTGTTTGCCCATCCCTTTCTACCTTGACAGCCTGCCCCGACTCTAGATCTTGTTCCCATGTTCTCATATGGACTGCAATGAAACTTCCTCATGTAGCCTTCACTGTGGATTTTACACAGCCCCTGGAATGAGCCTCTAAGCAAAATCTTCATACTATCCACCTGAGAGAACTCCAGTAGATTTCTTTCATGCTTCTTAAAAAGTATGAAGTACTGTGTCCAACAGGCTCCATGTGATGAAGTTCTGGTTACATCTTCATGCTGTTCCTTCATTCTCTTCCTCTTTTATCACCAGAGCCACCCAGGCCTCCATGGTGCTAGTACGGCCTTGACTCCCTTCAGCTTCAGACCCTTTGCATCTGCTGTCTGTTCTGTTCATGTTTACCCTACACACCTCACACCTTCTCTGTGTGTGTGTCTCTACCTCTGCCTCCCCCTCCACACACACACACACACACACACACACACACACACACACACACACAC
>JANHMN010000010.1:65352723-65365038 GCA_030674055.1 Rhabdomys pumilio | reverse complement strand
CACACACACACACACACACACACACACACACACACACACACACACACACTTCTGCTTCTTGCTTCAGTCCTCCTCTGGAAAGGTTATGAGATCAGAGTGTCTTGTTCACTAAGTATGCAAGGTTTGTAACAGGTTTCAACACAGGCAAAGCCTAATTGTGAAACGAATGGATGAATCAGTCCAGTAAAGGTTAAGTTGCTCTTTCAAATAACTGAGAACTCGTGGAGGCAGAACTGAACCCAAGCAACCCAGTGTTCTTTACAGAACACTGTCTACTCCATGGACGCCACAAGCATCCTCCTACCGTGGGCTGAATTTTGATGTGTGCACACAGGGAGATGTGGAAAACAGAAAATGAAAGGTTTGGGGATTTTTTCATCCCTAACTTGCTTATATGTGGCCTGATTACTCAGGGGAGCCAAAGTCAGACTGTAACTTAATGGACAGATGCTAGTGGCAAATACGTTCAGATCATTACTCAATTTAAAATTATTCCAAACCTTAAAGACCAGTGAGCTGTGGGCTTGTCTTTCTCTTCCCTTAGTTTATTCTCAGTAAATGTTGGTGCCTTAAAGCAGGGTACAGACAAAACAGTTTAGCCATGTGGGTCATTCTTCTCTGTTTGGCACCCTTACTTTTTCCCTCTCTGCCTTCCTGTGTCTTGCATTCCATCTGGGGGATTGTATTTGAAAGGCCAGGCATGTAAATTCCATTAGAGCAAGGTCTCTCCTGGAATGGAATGAAACATTGACTCAAGCTTGCTCTTGTCCCAGGAAGTGTCAAAATAACTCTCCAGGCAGCTGCAGCTGAGGAGAAATGGTTCTGAGACCATCCAGCACTGAGCTTACAATACTCAAGGTTGAGTCTCACGTGCCTTTAAGGATCATAAGGCAGCTAGTCTGAGCTACAGCCCTGGCATGTCTATCAAGTTACTGGTGATGTCAGTCTTCGCAGAGTCGTGTGGAACCGAGTTCATCTTGTAGTATCATAGGAAATCACCCACTATGGCCCAGTTTCAGAAAGAAAGTTTTAGGCCATCTTGGCCCAGAGCCTGTCAGCAGCTTCCTATTTGCAGGGAGGAGAGCTAAAGACCCCAGATGCAAACATACAGAGTCAGGCTATCTGAGAAATAATTCACATGGGTTCTTAAACCAGCTTTTTCCAGCTCTGAGGAATGCAGCTGATAGGCCACAAAACAATTAATGTCTTTGATAAACCATTAAAAAAAAAAAACTATAAACTTAGATTGTGAGTACAGATTATTTTCTTTCTTTCTTTTATTTGCTGACAAACAGCGCCAGAAATAAACTGGGGACCTTTGTTGGAGTTGAAAGGTAGCATCTTTTATGTTCACAACAAAATGGATATTTTTTCCTATCACATTCCCCTCAAACTGTTTTATTCATGAGAATTTTCTGAATGCTTCTCTAATACTTAAGGGATAAAATGTAGTCCCCCCTCTCTCACTCTCAGTTCTTTTACAGATGAATAGGAATATAATTTTTGAAGTGCCTTTAATATTTCATAATAATGTTTATTTTAACCACATTACATTTTGTTTTGTCTTGCTTGGTTTGTGTTTACTATTTGTGGAGACAGGGTCCATGCTGGCTTTGAACTTACAGTCTTGCTTTGGGCTCCTGAGTTCTGGGATATCAAGTGTGAACCACTAGTCCTAGCTAAATATACATGAATCAGGGACATGACCATCCCTTTTAGAGCATGTGGAGGTAAAAACCAAGAGGAGGAAAATTGGTACCTAGCATAAAGGATTCATACTTTTTATTACTGAGCACAGAGAAGACACAGAGTTGAAACAGCTGCTGCTTTTTCTGGCTCATCCAAATACCAGCTAATGCTGCATACCTACCAAAAATTTTCTTGACACTGGGAGAACAAGGAGGATTGGAAAGGTGCAAATGAAGGAGTCTTGTCATCCCAAACCTAGGTGAGACAGAGTGAACAAGTTGTTAACTGCAGCTTAGAACATCCTTCTTCTTTGTAAAACACACAGAATACAGAAGATGGCTCCCAGAGTTCATAACAGTTTAGCTGTCTTGGTACAGCTCTAATTTATTCCTGGTTAGGAAATGAGCACTCTGTCGTCTTCTCATGTGGTTATCACCAGGCTAAGTATTTGGTTTAGGAATCAAGAGTAGAAACCTTGACACCAGCCTGGGAATTTTGTCCCTCAAAGAATGTGACCCCAGACCAGTTGTGATTAAGAAGTTCCTGGATGTCTTGCACTCCCCGTTTTCAATGTGTATACATCGGGAGCCATTAACCAGGACTTAGATCAAGAGGAAGGCCTGGCTTTCAGACTCTGCCTTTCTTACAACATTTAAGAACTGTGATGACACTGGATACTCTCAACAGATGCTTCTTAGGTGTGTTTTCCTCTCTGGTCTTCTCTTGAACAGTTTACATGGAAATAAACTGGATCTGTGTGTCTTGCTCAATGTGAAACTTCTTAGTGCCAAACCACACATTCATGTTTTGTAGTGCACACCTGGGGTGGTCTGGATTCCCCCACCTTTATTTGTAGCTTTAGAGGCAGGGAGAAGCTTGAAGGAAAGGACTGAATTGCTTTAACATATCTTCCCTAACTGACATGGACACAGATTTGGTGTCACCACTTAAAAATAAAAATCCCCAACTCCCCAGAAAAAGAACATGTAGAATCAGCACAGTCTATTTCTTCAAATAGTTCCAGCAGATGGAACCTGACCGAGGTCTTCTGTGGCTAATATCTCAATATTATAAATAACCATAGTAGAATATGTTTTGCAGGCTACACTTTCTGCTGACCCCTTTTCCCCCATGGTCTTCTCTAAGGCTTTAATCAGATATTTTCCTTGGAAACTTTTTTGACTTAACTTAGCCCACTATCTTCATATTGCTCATAATTAATGAGGCTCAGAAAGTTCATCCATCAATTTTGGGATACATTTGGAATATCACTATCATCCTTTATTATAGGAGATGAAGTTCTCTATGGACACATTTTGCCCAGTTATAGATGATAAAGTGATTATTCCTGTTGCTACATAAATCTTCTTTGTAGCGCAGTTTTGTTCATATGTGCACTAGCACACTAATTACCAACATCTAGTTCCCACCATTTGAGGTATACACTGTAAACCAATGGCAGTGGACTTTGGAGTTCTTTCTGTGAGACTTTTGGGCTATGTACTGCTGGCATCATTAGAAGGATCTGTCCGTGATAGTTGGAATGAGGATGGCCCTCATAGGCTCATGTATTTGAATGTTTGGTCCCAGTTGGTGGAACTGTTTGGGAAGGATTAAGAGGCGTGGCCTTTGTTGTGTTATCAGGGATAGACACACCCTCTGAAATTGTAAGCCCCCATTATGTGTTTTCTCTTATAGTTTGCCTCGATCATGGTGTCTTAGCACAACAAAGAAAAGGAATTAGGGCATAATTTTTAAAGAAAATTATCTGATGTATTTGTCACTGTAGCCAGTATGTCAATAGTGACCCCAGGAGAACAAAAGAAAACAAAGTTTAGTATTTATATTTAAAAGCTCCAGAAATTCAGTGTTCCTACCTGCCCATCAATCTATCATCCTGTTCACGTTTTAACTTTCTCCCCTAGTATCAGAATGCATGCTACTACTATCTACTAAATACTACTCAAATCATCACATCAACGACAAAATATCTCCATCATTGCTAATGTTTAATTAAAATAACTTAAAACCTGACTTGCACACGTAAAATGAGCATGTGTCAAAGAATTTATGCAACTCACTTGTTAAAAACTAGTAATAGAGCCAGTTTAAAGTCTGTTTTAGCATCTGAGTATTTATAGGTTAGCCATTTCATAAATGTTCAAGTAAGATTGCTCTGTTAGATACCAATGTGGTTAATATATCCAGGGCAACAGACTATAACCTTTGGGGTTATCTCTTCTACTAGATAAAAATCATGTGTATCTCTATCAGATATAATCCTCAAAGTTCATGCGAAATACCACTAACTCTTTGGCCTTTAGGACTAATAAACAAACAAAATTACATTTTTCCTAAATTATAAAATAACACATGACTAAGCTACCACATAATGACAAAAGTGAATAATACCCACATTTTTGTCTTGCTCTAATGTTTTAATGATTTTCCTAATATCATATGCAGCTTACGTACTTCAGGCAGATAATTGCATAATTTTATAAGGATTTACTGAAAGGTGAATCAATATCTAAATCAAACATGTTTTTCCATGTGGGTCCAGGAGATAGGTTTTAATTCAACATCACTATTGTCTTTGAGATGTTAGGAACAGGAGGTGTATGTAAAATTAGTATTGATCACGGTGCCTTTATAAGAACATGTAGATTTATGTGTTCTTTTATGTTAATATATTTATAATACATAAAGATTGCATTCATGCTCCTTGATGTAATCTTAAAGGCAAACATGATTGCATTTTGGATATAGCAACAAGAAACTAGGCAATATTAAAGAAAGCTCCCCAAAAGCAAGATTCCAATAAATTCCTGAGCCAGGACTGGAATTCATGTCCAGATAAATGGTATTTTAGCTGCCTGTTGGCATATGTTGGACTCTTATAAGATCTCCAAGCTATAAAATTTGTTTTATATTTTGTAAACATTAAAATGCTTTTGCCTTTTTAACAAGGAAATATTCTTTATTGCAGTAAGATAAACCAAAAAAGGATCTGAAAATCAACAGTCAGAGAAAGAGCCTCTTTCTGTTTGCTAGAATAACATACAAAGATTTCCAGCACTTTCATCTTCTTTACTGGACTTCATCTCCAGAATAGTCTCAGAGTGATGTGTTGTGGATGTGTGTAGAGAGTAGTGAGGACAAAATAAGGAAACAGCTTACCCAACATGATATCCTTATTTTTGCTTATTTGTTCTTTCAAACCGGGGCATAAACTTGAAAATTCTGTGAGTCACTCTGCTTTAGGAAACCATTGGCTTTAGGAAGCCATCGCCTCACTTTTCTCTGAATAGAATAAATAATCACAGTGGACCAGAGAGTCTTAAGCAAAGCTAGTGCACACATGCAAAGAAGACAGAGAAAATTACTTCCTTCTTAAGAAGCAAACCTCCCACCCCACCCTAGTACTTTACACCACTCCATGCCTTTCTGCTCTCAGGATCTGACTCCTTTGAATGGCATTTTCCTATAAAGAACAAGTAAAACAATTCACTGTAGGCTGGCAACAGCTCATAAATGTAGTGTCTCATGGGAATTTGTATTTATCTTGGAGTCAAAGCCTTAGGCTTGCAAATGAGTGGCGGGAAGACAGAGGAGAGTTTCTCTCATAGTCTCTGAAATAACAACTAGTACATTCTCTGTCATCAAAACCTCTAAGGCTAACTATCAGGATAGATTAATCCTTTTCCTACTTATAGCAAGAAATAAATTGACCCAGACCAGATTTATGAATTGAGCTCTGAAACCTTCTATGTGTTGGGGGATTTCAAATTTAAAATATC
Source organism: Rhabdomys pumilio (assembly GCA_030674055.1). Lineage (NCBI taxonomy): Eukaryota > Metazoa > Chordata > Mammalia > Rodentia > Muridae > Rhabdomys > Rhabdomys pumilio. The sequence goes on along the minus strand of JANHMN010000010.1, from coordinate 65,359,549 downwards.
AAATCATAAACAGGAAACAAAAAGGATTTAAAGAGTTGTTTAATAGTCCCATTTTCCTAACTCCTCTGTGGACCAATTTACCTCATCCCATCTACCCACAGAAAAAGGGTTCAAAACTAGACCTGTTCTTTACTTTTCCAGACACTGTATTGATTGAAATCATAGTTAGTCATTCCTTCTCTGCTGAAGCTATCTGGATAGAATATAGTGAAAGAGTACACGTTACATTCATCTACTCTGCCACTGGCCTACCTTAAGCAGGGTATCCCAACCTAACATGAGGCATGTGTTTCTGTACAGCTGTGGTTGTAACAAATAATAGCACTAAGAATGACATGAACACAAAGAAAAATGCTGGTACACATCGTGGGTATTTGTTTAATAATGAAAATTATATTGGATTTTAAACATTAGATGGCCTGTGTTTGTGTAGCTGATGTACACTACAACTTGGTTGTTTTTGACCCAAGGTCAGCTTCTTTTCAAAGAAAAGACTGATGTTTGGACTCAGGACAGTTATAGCTCACTGGTGTCTATTAGATCACATGTTAATACGCAACTTAAATTTTAATTATTTTCCATTTCAGTTATTTTATTGTATGGTTTATATGTAAAGTGTATAGTACATTAGTTGTAATTTTCAGGTCAAACAAGTGTGTGTTGTTTACTTCAGTGTGCAGGTACTGTTTTAGGAACTTTGGGAAGTTTCTAGAAAAAGACAATGCAACTACTGATCAGAAAGTAGGAATCACCACTGATCATTTATGATAAAACTTGTTTCCATGTGATGTACTGATAACCAATGTGCTCAAAATATTATTGGTTCTGCATTTCCTTAAATAAACATTCACATATTAGCTGACTGCATTCTGTGGAGTCTGGTCTGAGCCAAGATCTTTGCATTGTGTTGTATTTCATTCTAGCACAATCTTCCATCCATAGTGGACAGGCTGGCTCTTCCCTGAATATCTGGTATCTATAGGATTACATTTTTCAAAACCTACTTTAATAAGGGTTATTAAATGCTTTCTTTCTAGCCCCCTTTCTAGCCTATCACCAGGATGGTATAGTTCTCTGAGAGTAGAAAGAACAATTTTACCCTTTCCTAGGACATATGGGGGATAGAATTAATAAGAAAAAGAAACAATAGAGACCAAAAGGAACAGTTCATGTGTGTGTGAGTAAAGCATCTGAGACACAGAAAGTAGTATATCTGTCATTGGTGGGTTCTACAACAAATGGTGCCTCATTCAGAATGTGCTGAACAAGATGGGAATTTTGTTGTATTTTCTACAGTCTTTTTTAAAGAATAAATTTCTTGAGGGCTCCTGTCTTAGTTAATATTTTACTGCTGTGGACAGACACCATGACCAAGGCAACTCTTATAAAGAACAACATTTAACTGGGGCTGACTTACAGGTTCAGAGGTTCAGTCCATCAAGACAGGAATATGGCAGCATCCAGGCAGGCATGGTGCAGGAGGAGCTGAGATGTCTACATCTTCATCTGAAGGCTGCTAGCAGAATACTGGCTTCCAGGCAGCTAGGATGAGGGTCTTAAAGCCCACACCCATGGTGACATGTCTACTTAAACAAGGATACACCTACTCCAACAGGGCCACACCTTCTAATAGTGCCACTCCCTGGGACAAGTATATACAAACCATAACAGCTCCATTAACTATCAGGTACTTTTTTTTTTTAGAGATTCATTTTGCATGTGTGTGAGAGTTTTGCCTGTATGTGTCACATGCATGTCTCCTACATGTGGAGGCCAGAAGGCATCAAAACCTTTGAAATTGTAGTTACAGATGATTGTGAGCCATGGCACGATGGAAACCAAACCTAGGTCTTCAGCAAGAGCAACAAGTTTTCTTAATTGTTAATCCATCCCTCCAGCCCCAGGTACTTTCTTAAAAATAGAAACTAGGGTCATATGCCAAGAAAAGAGAACTATATTCCATGTGACTAGCCTTCCTGCTCCGGTAGTATGGCATTAACAAAATAACATCAGGGTGGGAGAGATGGCTCAGAGGTTACAAGCACTGCACTGTCTGCTCTTCCAGAGGTCTTAGCCACCACGTGGTGGCTCACAATCATCTATATTGGGATCTGATGCTGCTTCTGACAATCAGGTGTACATGCAGCTAGAGCACTCATATACATAAAGTAAATAAATAAGTCTTAAAAAACACAACATTACTGTTCAGAGTGATGGCTACTTTCTTGGAAGGCCATCCTTCATACAGTGTTGTAGCTGAGATAGATGTAAATATCAAACGTCACTCTGAGACAGTAAATATAGTTCCATCCTCGCCATTTGCCCATATACAGTAAACAGTGGGAGATCTGAGGTTCAAACTCATATCACTGTCATCAAAGGCCATGGATTTTATTTTTTTTATTATAAAGGAAACATGAATAAGATTACTAAGGTATCCTAAAATAGATTACTGCTGGCTGGGCACAGAGGGTCAGGTCTGTATTTCTGGTGAACAACCATGAACCTAACTGCCCTTATCTGTGACAGAATTGCCACAAATGGGGCCTCAACCAGGGGCTGGAGGATTCCCAAGGGAAAGAGTCATTTAGATAACCTCCCTGAGGGAAATAAAACTATTTTTCAGAAGAGAGCTTTGGTAAAACAAGATTTATCTGGAACCCTAAAGAGCCCTCTGAACTATTTTTGGCTTCCCTGAGATACCCAGAACTGACCTTATTTTATGCTAGGCTTTTATGTAGTTTTACTATTATTTTTAAAGTAAAATGTCATTATGAATTTCAGGCAAGAGTAACTAACTCTTTTGAGGTCTTTTGTTGGCTTGGCTACATGTTCCATTCATTCACTATGTTGTTTAGTTGTCTGCCTGTGTAAAGTATCAGATACTAGTGCAATGACATAAATATGCATCCAAGTGGAAGAAATGTTCAAACAATCACAATGCAGTAATAAACCTAGGAATGCTCATTTGTCTTTGAGGTTCCATCCAAAGTGTTCCTAGGGAAGCCACAGTTACAGTGGAGACTTTACAAGAGTAGGAAATTGCCCATAGCAACCTTTTACCACATAGTCCCCTGCCTGGTCTAATTTGCAAATCCAAATCCAAATTTGTTTGTTGTTTGTTTGTTTTGAGACAATATCTTTACATAATACTGCAGTTTTCCATGACCTGACAATCTTTTCCTGCTCAGCCTGAGGATAACTGGAATTACAGCTATAACCAGAGCACTGGGCTCTATGGATTTATTTTGCCTATAGACTCATTTTATTTATCCTAGTAAGGCTAGATTCCCAGAGAGCTCATATTCAAATAGAACCCGGGGAAATGTGCAAATGACAAGAGTGCAGAAACTTGGGCTCCTTTGTCAGTTCTGTGAGTCCCATACTTTGAAGGGCAGTTCTCAAGCTGACCCTAAGCCCTTGCTAGTCTTCCTTTAAAGCTATCTCAGTATGGGAAGAAGATACCATTCTTTTTATTCATATAATTTTTTGAAAATATATTCAAAAGGAAGCAAAGTTAGTCACATATTTCATCCTGTTTTTCTGGTTGTGCAGTTTACTGTTCAGAGGATAAAGTCAATGCAGAATGACAATTTCATCATGGTGGCAGAGCAACTGCCTTTCCTAAATTACCAGAGTATGCTTCTAAAGGAGAGATGGCTGCATTTGGAAAGCTACGAGCATACACTAGTGTATAATTTCTCTTGTTTATGCTTTGATATTCTAGGAGATATGCATAAGTTCATTTGTTGTTATTATATAACTATTATACAATATTAGTTATATTTATAGCTAATAAAGATGATTTGGGGACATTTTAAGGACATCTTTCTTAGAATGACTTCTTTCCTTTGACAGCATTTTAGGCCTTACCCATCCGACTTCTCCTGAGGAGAATTATGAGTATGTTTACGTTACTGGTACCAATAAGATCTGTGTTTAATGATTTTAGTGCTCATGTACTTTAACCCAAGTTGCATTTATAAGTTTTTATCTTAGTATGACTGCAGAAATATGCACATTGACTATAAAAATTTTGCCACTGTCCAGCTCCGCATCCTTGAACTGTACTGAAGTCGTCTACATATAAAACGAAGTGGCAGTTCCTATGGCGTTGAAATGGGGTGAGCTAAAGGCACCAGAAGCCTAGCATGATGTTCCCAACATGGTGATTTTTCTTCCCTCCAGCATCACATTGTCCTAGAGTTCAGGGAAGATCTTTGACCTCACCCAACCTTGTTTCAGTCACGTCCCTAACAGGGCATTGGAAGCACCTCTAATGTACCTTTCAGCTAACTCTAGACATTCCTTTCTCTAAGAACACATTGACAGTATAGTGCAATGTAATGGAATATCCATAGTTACGTATACTCACGTTTTTTTATGGTGATTGTTATGCTACTCAAATAGAATACAGATGATGATGGAATGCTAACAAGGGCTTTTAAGTTCAAAATTGTCTTATTTACTCTTTATACCATTGAGATGAAGATAGAATCCTGTGTACATAAGTTCAACATAAAATGGCGTTAGCTCGGTGGGAGTCCTGGATCTTAAGTAGAATAAATGATGTTAGTTTTTTGTTTTGTTCTGTTCTCATACCACTGGTTGCTCTATCATTTTAATACAATCTTAGGAATGAAGGGGCCTTCTGTTTGAGCACAGCAGTCTTATAAGTGTGTTTGTCATAATTTATCATTGTATTGAGTCAACCTGAAATCCAGTTAGGAGCCCTAAAATGCTAATATAATTCAGAAACCTTAGAAAGACAGAGTAAGGGAGAGATGCATCATGCTTGTGTCAGCTCATATTAATTGCATACAAAGGTAAATAAAGTGGCTGATGCACATTTTTCTGTCTTGTAAAATACCTTCTAAGACTTTTGGTGTGTGTGTGTATGTGTGTGTGTGTGTGTGTGTGTGTGTGTGTGTGTGTGTGTGTTCGTGTACGCGCGCACTTTATCATGATATTTCATTCCAAAGTACTTATTTAAAAACATATGACCTTGTGTGATGACAGAGAACACAGGGGGGGGGGGATAATTAATCCAGCTGTGCTCTTGAAACTATGAAAACAAAAGACTCAGAGGTTAGCTGGGGTAGGCTAGGGTGATAAATACACTTCAAGGCACTGGTAAACAGGTTTTGGAATCCCTTCCTCATTAGAAATCCCAAATACAGTTGACCTTCGGATTTCAGTCAACTCTGCTTTCCTTTTCTACAGTCTAGTAGGATCACTTTCCTAACTTTTTATTCCTTTGGTTTCCTTGTCTAACATCACTCTGTAGTGCCTAAATGTAAGGTTAAAATGAAGGACAGAATAAGAAAGTTAAAGCTTTTCTGTTGAAGTGCTCTCAGCTGATAAAGATACTCCAGAAGCCACAGTGGGAAACAGGTGTGCACCCACGCATGTTGGCGAAGAGAAGATAATCGTGTTGCTGTTTGAATCGAATTATGTGGCAAAGTGAAGGGTAAATGCAGAGGCAAGACTCGCAGTCTTGGAGGTCAAAGCCATTTAATGAAAACCAGACTTTCACCATCCTCAAAAGGCATTTCCTCAGTTGCCAATTGAATGGGGTCCTGCAAAGGGAATCACACAGAGCCAGCCCATGACCTTTAGGAAGGCAGGAAAACTTTGGATGTGAAATGCTTCTAGCTTTACCAAATCTCTACAGGAAGTCTTTAGTAAATCTCTATTTCGAAAAGACACCATAGAAGAAAATAGAAGATTTTTAATGCAAAAGCTGCCCTCTCTAATGACAGAAGCCAGTGTGAGATTCCACTAAAGTATATGATATGGTTTATTCTCTTGGAGAGCAGTGCTCTGCCATAAATATTCGTTTAAGTGGATCATAGAACTGCTGAGAAAATGCTAAGCTATGAGGAGTCCTGTGTCTGTGTCTGTATTTTAACTATGTTGCCCCATGAATTCCCTGTAGAAAATAAAGTTAGATGCAGGCTAGACCATCCACCATTTCTTCTCTACTGGTAATATAATCTCAGTAAAAAGATCCCTTTATTCAAAATGTCTCATTTGTCAGATATCAAGCTTATACATAATTAATAAATTACTCAGTTATTTTCATTGTTCTTATAACATCCACACACTGTAGATATTATCAGCCTCCTTCTGCTGTGAAGGAAACTAGAGCGTGGAGCCAATATTTGAATCCTGGCCTGCAGGCTTCAAAGCTGGTACATCTGCTCTCTGTACTGCTCAGAACTGTATCGTAAACATGATACATGGAGAGATGGCGCAGTAGTTAAGAGCATGTATATTTGTGTATAGAAGTCATGGTTGCTTCTGATCGCCCATGTCAAGTGACTCATAGCCACCAGTAGTAACTTCAACCACAGGAAATCCAATACCTCTCACCTCCATGGACACAAGTACTAATGACCACATAACCCCTCCTCCATCACAGAGAGAGGCACACACAGTCACATAATTAAAAATAAATACTTTATAACATTACTTTACATGGAAAAAAACTTAAGTATGTATTATCTTTTGAGTGAATCTTATTCATTGCATTTTGTATGTGGCTCCAGTATACAAATAGTTTTACTATATTAGATCAAATATTTACCTATAATAACTTTTATTTAGCAAATGTACCCATCAGATACCAAAGTTGTCAAATCCTGTGACCTGTTATTTAAAATGCTCCAGTTTATTATTTTTCTCTCCTGATCATTTAACAAGCATAGAAGTGTGTATGTCTGTGTGTGTGTATATATGTGTGTATGTCTGTGTGTGTGTGTATATATATATATATATGTGTGTGTGTGTGTGTGTGTGTGTGTGTGTGTGTGTGTGTGTGTGT
>JANHMN010000010.1:65338876-65352713 GCA_030674055.1 Rhabdomys pumilio | reverse complement strand
TGTGTGTGTGTGTGTGTGTGTGTGTGTGTGTGTGTGTGTGTGTGTGTTTTAACTGAACTAGTAACTGGTAAAACAATGCCATGTCTACCTTCACCTTTGCATTATAAACTGCGGCCTTTGGGTTTATCCACTGAGAACATATCATCTCCATGTGCACTCTTAGCTTATTCTAATATCAGATATGCATCTCAAGTTTATGTTATTTCAGGGAAATATCAAACAATGCAGATCATTGCTGGTCTTCTGTTTCATTCTATTAATGTAGTCAACCTCGTCTGTTGCCTTTCGTGGCCACTAGTTGTTTTATTCATTGGGCCATTTAATCCAACAATATATGCAGGTATTTTTTTTTCTTTTCAATGTAAAACTAAATTTCAGGGAAATTTAGCCTAAAGAATGGCAGGAAGGTCTGGCCTTGGTAAGGCATTACCATTAATTCTCATCATTTTAATGTGTTTTCTTTATCAGTCTCACTTCAGGCAAATACCGATCCTATCATTATCCCGCCTCTGCCACGGAAATGGATAAAACATGGCTTCAACCAATGGCATAGAGTCAGAAACGTAACTTGAGACTAACCCTGAGTCTTATGAAACAGGGCTATATGGCCCATTCTTTTAAGAGTTGGGCTCCTTAAGATATGGCACTGACGTTTTAATGTCTTTAGCTCCACGCCCTTTTTCTATTTAGAAATACTAGTTTATGTACATCTGAGATTTCAGAGCCTGCTATTTAAATAGCATGGCTTTCATCTCCCGACTCCCTTTATCAGCTCAGTACTTTCCCAGGGTAAATGATAAATAAAGCTGGAGAGCTGGTTATAAATGCCTTTCCTCTCTGTTCCTGTTAGCCTACCTAATGTTATTTTGAGACAGGGATTGAATATGCTGTACCAGGACACCAGAAAGAGAATGGAGTGAAGACACTGGTGACCTATATATCTTTCTCACTAAACCTAAGTCATAATCCAACAGAGGGAAGGAGGACCGGAAGTAAAGAATGTGACTCTGAAATACAATGTTCTCACTAACAATCAGCTAACTAAGGATCAGAAGTCTTGGTCTGAAGGAGAATTCCAGAGCTGACTAGAAATCCAAACCATTGGTAAACTGGATGCTCTCCTCCTCTTTGACTCTGCCCCACACCTGTTGCATGGAGATTCTGTTGAATAGTTTCAAGGCCTTTAGAGTTAGCAGATTTTCTGGTCCCCATTTTTGGAGCAGCGAGATGAAGTTCAGCCTTTGGTCTGAGGTTGAAGATTGTTAAGTTCAGTCAGATTTATTGACTTTATTAACTCATCCTTCAAAAAGGAAGTATCCTGGTTCATGGTGACAAAAACATAAGTTAGCTACTCCAGAATATAGGAAATTAATGGGTCTGGGAAGCCATTTTGGATGTGATGATATTGGGTCAGCATAAAGCTTTTATAAGGCTTCAATGAATTAGGATTTGAGAGTATTTAATTCAAGGGAAACAATGCAACCAACAGTTAAGCTGGCTGTAAATTCATCTGTTTTCAGTAAGTAGAGCAGAAAGAGGTACGTCTTCGAGGCAGAGAGAAAGAGGAGGAAAGATAGAGAACAGAACAATGGAAAGGAGAGAGAGTGTGTAGTTTGTGGTGGGAGGAGACTAAATTACCATGCAGATTAGTTTCAAGTCAAACAGGAACAGGGGTGCTCCATCAGTACATTAGCAATGGAATCTGCAGGCTAACAAGACCCACTGGAAATCTTGGTTTGACAAATGACTAACTCATTTGTTCTAGAATGGTAACTGAGATTAGTATAGATCATGGGTTGAATTTAGAGGAGAGCAGATAAATAAAGTTCCTTGAAATGGTCTAGGTAAGAGTTTATGATAGCCTGGAACTGGAGGAAATTAGGAGTCTCTGTGAGACTGACCCAAAGTTGGGAAATGCCATATGTTAACTGGAAGACTAAAGAGGTCACAAAGATTGCTTGTGCGCTGTGATGTTTGCATGAGTGCTAAAGATCACTGGAAAGGATCAGATTTGAACATGTTGAATTTTAGCTGTGAGTCAGAGAGAATTGAGAAAGAGCTTACTGTAGAGACCATGGAGGAAGAGCTGTCCTCAGTAAGTGGTGGCTGAAGCCAATTGATTAGGTGTCATGACATTTATGAAGAATATACAGAAAGAACCAGAGGACAACTCTGGGAAATGTTCCCAGAGGAGCAGATGGAGGGTGACAAACACAAGAGTACTGACCAGAGACTGAAAAGCTGCACCTCTACTGAGGCTGAGTCCCATCCCATGGAGAGGGGAAGAGGACGTTCAAAGGCAGAGAAGAATAACCCATAAGGAACAACAGAACTAAGTCCTTGTTATTCCTGACCTCTAGGTTCAGTGTGTTAAAGCTACTTACATAGTGCTTGGGGGCACATAGATGTCAGTGGGATGTTCCTTTTTGGTTATAGAATTTACCAGCTTGATTACTTTTGGCCTTTTCCAAACCAAAATCCAACTCTTCACTCTCTCCTGCTAAGTGACTATACTCCCTTTTCTCTAAATCCCTGTCGCTAGAACAGTAGAAGTTTTCAGATATGTGTATCTTATTTCTAATCCTAGATTATGTGACAGTGTTTAGAACCAGCGTTGTTCTTTACATCCATCCAGTTCAGCTTCAAGGTCTAGAAAGAAGAGTCGCAAATTTTATTTTACAATGTGAAATTCAGTAACATTGTTGGAGTGTAATAAAGCAATTACCTTCTCTGATACTTAATACCTCTTCTGGGACTACATTCTGCAGAATAATATGAAAGACAGAAGTATCTTATACACTAACACACTTACCAGAGTTATTACAAAGAAGTGCCAAGATCTGGTATTACATTAGAATGGTTATAGGAGTGTAAATGTTATATTGAAAGGAGACATCCCACTGCAGGGGTTTAACTCAGAGTTGCAGAACCTTCTTAGCACTGTTGAAGCCCTAGGTTCAAGCCCCACCGCAGCAAACAAAGAAGGAACAATGACTGTTAATGAGTATGCAGGATTTCATATCACCTTAGACATAAATTTTTTTAAGGAGGAAAGGCACAGTTTTTTGGTCTACTGCAGTTTCAAATGGAAAATATTTCAAGTATGTCAAAATTATGAGTTTTAATAGAGGTAGGAATGCAAACAGTTTGTTTTATTTTTAATTGGTCACATTACATTATTGTCATAGGTCATCTTACATAAATAAAGTATTCTGTCTCCCATGATTATCCTAAGACTGTAAAGAGGACTTAAAAGTCTATATGGGGTATTGGACTTCCTTTTAGTGAGATGTAGCATGGGTATCAGGAGCTACAAGTGGCCCATGGAAACCAGAATCATCTCTGTTAGTTGCTACCAGCAATCTCTTTAAGTTTATAATTTTGATGAAATTGTGATGATGAAAAGGGACTTGCATGCCTTCATAACTGCAGGCAATTCACAAAGTTCAAGCAGAGAAAAATGGGAAGAGGAGAGTTCAGAAGGTGGAAATTCGAGTTCCAGAGAGGGAGCATAAAGGGTGGGCTGTAGAGAACAAGGAAGAGAAAAGAAAAGGCTAAGACTGTGAAGGTTTCTGGTATAAAATAAATTGTGCCTGTTGTTTTCTGATGTGCTTTCTTTACCAGTCTATCTCTTCCCTGCTGCTCATTGGAGCCTTTCAGAGAGAAACCATGTAGTTTCAAATGCCATGCCTACTTTTGATTTTTTCCTCTAGTCAATATTCTTAGGTGGTCATGGCAAGAAAGAGACATACTGCCTTGACTCACCGAATCTCCTCTATCAGAAGTAGAGACAACATCATCGCAGGCAAACTATGGAAACCCAGGGTACTCAGAAAAGAGCAGTAAGATGGAGTGTCCAGAGTGTGGGGTCAATGACAAATGTGAGACACATTCTCTAGCTTTCAGTTAACCCTTAATGCATTGCTAAGACTCCTGCAGAGGAGAGGGTCCTACAGTTTAGCTACCTAAGCCAGCCTGAAGAAGCCAGCCCCAATGGGAAATGTAATGTAGTTCCATCTCTGAACATCTTGTAGAGCGATGGAGGGGACTGCTGACAGAGGATCCAGCACTAGGCAGGTTGGAGATACAGGTTCACCCTGTGTTCTAGAAAGGGCAGCCCAGGCTTTTGGATATTATGCAAGGCAATGCTAGCGTCGATATTAGTGTGTGTTTTATCTTTTACTTACACAGAGTAACCTATAAAGGACAGATATAGAGATATGAAAGAGGAAATGTGCTATATTTTTCTAAGAATAAACAAAACACCTACTACATTTATTTATATTTCAAGATCTATTTTTGTTTGTTTCTTTGTTTAGAGTTGTATTTTTTGCTTGTTTGTTTGTTTTGTCTTGGAAGGAAACAGGCCTTTAAGTAAACAGGTTAGGTCATGATTACAGGAGGAGTCATTGGAAGGCATGTGCAGAAGATATCTCAAGGGTATCAGAGAGCAGTGTGATGAACATGCTATCTGGACACAGATGGAACATGGGGAAGAGGAAAGGAAGGGACTGCATCTTACCATCACATGTATAGACACCTGCACTGCAGGAGCCAGACACAATCAGCACCCCCTCATCAAAAGAGTACAGGCATGTCATGCTTTAGCAACCAATGTCCCTGCCACCATGACACCCAGGTATAGTGTTTATAGGTGATTACCAGTTAAATGTTTTTGATAAACTTCTGGTTTTGATTTTATGCTACTAATTGAGAGAAAGAGAGAAGATGAGATGACGGGTGTGAGAAGAAAAAAGAAAGGAAAAAAGAGGAGAGAGAGAGGGAGGGAGGAAGGGAAAGAGGGATGGAAATGGGAGGGAGGGAAGTAAGGAGGGGAGGAGGGATGAAAGGAGGAGGGGAGGGAAAGAGGAAGGGAAGGAGGGAGGGGAGGAGGGAGAGAAGGAGGGAGGGAAGAGAAGGAAGGAAGAGAGGAGGGAGAGAAGGAGGGAGAGAAGAGAAGAAAGGAGAGGGAGGGAGGGAGGGAAGGAAGGAAGGAAGGAAGGAAGGAAGGAAGGAAGGAAGGAAGGAAGAAGGGAAGGAGGGAGGAGAGGGAGGGAGGGACGAAGGAAGAAGACCAGGCTATAAGGGTATGACTTAGTCTTTGTCCCTGTGCATAAAACATAATGGCCCCTTTGTGGGGATAAAAGCAGTCTATTCTCAACAACTGGATGAAATAGTTCACTTTAAGTGATATTTAGCACAAGGATTTAATACTTCTTCAATAGTAGGGGAAAAATAAATGTTTAATGCTATTCATGTGTATAGCAGAACACTTAAACAACTTTGTAGGTTTCTAAAGCATCCTGAAGTAGCCTTCCCTTATATGAAACCTGTCTGATAGTTGTTCAAAATCAGGTAGGGTTGCCATTCTGTGACATTCCTGAGCATTTCCTTTGGTAAAACCGTATGCCTCTGACCCCTGTAGTACCATGCCAACTGCTTCCAGTGTCCAGTTAAAAGTTCAAAGCTCCTTGCTAATGATTTTAAGCTCATTAAGTTTCAATCCTGTGGGTTTATGTTTAGAAGCTCTCTAAATCTTTTGTAAATGAATTCACTTATAAGTGGGGTGTCTGCATGCCCCAGTTTCCATGACAAATCTTAATTTGCACATACTGTAATTATTCATAGAGACCCCTTCTCCATGCCAACTGCCTAGGTTTGAAATATGAACTACATCATAACTATTTGTAAGTCCAACCGTGCATGGAGACAAGAAATGTTTTTATTCTAATGAATTTTTAAAATGTGAATTTCATGAAACACATCTTTTATACTTTCCCTTGAAGCATGAAATAATAAAATGCCTACCTTCCCGGCCTCATCCCATCACTTAAATCTTTTGAGGTATTTCTAAATCCCAGCAGTGTGTGGACTATCTAGTGAAGCCTTCCTGGGAAAGGAAGATGTTTTCATTGTACTTTCCCACCCACAAGCTGGGTAACAGGACAAATCATTGCCCAGCTGCAGCTCTTGGGGTCACGTGACCCTTCATCAAGCCACTATGGTAATTCTACGTTATGCAATTTCCTGGTACTTGAATGTTGTCGCACAAATATTTATGGAATGAGTGTTAATAGAATTTTAAATTGGGGATTTAAAAAAGAAGATTATGATGGGTAAATAAGCCAGAAATCCAGATTTGTGTTACACTGAATAGATTAATCACTTGTGGATATTTTTAGCCAAGGAGAACTGACCCTTTTTAAAAAGTCAGGTGAAGAAAGAATTGGAACTTAGAAATGACAATTTTATTACAAGATATGTGAGCTTGTTTATTGACAGTGATGTTTTATGAAAGTTGGTTAAAGTCTTAAATTGATACTATTTGTCTTTCACTTTATGAAAAGGCAATGTTGATGGATTTCCAGAGGGTTATTTGTCAAGGAAAGATTATATACTAATATTCAGTGTTTCCATCTACTCAAGAAAAATGATTGCCAGCCTTGTAATTCATGTATGATAAAGACACCCACTGTTCTTGGGACCACTGTAGTAACTTGCCTGTTTGATTATTAATTTACAAAGAATTAAGAATATTCATTTAAGTACTCCTACCTTCTCTTAATGAATCATTGCCTTAAGCAATTCAGACTATTCAGACTCTTGGGATCTGTTAAATGGCAGAGAGTGGTAAAGGCATTTTCTTCCAAGCCCATTGACCTGAGTGTGAGTCAATTTTAGAAAGGTGTGCAAGTTCTCCTCTGCCCTCCACAAGCATGCTAGGGCGTGTACACCCATACACCTATGAATTATAAAACTTAAGGTAGAGACTTAAGAATGGAATGGGATTGTGCGTGCGTGTGTGCGTGCGTGCATGCGTGCGTGCGTGCGTGCGTGCGTGCGTGTGTGTGTGTGTGTGTGTGTGTGTGTGTGTGTAAAGCCCAGTACAATAGTGCATTCTGTGTCAGAAAGTGTGTAAATAGTATATAATTGCAATTCATTATAATCATCTTTATTATTATTTACTGAAACGATCTTGTTCAAGTTTGACTTGTGAAATATAAAAAGTTTTTTTTTTTTTAATTCACCAAATGTAAAATTACTAAGTGGCAGAAACTGGGGTAGTTCTGTGAAATAAAATCACCGGTAATGAGTTGATAAACCCAGTGATAGAACTGGCCATCTGAAATCACAGTTAGTAGAACTTTTTTCTAAATTTACAAGATGGAGTATAGAATAATAATAAGAAATGCTTAAAGATATGCTAGCTATAAGAGACAATACAACCTTCATTTAAGTGACAACCTTTTCATTTTCTTCTTTGAGATTCTGAGGTGACTTAGAATGTGAACATGTAGTTAGGTTCTCTAATTGAGACAGACATTAGCTAATTAATGCTTGCAAATGTACTAAATGTGTAGAAAAGATTTTTCAGTATCTCAGGTGACTTGTAGGAAAAATGATGATGAATCTGCAGGATTCTGAGAATACTTGGTTCTGTTTCCAGAGTACGGTGCACTTTAGCATGTAAATCTTTTCTGGGAGAAAATGGAGGGAAATACTGTGCTAGAGATTATAGCACTGCTTTCTTAGGCATCTATGTCTTAGATACTTGACTTGTGCAAACTATGTGCCAAATCCTCCACTCTGCCCACAAAATCGATCAATCAACTACTCAAAAATCTGTCAAGTACATTCCTTGACAGATATTTTCTTGAAATGTTCCTGAAATATTGAAGTCATTATTTGGGAGGGATGAGCCAACTGTTGGTTTTGCGTAATGGGAGAAGTTCGAAAGTGAGATGGCACATTCCCCTTACCAGTCAGTGAGGAAACTGCTACAGCAGCATCGTAAGTACATGGATTACCTTACAAACACAGGGAGCCAAATCTAGTGCCTGGCTTCCAGGTCCTAGTTATGAAGTTTTACAGCCTTTGGTTTACTTGTTCTCCCTCACCCCAACCCAAATCTGGTTGAAATGGGAATACCACTTTAAAATGGGAGAGATATAAGCCGCCATGAGTAATAGCCAGAGTGACTGTGTTTGTTCTGAGTTATGATTGATGGAACTTCCAGGGCACCAAGAGAGCAGAGGTCATTCACATTTTTATTTTAAAGCATTTTCATTAGTCCATCAAATGTTTCTTTTGAAGATAATCTTTAAAGATCAAATACAGAAAATATTGAAAATGGAGGAAGGTCTCTCTTCAAGTGTGATGTCCCATGTTACGTGATCCACTGAACTTCAAGCCCGCCCTTGGACTTCTTAGCAATGAGGTATACCATCAAAGTAACTCAAAGAGATGCTAAGAGTTTAAAGGAACCCAAAATAGTTGAAAGATATTTCCTCATTATTTAATAAACCTCTGATCTTGGGTGAATCCTGTCTTTGTCACTTTTAACACCAAGACAAAGTTTGACATTGAGTTTTTTTTAAGCATATGCATACCGTGAAACGTAGACGAAATGCCAAGAAAGCAAACCATATACTCAGAAAACCTGTCAGCTAGTCTCAGATAAATGACGGTGTAGTCAGCTAAGTTCTGATGAATGGTGTAGTCAGCTAAGTTTAGACAACAGGACACAATAGGGTAAAAAAAAATAAAACAAAACAGTGTGACATTGGAGGCCTGAATTGACCAATGCTTTAATCAGAAATTTGATGAAGATATTAGAACTATATTAAATTTTCAATAACAATAGTAGACAAGTACTAGTAATGATTGAATCCCAGCTCCACAGGTTCTTGGGGATTTATTTCAGATGCATAGAGAGAGGGGCTATTACCTCTACTTAGCAGTAGGCCATCTATATACTCAATAAATGTCAGCTGAATACTTTCTATTTACTTAAATATTAATATAGCAAGGGAGAATATCAGAGAAACTTCTGATTCCTAAAGCAAACTTGATTGTTCTGGCATGTCACTTATTTTCCTATATGCAAAGTATACTTCATAGATTGGGGCACATGATTAATATTCAAAGAAGTGTATTTATATCCCAGGTCCTTACATTGAGATAGAAAATAAAGTTGCTAAGATATTCTAGTTAAGAGAAAGCTATTACCCACTCTAAACAACTAATAAATTCTGAAAATAACGTTATTTTGAGATAGACTTACTATGTAGCCCCAGCTGACTTTGGGTTCACTATATAGACAAAGATGTCCTCGAACTCATAGAGATCTGTCTGCCTCTACTTTCTCAGAGCTGGGACTAGTGTTCCACCATGCCTTGCTGAAAATAACATTTTTTAACCATATATTTGTTTTAGAAGAGTATTTTGTCAGAGAGAAAGAAATTAAAGCTTTAAGAAAAACTGAATTTTTTTAAAACTCATCTCAGCACCATGAACCTCAATTCTTAAGTGCTGCATTTTGATAGGGTCATTGACAAACACTCTCCAGAGAGTAATGATTCATTTGTGAAATGTCTAGAATTCAGAGTGTAAAGGAAACCATAGACAAGAACTTGGAAGATGCTCCTGACAAGTGTGAATGGTACTAATCATGGGAAGAATTGTATATGGCATCAGAAAGGCAGCATGGTGCCCAAGAGAGGAAGGTAGACAAGAGAGATTTCTGCCTCATGTTAGTAATAGCTGCAGGATGGATAGAACTGTCCAGATGTTGGGTTAGGAGATCTACTGCTTAGTGAGTCATACACTGTTTTATTCATTCAGCTGTTTGTTCAGGAAGCATGTACTGAATGACTTATATAAAGGCCATATGGTCCAGAGGGGGATCAATACCGTCAGAGATGGATCCTCCAGATAACAAAGGAAGGACCAATAAGTAACCAAACAGCACCTGCAAAACCCATGCTACAGAGAACCAAAGAATAAATGATTGATGACA
This sequence comes from Rhabdomys pumilio, assembly GCA_030674055.1. Classification (NCBI taxonomy): domain Eukaryota; kingdom Metazoa; phylum Chordata; class Mammalia; order Rodentia; family Muridae; genus Rhabdomys; species Rhabdomys pumilio. The sequence goes on along the minus strand of JANHMN010000010.1, from coordinate 65,342,914 downwards.
TTGATTGAAAAATAAGTCCCTTAATCTAATATCTCTGAGCCAAGAGAGCAGAAAATATGCTGAATATGTTTGTCATCACACAAATTCCATAATCAGCTGCTGGAGGCTTTGTGAGCACCTGCTTTCTACTAGGGAAATTCTCATTGTGATTGCAGACATCTTGTAAAACAGCCCATCACTTCAATTTCTCTCTGAGGTGAATTCAAGCCATTTGCACACTGCCTATCAGAGGCATCCACCAGAAATAGAGACCTTATTCTCATTATGTAAACCTACATTGTCTCCATAGCTAGGTATTCAAATCTTGCTTCCAAATCTGTATTCTTGGGAATTGACAGCCTCTCATACTTCCATCAAGAGCAACCCCATAGATTGTTGAAATTTTAGGAAAAAAATTATATATGTGAAAGTGTGTATATTATAAATTATATATCATCTACATGTAATATATTATATAAACATATAACACATATAATATATACTTATACTTATTTTATATGTATATATTTATAATATAAATATATTATACATATATTTTTAAATTTATGAAGAATACAAGTGACTATGGGTGAGTTGTCCAATCTTTCTCTATAAATACCAATGATAATAATACTCGGCTTATAGAGCTGTACTGTAAACTTTTCATTCAGCTAATTGAACACAAGGAAGTGTGACTCAGTATAATCTTTGGTACATACTGGAAGTGAGCCAGAACTATGCTGGCACAAAAATCACCTGTCCCACAGTGTGGATGTCTAGATTCCTTTAGGAGGCTCTGACTACATGGTCCTGAGATATTATGAATAAAAATATTTGGGTCTATGTCTCCCAAAAATATTGACACACGTTAGAGTTCAAAAAATAATATTTGGGTAATTTTGATATTTTAGAACCTTTCCTCACTGCTCACTTATGGCAAATTCACTTGGTCTGCTTAAGATAGAAAGAAAAATACGTTTTTTTTCTGTGTCATGGTATTTGTTCTGTACATTCGTATTGGTTGCCTATTTCCCGTGTAAATCCCATGATTCTCTTAGATGAAATTTTCACAATATCAATGCTCACTGAGTAGCCGCAGCAACTCCACCACAGGACAAAGATCCCACTGCAGGAAGAAAAAACAAAGTCCACATCAGGGCTCTCAGTGTCATGGAAATACATCACGAATTTAAAAAATTCAAGAAATATCAGAAACTTCTGAGTCTGTTTAAAAAAAAAAAAAACACCATGATATTCATATTAAAAGAGTTCTCTTAAGTTAGGACCACTTAGGTAATAGACACATCTTTTATGAAATACTATAATCTAATATACATTTACCTTGTTTTGTTTTAAAAATGGTTTTTAAAAACTGATACAGAGTAATGTTTCAAATGTTCTTGGGTTTTTTTTTCAGTACCTTCTTCTGATATTGCAGACATGCAACATGCATGTTCTCATGTTTTAATCATTTAATTAATCTGTGGGTGCATAGTATTGTAGGTTTTTGTGAATAAAATTCACTTGTAAGTTTTCTTTCTTTTGGTCACTACACAGTCAGTGATTTGTTGACATGAGTTAGAATATTATTCTAGCCTAAGTCCAAACAGCAATTTTCCTAACTCAAAAAAAAAAAAAAAAAATAGAGGCCATAAAGCTAATTTGATTACCTGTAATGTATATGGCTTATTTTATCAACATGGCCTTATATCAACTGGAGAAATGGTAATCACTCTCTACCTTCAACCTTGCATAATCTCCAGGTAAGCATGGAAACAGAAAGCTGGCAAGCAGTGTGTCATTGAACAGAGAACTCTTTCTGCCCGTGAAAGGTTCGGAGAAGCTCAACTTTTAACCAGTAGACAACGTTAAATTTAGGAGTTTTATTTTTGTTACTGAGACTGCTAGTAATGTCTATTTGACTAAACAACCAAACATTGCCACCTTTGAGCTGAATGTGTGTAGGAGGAGACATAAATAAATAAATGAGCCCATGATGAACATGATACAACTTACACAAAGAGTGTAAGAGGGCTCCAAAGCTCTAAATCATACAATGTGACCTGCCCCTCAGCTCCTGCCTAGGGTGTTGTTCCAGGACTGAATGATGCATAAAAACAGAATGGATAAGTGGGTGTTTTGCCTGTCAACTGTGTTAGGGCTCTGCATATAAGCAAAACTCGCATCTGCAAACAAGCTTAGTGAAGATCTGAGAAGATGCAAGGGTGATGGGGAGCCCATAAAAATATCATCAGACAGATTTATGCAGGAAGGAATCAACACAGAATCAACAATATCACTGTGAGAACGTTTTAGTTTTCTCTTCCTTCTGAAGCATCACATGGGTACTTGATATAAACTCAGTATTGTCAACTCACATACCTCCAGCCCAGAGCAACTGAGACAGGAACTCTAGAGGTGGAATTCGACAATCGGATCCATCTCAGACCTCAGGGAAATCCTGGAAGTTTGTTTTTGAGATGATTCCTAGTGTGTGAAGGAACTTTGGTCTCTCCCATTCCTCTAGGAAAAAAAAATTGTTAAGTATTACTTTTGAGCCATTCCTAAAGATTTTACATTCAAGTAAAAGGGGTAAGGGGCCTTTGAAGTTGTGTTTGAAAGTCCCGAGGATTCCAGGTTTGAGTCACTTGCAGGGAGCCTGAGAATGACACTTTTGTGTCCTGCCCCTCAGAGTGTAATAGCATCTATTCTCAGAATGTTTACAAAATGGCGCCACCCAAGAACAACCTAGGACTTCTCTCTCACAGGCTCCAGCCTCAAACTGTCTAAATTTAAATCCCTACTCCATAGCAGTGATTAGCACTTACTTTTATCAACTGTCCCTTATGGATTAGGAACAGGCTTTATTGTCATTAAGATGATAACGTCCACAGTGGCAATAAAGGTAATACTTGTGGAGGGTTTGCTCCATAGTAGACACTAAGTAAGTACTTTAAATATGTATGCTAAGGTCACTATAAATTAGGCATGGTTGTCACTTATGTCGATGAGGAAAAGAAGGCCAAGGACACTTAAGTATTATGCCCCAAACCAAGTCACTAGCTTATTGGAAGAACTGGCATATAGACTCAAGCAATCTAGCTTAACTACTTTTGCATAGCCATGCCTAGCACACCTTAATATTTAGATGCAATATGATTCAAAGATAGAACAGCATCTTTACGTTTGAAAGCAATGGCTTCTAGGTATGTTTTCATCTTTCCAGAAGTTTGTTCTCTCAAAGCTCCCACTTCTTATCCTTGATTGATCATGTGTCCATTCCTGGTGAATAAAACAAATGAGTGATATATTAAATTATCTATTTCAACCTCTAAGCATAATACATAGTGTGTTGCTTTCTCTGAGAGTGTCACATATTTGTGTGTTTATTTGGAGTACAGTATCAGACAGTTTAGCACTGTATTTTAATGCCAAATATCACCCAGGTCTTATGTGTGCAACAGATGGGACCATTTAATAGATGAGCTTGCTGGCACTTTGTGATAGGTTTTCCAGAATGTGGACACATTTTCTTCTCAGGGTCTGTGGTCACTGGGCTTACAGTAGTACCTGTGACATTCCAATTATTTTATCTTCCTTCACATGAGTAATCTCTGTGTCCAATTTTTCCCTCGATTCTATTGGGCAGAATCATCTAATATTTTTCCCATTGAGTGAGAATGTGAAAGCATGAAAAAAAACCCTAAATCCATGTTTTTATTTTAGTATTCCCTTAAATTTTATTTAAATACACAGGTACTAGAGAAAGATTGGGTGGGATTAGAAGTCAATGGTCTTTTGTTCAGTAGGAAGTCAAAAGACTTTCAAGAGAAATTAGCCATGAGGCTGTAGGCAAATGCAAGGAATTACCTAGTTAATCTACTGAAGTTTTAGAAATATATTTGGAAAGTGTAGGGGGACAGACTAAGGAGGACATTTCCTGCAGATTTAGGGAAATTTTCAATTCAAGATCTGGAAGAAATGAGTATCAGATCAACAAGGCTTCTCTCCCTCTGCCTCCTGCCTCCTGCCTCCTGCCTCCTGCCTCCTGCCTCCTGC
>JANHMN010000010.1:65319179-65336427 GCA_030674055.1 Rhabdomys pumilio | reverse complement strand
TGTGTGTGTGTGTGTGTGTGTGTGTGTGTGTGTGTGTGTGTGTGTGTTTTCCAATGTCTTAGATGACCTCTATGAAAGGGTCATTTGACCTCTAATGGAATCTCGACCTATAGAACTACGATAGGTTGGGAACTACTGGCTTAGACAGTTGGCTCATAGCATTATGTTAAATGGTGCCAGATAGATGGTGCAGCGGGTAAGAGACCTTTCTGATGCACACTTGATTTCAGTTCTTAGCATCTGTGTAAAAGCCTAGGTATGTCTGAGTTCAAACCTGTAATCTCAGCATCATTACAGGAAAGGAAACAAAACCAGAGTGTTATTGGGGCGTCCTGGCTGCTCACCTAACTCCCTGGTCATTGAGAGAATTAGGAAGCCAAAGTCCTTCCTTGGCCTCTGAGCACACCCACCCAATGCACACATAGAATCAAAGAACTGATAATTTTAAGATAATTAAAAAATATCTAAGACCTTCGCACTGACTTTTGCATAGCATGTCATTGTAAGAGCCAATAAAGTCCTAAAACATACTTTGGTAAGAACTCATGACCAAGTTTATCTGTTGGGCTATGGCAATGAGCTGAAATGGATTCTTCTGAGAGGAAAGAGTCTGAGGATAAGGTCTGTCAGCCTGAGGAGCTCTATTAACCTCTTAATTTCAGAGTACTCATCTTCAAAATTATAGAGCTGGGAAGACAGCTTCAAGAATCCTCAAGTGCGTGCACCTTGGTTCTGATAGTCTGAGTGTGCATGCCCTCAGTTAGGGTTGCTGCTTTTGAACCAAGTTCTTCAGTTTGGGTTACTGGCCTTGTCTTTCTCCAGTTTCTGATCCTCTTATTTGGTAAACCAGTAATTTGCTTTGCCTTGCCTTGCCTTTCCTATATCCTCAACTGTGATCTTTTTCTTGAATGCACTTCATGTAGCCTGCCATCTCTGACTGGGTTCACCCAACTAGTTTTAGTTAGTCACCCTTAGCTACACTGGAGGTATGCCTTTTGTGACTGTGGCATTCAGTCTTAGAAAAAACAATAGGTTTGGGCCTGTGCCAATGCAGTACATATTGCCTTTGTATATTGCAATTGCTGAAAACATTAGTACCTGGTCATACCTGCTATGATGTGGATAAACCTGAGAGCTTTACAATAAGAAAAAGAAACCAGAAGCAAAAGAAAACCATGTGCTAAGTCATTCCAATTTTATATTGAAGTATCCAGTGAGCAGCCCACAGAGAAGCTTAGTGACAGGAGCCGAGGGACTGGGAGAGCAGGAGTGGTCGTTTATGAGTATAGGATTTCTTTGGGGCAAGGTTGAAGTGTTATGAGATCAGAGAGTGGTAGTGGGTATACACCTTGTGAAAATACTATAACCACTGAATTGTGCACTGACTGGAGGACTTTATCGTATACAAAGGTATCTCCTGAAATATGTTATTAAGTAAAATAGTCAAGTAATCATTTCCTGATACAACAGGATTTCATTAGGCATTTGGCAATGCTTCAGTCGTTTAAAGAAATAATGAGCATCAGGAAAGTACAGCCTCAAATGGGTGCATTTTATCTGAGTGCTGGTACACTTTCCCTAGGGAGGGTACTCTAGATTGCTGTAGAGTGAGAAGCAGCAGATGCCAGCAAACTCCATCCCTGTGTAGAAAATGTAGCTCTTGTATATAACATCTGAGATGCGTCTTAACTAAATAGGTGAATGTGGAGTAAGGCTTTGCCTGAAGCATAGTCACAGTGTTATCTGTCCCCTCGAAGGCTAAATTCAGTGCAAATAGAAGCATAATAGTAACAAAGCCAATTTGGCTTCCATTAGCTATGCTGCCTAGAGACACCTGGGAGGAGTGAACCAGGGGGACCTTGAGGGAACTTGCTTGTAGGCAAGTCTTTGCACATATTCTTTTTGTTGTTGTTGTTGTCTTTTGTTTTTTTGTTTTTCAAGACAGGGTTTCTCTGTGTAGCCCTAGGCTGTCCTGAACTCACTCTGTAGACCAGGCTGGCCTTGAACTCAGAAATCCGCCTGCCTCTGCCTCCCAAGTGCTGGGATTAAAGACGTGCGCCACCACCGCCTGACCTTTGTACATATTCTTGAATAATGAATAATATGGGATGGCCCAGCCCACTGGGGCAGTGCTACTAGGTTGGGCAGTTGGTCCTAGGTTGAATAAAAACGGAAGCTGAGCAAGGTAAGGAGAGTAAACCCAGTAAGTAGCTTTCTTCTTTAACTCCTGTCTCTGCTCTTTTGGGGGTTCTTGGCCTCATTTCTCTCAACGATGGACTGTGTACCCAATATGTAAGCCAAATTGACCCTTTTCTCCACAAATTGTTTTTGGTCAGTGTTTTATCACAGCAACAGATAACAGCGAACTAGAACAATAGCAGTGAATACTTTTACCTGCAACTTGATTTAACTGAACATTTGCTGAATCTAGGAGTTTTAATGCGAGCAAACATAACTTTAATATCTCCGGTTAGCTACAGAGCCCAACTGGATACAGAATCTAGTGCCCCAAATATCTTGGGATGAAGAAAGGTCATTTATTACCTACTCCATACTCCAGGAAGGTGGATGCTGTGTCTTCTCCAACTGCAGAGAGCCTGTCTATTTTTAAAGGCCCCCAGAGAAGACACTGCTTCAAAGAGACGAGATGACAAAGCCTTTCTCTATGCAGGATCCTCAGTGGAGTTAATCAGCCAGGTGTCTGATCTCCATGGCGGCTACCTAACTCTCTCCTCCCCCGCAGGACTGAGTCGCTAGCGGAACTAATTGTGAGCCTGGTACTTCTTCAGAGGTTTGTTTCCATTTTGTTTTGATTTCTTTTTTGCCAACTGAGAAATATCTTCTACTTACATTATGAAGAACATGCCCAAGATGTCTGTGTCGATTCCCAAGGGTTCTGATGGATCAGAGCACTGGAACATCACATAATACTGATCTTTCCATCGTCCCAGTCACAGTGCGTGCCTATAAGAACTGGCCTAGCTTCACCAAAATAAGGTCCACGCTTACTTTCCATCACCTCTTCAAATACCCTGTTTCGACATAGTAGATCTAAAAGGTGTCTAGCCCAATCTCATCACTTTGCAGAAAAAAATATAAAATGGAACACAGATCTACCACAGAAGGGATAATCCCATAACCTATTGGATTCTAGGGACTTTATTTGTGTGGTCCACAAACTCCCAGATCATTGTACTGTCAAGTTCTTATCATTTCCAATTAGTTTTGTGTTCCTTCCCCAGTGGGAAGAATCATTAAGATATGTCACTATAGCAAACCATGAATATTGTCTTCTCTAGAAACTGGCAACAACCAGGAATCATGCAAAAGGGGCTACCAAATGCATAGTAGAGAACAGAACTGCCCTAGTAGTTAGTCTTTATGGCCACTGTGGGGCTTATTTGAGTGACAAATAAAACTGTGTTGAGTATTGTTTGTTTTCATTGAAACTTTTTACTGCTTTATTATTCTGACTCCATTCAGTCTTTTCCTGTTCTTAATGATGTCACATTGGAAACTGTCTGCGGTGGTGGCTGAGGAGAATGGTTCATTATCACAAATGAGTGATGCTCAGCTGGCTAATACAGTCTTCAGCTCTCTGGAGGGTTTCCAGTGCCTTTGCTGTTATTCCACATAACTAAAAGGCATAGGGTATATAGAACATGGGATGATAACCCTCAATTGGCACTTGCAAATTTGCTTAATTTATGTGAACAGAATGTACAACTGGCCAGAAAGTTCTGCTAAGAAGAATCTTGTCTGCCTATGCAAAGAAAACTAACGCAATACTGCTTCCAGCCAGTTTCCAACACTGAAACCTAAAAGGAGGTGTTATTTAAAGGTTTGGGCTTTCTGTTCCTGTGAATTTGATGAATTTGTAAATGTCTTACACTGAATGGGATCAAACTATATTTGTGTTTTGTTACTGCCTTCTTTTCAAAGTTCATCCATGTCACAAAGTTCCTTCTCCACATATTGTTATCCATTTATCTGCTGGTGAATATTTCCTTCACCCTCTTCACTATTGTGAATTGGCCCACTATGAACACGAAAGTGTGGATACACATTTGAGACCTTCCTTTTGATTCTTGTGGATGGGGAAGTCTTTATGTGTTGATGGTTTCAATATTGACTAGGGCAAAACAAGCATTCAAAGTGCAAGAAACAAACAAAGTCAGGGATGGATCCCACTCACCACAGGACTCCGTCAGCACAGTTCAGTGGAAAGTTTAACTTTCCCATTTTCCAGATAGGAAAATTGGAGGAGAAATGTTCCTTCCACAAGGTTGGCCCTGACTTCTGATCTGTTCCTTTCTCCTCATGTGCGGGAATTGACATTGGGACTTAATTAAGAAACCATATTTAGAAAGGAAAGCTCTCCCATTTCTTGGGCACAGGCTTCCTGACTTTGGCCACAGGATCAAGAGTCACACTTTCCTTTGGCAACCGTGGGTATTTCTGTCCAGTTGCTGTATATTTCCAAGAACATTCTCTGTAGGCCTATTTGGCTTCCATTTATAAAAGGTTAGGGAATAATAACACTTAGCAAGCCCATGTCTAAAAGTTTGTACTGAAAGGTTCCATGCTATGCACTCCTTCAGAATACCTCCCTTTTTTATCTTTGCCCTCAAGTACCCTTCCATCCCCTGTAGCCCTCAGTCTTAGCCTTTGTTCTGCCTGGAAATCAGAGTCTTCTGTCTTTCTGTCTCCCTGTTAAGATAAATCACGCAAAGATTTCCAGCTTGCCCTTCATTGCATACGGGCAAATGGCAGCCCCAGTTGTGCTGTCTTTCCTGCCATCTGATGTTAGGACTCTTACATCCCCTCGGTCCATCTCTTTACTGCCTTGCAGACTCCCCCTCATTTACCTCTTACTCAAGCTCCCAAATTTATCAGCTTGATGGTTTTTATTCAATTTATACATGTCCTACACATGGTCAGGTGTTCAGAGGCCTGAGCAACCAAAATTGGTGCCTTGGAAATGCTCTCTCCTGGTCACAAAGCCTGCAAGGAAAATGATGTTGATGTTTAGAGCCATGAATTTAAAATATGCCAAACAACAAAAATGCACCATGCCATTTGAAATTATTTACAGAGTTATATGTATGCATGTTCCTTTTTTTCAATGGCTAACATGGGTATGATATTGAGGCCAAGAATAACAGTGTAAACGGCCTTTAAAAACAACTGATAAGTACCTTAATTTCTTACAAGTATCACATTTTGTCTGAATTTTCCTTTAAAAACTATCCTTGTGTTCCTCTTTTGGAATGTTTAGCAAATATGTTCATAAAAGTACATGATATATGGAAGTGTTAGATATTGACATTCAGAATATGAAGATATCATTTATAAATAGCTATAGTCAGAAAAGTACATTGTTATGGTAAGTGAAGAACGTGGGGACGTTGACAGTTCACTCATTTATCTAGCAAACGTTTCTTGGGCAATTAGCATCTGCCAAATGCTCAACATACATTAATATATTAATCATCTGATTTCGTGAATAATATGTACACAGCTTCTGTCACCTGATCTCCTATTGCAGTTCTTAATGTATTGTTCGTGCCTACATTTACTCCTGTAACAGTGCTCTCAAATGGAGGTGATTTTGTCTTTCATGGGATATGTGACAATGTGAGGAGAGAGTTTTTTTTCTAGTTGCAGATGCAAGGGTGTGACTGACGTATAGCAGACCGGGGACAAGGATGCTGACAAATAACCTACAGTTTGTAGTATATCATTCTTCTGTGAACCATCTCTCTCAAACATCAGGCATAATGAGATTGAGAAATGGCTGTGGCAAACGTCAAGATTTTGGTACTAGGAACTGTTTCATACCTCATGATGTCATCATACTTCATGAGTCAAAGTGTTCCCCAAAGAGGAGTATAGTAGGGGTGAAATTGCCAGACGGTGGCAAGAAGAATCCTCTTCTCTAGAAACACTACTCCAAGGACCACTACTCCTGGACCAACCCAATTGATGTACCAAGTCAAAGTTGTCACTCTTACCAAGACTCTCAGGGAAGTTAGATGTCCTGGCATGTGAGTTGTGAGACACTGACCAAAGGCTCTGTCATCCAATAGTGGGGTTAGATTGGATAGTGATGCTCAGTTGCAGAGGTCCAGATTCACCTAGCAACAGATTCACCTAGCAACAGCAAGCCAAAGGGTGCTGCCTGGGTTCTCCTGATGACTTTAGCTGTAGCCTAGGAAACATCTGAAAGCAGATGGAGACCTTGAGGGCATTGACAACATGGAGGAAATAATGCAGTTGCAACCAATTCAAAGGCAGGGGATGCTGAGCAAGCAAACTTGGCAGCCCCAGTGGCAACACGAGGTCAAGGAAAGAGGCTGGACAAGGTTGTGCCAAAAGCATTAAGAATGAGTCTGACAGTGGGGAAGGACAGGCCATGAGCCAAGCCCAGGAGAGGCCAAGACTCTGAGACAGCGGGGGTGAGAGGCAGCAGCCCAGACTGGCTACAGTCCTTTTCATTCCATTGTCTGTGTGGCTCCAGTTCATTAGGGGAATCAAGTTACCCAGAGTCCTTATTCAATAGCCCATGGTCCTTCCAGGACTTGATAATGTGGTAATTAACATGGGGATTCCAGGAATGCTTTGGATTTGAATTCTGTCTGTAGCAGGCTGGTGTGTCTGGAATCTGGATATTGAAGATTGTTATTCCAACATTTCCTTTATTTCCTTCTTGAAAGTTCAAGTGAACTGAAAATTTTGAGCAAAGGAACAGATAAAAAACTAAAGGGAAGGGACTTACTGAGGGGCCAAGCTAATATCAGTTTTCAGATTCTCCAGCTGTTAAGTTCTGACTTCGGTCATAAGATTGCCATTGTCTTCAAATATTGTGGCACTGTTATGTTTCATGTCAGACTTTTTAAATACTGTGTGTTTGTTACTATTATTTTATCCCAAACCCAACGAAATATTTTTTTATGATATTATAAACTTGATCAAGTTTTCTTAGTAAATGAAATCTTCTTGATCAGAAGTCTATCAATGGGGCTGGAGAGGTGGCTCAGCAATTAAGAGAACTGACTGATCTTCCAGAGGTCCTGAGTTCGATTTCCAGAATCCAACATGGTGGTTCTCAACCATCTGCAATGGAATCCAATGCCCTCTTCTGGTATGTCTAAAGACAGTTACAGTGTATATATATATTACAGTAAATATATTTATATAATAATCATATAACATACAGGTATAGTGTATAAGTAAATATACTTATAGAATAATCACACAATACAAGAGAGCAACAGTATACTCACATACATAAAGTAAATTTAAAAAAATCTTAAAAATATGGAAGCCTTTCAACAACCTTACTCTGGCCATAACCATGACTAGGACAAGGACCATGACCAAGCTCTTGACTATGGCCCTGACCTCAACCACGACCATGACAATAATCATGTCCATGACCGTGTCCATGTCAATGACCAGAACTATGTCTATGACCAGGACCATCTTACTTGCTCTAGGAGAAGTGTTAACTGCCCAGACTACCTGGATGAAATCCGAGGGAAATTGCCCTTCCTTTCTCTGCAAATTAGCGACAGCAATTAGACATGTCTAACTCAGACCTGGAGAACCTAGAAAACGTAGAACTGGAAATCTCAGACTCTTTCCTAATGCCACCAAGAAGGGCACAAGTTGCTTAAACATCGGGGAAAGCTCCAGCAATTCTTGAATTTTTATAGCAGTCTATACTATCTGAGTTGTGTTTGATACTTTATTTCATATTGTCCTAGGGCTTGCAAGTCATCACAACGATACATATTCTTTTCTTCCCTCTAGAACCCTCAGGAACCCATAAGAGTACATGAAGCCAAAACATTAGTTAAAGCTTCAGAATATTACTTTGGAAATTGAGTACTTTGTTACTTTTGGGTGAGTTATCTAAATTCCCTCACCATCAGCTTCCTAATTATGGAAAAAGACAAATAATACTAGGACTTCATAGGATTGTTCCAAATCCTAAAGGAAATGTGAAGAATTTAGCGAATTCTGAGCAGAGTCTAGTGAGCCAAGCAGTCCTTGTGACTTTGTCATTGTTATTAGCTCATATCTTGTCACTGCTAATGAGCACACATGTTGGAGAGCAGAACTAGACCATCTAACTACCAGGCCTATGAGTTCCTTGCCTCTCTGATTCTCCCTGTTCCCACAAAGTTACAGGGCTCAACCACATTATCCTAGTTCTCCTCACCTTGAAAAATTATTAAATGTACATTTTCCCCTGAGTTTGAACTGAGTCTCCTTCACATACCAGTATGAAAATATGCATTAGGTTTTTGACCCTGTTTCCTTGGTGTTCATCTCTAGTTAAGCATTTCCTTAAGTATTTGCCATTTATATGTCAGTTAAGATCAATAGCAAAAGGATTCTCTATTAGGCATTTTAAAGACTAAGCACCATTGTAGCTGGCTTGAAGTTTCACAGACTGTAGCGTCTCGTAACTTTCTCTGAGGAGGATGCCCCAACCCTTGGGACCCTGGAGAACCTTCACTTTCCATGCTCAAAGACAGAGGGTGGGGATCTGGTCTTTAGGCTTTGTGCATAAGTTCAAGGCTACATTAAAATTCTGTTGGCGGACTGTAGCTTAGACTTTAAATCCAGATTTGAACTGTAGATGACTTTGAGGCTCATAAAAAAAAAAGTCTAAAACAGAAGGATGAGGAATTTCAATACAATTTTTATATGTTGTGTGTGTATACATCAAATTATAAATAATGCCATTTTCCATAAGTATAATTTGAGTGTCAGTTAAAATTAAAAATACATTTTATCATATTCTGCCTGTCTTCATTCAAAGAGCATTTTGTTATAATGGATCAGCCTAGCAAGTAAAGAGGAGATGTATGTATTCACTGTAGAATGAACATAGCTTTTCAGTACTCTAGTCATATGCTGATACATGTTAAATATGTGACTACATTTGAAACATAAATTTGATATCAATAATGAGGTTAGAATGAGGTTGCATTTAACACAATGCCTAGCATAGACTAGATTTCATAGGTGCCTAGATTTCACTGAGAGCACTTCATTCAAAGGGCATTTAAAGCCAAGTTCTTGATCTTTAGCGTGTGTGTGTGTGTGTGTGTGTGTGTGTGTGTGTGTGTGTAAAGGCCAGAAGTCAACATCAAGTATTTTTTCATTTTTGAGACAGGGTCTTTTGCTGAACCTTGCTTATTTGATCAGATACGCTGGCCAGAACCTCTTATGATTCTCCTGTCTTCTTGTGTATGCTAAAAAGCAGGGTTTTGGGGGATCCACAGGTAGAATCTTCTGAAGTTTTAGCCACTGTTTAGTCAATACTGCAATGAACTGGATATTATGCATCGAGGTCTGTTCCTTGGTAAGCTTCTCATTCTTAAGAGCATAGAGTACAGCACATGGGTTATAAAACCCTCTTCTAACTACTGCATTTCTACTTTGTGGGATACTGTTAGAGGCAGAAAGAAAACAGTCACCATGGAATTTGCAGTAATTAAAGGGAAAGGAGGTTAAAAGCAAGAGGCAAAGAGAAGTGAACCAGTTATGTGTCACATTCTTATCTCATCTTTGCCTTTGTCATGCCTGCCCAAGTGTGTCATAACAGAATTAGCAAGCCTTGCAGGGTTCATTTGATTCAAGATGAATGATCCTAAGACTTACCCATGAGGTGTAAGATTAATGAGGAAAACAAGGAGAAAACAACACACAGAGAGAGGGGGGAGAGAGGAAGAGGGAGAGGGGGGAGGGGGAGGGAGAAGGAGGAATGGGGAGGGACAGAGAGAGGGGGAGGGAGGGAGGGAAGGAGGGAGAGAGAGAGAGAGAGAGAGAGAGAGAGAGAGAGAGAGAGAGAGAGAATGAGAGAGAGTGGGGTTAGTTTAAATCACTGTGTCTGTAATGAGTTTTTCTCCTCGGTAGAAAGAGGGCAAAACACTTAGGCAATCAACTCCTTTCCTAGCTAATGAGTGTGGACATCTTCCCTGGGATCCTGATGGCAGAAGATAGTAGAAACAAATTGCTTGTGACAGGGAGCTACAGAGACATTTGCTGTTGGGGGCAGCACAGCAATCTCATGGGGCTCCTCACCTACAGAGGAGAAACATACAGTGCTCACCAGCTTCAAATCTGGGTCACTTGGTGAGAAGTGCTCTCTGACTTATAGCCTTGCTTCAGATCTGGGACTCTGGGACATAGTGCTTTGCTCACTTGGGGGTACTCTCCTCCTATTCACCAGCAATTCGAGGTCATTGCCATTTTTTGTGCTACCTGTTTGTGGCCAGCAGATTGAAAGAGAAGGGTTAGGGTCGGTGGGACTAGAAATGAGGTGGAAGGGCAAGGTGTCAAAATACACAGCTCAAGTGATTTAAGGGGAAGAGTGCTTTATTTAGGTCACAATTCAAAGGGAATCAGAGTGTCCTAGCAGGGAAGGCATAGTGGCTGGAGGGACTCAGTCCATAGCAGTAGGAGTTTGTGGATTTCTACAGATCACAAAGCAAAGAGAACTCTGCCAGAGACAGGGCTGGGCTATTTCTCTCAAGATCCATCCTGCAGGTTGTCATTTCCTTTAAGCAAGTCCCACCTCCTAAGACCTCAGAGTTCCATAAAACAGTGCCCCCAGCTGGAGCAGAGTGTTCAAGCATAGGAGCCTTTTGTTGTCAAATTCTAATAAGAGATGTGGAATAACTGACCTCCTGCCCACTGTGAACACTCGGAGGGTACTAGAGAAACATGACAAATCTCTAAGTAAATACTGGACTGTCTATTTCACCATAAATAATGCTACAATACTGTATTTCAAGTTCATACAAATCCTGGGAGTTTTCATCTGTATTGTTTGGTCTCTCATGTCCTCCTTAAAACACTTTCCTGGTGTGTATACATTTTTACCAGCTTACAAGTTAGCAAATGTGGAACAAAATGTTGAAATCACCTCCTAATTTTTTTTTTCAAAAAATAGTGACAGTATTAATTGAGAATTAATGGAAAAAAAATAAAATTATCATAATTCTTCAGCTGGAGTGACAACAAATGTAGGTGGATGCCAATTATATTTTTTTCTTAGAAGCATAATCTCTATGTATCTATTGTCATAACAATGCTCTACTCCCTGGATTACAGGGATTAGTAAAGGACTCATTATAGAAAAACACAGGGGCTTCCTTCATTAAACTCCATTAAGTCAAAGCTGCTAAAAATAGTATAGACAGTTTTCCAAGCCTATGACCAAATCCATTTATGAGAGGAAAATAGCCTAACAGTCAGTGTGATTCCCAATAGGAGAGTGGACAGAAGGAGCAATCTATTGGACAAAGTAGCCAATTATTGTTTGATGAGTGTGTGCTATCTCTACCACCCACACACTGGTTAGCTTCTGTAAATAGACACTGTAGCTTTTTTAGAATATGTATGTACAAATATCTAAGTCCCCATGAAGCTAACACTTAAACCATATATCTTCTTGTTAGTTTGGGACAGAATCCTTCAGCTTAACATTTCAAAACCAGAACCTATCCCCTTGAATTGGGGATGAATCACTAAAGACATATTCATCCTGAATTTTTTATCCCCAGATGCTATGATCAGAATACTTGCTCAGGAGTGGTTTTACGTTTCTGAGTTTGTATTCATATATGTTAAATAGCTTGAGAAAATATTTTTTTCTAAACTTACATATGATTGGTATTAAGAAGATTAAGTCCTTAAATATATGGCTAAAAACTTGTTTTGCACAGATTAGACACAAAACAATGAGTTAATCTCATAATCTCAGGAGATATGGACACATTGAAAAGTCTATTTTAAATTTCTTTTGGAAAACTATATAGAGTTAAAAAGTATCCCACTTTGTTCTAAGGTAAAGAGTTCAGTCTAGCTACATCTTGATATGCAAAAGAGACCTTGCAACTTTTCAGTGCTATTTGTTTAGATTTAGAACTCATTTTCTTAGAGACTAAGAAATGTAATCCAAACTATACAGCAAAAAGTGATCATTTATTGGACTTCAAGCCACCTTTTTCCAAATCCTCAGACACTTATCAAACGTGTGTTCATATGTCATGCTCTGAACATGGGAATCCAGAAGTGAGTCGAAAATGCTGTCTACCTTGCTGGAGTTTACTCCCGATGTGTCTGTCAGCATAGTTACTAGCAGGGACAAGAGGAATACCATAGGCCTCAAATGCCTTCAGTTCAGTAAACACTTGAGAAAAACTTTTATTATAACTTTATAATTAGAAATCATATAAAAGGGTAAAACTAACATCAACAGTAATCTGAAAAGCCAAGGAGGGTGGGCATAGACCTGATAAGTGACATTCATCCCCAAATGTGTTGGTGCCAGCCTGGCCTAAAGGGTTTTTAGAGCAACAGAAAACCATGAGTTGCTAGTTCTCCATCTTTTGCTTTGTCAACTGCCTCTGTGACTATGAGACTTGCTTTTTTGTTGTCTTATTCTGTAAAAAGAAAAGTAAAAGAGTTCCGATACAGGTAAATCATACTACAAAGGGAAAAGTGAAAGTTTTGGCTTAAGCTAATTCAATTTTACTCAGTTCCCTGTAACTCACCAGGCTCCTGCAAACCGTTTTAGCATTCTGTATGAAGCAGCTTTGGCCTTCCCTAGTTTCCTTAAAGCAAAAATTTGAATTTTGTACATCATAGAATAAGTCTGATACGCTACATATTATCTGAACACATGAACAGAAGTAATAATAGGTGTCTTAAGTACACATTAACTAGGGTTTCTACTCTTTGGCACTCTTTGATGTAGAAAATACATAATTTAACATCTGTCCCACTTAACAAAAGTCATACAGGTAATGGAGAGTTGAAAGAATCTACTAAGTCGTAAATGGGTTAAAAAAAGGAAAATCTCCATGAGGAAGTAAAAGTTGTTTAACTACAAATTTTTCATATATCTCAATCCTCAAGGGTCTCACAGAAAGACCATTGGGTTTGTGTATAGCCCCTTCTCAATAAGTACTCCCAAGTCATCTCAGGAGCTGGCCACCAGCCTTTATATACTGCATATCTCTGAACAAGGAGAGGTCCTTGCAAAAATGAGTAACAGCCAGTCCTGCTCCTTCAGCCCTTGGCAATTTTTAGTTGAGGAAGAAATAACCTTAATCGTTTTCCCCTCTAGAACCACTTAATATTTTATGTCACCACAGAGGAAGTGGTGATGATGTTACCACAGAGATTGTGGTGATGATGATCAGATCTGACTGGATGACTGAGGAGAGTGGATGGAGGTGGATGGAGGCCTGTCCTATTTTCTTAACAAAACAGAATAAATTGCAAGCTTACCTAGCCAAGACTCCGGGACATACAAATGCTCAAGTTTTCAAGATGGCTTCTGGGAACTAAGATGGCCCCCTCTTGCCACCAGTACCTTTGTTTCCTCAGGCTGTTCTCTCTCTTCCTCCCACTTCCTGCTCACAATAGTGAGCTGTTTGAAAATTTGCAAAACAATGATTCTCCCTGTTAAGACTTAATGAAAGCTACCTCATGGTCTAAGGGATTCTATATGTACTGACTGGTAGAGGAGCTAAGACCAAAGTGCTTGTATTAGAAGAAAACTATCAAATTACATTTAATTTATAAGATGGGACTTTTATCATATTATCAGTATGTGGGAAATAATAAAATCTAGCATCAATATTTCATGATCCACCACATTTCTGGTGCTATATTTTATTCTTGCAATCAAAATCTTCCAGTGGGTTCTAAGGCTGCCCTTACCATGGATCACATAGACAGTTTTATGACACAATACTAAATAAGTAATTGGAATGAGTATCTCCAAAAAGAATTTCCTCATTTCAGTAGTATTTATAGAGACATTTGTTTTTAAAAAAAATACACGTATCATTTTATAATGACTACAGAGCATCCTAAATCATGACAAATCCATAATGACTTTTGCATTTATTATATTCTGCTTAAATGCACTTTCTGTGAAATCATTTTTATCCTCATGGATGACTTGGTGTCATTTTTCTTATATACCATGCTGTGTGTCTAAAGGAAGGTGAGGACAGTTTTTAACAAATACTTATGTCTTTCTGCCCAGTCCTAGAAGTTGTTCATTTAGGACTTTACATGTACTAGTACAGATTATATGAATATGTGATTTAAATTTTTCATTTAAAAATGAATTATTTAAATAACATCAACTTGATAACCATGGAACAAAAGTAAAAGCCATTCTTTGGGGTTGCTATGCAGAACAATGGTGGAATTACATTGAAATGTATTTTAATGACATGAGAAAGCATAACGTCTTTGTCTTGTAAACACATAAAGCTCACAACGCTGAGATGTTTAAGAGGAGAAAGGGGAAATTTCACTCCAAATCCCTGCTTAGAAATAAAAGTTGTCATTACTTGGTTTAGCAGTTGTACAACCACAGGTGTGTAGGTTGGCAGTGCTGTTATCAAGATGAGCAGTGCTGCCATCTCCTCCATGGCTGCTGTCCTACTAATCATCTTTTAAATTATTTATTCTTTTCCAAATTAACATACAAGATATTAGATGTCATTATGAGATTTTTGAACTAAGCATATTTAGTATATCATTCTATTTTTACCTGGCATGGTATAATACATTCCTTAAATCCCAGAACTTGAGTAGCAGAGGCAGGCAGATCTCTCAGAGTTCAGGGCCAGCTTGGTGATGTAATGAGTTCCAGGACAGCCAGGGCTTTGGAGAGAGAGCCTATCTTAAAACCATTCATCCTCTTTGCTTCCCGATCCTTCCTTGTAACTCCACCTCCCCAGTCTCCTTGCATCTCCACTGTGCCCCCTTGCTCACTCTCTATCCTTTCTTATTGCTTGTTTTTACTGTTTTTTTCTCTTCCAGTTTTTAAGCCTTTACCCAGATCTACAAACACACACACACACACACAAACACACACACACACACACACACACACATACACACACATACACACACACTCACAACCCTACTGTAAAGATTATAAACTTAGTTTTAATTTTTTTTTGAGCCAAGTGCTCTTAGTGAAATCTAGGCACCTATGATCCTAGATTTTACCGGGTACTGTGCTAAATGCCACTTTGTTCTATGTGTGTGTGTGTGTGTGTGTGTGTGTGTGTGTGTGTGTGTTCTGAGCTTGAGCAATGCCACTTAATATTATGTTTTCCAAGTTAATTCATCTTGTAAATTTCAGAATTGTAATTTTTTACAGGTTTGTAAAGGTCAACTGTACATATCTTTATATTTGCAACCAGCTGTTTTTTAAAAATTATTAAAGATATTTTCTAGATATATTTAAAACCTAACCCTCCCACATAAACCTTCATCTCATCATTGAAAATTTCTTGACCTCTATGCCAATACCACTTCTAAGATGTCATCTGGGTACTGTTTCACAACCGATTCAGTAGTGTTTGGTTGGGCCTTTTTACCTTTTAAAGATGGAATACTCTGTAAATGGATGTGCCACAGAGAAGTGTGCAGAGCTGTACCCCATCCAGATGCCTCTGCGTGGCTGACAATGGAGTAATCACTGACAAGCTTCCCAATTGCCTGAAGGAACTGAAAGAAACTAGGTCGAAAGCTTAATAAAATTGCTTTTCCTGCCCTTTACTTCACATCAGTGCTGTGAGTTTTCTTGCATTTACAAAGCCATATAAGGGTGGCTAGTAAAAGATCCCTTATATTATGGGAAGAGAGTAATGCTTAAATATCACCTAGAGGAGATGCATCTATTGAGAAAAATGTGACTTTAAAGGATGAGTGGTAAAGTCTCCATGACTCATGTCCATACTCTAAAATTCCCAAATTAAGATCAAGGCACATCCAGTTGAGCACAGTCACACACCAGCTCTCTTTTATTTAAAATCTAGAATTATAATTCTCTGCTTTATGGCAAAGGCCCAATACTTCCCTTTAAACCATATATTTTAACACCTTTCATCCAGGTATCTCTTTGGCCTCTATAATGTGAGCACACATATTACTTGACTTTGTAGGATCTTCAAGCTCATAAGATAAACAGATATAAGAAAAGAAAAATAAATTAAAATGTAAAAGTGGAATTGGAGAAAATATTATAAGCAATGAATATCCTCAATAAAAGATTGAATAGGGTAGATGACTGAGTTTATCAATGGAAGAAAGCTTACCAATTAGAAGAACCAGCCTGTGCAAAGATTTTTGTGACCAAAAAAGTAAATAGGAGAAAAATGATCCATTCAAATGAGTGATTCTCGACCTTCCTGATACTGCGGCAGTTTAATACAGTTCCTGATGCTGTGCTGAGCCTCAACCGTAAAGTTATTTTGTTGCTACTTAACTGTAATGTTGCTACTGTTATGCATCATAATGTAACCCCAGTGGGCATCCGGACCCACGGTTTGGGAATCTCTGTTGAAGGAAAAACAATGGGATACTATAGAAAAATAAATGAACCAGAAGGTGCCCCAAAATTAAGACTGCATAAGCAGTCACCCAAACTCACTTGAGAGAAATCTGTTCTCCATCCCACCTTCAAGTTCCCAGATGGAAACTAAAAACTCTTCTCACAGAGTCTTCTGAGATAATGAACAAAAAGATAGAGCAGCATTCCATTGTACCCAGTGGTACCATTCCAGGTCATAAATCCACAGGTTCTGCAACTTGGCTCCCAAAAAGACAAAGCAGAATGTACAGTGCTGTGCCGAGATGCAAGCCCCTGTTCTCTGAAATTAATTTACAGAAGGTTTACAAGGGTTTATTGATTGAAAATACCACAATCACTCCTCCGGGCAGACTTCTCTGTATTAGGTCTTCAATCCACACTGTACAATGTTCAGAAACAAGCCCTTCTGTTATAGATTTGTCTCCATGAGAGATGTAGACCCATGTAGATCACAGCAAGCAACCAAGAAGTTCTCTACAAGTGGGAGCTTAAGATTTTTGCAGCAACCTTCAAATCTAGCTTACTGGCTCCATGTGCGAATCCCTGATCATTTGAGAAGACTAGATGAAGCAGACCTGGGACGAGTAGGCATTGAAAAACTCTTAGAGTGTATATAGCATCAGAAGAAAAAAAACCTTAAAAACATGTGTTCTTTTGTTGATGCCTTAATGCCAGGACCCATGTTTCCAAAAGACAAAGTTCTGTATGTTGATTTCCTGGCTTAGAGGCTCCATCCACTTTAAATGGAAAGTTACTTATGTGATTTCTGTTCAAATCACTCTGTGTGTGTGTGTGTGTGTGTGTGTGTGTGTGTGT
>JANHMN010000010.1:65295414-65319169 GCA_030674055.1 Rhabdomys pumilio | reverse complement strand
ACACACACACACACACAAAACATTTATAGTAAGCAGGAACACAGAACTTCTTCATGATTCAGGAGGACCTTCATTGAAAGATTGGTTATAAAAAGACTAAGCAGCCAGGGATGTAGATTTGCCTAAAACCACTAGGTTAAGAGAGAAAAACAAAGAAACAAAAATATTTTAAAGCAGCTTTCCATGTCTGCTTGTTTACTTTAGTATGGTCTGGATACTGTGTCGGTCAGAAGTATAAATCAGGTACCATTTTCTTGACCTATGGAGCTGCCCATCCATCTAGCAGCTGAACTTGAGACTGCATCCTCAGCACCCTTTCTCCTTTGCTCACATTTCCACCATGCCCTAAGTATTGTTCCTAACTGATAGCTGCAGAACTACCTTTTCTATACAGAGCTTCTCCACACTTCTAAGTGATAACCAGACATGTTTCTCCACTGTTCCACATTCTCAAACCCTGTCTGTCAATCTGATTTTTTTAAAAATAATCTCTTGCTAATTTGTTCGTTTCTGTGGGGAAACCCTAGAAACAATTTTTCCAAGAGCTGCTTATTTGATTTTAGGTGGAAATTCTTGAGCAAGCTATTATGAATCCAACCTGAAGGCAGGTTTATTACCAAAAGGAAGCATCTTGCCTGAAGCATCCCATATGGTTTGTAGTATCTGCAGGAGGTTACAGGGGGAACAGTGCAGCTGAGAGAAGCAGAAGGGAAAAACAGAAACCTTTCCTAAGCCAGAAGACCAAGTACTGTTTGGCTCTAAGGTTTACTTCTTTTTCCTTTGCTGCATTTCTCCGGGCCACCATCATTAAAGTTTCATAGCCTTGTAAATGACCTTGGCATTCCCAGAATCCCTGTAGAAACATGGATTAGATTGAAGCTTCATGATGAAGAGGGGTGTCAGGGCTGAGTCCAGAGAATAGGGAGAACTGTTTTCTGTTACTATTCTTCTCTGCCCTCTGGAACTATAGGAAATGAAGGCATTTGCTGCAGTCAGAGTGTTGAAGTAAATGGATTTGCCTAAAGCCACCAGAACTAGAAAATGACAGAGATGCCTTTTGAACCTGTATTCTAACAGTCTCCTGATAATTGTCTTTTTACCACTATACTATGCTGTGTTTGTGTATAAAAGACAATGTGTCTCACTGTGATTTCAAGTTAGAGCAGGTGGGAGGAGGATGACAACATTGCATTTAGCCCACTGACATGATGAGGCTTTAGCATCGGTGCCTGAAGAGCATCCTTCCGAGTGTTCCATTTTCCTCCCTGTACTTTAATTTATATTGTACAATGCTCTCCTCACGTGACAGTACATTGGTGCTAAGAAGTCACCTTCTCCCTGGATATAAAGACACATGCATATCCCAGTTAGCAATAGGATGCCTCCTTCAGGGAGCATTGAGACAGGAGGGAAGACAACTGCCCTCCAAGATGTTGCATTACCTGGTAGAATAACAAAATACATCATGGCTTTGTCTTCATTACTGCATCCTTTAGGGCCAGTTTAGACACTGTGTGCTCTCTCCAGTGCCCAACACCCATTACATCTCTGAGAACATGCACACATTGCTGCCAGCTGATTTTTTCTTTAAACACAGTCAATCTGTTATGTGCACTAGTCACTAATTCTCTACCAAACCTTGGCTTTCAGTCCTCTGTAGCTATTGTGTTCATGATTGTCTTTTCTAGGCAGCTAGATTTCACAATGCATAATATGTTTCTGTGTCAAGTTAGTATAGCTTAGTAAATACTTGCTGCCCAGCTAATAACATGATAAATCTTATATAATTGTTGCTAGTTTCTACTAGGCGTGTAAGATTTGTAATTTAGTATAACACTATTTAATGAGCTCCATTTTTAAAATTTGTTTTATGAAGTAGATGATTAGATGGCCTGTCCCTTCCTTGGCAGACAATAGATATCACTCACAGACCCTAAGAGTCACTTCAGAAAGGAAACCTCGATGACTTCAAATTATACTCAAATGACCTTCTTTTAGATCATATAACCTCTCACCTGCAAATTCCAAGAACAACACATGTACACATCTCACTAAGTCATAACTGCAGTCTGGCCAATTACCACAGGACACAGGTCTCATGGAGTGGAGTGTGGTTTTGAATTGTCTCTGTGTGAATATCATTAGCCAGCTAAGTTCAGTATCATACAGAAATCACAAATATCATGAGAAACACCCTGGAAACTGCCTCTTTCACTAGCCCAGATGCTTTTCCATTTACTCCCGATCTTATAGCTGAGACATCAAAGTACAGTCAATCACTGTATTAATTTTAATAGCTCCTGTAATACCCTTAGCATAAGCTTTTCACCAGTATAGGTTCATCTCAAAAGCATGGCTCAGAGGCAGGTAAGTTGCCTTTGCCTCCTGTGCTCTTGTCTGACTAAGACTGATGCTGAGACTTGAGTGTGAAAACTTGGGTGAGACACAACTCAGAAGAATATGTCTTCCCATGAGCCTGACCTCTCCCTGAAATAAAACCAATTCAGAGGTAACTTAGGGTAGAAAACATTGAGCGAAAAATAATGATCTCTGGAATCTGTCGAAGGCACGACAGTGAGCTTATTCCTCGAACAAATATCTATCATTGAGCATTGTCTGTGGGGTTCTGGGAACTGTTCTAGGCACTGGGTACTAAGCAGTAAACAGCCCAGACTTCTGCCCTCCGGCTATTGTAGCCCAAACCCACTCTTGGTTCAAATGTTTGCCTTTTATGGATTTTCTTCAATATTACTCACATTTCAAACACAATTTTGGCATTTCTTCTCTAAAGTTCACATAAAGAACTTCCGTAAAACATCCTGTCAATAAACACTGAAGTTAAAAGTAAAATCTTGTCCATTCAAATATTTTCAATACAAAACAAAAAATCTTCCTCTTCTCCTTTTATTAATTAATTAATCTATTATCATCATCAATCACCATCAAAACCATCATCATCATTTTAGCAGAGATTGAGACCCAAGCCAGGGGCTTGTACATGATGAGAAACTACTTTAATCAATGACCTATAGCCCCAGATCTGTTCTTGTTTTGCTTTGCTTTGATTCCCAGGGACCAGTGTACAAGATTTTCATTTCTATTTCAATTAACTGATGAACAAGAATTTTGTTGTGAAAACCTATATTAGCCAAGTCCAGTGAAAAGAAATGAACAAAACCAAAAGCTCTGCAAGTGTCTACACTGTAGGAGAAAATTACTTTGTTTGACCAAGAATGTAAGTATTTAACTTGGCAAGGAAGACCAGATGAAAAGCCAAATTATCCCTTAGATAAACACTGCTATCTTACCGTCTGGGTGTAGACACCATTCTTCTGGTACTATTAACTAGGACAGGGTGAATCACATCAACATGAGTAGGCTAATATAAATAAAAGTTAATGCTTAGATCAATTGTTATTATATTTTATATTGAGAGAGAAAATGTCAAGAAACAAGGAATATGCTTGAGAAACAAACAAACAAAATTCTATTGAGAAGCTGGATTTTCCAAACTAAACCTCTTGACCTATGATGTTAGTTTCTTTTCTGTAGCACTGCTAAAATTATTTTCATATAGTTTTGGCTAATATAGATTTCTAGTGTCATATATATGCATATATATGCATCTAGTATATAGTAGTGTGTATGTATGTATGTATGTATGTATTAGATACTAGAAACTCTACACACAGACTTTGGAGTCTAACCCAAGTTCCAAATCACATGGAGTCTCAAGAAGCGGTAAACTTGTGGAGTTTCCATTTCCTCATCTGTAAATGTAGTTGTGTTGCTCAACTTACAGGCGTGTTCCTAGAGCCTTAGAAAATATCTACTGAAGAAGAAATGATACCATGTCTGCTTTTTGGAATCTGCTTGACAATTTCTCAAACATTTTGTAAGAAGTGGTATTCTGTGGCCTATAAGATGGCTTATCATGTTGTTAATGCTGTTCTACTCAACCCTTTTACTCTTGAAGAAGAGGTAATACCTGCCATAGCTCAGCTGTGTAATTCAGCACTTTCGCTTGGCAAGCAGCTGTTCACAAGGCAGACGTGTGCAAGCCTAACTCCAGAGGACAAGAGATAGAGCCAGCAAACCACACCAAGCAGTAATAAGAGGAAAATGGTATAAGAATATATATGTATAATGTGTAAATCTATATACATCTATACTGTGTAGATTTTGAATAAATGGAAACAGTAAAATCTTAAGCATGTCAGAAACTGACTGCTTAAAATACAACAGGTTCCATTCGCAGATCACACTGTACATTACACACCTGACTACTGCCTCCCTCCTCAACCACTAGATCTGTAGTCATAATTTCTAGTCTTGTTTCCATGAACTCAGCCTAAATCCCTGCTGAGTGGCTATCGAGTTTTTTATTTCCATACTGGAAAAGTAAAAAGGTGGTGCTGGTTGATACATGTGCCAAGCCACGCCCATTCCGATTCCTCTGCCTGGTCACACACTCTGTTCATAAAGCTTTCCTCCCTGAGAGTCTACTCCATGTTCAGGATCCAGAAGAACGCTATAAAGGGTATGATAGCTTCAGGTTCTCCTCCAGGGGAAGTGTTTGGATTATGACAAAACATCTAAATGATGTCCAGAAAGACAGCAGGAGAGCCCTTCTTGTCTCTTTCAAAAGCCAGTTTCGAGAGCGAGACCCACATTTCCATGTGTTCTACCTTTGTTCTCTTCCTTTTGCTGTTTTAGAAAGGGCTGTCACAAATAGAAGTGTTAGGGAACACATAAATCTTCCTCAGCATAACTGGCAGCCAAGAGCTTGTGTGGAGGTGTCTTTAACAGGAAGACAGGGTCTCAATAAACATCTTGTAAGTGGTGCCCACTAACTCTCTAGATCCAAACAGTCTCCAAATAACGGATACTCTTTCACAAGTCGTTGTCTGGCACAGATCCAGGTGTGTTTCCCATTTGTCAAAAACAGTTTCCACATTTATAAAAACAAAAACAAAAAACCAGTGTCACGCTAGCAGCCTCACACGAGAGCTACTGCATGAGAAGACCTAGGGTCACCAAGACAAGACTTTCCCACATCTCCGATTCCACAATTTCACTCCTGTTAGGACTAAAAGGAAAATATTGAGGTTTTCTGTCTTCTTTTTCCTTTCAACTGAGGGGAGCAGTTGTTTTATTATCGTCCTACAACCTCATTAGACCCTAAATTGTCTTGGATTCTGGCACAATCGTCAATGGAGGGAATCTGGTTTTGTTGCTCTTTTTAAAAAGTGAGTGGCATGGTAAACTAGCGAAACCAAATTCTTACAGGAAGCATCTTCACTGTAGTGGTAGAATTTTCGCTAATCACGGGCTGCCACTTATAGATAAAGATATGGTAAGGTTCCCCCCAGGTTCTCCAGAACTCACTGCGAACCAAGGGTATCTACTGTGAGGCTCATACTGGATCATAGATCAAGGTCCTGTTTGCAGCCAGTGTTTGGATGCTTTTAAAATTATCTCTGTTGCCAACAGGAATGAACGTAGGTGATTGTTTCTTAAATTCCTGACAACTGGATCCTACAATTTCCCCAAAAGCAGCCGTTCTCAACCTGTGAGTCATGACTCTTTTGGGTGTTGCATAGCAGATATCCTGCATAGCAGATATTTCCACTACAATTTCATAACAGTAGCAAAATCGCAGCTAAGAAGGAGCAATGAAGTAACTGTATGGTTGGGGGGGAGGGCACCACTCCATAAGGAACTGTATTAAAGGGTCAAAGCATTAGGAGGGCTGAGAACCACTGGTGAAGTTTTCCTCTTGGTGCTGTGCAGACTTTAGCCAAGAATAGTGTGAAAAAGAAGCAAGGAGCAGCTGAAGCGCAGTGACTGATGGGAGGAAGGTCTCTGGCGAGGGAAGTCTTCTGGGTGCAATTTCTATGCTTAATCATGGGTAATAATAACGGTAATGGTCTGTATAAACCTGAGTCCACGAACAAGTGTACTTATGCAAACTTTGAAAGCCAGCATCCTTGCATCAATAAGCATTAGGCGGGCTCCCCATAAGAGGCTCAATGTCTCGAGTAGCAAGGAGTTACAGAGATGGGGTTGTAAGTCCCCTGAGCATGAAAAGAGACTTTATCCAGAACACTCGTTCTTTTTATTAAGGGTTGAATCGGGGTTGAAAAAGCTGATTACTGGAGCTTATCCCAGATGAGAAATCACTCCCTGCTACTACTCCAGTCTTAAGGATTTCCAGAACATTTGGCTCTCAGATTTACCTAAGTTTCCCAGCATGCCTCTGAGCTAGATGAAAAATATAAATGTACTAGAAAGATTGGGGGAGATAAAAAGAGATACCATTTTAGTGTATTTCTTTTTGCTACCATAATAAAGAGAAAGCTAACACTGATGGAGCCATTTTGGTCACAAAAGAGTCTTCTGGTGGCACTTAATTGAAGGGACAGAAGCCAGGAGCTAATCCTGTTATAACACTTATGTGGATGGATAAACAGACTGCTGTGAGTTGCCAATTTTGAATAGTGGATTAGGACAAATCCACAAGTTCTTTATTCTACCCCAAATTCAAGTAAAGACAAAGCTTCCAAAGTGCTAGGGTGATAGGCAAGCCCTTCTCGAAGATGAAGGAGCATTTACCTGCTACAACATCATTTGCGGCTTCCAGCTGAGAGATATTCCCAGGATAATGATTGTTGTAATAAACCCAGAACTCTGCCCCAATTCTTTAAAAAGAAATCAGTTTTAAATAATGGGTCTTCATTTTCCAGAACTCTTAAAGCTTTCATTTGGAAGTTCAGAAGGAAGCCAGGGACTCGGCTCGTATATATACAGCAAGAGATTAGATAAAGAAATGTATATTTGTATGTATGTATGTATGTATGTATGTATGTATCACATACAATCTATGGAATCTATTGAGTAATACCTACATGCAAATGTGTTCAGGGATGACCACTTAGGAATGAATAATCTATCCAAGGTCTTGTTCCTGAAGAGAACCCTTCTTCAGCACGCATTACCTGCCTGTATGTAGCTTTACATCTAGGGACCCAGTACACAGAATGACTTTTTACAAACACTGGCTGGGGCTCCAAAGTTGCCAGACGTGATTCCCAAGGCTTGGCCGATGTGGTTCTCCACTTTGTAGTTATTCTTGGCAAGGAGCCTGTGTAGAGTTGGCTTATGAGACAGTCTCTTGTTTGTGGCACATTTTAGTTCAGACCCTGAGAATACTGCCCAGCACTGATGATAATGCTATTTTTTTTCTTCTTGCTTCCCTTTCCAGAAATTGTATAAAAGGCAAAACAATTCCCATTCTTCATTCAAGCCATGCGACCCAAAAGTACATTTCTCAGACAACACCTCTCTCTTTTTTTTTCACATGACTTCAGCAATGTCTTGCAGAAGACATTGTTTGAAAAGATTAAAAGTCTTTCCTCTTCCCCACCCTTAGGAGTAGGACCACTTTTGTAAAACCCAGAGGGTTCTGCTTGTTAATGTAGGGATAATGAGTGCTGAGGTGCGAGGATGGATCAGCTGGATGCTGGGAGGTCGCTGGTCCCCAAGGGAGAGGAGAATTATGATCAATAAGATACTGACACTGCTCATACTCACACAAAGTGCTACATAATCCACAAAGGGGATTGATTAATTATGCCTGAAAAACTGAGCAATTTTTTTCAAAATGCATCTCTGCTTTTATTTTAATTGTTCCTCCTGCTGAGCACACCGTTGCTTGGCTCTTCTTCCAGAGTCCTCAGAGACATCATTCAAGTCATCTCAGGAACCTTGTCTAAATTTTTAGTCTGGAATCATTGGCTGACACCAGTTTCCACCTATGTTTATCTCTTTCATGGGGCAATCACATCCTATACACTCCTGAACGCAGGGGTAAATCAGCTGGTTTGGCATCACCAGTGTCTGTATACCTCTTTGTACTCCAAGGAAAGAATAAATAACTGCTCGAGTTCACTAAGAACTGAGGAGTTAAAGAGAAGACTGAAGGAGATGAAAGGGTTTTTGGCCCCACGAGGAGAGCAATAATACCAACCAACCAGAGCTCCCCAGAGTCTAAACCACCAACCTGGGAGCACATAGTGAGGGACCCATGGCTACATCTGTATATGTAGGGGAGGATGGCTTTGTCGGGCATAGATGGGAGAGGAGATCCTTGGTCCCATGAAGGCTGAACGCCAAGTGGGGCGGGGGGAGAATTCAAGGGTGGGGAGGTGGGAGTGGGGGGATAGATGGGGACACATCCTCATAGAAGCAGGACGAGGGGGGCTGGGGTAGGGGATTCCTGGGTGATGGGGGAAATGGGGTGAGGGGATAAAATCTGAAATGTAAATATAATATCCAATAAAATAAAGAAGTTAAAAAAAAAGAACTGTGGTGTCCTGGGTAGGGTACTATGTAGAATTTCATGATTGAGGACAAGAGTGATATTTGTATATTTTGACCACTATCTTTTTCTTTAAATCAAGATAGAGAATTTTTCTATAAGTCCAATATATATTTCTAACTACTTATGTGAAAAATTTCCCGTGAGGTTTTACAGAAATGGATTTTTCATGCTTTTCTTCCATTGTAACAGAGAATTTTTATTCTGTGACCATGAATAGTAAAATTATGTCTCGGGATATTAAGCAAGAGAAATAATCTTTCATCTTTTAATGTCTATTTCCTCAGGTTTTATTATCATTAGTCAATTTTTGAGAATGGTAAACATTCATATATTTAGTCATTTATATCATCAATGCCAATTTCTGCCTTTAAAGTTTGAGTTAATCTGTAAGTTATGATTTCTATCTAAAAAGTGAAACTTTTACATCTTACACAATAACTTCCATGTTCTCATGTAACTGTTCCACAGCTTATCATTCAGAAATGCCTCTTTAAGACAATAGGACTCATGGCATTTTCACGTGGTCACATGATGTCCTAAGTGTGCTTGCCATTTTATACTAATCCTAATTTTAAAAACCACAATCCTAGCATTTGTAAGAATTCTACAATCCTATTATCTTAACTATTTGGTGGGAGAGGTAGTGGAGGAATAAAATGTCAGTGTGGGAGAATTAAATATTACAACAAAAAATGAAATTTTAAAATGTTTGAGATGGAAAATCAAAGCACTGTAGACAGTCAGGGAAAGCTCCATGCTAGCTCCACCTTAGAGATCCATTAGAGTCAAAGAATAAAATACAAACAGGATCACTGTCTTTTTCATCATGGTAACATGCCTGACTGTATGGGCCAATCCACTTCCCGGGGCTGGTGGGATTTCCTATCCTAAGAGGATAAAAAGGCCTTGCTAGGGCATACCTGCTAAAAATGATGTCAAGCCCCCCTCAATCACAGAATCAAAAAAGCACTTCTAAAATGATGTTCGTGTGCAATAAAAGTTGGCTAGTTCTTGCTAAAGGATTTTGTCTGATAATACAGTAACTATATTGGAAATTATCCCACAGTGTTTCAGAGTTTACATTGCTCATAAGTGATACCAAATGAACCCTCTGTATACTAAAGAATTGCCTCGCTTTTATCCTGACTTCTATAATTTTTTTTTTTGTTTTCTGGTGGTTACTTTTTCTATGTGAGGGCCTTTTTCTATTTTATCAGCATTGTAAGTTATTTGTATAAAAAGCCTATATTACAAGTAAGTCATTACTAAAGTGCTCTGGGATGACTTGGGCTGCTGTATGATTACAATATAGTATTTGGGATCCATAAAATTGCTAGCTGAAGGATAAACTGTCTAAATGAGTATGGTATTAATAACAGTCCCAGGAGGACCAGCTCTTGGACTCTCTGTGACTTTGGGCACAAAGAGGCAACAGCTGTAAGGCACCCACAAACAGCTGTGGACCACACATTTCAAACTGTCAGCATCAATGGGAAAACAGTTTTGATTCTTAAAATTACAGACTTGAACCAGGGCTTTGGCCTTGTAAAATAATCAAGCTGTCACATCTTTAAAAATCTGAGATCAAATTTTTAAATTCCATGAATCTGGAGTAAGCATTAAGACCCAAAGCAACCAGTATTTAAGCATCTGTGCTTTTGAGGACAAGTCAAAAAATATTTGGAGTAAGTCATAAATTTTTTTTTAAAGAAATGAAAGTTCAATATTAATTAAGTTTTATAAGATGTTTTAAAAAGAGTTTCTATGTCAAGTGTGAGGAGGAATCTGGCACTGTTGAAAAATTAAGAACAAGACATGCAGAGAAAGCAGAGAGGAAGGGGCCTGGTGCCACTTGTCCAGATGCCTTAGCAGCATGTTCCCCACCAAAGAGAAGGCAGAGGCTAGAGCAGATGGCCTTTGTCTCCAGCCCTGTGACACTTCATGATGTTGCTTTGCTCACATTTGCATAAGACTCTTTGTTTTCAAGCATGGGTGTGAATACTACATGAGTGGCTCTACAAGCATGGGTGTGAATACTACGTGAGTGGCTCTAGCCCCTCTCATCACTCGCCAATGCTTTTCTCTGCAAACGTGCAGCTAAAATTATAAAGCTATTTCAAGGAGAATGGCAGAGTAACCATCACACGTTTCTGAAAGATAATGCCTGTGATTCAATGAACGTGTTTGTTTTTATAATATATTCCATCACCTTAAGAAACTGAGACCCTGTGAGTTGCCTGGACTGATCCAATGTCTGTAGTAGAAAACAAGGTGTGTTGCTTGGCCTTTCTGTCCTTTGGTTTCCTTTTTTACATAATGAGAACACTAATATTTTTACCTCATGAACTTGGAGTTCTTCTGTAGTCACATGATAAGTATCCGTGATTTTGTTATAGACGTTTATTGTGGTATTTATTATGTTTTACCTGCTACTTTAGATACCTTATATTATTTTATTCAAATTCTAGGATAACCTGATACACAATATCTATTATTAATACCTTCATACTATTTTTTCTTTCAATGAAAAATAAATTCTTTTCTCACAAAACATATCCTGATTATGTTTCCCCGTCTTTCTACTCTTCCCAGTTTCTTCCCTCCCCTCTTCTATCTGGATCTATTCTTTTTCTGTTTCTCACTAGAAAAAAATAAAATATAAAACAAAATAAGATAAGATAAGGTAAAATCGAACACTATCACTTCAAAGTTGCACAAGACAAACCAAAAGAAAGCAAAGAGATGAAAAGAAGGCACAAGAATCAGAGACCCACTCACTGCACACTCAAGAGTCCCATAAAAACACTTATCTGGAGTTCATATTATACAGAAAGGCAGAGGGCCTGGACAGACCTGTGCAGGCCCTGTGCATGCTGCTTTAGTCTCTGTGAATTCATGTGAGCTTTATCTACTCTGTTTTTAATATGAGAAAAGTGAGTCAGCAAGAAGGCTCAGCAGGTATAGGCTCTTGCTACCAAACCTGCTTGCCTGAATCATCCTTGGAGCCTACATGGTAAAAGGAAAAAAATGACCCCTGCAAACTTCCCTCTAGCCGACATTCCTGTTGCATGGAATACACACACACACACACACACACACACACACACACACACACACACCACAAGTAAATTAATAGCCTAATATGAAAAAACCTAGGAAATAAAGGGTATAGTATGTTTATAAAACATAGTAAATAATTAGCATATAGAATATAGTATGTACTACAAAGTCTATAGAATATAGTACAGTGTGTAGTATACAGCCTGCTGCAGTGACAGACCTAGCATGTGGCTGATCTACTATGTGGCCTTGTTTATATGCACCAACCATGCACATTTGTGTTACCTCTGTCTTCTGTCCTTGCACTTGTTACATTACATACGGCATGGATTTCAGCAGCATAACTTCAGACAGTGACATAAAATTTGCATTGTCTCCAATGTAAGCTTTCTAAGTAAAGCCATTTGACCGATGACAGACTTTCCAAAGTAGAGCACCAAAAAAGGTCATGGTTTCCCCCATAAAATGTAAAGCATCATCGAGGATTCCCATGAATAAATCATTTCAACCATGGATAGTGCCTAGTATGTATCTTAGAGAGTATAGAAATAAATTATTCTTGCAGCCTGAAATAAAAACGTCACTGCAAAGACTGGCCCATTTAAAGCACTTCTTCAAAGATTTAATGGTCAAGTGAAGTGTCATTGAACTAGCAGAACTGAATGCTGCCCTTGTCCACTGCTGTCCCTGAATGTGTGACACACACTTTGATGGTGATGTGTGTAGCAATCACCCCAGTTCTTCCATGGTCAAATCTACTCTTTAAAGCCCTGGTCTCCACAAAGAATAATAAAGACATCTGTTTTCTATTGACATAATAGAGAGTAAGTTATTTTTAAAGTGCTAAAAATGCTCCCAAACCTGGCTAAGGCTCTTGATTTTGCCCATTGTTCTCACCAAGCCTTTAAGCTTTGAATAGGAACATAATCTCAGTGCTGTTTTTCTCCATCACCGCATACTGAGACAGCTTAACCAACTTCCCCTTCAAGCATCCCTTTAGGGAACATGTGGTCACAAGAGCCTTCTTTGAAAATCAGCTGAGTCTCATGGTTCTCTGTCTTGCCTTCTGTCCTGGCTGCCCTCATAGGAGGTGAGAGAACACTGAGTGAATGTGAACTTTCAAGCTCATCAGACATCTTGCCACACTTGACTTTATAAAGTCATCTACTGGCAAACGTTGCTGAAGCCAGACAGTTTCACATTTGCCTTTTTACACCCAGCTTTGTAGATCTTGAGAGTTAGAATAGGAACATCCCTGTTGCCAACAAATCTTTCAAGAGATGTAACCATACCCTGCTGCGTTTGAGGAACTCACTGAGGGGGACACAGTTCTTGAACTTCCTGGAGAAAACTAGCACACAGAGAAGACAAGTCAACCCTCATTCTCCAAAACCCATTCCTTGCAAAGAAAGCCAACCTTGCAAAACATTGACTCAGGAGAAAGTACTGCCTTCATGCTGTGCCTTCATTGATGAACTCTCTTTTACCAAAGCACCTTTCACCCAGTTATCCTCACTACAGCCCTGCCATGTAGCTTAGATAAGGGTCACCAAACTCATTGTTCGAACTGTGGAAGACTAGGCATTATTCTAGGTACAGAAAGCCCAAACACAAGGAAAAGGCCACAAACTCAGACATCCTGAGTCTCAATCCAGAGACCCTTTCAAAAATCTTACTACTGTAGATAAAAGCAGATTCTACTTTGAGCATGACATATATAGTCTGTTGCTTTGGGATTAACCTTAAATTCTTCTTCTCTGCAGACGCAGGGTGGTTATTTGCAAAAGCTAACATGCTTTATTAAATCCTGAGTGATTTTATCTAACTAGCAGCTAACTTGGTGAATAGCGAACATGATATAGTTTGTCTCTTGGTCAGAAAAATAACATTTTGAGCCTCATGGCCTCTCTGTCCTGTAGCTGCCTCTTGGTCATAAGATAGCCTCAATGGTACATATAGAGACCCTGTTTATAGTACACTTCTATTATTGATCATTTTAGGAGAATAAAGACCACAAGGTAAGAATTTCATATAAGTTTTGAAGTGCTCGAATTATAAAGTATTAGCATACAATTTGTTTTTTCTTCATTGAATATAAGGTCAAATTAAATATTTTAACTAACCTTTGCGCTAAATAAATACTTTAACTTTGATGCACTCTCTGTAGTGAAAAAATAAAGTAAAAGTGATCTAATGTTTCATAGTCTGCCCACGGTTTACGGGGAAAAGGCGCCCTATGCCATTATAATTCCACATCCATGTACAGCTTCTATTTATTACTATGCAGAGGAAAAGCCAAAAGGCCTCAGACTTTGTCCATTACAGGGAGACCTTCTGGTGAGCTCAGCTCCATTTGTATTAACTCGATTTTATGTAGGATCACTGAGCTTTTGTTCGCTGGAACACTTTTCTTTATGGTTTTATTTATTTATTTATGAGGCTTTTTTTATTTATACAGGAATTACAGCTTTTTAAAATGAAAATAGAAATAATCCCTAATTTGACTTTTTACAGCACAAAAGTGGGAACCAGTTTGTGCCTTACTCAATCTTTTGCAAAAGGTCTATTAATGAATATTTAGGCACAGAAATTCATCAGCAAGGTTATGTAAGTACAAATTTTCACTTCATGCAGCACACAGACAACTTTTCCAAGATTCCCAGGTTTCAGACAACCATATTCCATGGCATTTTACCTGCATGTAGAATGTCTTGAAGCATAATTTCCATTGCCCTTCACTATGGCCTTTAACACTCTAGTCTTACAATTACCTTATAAGTTAATTAAAAGAACTGTGTTTTCATTTATATAGGAGCAAATTTGGATTGGATTGAGCAATATGCGTAGGGCCACAAATGTAAGATACCATGCTCACATTTCATTGGTTGAAATCCCATGATAAAAGGAGACACACAGCTGTGAAGGTTCCAGAGCGCAGTGGCCCATCTTCTGTCTATACACCTTCTTGTGCCCCACCCCTCCACTTTATTAAGCCAAAGAAATATGCTGGTGTGCCTGGGTGCTCTAAGAGTGATGTGATGTCATCTTTACAACCAGGCAGAGAGGCTGCTATTAGGGGCCCTCAGAGAAGCTATTCAGCACTAATACACAACAATGCTGAGAGACACAGAGCACCAACCTCCCCAACCCAACCTCCATAAACAGAATCCCTCTCCATAGTCTGGTCAAGACAAAAGACTGATGAGCCTTCTCAGGAAGGAAAGACAGAGGTGGCATGTTATCTGTGCTTCTGCCTTCTCTTCACTGTTGTACAAATGAGTGACTTAGAAAATTATTTGGACTTTAACTACATTCTGAGACGTTAAGACAAGAAAGGAAAAGTTCAGACCCACCAGGTATTGCTATGGTGTCATTCAACAACCTTGTTTGTTTAATTGCTTATTTCCTGGTCTCCATTTTAAAGTACAAAAAGGTGTGAATCTCAATATTAAAAGGCCTTATTATAGATGATAAATAATATCTAATTCTAGACTCCTTGTAATGAGTTTTTGCAATTTCCATATGGCTAATACTTTAAATAAAGGTCTGGCCTCAAGCTTTTTTCTCTAAACTAATAAGCAGCACAAGGCTTTGTGTGCTCTCTTTTTTGTATTATCCATTCATAGGAAGCCTATCCCTAGACTTCCAATTTATTAAGAATATTTTAGAATATTTTCATTAGTCTACATATTGCCCTAACTAACTATGCGCGGCCCATATTTTGTGTCCCAGATGTGGTCAGACTTGAAATTAGCCTGCCTGGTTCAGAATCACTTAGCTTCTGTTCACTAAGTGAGATACAGATTAGCAGCACTGTCATGTCAGGAAGTTAAAACCTATGGAAAGGCTGTTGTTAGATGCACTGCAAAGCAGGTGGGGCTGGGAGGTGGGAATGACACCTGTGTGGACTTAGGCAGTGATGTGCACAGAGCCTTCGAATGGGTGTGCTGGGGTCTGCAGAGCTGCTGGGATGTGTCCAAGCCTCACAGCACAATCTCTGCATTATGGTGCCAATGCTATTTCTCTTGATTGTTTTGTGACTGAAACAGTACATTCACATGAGGACCACTACTTTTCTTTGCTTGTTTGTTTGGTGTTGGTTTTTACTGTTTTATTTTGAGATTTATTTCCTGTTTACTTATGAGTATTTCATCTTTGATATTAAGTGAGTTCATATCAAAAAGAAAGAAGAGGGTCTCGAGAGATAGCTAAGCAAGTGGTCAAAGGTGCTTATTGTTCTTCCAGCACGACCCATGTTCTGCTCCCAGAACCCATGTCCATTGGCTCACTACTGCCCTTTAACTCCAGGTCTAGAGGATCTCATGTTCTTAGCCACCAGCTCACACATGCACACACACACACACACACACACATACACACACACACACACACACACACACAGAGAGAGAGAGAGAGAGAGAGAGAGAGAGAGAATAAATCTTTTTTTAAAAAGAGAAGTATTAAGGTAATCACATAAGCATTGGGGTAGGAACAAACAGAGAGAAAAAGACTACCCAAAGATCAAGCTAACTTAGCAAAGGAGCATTGTGTCTGCTGCCCAGTGACTCTGAGGCGAGGAGGGACCTCTTCCTCCAATGTGAATTTCCTGCTACCACTGTGGGTCATGAAGATTAGAAATCTTTAATCTATAATGAACAAATTCAAAGTGTCTGAGCATTTAAAAATGAGTTCTCAAATTTTCTTCATCAATAGAGTAGGGGTGATTTGGCATTTCCATATCTTCTTATGCCTCAGGGGTAATACAGAGCCAGCTTGACAACCGCTGCCTCTCAGAAGCAGGTTCTGTGTTTCCCACTCCTACAAGGTATCTCTATGAGACTGATTAACCTGAGCCTGCTGGTTGGCCATACATATCAAACAGCAAATGATGTGCACTGTGGTGTCACATGCCCTGAGAAACATCAGTGGCCTTCTCTTTTGCAATTCCTTAGTTAGTGTTATAAGAACTCAAACAATCAGAGTGACCCATGGCAAGTAACAGAAGGTGACTCACTGATGGACTGTAACATGATGTAAATGCCACTCACCCAGGAGCCCCCTCCTGATTCTCCAGCTCCGTCACAGTCAGTGCCTTTCTCCCTGAAGATCTCACTGAGACCTCAGCAAGACTAAGGCTCATAAACCCTCCTCTAGCTTTCAGATTCTTCCATCTGTTGTATAATGTCTCTTTTACAATAAAGAAAAGTCTGGGGTTGATAGGCGACATGAAGCCCTTAGTCAGTAGGAAAGGTGAGTTCTCACAGCCTCATAAAGGCTCCCCATGTCTCTGTACTATGTTACCTGACTCTCAGCCTCAATTAGTTGCCATCTTGGTGATTTTCATAAGAACCTGGAGGCTGTATACATCTTGGACATCATGAATAAATATTCATATTCTGAGGTTTTTTTTTGGTCTGCTTTTTTTACGCTGATCTCCAAGCTATAAATGAAGATACTTTGGAATAAAAATTTTTATTTGAGAAGGTTAATAGGTTACAACTACTTTATCCCATACTGAAACTTTTGGAAAAACTTTTGAAAAAAAATATATATATATTTTTTCTTGGTACTAAAACCATTCTTACTTAAATTTTGAGCCTTCTATGACCTCTCTTGGGCTGTCACTCACTAACAGAGGTAAGAGGATAGGAACACTTTCAGGACTTTGGACTTTGCTGATACAATAGAATAGTTCCCAGAAAGTAGCTTATGGGCTGTGACCTATTTTCTGCCCTTTATACATCTGCAGAGGAATCCAGATGGTTTGATTAAATATAGCCTCTCCTGGCTCTGACAGAAACATTTTACAGCATAGGGTTTGAAGAATTAGCCACATGGTTCCTATTAGCATTAATGGAGGGCACCAAGGTATTCCCCATATTCTAAGCTAAAAATGCAACCCCGAAGCTTGTTAAAGGGACATTTCTTCCATTTATAGACCATCTGGCTCCGACTGTTATTTATGCAAGTGCATGAAAAATGCCTTGCCCTGAGTCTGTGCATTTAGAGGTGGCTGGACACAGTCCAGTGTTTCTTGATCTTTGGTCTGCATCAGAACCACTTACTGGATTGTTAAAAATGGAGATTCTAGGAATTCCACTTTAGGAGGTCTGGGGCAGGACCCAGAAGCTTTCAGCTTTGGCACCCATTTGAAATATGTCAAGAGGAGGTCATCTGTGGACCACCCTTAAAGGTCAATGACGGAAGAAAGGAGGATTCCCTGTTATGGACACACATGCTATGGTGCACAGTGTGAACCCCAGCTCTCCACTCTGACAAAACAGCATCTCTTCTAACTTTTGGGCACTCCTTTGATTAGAAAAGTGACAATGCTGAGGCTATGTGTAAAATACCCATAATAATGCAATAGTTATAGTCTCTCTTATTCTATTGGATAAGAGAGAAGTTTTCAACAGACGTGGCAATTCAAACTGTCTTTATCAGATTTCCTCCCTGCCATCCCAGTGATGTGGTAGAAGGAGAGGAAAATGCACAGAATGAGAACTTTGCTATCAGAGGAAGAAATCACTGCAAAAGGCAGTGACTGTGCTGAACTGTAGCTGAGCTCCTGCCCCCCGTCCCCCAAAACACAGAAAAGATAAAAGCTACCTGGTTACGCTATGAGAATTTAAAATATATTTACTGGGATGTCAAGCTGTTCTACCATAAGTCCTTTGAAATGATAGATTCTGGTTTTGTTTGTTTATTCATTCGTGTAATAAATGGTTGCTGAGTACATACCAGATGCCTTCCTAATAGCCATGGAGTCAGACAGTGAAAATATACATGTTTTCTGCTATTGACAAGTGTTCAGCAACAGAGTGGAGCCAAATAAGCTGCTGCACACTTTCCAGACAATGCCCTTTTTGGGGGGATTGGTATTATTAACGGTAACTACGGTGCTCACAGTGGAAGATAAATAATGCTGTGATAGGAGGTTAATGGATCCAGGTTCACTAGTCAGTGCTGTGAATCTACTTACTAAGAATGTGCTGTTTAATTTCTAGTCTGTCTGTTTATATATTTTTCCTTCCAGATCCCTTGATTTCTGTTGTTTAGAATAACCTGGGTTAAGATGACTATTACCTGGAGAAAAAAAAAACTGATCTATGGCTAGATAGAATATTATCTTTATTCCTTTAAAGGGGAGAGTCCGTGATCTTGATAGCATGTTAACAAAGCCCCCTTTTGTTTACCTTTCTTGTTTCACACTGAAGTTGGTAAAAATATTTCACTATTAAATGTAATATAAAAATTCTAGGTTTTTTGTTTTGCTTTGTTTATTTTTTTTTTGTCCATCCTCCCCTGCCCCCATTCTATTGGAACCTTTGCCAACCATTTTACCCAGCAAACTGGGCTTTACCAAGTTTCTAATAAATAACAAAATCCATATACAAGCAAAAAGCTCCTTTTCTACTGGTCTAAACAAACAGACTGACAGGACATTTTATTGTTTATCTTGCCAATTTGAGCCATTTGATGATAGCCTTTTCCATTAAACTACCCAAGTTGTTGAGGGCAGAAGCAGAGCACCAATTCCATTCACAGCCCCCTTGGGAGATTCCTCTCTGCTCAGTGACACGGGAAACATGGATCCATAAGCATCAGCCTGCTTTTGAAGCAGTATCATTAGCCAGGGAAGAAGAAAGCATGCAATGATCCAAGGACAAAAATGTTGTCCAATACGTATATGAAGCCATGAGTGGTTTATAGTGCAGAATTAGGAAGTGGCCAGTATTGCCCTACTAACTTTTCCCTTGGGAAAGTTTGCCCTAGAAAGTATCATTGTGCAGCAGGCTGCAAAGCCAGGTGAGCCTGCCGTGTCCAGCAGTGAGCAGACCTCATTTCAGTGGTCCTAGAATAGATTCCTATTTCTCCTTTACACTCCATGTCTTTCCTCCAACCTCTGTGATTAAAGGACACAAGGAATAGCCTCTCCTTATAGATGTATTGTGGGTCTGGGGCTAAAGATTGAGGTTAATACAATTGTTGAAAACTGAGAACCTTAACTTATGTGAAGTTGGCCCCCAGATGCAGTTTGACATATTGGGTTCAGGCTAACAAATAACCAGGGTAGGAAGCTTGAGAAGACAGTACTACAGTTTGGAGAGAAAAAAATATCCCTGCACACAATGGCTAGAAAAGACCTCTTCCTAGTAATCTTTTAACTGAAGAGTTATTTTAATGTACTGAAACAAACCATGCATACCAACTTGTAGAAAAGGTTAAAGCTCAGGCTTCTGGGGAAACAAATAAAGCCATGGGCATTCCAAATGCTTTCTCTCCTCATTGATGAATGCGGTGGTGATTATTTATTTAATAGAATTGAGACTCTTGGGAAATTAACTTGGCCCTTTGAGGCAAGGTGGATCAAACTGAATAGATTAGGTGCATTTTGTCTTAGAATATTTTCACAATGGCTATTTCCTAGTATGCCACTGGATTTTGTTAGGTCAAGGGTAGGGCTAGGACTTCCATCAGCAAAGGATCACTAACACAGAAATGTCATGCTCACCAGTATTTTTTTTCCCGGTCATGCACAAGGAGAGTCATGCTGTAAATAAAAACTAATCTTTTCTTGCCACCTAAGAAACAGCCCCGAGTGCCATGTAGAAAATAAATGACTGCCTTTGGTCCCAAAGAACATCACATAAATAATTTTAAAAGTGCTTTTGTAGCTTCGGAGCCTCAATCCCATGTAGGCTCCAGGTCACGAACCTGTAAGAAATAAAGAACTTCTTTAAAACCAGCAGGACCTTTCCATCAGTTCTAGTATCTACTGCCTCCCTCCAATGGGCTCATTACCTTTCCCTCAGCCTTTGCTCAGTGAATACTTCTGTGTCTTTCAAGCCAAGAAGAAGAGTGAAAAGGAAGTCAATTTTCTCCTAAAGAAAGGGATGCAGCCACTTGGATTTCATTTCTGATAACCAGTGAGGATATTTGGACAGTAGTATAAAAACGCTCTCTTCGATGTCCTAAGACGTGAGTTTGAACGCTGAACCTTAACAGTTTTTCATTCTGGCAAATTAAGGAGAGGTTAGGCTGTGCTTCACTAAAAGCAACTGTAATATCCCTGGGAGCTCAGAGTAATCATGGATTGTTTTCATTCTCACGCCGGACATCTGTCATCGTGTGCAGGGGACTCTGCTATATTTTGTCCCTTCTCCAGGACAGGTTACTGGACTATCATCTGTCTGTAACATTAGTGTTTGTGGTGGCCCAGGAAAGAAAAGATGGCTTTAAAAGCTCCATCTAGAAACACTCTATACCTTCCTCACTCACGTGTCATTAGCAAAACAAGTCACCTGCTGGCATCCAATCCCGGGGAAAGTGAAGTATTATCCTGCTCTGTACCTCTATCCTCACACACTGACAGTCACCATCCACCCTGCTACGTTTCCATTTTCCTGCCTGCAAAATAATCCTGGTCACTTCTGAGGGGTGCTGTGATTAATGGCCAGGGAAAGTGTGCCCCATGCTGGCTGACCGTGGCTTCTACTACAGCTTGGTCAGATCCTCCATTACATGCCATTTAAGCTGCAGATGATGCACTGTCTTCTTTTACTTTGTGTTCATAATAACCACACACCTGAGTTA
Source organism: Rhabdomys pumilio (assembly GCA_030674055.1). NCBI lineage: Eukaryota > Metazoa > Chordata > Mammalia > Rodentia > Muridae > Rhabdomys > Rhabdomys pumilio. The sequence goes on along the minus strand of JANHMN010000010.1, from coordinate 65,298,129 downwards.
TTTTACAAATAACATGGAAGCTAGAAAGGTGAAATGACTTTCTTAGGGAGTAGCTTACGGCTCATAGAGCAGTGACTTCAGTCATGCTGCTGGTTGCTATTGACTCCCCCAGTCTTATACTTTTGATTCTGCTCTGTAGATGACTAAGACTCTAAACCACATGTATACGTTCATATTTGGAAGTGAAGGTTCCCTGAGCCATGTCTCCTATTCACCATGAGTCAAGAGCGGTTCCTAAGATAGTTAAGAGTTGAGGTGAATGAACAATGCATGATGCCATTATGTTTGTTTTTATAAAACTAAAGTTAATGTCTCTATACTGTAATTTAAAATGGTTCATTGACAAGTAGATTTTAAAAAGCTGCTAGAAATGTTAGGACTTCACTTCTTTGATTTTCAAGAAAAATGTGGGCATTCCCAATGGATCAAAGACCATATGTACCAGTTGATCTCTAATCCACCACTGGCTTTGCTCTTCTCAATACCTTAGATAGAAGGATCCATGGAAACCTGAAGATGGAAAGTATTCATTTAATTAGATAAACCACTTAGTCTAAATTATATAAAGAGCTATGGTAACTGGTGGGATTAAAGTACTTAACAGAAAAGTAACATTGTCTGCCCTCATGGAACTTAAGGCTTGGCTGTGAAGCAGTCATCAAACAGAAGTGTCACAACGGACATTTGCAAAGGTGTAAACCATAAATTTGTAGTAAAGCAAATGCCTTCGTATACTGGTTGCTAAACCTCCCTTTGAATCCTTTTCACTCTTTTCTTTCTGTCTTAACCAAGAAGACTTGGGGAGAAAGGTGTTGGTTCCGACCTAAAGTTGCAGTACAAAGACTGGATTGCATGGTTACTCAGTGCCCACCCCCACGTTCTTTATATCATTCACCTGCACATGAATGAAAGCTTCTCATCCCAAGGGCCATAGGCTCTTCCAAAGCTGCCTGCTGTTCAGACTGTACCTTCTATCTGGAACTAGCATTGCCTAAATTTCTGAGAGGAAGGGACAAAATCAGCCAAGTGTTAAGTTGGGATTGAAATCACCTAAAACTTCCATCACCCAATAAGTACTTCAATCCTGACAGAGCTCTAGCAAAATCCCAGGTGAGTACTTTCTAATACGTTCTGTTAGATTGCAGTCTGTGCTTAGTGTGGATGAGAAACCTTTTTCAACCAGTGGAGAAAGAACCAATAACTAACATCTGAAAGGACCTGAAAAACAATTGCTTCTGCAAGTACAATGGTATTCTATGGGCACAGAATGTTTTCTGCCCAGCTTCCTTGAGAAGCAACTCCACAGGGGTTGTGAGTATTTGATGTCTACATATCCAGCAAGTACCCCCAGACTGGCTTTCCATTTACTGTGATAACATGTCTGCTGCATTTCTCATACAGAAGGTCCTTATGCAGTCAGGATTTTCCAAAACACAGACCATTGTGACCCACGTCCATTCCTTGCTTCATGCAGGCGGCATATTTAGATTGTAAGAGAGATGAAGGGATCTTCTTCTCATCGTTTTTGTCTCTTCATCAGACTACATCCAAACCTTAGCTACTTTACATATTTCCCCCTCTTTCCATTTATGGCTGTGAACAAGATGAAGAGGCATTCATGAGCTAAACTGAACTGTTAAGTTTGGCACATCTGAGACTTGGCTAGGCACAGGGGAGAACAGCGTGTTTCACATCCCAAAATGAGAGATTTCATTTAAGTTGTGATATTTGTGTTTGTGTGTGTGTGTGTGTGTGTGTGTGTGTGTGTGTGTGTTATCTGACAATGATCAATTGAATAGGTTATAAATTGTGTTGAAAATAATCTCAAGCACAGTGAATCCTCTTGGGTCCGTGAACTTAACTTTGCCTTAGGTCCTCTCCAGTGACCGTAGCTATAACTTTGATGTACATGTCAACTTCACTAAGACTAAAAAAAAAAAAATTTAAACAATACTCAATGATTCTAATCTTTATGGTTGAAACTTAGATTAGGTTGAGAGCTCATGGAACAAAAACAAAGCAAGTAAAACCAGTGTTGCTAAAAATTTGTTTGAGAAGGATTAAAAAGGACCCAGTAGGCAGAAGAAGACTGCCTTCCATAAGCTATAGACTTTTCAGTTGTTTATTTGGGGCAAATAAAGGTTTATAGTAAATAAATTATTCTCTGGATATTCCTAACCAGGTCTGTATTATTCTAGTTTGTCCTAGAGAAGAAGCTTGACAGAGTTAGATTAACATTTATCCATAAGAAAAAATTTTTAAAAAGAATAAAGAGAAGAAGAGAAACCAAGTGGACTCTATTTAGAGCCCTTAAGGAAATAGGCCACTGTTAATGTACAAACACAAACAAAGCTGGTTGGGTTGGGTTATAGTGATTGTTCAAATACATGGCATTAATAATGTGGTACAAATTAATTAAATTCACTATTGATGTTTTTGGAATGAAACCTTGAGCATATACAGTTTTGTATGGAAGATAGCTAGAAAGCATCCTACGAGCTACCTGATATGATTAAACGTAGTGAGAGATTCTTGGACACCTTAAGGAAAGAGGAAGATAGATGTTGAAGGGTACATTAGACTCAATTTCTTTATATACTAGCCCAAATTAGTTCCAATATTTTGAAAGAAAGGGCTATTGGCTGTTCTTAAAATTCAAAAGCTACTTAGAAAGAAAGAAAGAAAGAAAGAAAGAAAGAAAGAAAGAAAGAAAGA
>JANHMN010000010.1:65280866-65295404 GCA_030674055.1 Rhabdomys pumilio | reverse complement strand
AGAAAGAAAGAAAGAAAGAAAGAAAGAAAGAAAGAAAGAAAGAAAGAAAGAAAGAAAACATAAAGATTTGCTACATGAGCGGCAGTGTTGGAAGACTGACAACAGAGATGCCTAATATAGAATGGCTTCTGTTGTGAGTATAAAAGTGAGAAGGAGGGGAACCAATGGGCAGGAACATTTCTGATGCTGCAGTGGAAAGGAAGGGATGCTCATTAAGACTCTGTGTAGAGGAGTCTCTCTCTGTTGTGGGACTCTATGTCAGACAGATTAATGGAAACCATGAAGACCCCAGTCTGAAATCTTCAAGCAGTCAGATATTTGCAGTGGGAGGGCTGCCTTGCCTTGGTATCTCAAGAGTTCTAGTCCAGGACCTGAACCACGGCAAGTTCTCCTGTTCAGAAAAGAAGGTTGCTTATTGACTGATTTTCAGGGTCAATTCTTATCACTTTACACCTAACTTAGAAACTACCTATGGGTTTTTCTCCCCTCTCTACTTAAAAACGCCTCTTTGTAGTACTCCATTAAAACCGCACCAGACACTAAAGAAACCATGAGAAAATTACTATTTTTATTTCTTTTTCTTGCTAATTCAATTACAACAATCGTGGCATGTCATCAGGAATTTGGCTTTATACTGAAAAGATAAGTTTCTAAATTACACATCAATCAAGTCCTAAACCCCCAAATAGTGTCTTGAGTACAGAGGGAAGAAAGGATAGTTACTAAAATTTAGCACAAAAGTTCATATTTTCAAGCAACATGATGCTGGTAATCTTGACAGGGGATATGGCTCCATGCGCTTCGAGAGGCAATATGCTCCTGTACTTAAGCACACCAGTAGCTGGCAAAAGTGGCTAGAACCCATCCCAGACATGCCTCTCACTAAGGGAAGAAATTGCTGAATGCTACATCCGACATTGGGGACGCTAGTGCACAGGCAGTCAGAGAGGCAAAAGGGTTGTAATTTGAACAAAATGTCACTGTTGAGAGATTTTCCTTTTGCTGTGCTTTTCTTATGATGACAAATCACAGGCCCTGTGCACAGGATAATAACACAAAATGTTGGACAGCTTTTCCCACAATTGTTTGGCAATCTGTTTGCCTAATTATTGACGGTGTTCCCTACACTAGTCAGTTGCTGGAGAGCAGTGTTAGAGTAGGTGTTCTCTTCCTCACCCTGTTCTACTTGGCCTGTTCTGTGCTGCTGTATAGAGTTGGCCATCTTCTATCTGCACTATGGAAAATGCTGAATTAGCCTTGGAGTCCTATGTTCATGTGGGGATGCAGATTTGCCATCCTACCAGACAGCAAAACAAAGCAATAAAATTCTGGTGGAGAATGTTGAACAGGCCATCTAGAAAGGAAAAGAAAGGTAGGCAATTCAGATTTGTCAAGTCCACTGACACACCGGGATCACTCTCCTTATGGGTATGGATCGGAAAGTCTTTTATTTATATACTCACTTTGCATTGTAAAGAAAGATAAATAATTGTCCTATTTAACTCTAGAAAAGATAAGATTGCTACAGGGAGTGTTGCCATGAAGTACATGAAGTAATATGTTTTTGGAAATAGTGGCTAACTTGGTAATTGGGTTATCTCTCTGGGACTTCCTGGTGATATTCCTACCACAAACTAGGCTGCCTACAAAGTGAGCCAGATAAGAATAATTCAGAGAAAGGATAAAAGGGTGAAGGGGTTCCTCTCTACAACTCCCGTTGATTCTACAAGGTTTCAGTGCCATTTCTTAAGTTTCCTCTGATCAGACCCATCTAATTTTCTACCAGTATCTGACAGCGAGTGAGTGTGGCATAGTGAACCAAATATTACCAGATGCTTATGAATTGAAGGCAGAGAACTCAATTAAAAGGGACAGCCCTGTGGCGTATCTACATAGTTTTATTGAAATTTATATATAAATGCTATGGTGTTTCAGGTTATTCCAGAGTAAGGCAAAGCCCATTCAAAACAAAATGAGTACATCCTTTTTAGAATCTGTAACTAACTTTCATCTCGTGATCAGCTGAAAATTTTAGCAGACTGTGTATTTATACTCTGAGAATTATCTCCCTACCCCCTTCTGTGTGTGTATGTGTGTAATATAATTAATGATTATTTAATTATTCTTAATCTTTCTCTTAATGGTCTTAGACCTAAATTTTGGGAAGCCTCTAATGAGGAGACTCCAGGCTGGGCTTGCTGGTGGATTCACTCACTCACCTGCTGCTGTAAATTTGTCATAGAATTCTTCTCCACCTACCCCATCCTCATAAGCTGCATTGAGAGAGAGGCTGCCAAAGACAGCAAAAGGCTTTCTCAAATGGCAGATTGGATGAATACTCCCAGCATCCCCACCCCTGTGGATACAGGATATGCCTTTGGCCTCAAAGCCGTCTGGAGAAAGCCCAACTCAGAGTCTGAGGGTAGGATTTTAGGCTATTCTGAAGACTTCTATGCCCACACCAGACTGCCTGGCCAGGTATCAGGAAGTGATGAGTGATACGAAAAGCAAAAATGAAACACAGACACACATACACAGACACACACACAGACACACACACATACACACACACCTATATCACATACCCCCTCCCACACCACACACACACACACACACACACACACACCACACACACACACATGCACAAAGGCATCTATAATGCCTTCTTTAGAGAGCAACAACATGCCCAGAAGGAAGAACTATTTTAAGATAAAAAATACGAAAAGCAAATATAGCCAGCCCACAGAATAGGTGGTAAAAGGTATTGACATCGTGAGACAACCAAAGATAAAGCTCGTTTGCATTCCCCCTGGAACATCTATCAAATGGATGTATAAGCACATGCTATGTGCTTATACATCCATTTGATAGTATATGTCACATATTCTTAAATTCAGGAAAGTGTGTCTTGGTCAGTGAACCTCAGTTTTAAAACATATTAAAAAGTTAAACAGTCACTTTGAAAAATAACTACATATCTTATACCTATTCTGTCTTCTTCCACAATCTGAAGTGTGTTGCATGACATTTGGTTTGGGCATAGAGGGACAAGCGTCATTGGATGCTCACTTAAGAGTTAAAGTTATGTGCTGTGTGCCTTCTGATATCTGAAATAGCTTAGAAGGATAAAGAACATGGCTTTTCAGGAAGATAATGCCATGTCACTACTCATAGCTGCTTTGGCTTCTGCTGGACTTTTGTTCATTTGTTTGTTTTGAGTTCTGACACAGCTTCAGACACACTTCCCAGGACTGGTCAGTGATGTTCTTCTAGTTCACAAACTAGAGTGATTATGCAGTGAACCTGATTTGGGTTCTGTCCACACAAGGACAGGAAGATGGTGCCCAGAAGAGTGCATTGTAATCTTTGTCTCCATCCTTTGAGCAGAAGTCTCTGCTCTGGCTCAGACTTCCTAAACACAGCAACGGAGAATCCATACCATGTGTTTCCTTGCCTGGCCTAAATTGTGCCTCACAGAAGTGGTGTGAAGATGCAAAGACATCCTGCCCTTACCACGTAAAGCAAAGGAAGCCCCACACACTCACCCTTTCCACTCTTCTTTTAAGTCTACACAGCTTTTATATAAGAACCCGAGAATTCTCGGGGTAAAGACCTTCACTCAGCTTCACAAATAAGAATACCAAACTCAAAAGATAGAGTTACTGAACCAAGGTCCCAGGATTATAAAATAGCACTCACTGACCAGAAACACCAAAGCATGTTGACATGGAGTTTGGAATGCTTTTCCCTATACCACACCACCACCACCTCTCCACCATGCTTTGTAATGAAGCCTTATGGAGTTTAGAATACCTTTCTCACACTACATTGCCCCTCCATGCTCTATAGTGAAGCCTTATGGAGTTTAGAATACCTTTCCTATATCACATCCCCTCCTCCACTGCCATACTTTACCTCAAAGCTTTTCCTTTTACAAAACACAAAATGAGAGCATTTCCTCTGTGAGCGTACATGACTGGAGGGACATGACGAGCTTCTAGGATGCTGAGCTCTGGATGCCTGCCTGCCCTGGGCTGCGCCTCCAGCTGGTTCTCTGCCCACTCCCAGCTTGTGAGCAGGCAGATGGTGGGGCAATCATCATTTCCACCATGGAAGTGGGGAGAGGCTTACTTCAAATTCCTTCTAGTTTATTATCATGCTGAAACTCTCTCACATTTGCAGATGTTGACCAACAACCAGAAGGAAAGAATTCTTGCTTTAAGTTCAGCTCAAGAGGAAGCTAAGAAAAGGACTGTCCTTTAGGGAGGAAGAAAGGAGGAGAGAAGTGAAAAGGACCCGGAAGTGGTGAACTTAAAAGGAAACAGAAAAGTTGGAAGGAGTCAAGGAGAGAAGGCATAGAAGGATAGATGTCTGGGTTCCCTCCTATTTAAATGGGGTCTCACACATCTGTTCTTCACTGTAATTGCTTCCTCATTAATGTATATAAAATTACAATTAAACATGTCGAATTCTCAGAGGAAGATGTCAACATTGTCATAACGCGCTTGTCAATCTTGGAACTGAACAAGAATTCAGAGTTCAGATCTAGAGAATTTGAAGGACCTGGCTATTCAGTTATTCAGGCTGACGAGACAGTGTCAGGATTCTATTACCTTGCGTTGTGAAACATGTAAACCCAAAATGACAACCTTCTGGAAGGAAATTTGAAATAAAAGGCTGCAAATTTGAAGCCATTTCTGAGAGAAGATAGTGCTAGTGTGTTCCAGAGTTCAGGAGAGTAACTTAGCCGCACTTAGTTTTGTGCTGTCTGAAGACCTTTTGTTGAGAGGGCTGTCTGATTCAGGATTATAACAGCCCACAAGAAAAAAAAGCCTGTTTATCAACTCAGGTTGGGAGTGGTTCAATAGAAAGAGGATACATTATTAATTCAACATGTCAGCTTTGAGCACTGAGTATTTTGGTTGCCTCCTTCTGAAGTATGACCCTGTGTTTTGAACCTAAAGTATAGGGAAATGACTTAAGACCCCAATCTTGTTTCTGTTTTTCATCTACTGATAATTTAGCTGTTAAAAGCACTGATTTTTTTAAAAATGTATAACTACTAATTCTCCCATTCACCTTCTGTGTGACAGAAAGAAGCCAATGAGACATAAACAGGTTTGTAATATGACTTTGTCTCCTTTTAAAGCATGGACTTCCACAGTGAAAGATCTGAAAAGAAACATTCAAAATGGCATGTTACTGTTTGTGGGGTGGGGGGTGGGGGGGGTGGAGGACCAGCAACAGAGGGTAAACTTAAGACAAACTAATATCTGAGCTTTATCGAGCATAATCATTCCAAATTCAGCAGAGAAATAAGCTGCAAGTCAAAAAACCTGAAATGAGACTCACATTAATAAACAATAAATTCTCATCACATAAATAAATCTGCTCCCCTACATTAAGATAAACAAATCATTCTGTATGCACTATTAATCCCCATGAACTAGTTTTTATTAGGTCAACAGTTTTACACGTTTATAATCATGTGGCTATATGGTAGTATAAAACCAGAAACTCTCATCAAACTTAAAAAAAAAAAAAAGCATTTTTGTATATGATACAGTATGGATGTCCTTAGGGCCCAGAATCACCTGCAACTTCACTGTGTTTGTCTAGAATCCCCCAGATGTACTGAGTGTGTTAAATAATGAAGAAGAAATTATCGTTGTTGGACCTAATGTTATGATAGAAGTAGCTCAAGGGAATGAAATTCCTCTTCCTTAGTAAGACTTTCTCCAGACAGAACTTAGCGCTTTGCCCCTACTCTGTCTTCCAGGCACTGTTCACTCCAGGAAGCCCCAAGCAATCGGGCAAAGTGTCTAATGAAAAAAAAACGTCTAATGAAAAAAAAAAACGTCCAAATAAAAAAAAAAAAAAACCGTCTAATGAAAGGATCCCCTGCAAAGCTTCCTCACTTAGCCAATCTGCGTATGGGGACTTCCATATTAACTGAAGACAGTAAATCCAGAGACGATGCACTCGGCTTGCAGGCTTTGTTTTTGGGTGGGTTTTTAAGCAGTCCACTCTGTCAGGCACCTCTCACAACTCCATTTGGGGGAGTGGAAAAAGGACCCCAATTCTTGTTTTCCTCCCTCTCCGCCTGCCACTTCTTCCCACTCCTTTGAAAAGAAGCATGTCACACAACAATGAAGAGCTTTTCCACATTAGAGCTGTTGCCAACCAGCCACTTCTCTTTGTTTAAGTCTATTTACACAGTCTCCTTGGCAACATAAGGTAGAAGTTGACATTTTTTTTATATCTCTGACTAGCAGGTTTGGTTTTTCCCTTTGTCTGAAGCTTATCCACCTCACACAGTGAGTTATTTCTGCCGCAGCTTTTTCTTTTTCTTTTTAATTTTGAAAAGAGAAGCACATTCACACCGGATTTTAGGGCATTCTTTCAAAAACACCTTCAAAACTGATTACTGACTAAAAACATTTTCTTTTGACTGTAGCTGTGAATACTTAACTCTTCCCCCTATAATAGTAGGTCACAGAGATCTGTGCGTGTTCTCAGGTCTGATGTCTTCATGTAACGGTGGGAGAGGGCTGAGCCTAAGGGTGGAGACAAAGGAATGCAGCCTGGCACCCCTGAGTTCCATGACTCAGTCAGTGAACTACTGAAGAGCCATAGGCTCTCTTTTGCACATACATATATATACCTTTACAGCTCAATTGGCCCCAAGTTCAGTCCAAAATATCCTATCGTCTGCACTTGTAAACCACAGGCATTCACCCCATTCATGCGAAACTTTGGGCCATAGAGACAAAGGAACCATACCAGTGGTGTTTGGAGTTGGCCAGAAGTTTATTTAGTAGGGGATCACGACAATCAAGTCATTTGTATATCAAAAATCAAAACCCTGTTTTTCAGCTGGGACAGATATTTCTAATAAGGAATTTGAGGCACAGCACCAGCCCTGTTAAAAATGTTTTTGTTCTTGGTCTGGCACAATTTTCAGTGTAGTAGTTTGAATCTCTGCTTGTAATGTTCCCTGCTCATTAATTTTTTTTTTATTTTGCTTTGTTCTAAAGAAAAGTTGGCTGCCTTTATCATTAAAAAAATATAAAAAACTAGTTAATTAATTTTTAAAAACTGGTAGGAACCAAAACTGCTTCAGAACAGTAGAGTTTTGTAGAAGCTCCTCTTCATCCTGTTTGTTTCCCAGGATGCACTGCAGGGATACAGTGGCAGGGGGACTCTCATCTTCAGGTCATCCTGCTCTCACTGAAGGTTCCGAGAAATAAAAGCTCTGTTTCCTCCAGTGTTGTGGAAGTGAAACACCAGCAGATAGACATATTTGATCTGTTTGTATGTTCACCTAAGGTGAACATGTAAATGTACATATTTGATCTGTTTGTATGTTCACCTAATGTGAACATGTAAATGTGAACATATAATGGGAACAAGAACTAGATCTGAGCCATCAATAGCCGTGTACCTACGGTTTCCTTGCTTGATGGCATCATCTTAATTTGCATATGCATGACAATCTAGTTAGACCCAGACCAGATATTATTCAAAAGAGAAGAGAGTACACACTGTTAAACCTAGAGCCAAATATGGACCTGTTCTACCCCCTACTCCCTTCTGTATGTTAGTATATTTACTCTGCTCCAGCAGGTACCATAATTGTCTGCTGTTTAAACACAGGGATATACTTTTTACGCTTCTGGAAGGGATGAAATCCAAGGTCAAGACTCCACCTGGTTTGTATCTGGTGAGATCCCACCTCTCTACCTTCACAGGGAAGAAAGGCAAGGAAGCTCTCCAGGTCCCATGGAATCAGGGCTGGTGTATCATCCTTGACCTTATGACCTATGACCTCCTAAAAGAGTAAGAGTCTATGTTCAGCCCTTAGTAATAGGAAACCTCAGAAATCAATTTCAAGTAACTGTGAAATTTTTTTTCCTAAAGTTAGAACTTTGTTATCCACAACTAAGAGTGTGCAGGTTGTCCAGTGGGTCTTAGTACCACTGGAAGCTTAGAAATGTCTGTTTATTCCTTAGAATGAAACTTTTAATCCACTCCCTATGAGTATAAATAATTTTAGGGCCATTGTTTAACATACTATTATTTTAACATTGCAGTGGGAATTAAGCATAGCTGAAATAGATATTTTTCCCTACAAATCTATTTCAGATAATAGCAGATTCAGAAAATCTGAATGCTGATTACTGTAATGTCAATTACCTGTAAGACCTTCAAGAAGTCATCCAACTTCTGTGCATTTGGTGCCCCTCCCCCATCCCCAGAACTGCCAGGAATTCCTGTTCTCTTGTAAATGACTTCTGCATTTTATTAGAATCATATGAGAAAAAATATGTAGGAGATATCTATTAGCACTCAGCTTTAACGAACTAACAAAAGAAAAATAAATAAAACAAAGTTGTGGGCTTAAAATGATGGAAATGTGTGCATCAGGACGCAAGCCACACAGATAATGTGGCATGTGACTTAAATGCCCTCAGCATTTTTTGTGGCACCATCTGGTGCTCTGTTATGAGGGGGAGTTTGTTTAGATAACCAGACCAGACTCAACCCTACACACACACATACACACACACACACACACACACACACACATACACACACTCAAACCTTTGTTACATTTAAAAATTGCTTAGACCAGGGCTCTTCTACATTCTTAGATTCAGCAATTCTAGTGAAATGACAAGCTGAGAAAAATATATCTGGATTTGGCCTAACTAGGAATCTGATTGGTCGGGAACTTGACATGCCCAAGCTAGCTCCTTGCTTTCACCTTGGATAGTTCTGTGGCCTATCCCCGCCAGGGTAGTTGCCACTCCTTTCTATGTGGCAGAAAGCCAAGGCTCTGTGTTTGCAAAGTTTAACAGGAATTAAATTCCTAACATTGTTAGGAGTTGATTCCATGTACCAACTCCCTGCGGCCTAGGAAGATGACTGAACTCTCCTATAGCAGTCATCTGGAGGAGTGTGTTGACCTCTCCTCCAGCATGGCTGCTCTTTGTTGTTCAGATACTATTTTTCAGAGTGTATGGTGGAGAGAGCAAAGAATCTGAGGCAGTTGTGGAAAATTCTCCCCTACTATGCCCCTTAATCATCTCCTCTTTCTCAGAAATTTGTTAGAGTATATATATAGTTTTACCCTGGCAATAAGATTCTGTTTGTATAACCTTAGTTACTTTAGACCGTGACGCTGTAAAATGATATAATTAAATGCAATGAAAAAAATGTTTCCTAAGGAATTTTAACAGAAATTCATAAACAATAAGCCAGATTTTCAAATTATCCAAGAATTCAGATCACCTATGTGAGCATCTTCAGTGTGAAAGCAACCTTAGTTCCCATCTACCTTGGGACAAATGAAGGACTGATGTTTTTCCCAAGAAAAAGGTCAGAGTGGAAACACAGTTCACTTGGCTGGCCGACTGGCTCCTCGGGAGACTGACCAGAGTCAGCCAGCTGAACCCCTGTGATCTGAAGCTCTGCTGATAACCCAGGAAGGAACTTAAATAAACTCCCCTGAGAACTAATTGAAAGAAGTAGTTACAGTGAATGAAGAAAATCCCTGGAAGGCCAATGTGATCACACCATGTAACTATGGCCAGAAGTTAAGTGAGTGAGCTCTGGGTAACGCAGTAAGAGCAAGTATTAGTTAACAGAGGCCAGAGTTCCAGCTTGAGTATATAATTCTTCTTGTTAAGGAACCACTGTTTCTCCCTCTCTCCTTCTCTCTCTCTCTCTCTCTCTCTCTCTCTCTCTCTCTCTCTCTCTCTCTTGTTATATATGTATGAGTAGGATTTTAACCCAGGACCATGCCAGTTAAGAAAATTACCATCACTTCCTAACTCAAGAAATGTGTTTCTAAGGTAGGACCCCTGTAGATGATTATCAAGTATGTCCATAACCACCCATAATTATAAACATATATGATTTTCTTTTAAAATATTTCATTTTATATATGTGCATCTACCTGTGCACGCACACACTAACACATGTGTGTGAGCAGACATGTGTGCAGGTACCCATGGAGGCCAGAAGGATTCGGACTCCTCAGGATTCAGAATCGCACAGGTGGCTGGTAGCTGCCCAGAATCTGAGCATGCTATCTCATGATTTTAAAACATTGTATCTGTCACAATCTATACCACCGGAGGCCTATATATACCCCATGGAAGGAGTAATTGATATTTTAAAGAGCTGACTTTATATACAATACGAAACCAAATGAAAAATATTAATACAAATGTGTCTTCCTTGCTTTGATTACTTTCATTAAAGTAAATGTTTCAAGTGGCTCTGGATCATCAATGGTGAGTGCAAGGCAAATATATACAGTAAAACCAGACCGTGTAAAGTTTACCTGGTCACATTTCCTGCCTAGAGGGCTGGTGACAGGGCTCAGCGGGTCACAGTGCTTGCCGTCAAGTCTGAAGACCTGAATTCAACCACAGTTCCATATGGTGAAAGTAGAGACCAAGCTCTGACTCCCACAAATTGTTCTCTGACCTCTTCAAATGCACCATGATGTGCAAGTGTCCACAGACAGACATGCACACATAGAGACAGATAGACTCACACACACGCACACGCACACGCGCACACAGAGAGAGAGAGAAACACATACACAGAATAAATAACTAAAAGATTATATGTCTGCTAAATTACACACCTAAGCACTCTGTCCTGAAAAAAAATTCTAACACACCTTTTTAAATAACTTTTATTGTATATACTTAAAACTTTTATGATGTTACATGATTTATAAATACTAAAATCATTATTGTCATGTCATAAGTCATAGAAGAAGCTATTAGCTCATTGGGCAAAAATCTTCTGTTCAAATGCTATATACTACAATTAGATCTGTAACTGGTCTATTCCATATTCTTGCTACTTGACATCCTTCAAGCTATATCTTCTGCGCATTCCCTCCTCACCATCCCTACCCAGCCCTGATAGGAATTATTCCATTCTATCCATAATTCATAGTAGACTTGTGCATTATTCTTCCTAAGTGGACACTTGACCTTATACTATAAATTTGTCATAAAGGAAAAATGGCTTTAATATATTCCTCAGTCTGTGGACTTGTAACCACAGGGTATATGCTAGGAATGCGAGCAGGATAATGAGATGGGACATGGAGCTTGCAAGCTATAAGGATAAGAGTCACACTGAGAACTGTGTGTTAGCCAGCATCAGCATAGCAGAGCATTCTTACTCCCTTATCCCTGCCCTCTATGTAAGCCTGACTCAATTGGAGGAGGAACATGCTTCCGTTTATCCTTTCAAATCATTTAGTGGTCATTTACATTGCTCACCATAGTCCATCTCTGGTTGCTCTCTTGTATTGATTGCCTGTCATGGCTATTTCCATAACTCCCAAGGTCCAGGAAGCTACCTTTGAAGACTATAAACTGTCAAATTATATCTGATCTGTGAGATTCCTTATCATTTGGCAATGTACAGCAGATATTTTCCAGACAATGACTACTCTGAGTGAGACTTACTTCTAAGCCTTTCTTCCCTTTGTTCAACAAACAGGATCCTATCAGCACTCCTGGGTAGGAAGAAGCCTCTAGGCCCCAGAGTTTCCTCCTGTAGGAGCCTCTTTGACTGCCTGGCCCTCTATATTTCTCTGAAGCTTCATAGAGCCAGTTCCTAGTTGGAAACAGAGCTGGGGCAAACCCTGTTCATTATATAGGCAGGCTGAAGTAGACTGGTGCTTGCATTAGAACGGTTTTTCCCTTTTCTTTCATGTCATACACACCAATTGCCTGCTCAGCTCCAAAAACAACATTCTGTCACCGAAATTTCCAGGGAAAACCATGAGGTGGGAAAATCAGAATAACGTCTTCCTTTATGGTGAGATTACACAGGAAAAACCACTGGATGACTCCCAACCTGGGCTTCATAGGTTGGCAGAAATGGTAGCTGTTCCCTTAGCATGGCGAGAAACTTCAAGAAATAATAGGTATGGAATGCAGAAAAGACTCATGTGTAGAGACTGCTCAGTAATTGACAACAGAGCATGGACCCTGTCTTCTGAACTGCTGCTGTCTTAATATACCTCCTGTCATGCTATCCAAGCCTCCAGGACATCTTTTTGTTTTCTTATCCTTAGTGAGGAGGTCTGGAAGGCTCAACGTTTCTATGCAGGAAAGATCAAAAGACACAGTTGTTGGAATGTAACCGCTGCAGCTGCATTTTTTGGAGGGGGGGGGAAATCTATTCATTAAATTGGTCAAATGTCTACATTTGTTTTAGGGTAAGGACAGAGCGTATCATCCTTTGCAACTTTAGGATTCTGGGTAATTCCCTTGAAATCTCACATCCTGCCTATAAGCCACCCTCATTCGACCCAGGTCCCTTGTACATTGCTCCTGCTATAAGAGCTTTCCAGGAGGATTTATAATTATTGTATGTGAATCCTCAGAGAGAAACATAAGAATAGTCCCATAGGTTTCCCCCCTACCCCTACTAAATAGTTTGTGTTTGTGGGGAGTTGGAGTGGGGCTGGAGGGAGCAGGGTATAGTTTTAACAATGCATCTGCAGCAGAGTCCTCTTTCCAATGTTACTAAATTCACAAGTACAGGGACCAACACATCAGGAAGGAGGAACATGATGTGTTTCCAAAAATACATATTGCTGATGTCATACTGCATTCCATGGTCTACTTTCTCAAAGCCAAGTTACCACATTAACAGGATGCATTTGAGGGAATCACTCAACCAAAAAACAGGAAAAATCAACCAAGAAACCTTGGTATTCCTACTTTGTTCGTGTAAAATGAAGACTATGACATGTTCTTTTTCTTCTTTTCATTGAAAATCATTCTAGGAATATTAAACAGACTTAGTCTAAAGAGTTAGGGATTGTCCACATACCCAAGGCATCCTAGTTATGGGGTGTAGAAACTGAGGACATGAAATGAGCCTCAATGTAATAGTATTCTTCCTGGCATTCAATCATCCCTTGTGTCTGTGCCTGTTGAAATAAAATGTATGTTTTCTTTATAATTGTACTACATATATCTCCCATGGCCTCAGGGTTAAGGAAGTCATCTTTGTAACTTTAACCAGCTTTCTCTCACTTTGACAACAACTCCTGGCAGAAATATCATAAGGAGGAAAAATTTCTTGGTTTGGGAGTTATAGCAGCAGTCTTCTGAGGTTAGAGACACACAGCAGAAGAAACACCTCACATGATAATAGCCGTGAAGCAAAGGAAAGTGGGAAGGGGTGGGCATCTTAACATCCTTCTCACAAGCACTGTCTCAACTTGGCTTTCTTATACAAGGCTTAACACACACACACACACACACACACACACACACACACACACACACACGGTAGAAAGTCACTCTGTGCTTCTTTGAGATTTTTCACATACTATAGAATTCAGCATAGATTTCTATCATAGTCTCTAAGTTGAGCTTTTAAAGGCCATGTCCACACCCTATTCAGCAAAAGGTTTTTATAGAATCTGGAAGAACTGAAAAGTCTCAAGACTGAAAGAGGCCTAAAGTTAATATAGATTTATGTTCTTTTTTTTTCCTGTGAGGACTAGTGTACATGGCATACAGTAACTGCTAAGTGAGTCCAGAATGAATTATTGTAGAAATAAAGGTTTATATCTCTTTGTTCAATTTATATTATCTGTGCATTTATTTTAATGTGCTTTGCTGTATATTCGTATGCAAGCACATGGATAATGGAAATATGCTCTCTTCAGAATTTGCTGGATGTGGCAAGAACTTGCCTTCTCTCAAACTATACTAGAATTTAATTCAAGAACTGCTCTTAACCAATCCAAACACTGACACTTCCCAGCTGTAGTGTCACACTGGGCCAGTTCAAGTGCCAAAAGTTAAGCTAAGAGAATAAAAGCAATCACATCCCAAACAGTAAAGAGGGTTTTCCACCCTTCCTCACTGTGTGACACATCATCTCAGGGGACTCCTGGAGCTTTGGGAATCCTGTGCTTTGCCAGAGCCCTGCCTGGCACAGAGCCTGCCCCATCGGCAGCCTCACCAAGAGTTACAACACAAGTGCCCTCTGTATCTAGTCATGGATAGTTTTACTCATTTTACGACTATGATTCCTTAACTGTGTATTCAGAATTACATGCCAAGTTCTAATCCATCATCAGATGACTTTGTTAGGTTCCATGGATATGGTTCCTAGGCTTTTGAGTGCAAGAGCAGCACGTGTTTCATTCATAGTTGGCTTCATCGTGAGCCTGGGACATTTGATTCACATGACTTCACAGAAAATGTGAAGCAATAGGTGTGAATGAAAAAGATTTCCATGCTCTTATATCACTAGGATATTATTTCATGGATGTGGAGAGATGGACCAAATGCTAAGAGAGCTTACTGTTCTTGCAAAGGGCCTAAGCTCAAATCTCAGCACTCACAGGGAACTTAAAACTGCCTATAACCTCTTTTGTCTCCAACAGGCATCTGGAAATAAGTGGTACACATAAACTCCTGCAGGAACACACACACACACACACACACACACACACACACACACACACACACA
>JANHMN010000010.1:65229789-65280856 GCA_030674055.1 Rhabdomys pumilio | reverse complement strand
ACACACACACACACACACACACACACACACACACACACACACACACAAATATACATCATTCATGGAGACAAACAGTAATCTACACATGACCTATAATATATTTATTGAAAAGCTACATCCTTTAAGGAAGATATCAAGATTGTAGTTTGTTTAGCAACTTAACTCCTGGAAAGACAAAGTAGGCAATAAAGATCCACATATTACATTCAAAGCTTATTTCCTCCCTCCATGAAAGAAAAAAACTGGCTTTAACCAACATTAAGAAGATTGTCTTTAAGATACAGCACAGAGACTGTGGGCAGATAGGTGGGGACCTCAGCATCTGTCCAGCCTACAGATGTACTTGCTGCAAATTTACTGAGAAAAACACACATAATTTTATTCAGGCATCAGCTTCTGAATATGAGAAGTAGAGAATTTGAATGCACTGAAAATACTGGGTCTTTTTATCTGAAACCAATAGCAAACTCAAAACTAGAAATGAAGGGCAGTCTTCAGATGACTCCATGTGGCATGGACACAGTTAATGCTTAAAATATGCTTGTATAAAAAAAGAAAACTTATGATTAGAAACTAGTGATGTTAAAGATGAACACTAAAGAGCCAGCAGCAGAGAGATTTATTTATTTTCAGATATACTTACTCTGTGTTCTATTTTATATCTTGGCATTTCCTGGCTGTTGTCTTCCTTTCAGGTGAAGCTATTATATGTGTGCTCTTAGTCAACTGTAGTTGAGCAAACCTCACTAAATAATTTAGAAGTCTCCATAAAATTACTGTTTCCCTTCCACAGTGTCATTAAAATTCATCTGGGAAACTATACTGACTCCATAAGAGGAAAGTCACTTGTATTTCGGAACTGTTTCCATGATGACAATGACAGGTGACAAGTTCTAGTGTTTGCATGTGCATTTACAAGGTTAGGACAATTAGCACTGTGGAAGTAAATTTCATTGTGAGAGCATCTATGCTCTCACAGTGATGCTTGAAGAGAAAATAATATACATTAATTTCCACCATCAGATAAATAAATCCTTAGCCTTAGTCATAACAAAAAACCTATAAACAGTACTTGAAATGTTTTCTTATACTAAATCTATATTGACATCATAGAATATTAGGTTTATTCCTAATAAAAATTAGGAATTATAGTGGGTTTATTGTGTCTTAACTATTATGTGCAAAATCATCATGTCTTAATATAAGAATATTAAGACATCTGTAATGCCTATCATATCTTTCTAAGTTGGAGAATATTGCCAGCAACAGTGCTATGAGTTGACTTCCTTTTTTATAATCTTCAATGTTTTTCTGTTGATAAATGCCATCTAAAAGTCATGGTACTGCTAATATATACCATCCTCTGGAAAAAATTTTGGCCATGAAAAGTACCTTGGACTACATTTGCATGTCTATCTACCTTGTATAATAACATCTCAATAAGGACATCTACATGACAACCAAAAATAAAATGGCATAAATAAAATAAAACTAAGAGACCTACTTGATGTCTCTTAGTTTTCGCTTCCATTCTTATCCTACAATTCACCACAATGCCAAAATATAGAAGAATGCAAACAAAAGCAGAAAGTTTCTTAGATATGACTAAGGTCTTCAAAAGATGCCTATCTAAATTCTGACCCTTGTCTACCCAGACTGTATAACACTAGCTACTTTCTCAAGTCTTGGTTCTTTGATCTTCATGGCTTGCTTTGTCGAAGATACAAGCATCATTCTCTCATACTATAAACATCTTTATCACAACATTATTTTATTCAGATTTCCTCTCATCCAATTGTAGTTCATTACTTCTGTATTTTAGGCATTCATGATTAGATCTCTTGAGCATCTAAACCTGATTCTAACATTTATTAATGTGCTAAGAGGTGTGTTCAAACAGGACTGCTGATAAAGAGAAAATAACCTTTTCAAAGTAAGTTGGTTCACAACCACAGGTGGTGGTGAAGAATACAGATGAAATAGGTGGCATTAACTCCAGATGAGAAACGCACGTATCACACAGGATCTTGACCTGAAGGGGTTATCTTGCTAGGGACATATATGTAAAAGACATGAGTTAGTAGTTGTCCAAATGTCAGGAAAGATCATTGGGAAGAGATCTGAATGCAGAAGAATTAATTCAGATAGTTCTTATATTAGATTTGTAATAGATGTGCAAACCCACTTGGAGTCCTAAAGGGTAGAGAAGGTTTAAGTAGATGATTAAACTTCAATTTAAGCAAGAGGACATGAGAAGACTGAAAGCAATTTTTAAACAAATGGATAACCTTCTCTCCAGAATATCAGTAGTGATGACTGAATGGGAATATTTGAAATCCTAATCAACTGGAAGCATTTCTGGTATGTATCAGTATATCCCCAAGCGATTAGTTGTCTGTGCCAGAAGGGAGTAGCTTCCACTTCATATGTATGTATGTATGTATGTATGTATGTATGTATGTATGCATATATATGTATATACATATATATATATATATATATATATATATATATATATATATATGAAAATTTGTAGAAAGCAGAAGTGGTGGGAAGCATTAGATAGTTAAAAACACTAGACTTTAAATTTTACATCCATTTAGTACTATTCTCATCATTATTTCTTTCTCAGTGAAAGAAGAAAAGATGGAAGGGAAGGAAGAAGGGAAGGAGAAAGGGAAGAAAGAAGGGAGGGAAGGAAGAATATTTAGGTGGATGGATAAATAGACAGATGGACAGACAAACAAAGAAACCAAAATGCAGCACTTCTCTTATAGATATGACATTTATCAGTCTTTTGGAACTATTGTAAATTCACTTTCTTGTTCCATAAGACAAAGCAGGCTGTGAAGATTTTGGTAAGAATAGTGCCTAGTTCAAAGAATCATTCAAGACTTGAGTGAGATTCAAGATGGAGTTTGGTTTCCACCATCTCTCTTCATTTAGCAGTAATGTCTGTGGCACTTAGTTATATGTGCATCAAACAAATCAGTTTTTAACTGTCTGATGCTTCCAACCACTTCTACTTTCTACATAACCAGTAGCAGAGATGGAAAACTCCCCTCCCACATGATTCCAGCTTTCTAAAAAAAAAAAAGCCTCTGACAAAGGAGGAGGTATAGTGTGGAGTGAGTAAACCAATCATTTAAATCTGCTTTGGAAAGTGTGTCTACTGCATAAATATGGTTTACAGCAGGGTTTGATAGGGAAGGCAACATTTCGCACTAGATTTTATGCATCTATATATAATTGCTAATTTTCAGTAACATCAATTCATTGTATTAAAGAAAACTTATTAATAGCATAGTGTGTTTCATTCACTGTGCCTCCTTTAACTGGCTTCTGCTGATATTGACATCCTTTGCAGCGACTGATCATAAGTCAATGAGGAAAATCACAATTGTCTCATTTCTTGAACTATGGCTGGGAATACGAGGATGGCACATGCTTGCTATTGTCTCACACTGCAGATTTAAAAGTGCTTCTCACTTGACCTGAGATCCAGTATCCAGCTGTTAGGATGGATTGAGTTGAGAGATTGTGAGTGCCATCTGGAGTAGAAAAGACAACATAATAACAAGGAGGTAAAATGTGTCCAGGGTTTGTTTGTAGCCAAATATTTGTGTATTAAAATATAGGACTAGACAAGGGTACCAAGAAATAGCAGGTGGAGGAGGAGTTAGAGAAACCCATATTGTTGTGGACTAGCTAAGCTCATGATAAGCTGAAGGTTTTGACAACAGATGGCCTCTTCCCAACCTGGAATTCAATAGTGTCCAAAGTGAGATTCTAGACATAAATTAGATACCCAGCCTCATTGATTACTACATAATGTTCAACAGACCTCTGGGGTTTTCAAAGCAACAATATAAGATGTGATCTCATCCAAGAAGACATGAGTGTAACTCTAGGTGTTGGTGTGGTATTGCCAACAACTAGATTGTTTCATTTGTAAATTATTTGTAGCTTGAATGGATAAGCAATTTATTCCTGGTACCTTTTCTCTTACACCTGCATAGTCACTCTTTTTAAAGAACCAAACAAACTGTACAAAGGGCTGGGAAATAATGCATCTGGTGTATGTCACATGTTGCCAGGCTGTTTCTAGGGGCATTTCTAGATAAAGCATCATAATGAACCTGTCCACAAACGGACACACTGATGAAGCACATTGAGAACAGGCTGTGGAAGTAGGAGAAGCTGCAAACATCTGCCAGGGCAGTGTGTATCTCACAGTCTTACTGTTTCAATGCTTGGTTGGCTGAAGAAATGAAGTTTCACAGCTGTGGGTATAATACAGAAGAGAGACAAACGGCTGGACAAATACTGTTCAGTCAGCACTGAACAAAATTAAGGGGATTCTTTAAAAGTGTTTTTAAATGTCTTATTGGGGGTTTTTTGTTTGTTTGTTTGGTTGGTTGGTTGGTTGGTTGGTTGGGTTTTTTGGTTTTCTTTTTGTTTTTTGTTTTGTTTTATTTTGATGATGTTCGTTTTAATAGAAGACTCCCTTATGTATCCCAGACTAGTCTCAAAGTAACAATGTAGCCCAGGATGGCCTCTTACTGATCATCCTGCTGCCTCAGTTTCACATGTCCTTGGATTACATTCCTATACTACTGTTCCTTGCTACTTTTTCTTGTAGTTCCCAAGCTGTATGATAAGTATCCAGTATAAATATCTTTACTTATGGAAAACACATTTTTATTGAACATTTTAATTTAATTGCATTTTAATTTTTCTATTTTTCTAATTATAATTATGGAAAAAACCTGTTGTGACTTAGTTGGGTCCCAAGTCATTCACAATCTCTGTTACATTTTCTACTTAAGTTTCATTCTTGTTAAATACACAAAGAACCAGCTGACATTATACATGAACAGCAGCTAGGTAAAGACGTTTAGGGGCACAGTTGAAATGAAAGATGATAGTCAGCCCAAACTTATAGTTATTAAGTTATATGTAAATGTATTCATGTGAGTATTTTATCTTTGCATATAACATTCTGAGGCTAACCATAACTAGCAGATAGCAGCCTTTGAGTAATTGATGGCTTGAGTCCATGTGAAGAATTACCCTCTCATCTTAGTAAGAAAAATGTAATCTAGCCAAGCATGTGATTTTCAGGAGAGAAAGTAAATGAATAACCCACACACAATGGGATATATATTAAATAATATACCCAGCCACAGGCATGTTCAATTTCATCCTACCTCTGCACCTAGTCTTGGTCTGGTGATAAAGTCTTGTTTCTTGACAATTGGTGCCTCAGAACAGGTCCACTTCCACATTTAACACTGATGGCAGCCGCCATCTGTAGGTGCAAAAGCTTCCAGTCTTCTACTCCTCTAATGAGGACTAGAATGTGGTAATCATGGAGTTGGCCCAGGACGGAAACCTCAGGGTCTTTTCATTAAGTGCAACTCAGTGATGCCAATCCATTTCTGCCCGTGCCAGCTCCCACAACAGGGAATTGGACACTTGGGGAATTGGCTGCAGCCGTTTATTGCTGTAGCCGAATCCCTCAGCTTTATTTCCAAGGTCTCTGCAGCTGCCTCCAGTTGGCTTTCATTCCTATGTCATGACAGAGTAGACACAGCCTTTCCACAGCCAATTCCACACCAACATGTGTCCCTACAAGCAAGAGCTAAGTACTGACTTTGCATATATGAATTGTCATTTATGCATTTTTTGTTCCTATGTATGTTGAGTATATGGTTTTACCAGGAAGAGTTAAAACTCAGATCTTCTCCAGAAAGGAAAAAAAAAATACTGTACATATTATGCCAAATCCTCCATGACCTTGTGGTTGAGATGAAAGTGTCTGAAAAGCATCTGATATTCTCAATTCTGGATTTCATAGCAAGCAACAGAGCTTACCCAATGCGTTCACTCATAAAGGACAGAAATCAAGGGATAATAGATTGTTACTAAATAAGAAAATAAAATTTGGAAAGAGAGCAGTAATTTTAAGACATTATAAATATTCAAGTTCTGTTTCTATGTAGCTCATTCACTGGCTCCATTTGAGTTCTGTGCATGCAAACTGTGCAGAATAGCCTTTTCTCGACACAGAACTCATTGAAGGTACAGCATACCTCATTATTAGCCAAGATTCTAAAGGCACAGGATCAGATTGACTCTGGACAATATAACTCACATATTGATCACCTTACATAACTGTGCCCATGCATTACCATAACTGACTCCTGTTTATGGAGAATCAGAAACACAGGACAGAGCACCTTGCTGATTAGTTGTATAAGGTATGATTAAAGTATAACAAAATGGGAATGTAAAACTCTACAAGCTCAAAGACCACAATAGAATCATTTAACTACAATTTAGGGGGAAAGTAAAAGAGTTAAGGAAGACTTTTTATTATTAGAGATAGTGTCCATGCTTTTTCATTCCTATTTTTTCCTGTGGATTGATGATTATAAGTCAGAGAATCATAAAGAAATACAAACTTGAATTTTGAATTAAAAGATATGGGTTCCCCATTATGGACAGATATGGGTGCTATGTATGCAGTAATGTTCAGGGAGAAGATGAAATGAGCAAGAAAGAGCCTCTAGAGAAAGAAGGTGTCAAAGCACATTTGTCTACTACTCATCTTTTAAAATTCAGTGATGGGCTGGGGAGATCATCCCTTCTGTTAAGTACTTGCTGTGAAAGCTTGGTGACCTGAATTGGGTTCCCCAAAGTCCATGTAAAAATAAGTGCCAAGGCATGAATACCAGTGCTGTAACACTAATGCTGGGAAAGCAAAGACAAGTTGGTCCCTGAAGCTCACTGAAGAGACAGCCTAGCCAATCAGTGAGAGAACCTGACTCAAAGAATAAGGTATGCAGGGATGGAGGAAGACATTTGATAACTGATGTTTGAGTTCTGCATCATACACAGACATACACACTCAGTATTAAACTGATTTCATCTACATATTTTATTATGCCTCCTGGACATTTCATTAGCCATGTTATTCAGCTGACTTCTATTAATAGATGCTCATTAGTGGAACTCCCAACAACTAATTTCAGGAATATAGTAAAAACCACTAAGGAATCTCTTCAAGAATTCATTAACAGTTGGGTGTCTACATTTGCTACTCTTGTGGACAGTCAGATGTGGACAAATTAGTCAAGGATGCCTCTTCTCCACCTCAGAAGAGAACAAAATGCAAATCAATCAAGTATCTATGTTCCTTCTCTTTGGTACCCAGAGTGAGAATGAGTATGAAGAATAATCCAGGTGCTTTCCAGAGACTGGATGAGTCTTGTAAGTGGAAGCATCCAGAGGTATAATGAACACACACACACACACACACACACACACACACACACACACGAACTCAGTATGGCTGGGCTGGTCACTTGTCTTTGATTGTTGAACTAGCCCAATTTGTCATTCCTTGCCCAGCCCTATCATCAGTCAGGTGCCCCTCTGCTTGCAAAGCAGCATATCAAGTCCTAATTTTTAGAGAGAAACCACTAGAACAATGGTCACCCCATGTAATTTACAGTAGGTAAATTAGCCAGAAGAAATTGCCAGTGGTTGCCATAGACTTCATCACAAATCTAAAATGAAAAGGGAGAGCTGTTTACCTTCTTATCAACTTGTTCCTTGTGTTAGCTCACTTGTTACGGAACAGCATCAGGACCATGCAGAGGGAAGTGTAGAGACAACAGGTCTAACACTGAGGCACACACCACCCAAAGGATAAGCACTCCTGTCTGCTAGCAGTTCCTGGATTTACACCAGTGAAATCTGTTTATCCAGGTAAAGCCACTGTGGTGTGATGCTTAAGTAACTGTATCACCAGGAGTGCATTTCATGACACCTCCCAAGGCTTCAGCAGCTACCCCAGGTCCCACCAAAGTACTTCACAATCAAAAGTAGGGCTTGATAGGTGTGAGCATTGTAGCTTCAAAACACGTTCCCAAATTCCACTTGATTTACAAGCCCTTTTGCCAAAATTACTTATCCTCTAGTGGTTGTAGAAGATCATTCCTGACTCAATACAGTCTTTAACTCAGTCCTACCTCTAGACCTTCTTCTCAATTTTCACATTATTTTCATTTGAATACAAATGAAAAGAAGACTTGATCAACCTTCTGCTAAGTAAAATCTACCTACTGGTGTTACCACACATGGCAGAGACCTCCTGCTTGGTGGGACCTAATATGTACCAGCTACTAAGTACTTTATATTGTTTAATGCCATGTTTAAATTAGTTTTTGTGTTGTTTATCATTGTCATTGTACACATGGAAAAAGACAGGCATACCACGGCAAAGTTGTGTATCCACAGCCATATGAACACCACTGCAATGTGAATCCTTACTTTCTTTTCTACAATCTCTGCCACATAAAGTGTATTCCTTGGATCCTCCTGAAAAGTAGAATCAGTTGGTAGGCCTATAATAATCATTTCAAAACCTAAGACTTAACTCTCTGGGCAAGCAGGAATGATAGACCCAAGCTTCAGCCTCAGAAGACTGACTCACACATGCTTCAGAGGATGAGACAGTTCCTTCCTGATAAACACAGAGTTAGATCAATGCTTCTGAGTCCTGTGATGATTCAGGATGCCTTTTGCCCTTGATCTTCTCTACCCCAAAGCCTAAGGAAATCAGAATCTGACAGGTAGTGGGTGGAAACAGGTAGAGGACTAGTGTTGATTATGTTTCTCTTCAACTTCTGTGGGCTATTGGAATGCAAGACCATGGCCAAGAAGGATTGGGTACCAAGCCTCAAGCCTCTTAACACAGCAGCAGTCACTAGCTTTTCATTGTGCTCCAGCTGAGAGTGGCTCTGTAATCCCATTTCCTCTCCGGTAAAATGAAGGAGTTCAGGCTCTGGTTACTTGCATCTCCTTACAAGTAGCGTGGTGATTTGGGGCTCTGAGGACTTTGAGACAACCAAATCTCCACCCTGTCTCTAAAAGACAAAGTTCATTACTGGCTTCTTCCACTGCCTCTCAGAGGCAACACATTCACAGCCTCCAGTTCTCAGTGTTTTGATTTTGGAGAAGCATTGGATGAGTTTTACATTTATCATTCAGTTTTAATTATTATCGGTCCTGACCGTTCTCATTACTAGTATTTCTGCCCACACTAACTGTCAGTCTAGTCCTTTCTAAACTTATTTTTCTTTAGTGAGAAAGGATATTTTTTTAGGACCATATATTCTGATTCTGGTTTCCCCTCCCACAACTCCACCCAGAGCCTTCACATTTCCCCCTCCCACCAAAATCTAAACCCTTTCTGTCTCTCCTTAGAAGCAAACAGGTTCTAAAGAACAATAATAAGATAAAATGAGTTAAAACTAAAACACACTCAGTTATTTTAAAATCTGCACAAGACTCCAGTCAGCTTCATCTCTTTGTAAATCTATGCCTGTGTAAGTCAGCTAAAAAAAGCATAATAGCAAAAGATCAGCTACAGTAGTAATATGCCTCCCTAGACAATTAATTATTATTTCTTTATCAGCACCATGTATGAGTCCGTACAAAGTAAAATTTTCCGAACTTTTAATATGGCAATGGCAAACCCAGTCATGGTTGCGTGGTGACAGGTATAAACCACTTAGCTAGATCCATATGTAATTTTAGAGCAAGAGTTAGTAAGTCTTAGAAGTCCTTTCCCACTTTTTTTCCAGTGACTATGGGGTCAGATAAAATGTCTTGCTCATACTTCTTCCAATATAAGTTAGGACATACAGCTGGCCATGGTGATGTACATCTTTAAACCCAGCAACTGGGAGGCAGAGGCAGGAGGGTCTCTGAGTTCAAGTCTGACCTGGTCTACAGAGTGAGTTCCAAGACAGCCAGTGCTATGCAGAGAAACTTTGTCTTGAAAAACAAACAAACAAACGAACAATAAATAAATAGATAAATAAATAGATAAATAAATAAATAAATGCTTCTAATCAAGTAGCAGTGCAACAGACCAAAGAAACTGCATTAAATGTGACAAAATCATACATTGAAATAAATCAACAAATATTTGACCATTTGTCATAATATGCTGCTAGCTGCTTGCTTTCCTGAGATTAGTAAGCTACCAGAAACCAGCTATAAATGGGTGTTTTCTTTACCTAGTGATTTCTAAAACCTTGAGGAGACAAGAAGTTATCAAGGAGCCATGAGGAGTTTAAATTTCTCTCAGAAAGCCAAACCAATCGAACAGCACTGACTAACATATAAAAGCACTCAGAAATTCTCTTTAAGGAAAATAAATTAACTATTAAGAAGAAAGGGGCTTTTATAAGCTCTTTCCCTACTTTGTCTATCCTGAGCCTGTTAGAATCCTAGACCAGCTGTGTTCCCATCAGGCAGCCGGTCAGGAAAAGGAATGAACAAAGAAGTCAGAACCTAGAGAGTGGCATGGAAACAGAGCTCAAAGCCAACCGGAGATCTCCAAGGGCCCCATATCCACGCCCTGAAATAGACACAAAGTTGCACATGCGTGTGTTTCGTTGGCCAGGTTAAGAGTTAGCAGAAATTAATAGCTGAGTGCCCTTCCTTCTCTTAATGGAAGTGCTGCTTTGTCAGGAAAATGAGACTTTGCCAGTCCCCGGGTCAGCTGGCTAGCTGGCTACTGAGTGGCCAGCAACTCTCAGATCTCTGCCCAAATGCTGCTCGGGTTGGAACCACCCCAAGAAACACCAAATGGTAATGTCTAGGCATGACTCCCTAATGACCTTTGTTAAAAATAGTGCTGCTGTGTCTGTGCTCAGAGGTGACAGAGCCGTCAGAGGTGTCTCAGCTGTCATAGCTGGCATTCCCATGGAAGCCCCGGCAGCTAGACAGCTAAATTTATCCCTCCTTGTCTTTTACCATCCTTTCTTCTCTCTGGGTTTTCTTCTTAGCTCTGTTCTTTCTATCATCTGGCTCTCTTGTTTCCCTTCACTTCCTTTTTGCCTTTTTCTCTCTTTTCTTCAAGGCTAAGTATATAAATGCCTTTGCCGTGATTTTCCCCTTAGACAACTCCAAGACCAGAGGTTCCAAGCTTGTGAGATGAACTTAGAAAAAAGTGGGCTCAATTGCCTGAGATTGAAGTTAATAAATAAGTATAAAACAACAAAAGCCCCAAGAAGATCTGCTTCGGACAAGAAAATTAATCTTACTGTGAGAATTCAGTAAAATTTTTTCCTAAGTAAACTTTGACACATAGATATATCAAGCTTTTTTTTTTTAATTGTCCAGCCTCTATTGCCACTAAATGACATTTTTCAAGCCATCTCATGGATAGGGAATTGAATGATAAAGACATACCTCATGTCCTCAGAAATGCTAATTAAGACGGTGGTTTGACTCCTTTATGACAATTTTCAAACCTTAAAAATTTGAAACACAGTGGCCTCACATTTAAATTATTTTAAGAGACCTTTACTTTGTTGAAGAGGTTAATCATGATAGGCAGAAGGCAAACATATGACCTTGTAATGACTGTTGTTGAGGCCCTTTTGAAAATGGGATTTTTTTTTATCTTACATACCAGACAATATCCCTGAAGAAGAAATTAGGGTGTGTTCAGACGTTAGTCCAATTTCTATTTCTTCGCAATTCTTTTCCAACATTGATTGCAAGAGAAAATGGCTGATACCCTCACTGAACTCTTATGGGATGGTGAGAAACTACGGAAAATGTCCCCAATATCTTGAAATGTCTTCAAAGAACACCCTGCTGAACCATGCCAGCCAGAATTCTCTGTGTGCGGTCGGGATGCCATCACTGCCCCACTTGCTCTGCGCCTTCGCGGGTTGTTAGATTTCGGTACCCTGTAGGAAAGGGGAGAACTTCTTTGCTCTCGTTTTCCTTCCTCTTGTTATTCATTACTCCGTTTTTGGTTTTTGTTTTTCATCCACATATCCCTCAAGAGTCTTCCACGGCACAGCCCTTTGCCTCATTCCTGCTGAAAGGGGTGGACACTTGGGCACCCCCAGATTATAAGAGGCATACGTGCGCCCTGCCCTCCTTAACTGCTCCAGGGAGATGTTCTGTGGGTGTAGGGATTATGATAGAAAAAAGAGGGGGCAATCAAGGGTTGCAAATGGAAATGTGATTTGATTTAGATGGTATTAGAGGGAAAACCCTATTTCCTGTGATACGCTCGCGCATGGTGCTTTCTTGGTTAAAACTTCAGCGTAAGTTGAAAGAAGCACTCGTGGTAACTCCCTGCCACAAGACCCGGGCACACAGCCAGGGCTCGGTGCTGAGTGGCCTTAGGGTGAGTTAAGATTCCCAGAACACACCAGTCAGCAGTTTTCATCAAAAGATGGGGGTGTCCTATTGAAATCTAAAGTACAAGAGCTAGGCCTACCAACCTCTGAGCAAAGAAGTTAATTAGTTTTCCCTTCCTGAAGCATGTTTTCATCCTTTATAAAGCATGACAGTCCCTAGATAAATGTAATCATCCATAATCAGAAAAACACATAGGCTAAGGCCTATGGCGGGCTTCCTCTTTGCTCTAAATACATAAAATCCAACAGATAATAATGTATAATGGCAATTTTAACCTACCTGGTCATGCCAAATTTGTCATTCAGAAGCGTTCTTTTTAGCTGCTTACAGCTTATTTGAAAATGCTGTTTTGATTACCTAATTTATTGCCATTCCCTTGTTCACAATGTGGTAATTACACACAATTTGTAATGAGTTTATCTCAGCAAAACACAGCCAGTGACAGGAGATAGGATATTTGTATGTAAGCCAACCAGCTCAGGTCTTCCAATCAGCAGCAGAGGGAAAAAATATTGATAATTGAAACTTAGATCCAAAGTGGCTCTTAATTGAAACCTGCATTAACGACATGCCAGCATTAAACAGATCTGCAGGTTAACTGCAGCTTCCCATGGCATTCTGAAGGTTTTGTCTCTTCGGTACCTTACTGGGATTGACTAACTAATTAATTAATATTGGTCTTGCAGGCCTAGATGTAAAGACACAACTTTCCAAAATGTGTTTGCCAAACTGTAGCAATATTAATTATAATTTTATTTCAGAACACAGAAATGTTGGCCTTGAATACAACCCAAGTTTATCACATGGTGGCTTAATGGTATTTTTCACCTTTTAACTCTAGTTCTGTGCTCATGCAGATAAAATCTAGATAGGCTGATCAGTTATATTATATATGTAGTTAAAATAAAATAATGTGTCAATATTGTGGTTATAATATTCAAAGTACTGTTTTCACATGCCAACAGGTGAGGTGAGTTAGGTAAAGCCTTATCTTCTTGTTTAATTTAGTGCATGTCTGGGGTAGAGGTTTGGGGTTAAAGTTTAGTGTAAAGTAGGAATTCTCTGTGCTCACAATAACACCAAGAACAGCACTATAAAAATCTCCAAAGATGACCTCTCACTACCTAGATGTGAATAACAGAAGGAAGAGAAGCATCTAAGAAACTAGAAGCATGGGAAAAAAATTCATTAACATGACAGCTCACTAAAAGTTCAGGTCAAGAAATAAACTGTGTCAGAAAGACTTACATATCAACCCATTGTCATCCCTTGAGAACTACACTCAGGAAACTTAAATATCAGAGCCAAGGAGGTTGATAGGATCCTGAAGGACCAGAGAGACTTTCCATTGGTTTTGGAGGTGAGGACCATGGAGTGTGGTTGGAATATGCCTACCCGTCTAAAGAGGGACAAGGGACAAACACCTAAGTTATCTGGCCTTTGAGTTCATCTAAGGAGCCAATCTTACACAACTGATTTTCTTTATGTGCAGTCAGAAAAATGCCCTGTGGGCCTAGCCTAGAGTCCATAATAAACAAATGACTGAGATCATGTGAGATTCTGCAGATGATATGATATTGAGCCACAAACGTAGACCAGCCTTTTACCACCTGGATGCCCATTCCCAGATACTCCTCTAAGCCTCTACATATATAAACATGATCCATCATGAGGCCCATGGCAATGTGTGACTAAGAAATCATCCAAACTGCTTCTGAGCACTGGGCCTGGAATTATAAAGACAGCACACACATGCAAGAAGAGTCTAAGCACTAAGGGCAATGCCCCAACTTGACTCATTGATCCAGAGAGAAGTCTGTAGTCTTCTCTACCTTTAAGTGATCAAAGAGACATCCTAGATGACTCTGAAGATGGAGGAAGGTATTTGGGGAAATCAAACACTGGGGATTATAAGAAAAACTTCCCCTAATTCCAAGTCGAAAGTAAAAATTGTGGTTCTTCCTGTCAGCTTCCAGCAATTGCATGAATTGTTCTTGAATACGTGAGGCTCTACAGGTACATGTGGGTACATATTTAAATGTGAATATGTACACACAGTGATAATTCAGATGCACATGCCACCTTGAAAACACCCATCAAATCAGGCATCTTGGGAAACACAATCACCAATCCTGCTTCTGGCTGAAACACTTGGAATTTCTGAGAATCTTTACTTAGCAGTGATTTTCTGTGGCTGTTCGCCTTCCATGGCTTATTTATTTAATTGAAAGGTGATGTCCTGACTTTCTCGAAGGAAAGTAGAGCTTTTCACTCTACTTTCTCTGGAAACTGGTCATAGCTTGCAAATTTGAAACACCCTAAGCAAGCAAGATAAGTGATCCCCGGTATAATATCCCCAGGGCTTCAGCCAGAAGAAAGGTTTGGCAGCCTGAAAGATCTGAAGCAGTTTGCCTTAGTACCGCCTTCAAAGTAGACTTCTGCCCTCTCCGACATGCAGACTACAGCCAAACTACAGAATGAAATGGGCGCGTTTGGAAGTCAATATGTGAGAGGGAGGTGGGCAGCAATGTTTCCTGGATGATAGGAAACATTATGAATAAATGAGAGTACCCATAATACCCCAAATTGCCTCTGCATCCCAATATCTACCCACGTTGGATACTCCTGCTCCAGGTAGTCATGAATTTCTACCTCTTTTTTAATGAAATACTCGAGGGTAAAAACTACTCAAGACATCCATTATATTTGTTAGCTACAACTGCAAGTCAAACGGCTATTGGCAATCACTTTATTCTGAAAGAAAGAAAGAAAGGAAGAAAGAAAGAGAGAGAGAGAGAGAGAGAGAGAGAGAGAGAGAGAGAGAGAGAGAGAGAGAAAGGAAAAAAGGGAAAAAAAGTACAATTTCCCGAAAGGCTACAGCAGTTGGTTATCAGGCACAAGTTGCCGTATCTTGGAAACACTTACTCCATCTACTGGTCAAAGACGTCGAGCTTCAACAAGACCGGTTCCCTTTTCTGGGGACTGTGGAAGCAGGTGAGGGAATGTGTCTACATCCAAAGAGATCTTCTTTACTGCATGGTTTCATTCCTGAGACACTCTTTGATCTTCACAGTAAATTCCCTCTGAATGATAATGTCAAAGCAAGCTAGAATTTGAGACCTGGAAAATTGACATTAAAAATGTACCATCCTTTTTTAAATCATCCAGCTCAAGGGAGAAGCCTGTATAGGAGAGAGAGAGAGATTAGTCATCTTTATACTGAAAAGTATAAAGATCTTCTGTGACACAACTTCTGGTCACTATTGGTTTGCATTTAAATTCACTTGTACAAATGAGATGTTGTCATTTGTACAAGTATACAAATGTATATAGCACTTGTCCCTGACTCAACCTCACAGTTCTTAGCCAAATACTACCTCCAACATATCACTTTATTGTCCAGAAATCGTGCCCTATATTCCATACTTAATTAAGTCCAACCAACTCTACATGCAGTTAATAAGAGAAGAGTATTGTTGCATAACGATGGGCTTTGAATTCAAGTCACTTAGTCTGAGATTGTGAAATCTTGAAATGTTCTCTGAGAAAAAGAAAGCAAGCAAAAATCTATACCTTTTCACTGTCTATAGTTTCTTTATTGTGTTTAGCAATGAATACCAGAGAAACACCAGAATAGGGAGCTATTACCAGTGTCTTTCCTCAAGTTGCCTATGGTTTACTTCCTGTCTTTATCTCCCTTTGAGCCATGTTGAAATACTTCCTTTCCCTCCTTCCCCACTTCTAATATGTACTAAGTATATTAGTCACTGTTCTATTGCTGTGAAGAGACACCATGATTTCAGAAACTCTTATAAAGGAAAGCACTTAAATCCTGGCAGTGGTGGCACACATCTTTAATCACGAACTCAGGAGACAGAGACAAGCAAATCTGTGAGTTCAAGACCAGCCAAACTGAGAAACCCTGTCTCAAAAAAACAAAAACAAAAACAAAAACAAACAAACAAGAAAAGAAGGAGAAGAGGAAGAGAAAGAAGAGGAAGAGGAGGAGGAGGAGATGCAGTAAAGAACAAACAGAAGGCATTGTACTGGGGGCTTGCTTACCATTTCAGAGGTTTATACCCATTATCATCATGAAGGGGATCATGGCAGCACACATCACCCTTCATCTGAGCAGTAGCTGAGAGCTACATCCTGACCCCTAGGCAGCAGGCAAAGCTAGGAGGATCTTGGTTTGGGCTTTTGAAACCTGGAAGACCACCCCCAGTGACATACTTTCTCCACAAGGCCATACCCACTCCAACTAAACAGTCCTTCCTAATTCTTTCAATCCTTTCAAATAGTGCTACTTCCTGGTGAGTAAGTATTCAAATATATGAGCCTATGGGGATCATTCTTATTCAAACCACCACAATAAGTAAACTTTATTGGAGAAATTTTCTTTATTTCTGTTGCCTATTTTTTTCATAAAACTTTGATTAAGTATAGAATCACGTATAATGTGTATACTAAGTGATAGTGTTGTATCGTATTTTATTTTTGCATCACTTCCTTTAATTCTTTCAGAAAAAAATCCATTATATAATCTTGTGCCCAATGCATTTATATCACTTCTATTAAACAAGACAAAAACACTATATTGTAAATTATAGACTCAATAAAATCCACAGGGTCCTGTCTTGGGTTCATACCTTGTCATCTGTTTATTCCACATAACTCAAGTGGTTAATAATGTCATATACACCGAGCCAGCCTAGGAAATTAACTATGTACAGAGAAAAGGGCAGAATTATAATCAGACCAAGACCATGCTAGAAAGGGGACTTGGAAAGGTCAACGGGCCATCCAAGAAGTAAACTGAAGGGGAAACAGAGCCAGGAAGCAATCTGGCAGAGCAGGAAGTTCTGAAAGTCAGAGTTCAACGTCTCATGTGATCACAGAAAAGACAACGAATGCTCTCATTATTCCGTGTTCTCTGGAAGAGTATGAATGGCTGCTGCAGCGGGAGAGTCATCTGCATTTCAGATTTGCCCCTCTCTGATTTTCATTTCACATCAAGAACACTTTTAAGAGTCACTAAAGGGCCTTTTCCTGCCTTAAGTGGTGACTGCAAGCTTACACACTTTCTTAATCGTCCTCTTGGCTCTTAAAATCGTGTGTGATCATGGCATTCTGCTTCAAAGTCCTGCCAATCTATTACACTCACAAACTGTGGATGATTTTTTTAGAACCTTTTGAAACATGAGTTAGTCCACACTCTGAGCCAGGCTATGAGTTAACTGATCCATGAGTGAGCATCTTCTTCCTGTTATGTTATCAGGACTCCTTCCTGTTTCAACTGTGGCCCTTAGTACCTTTATTTCAGAGGTCAAATTTCCAAGAGCCTTGGTTATCAGGCCAGATACCTAGGAGTGAACAGTCTTTACACCCCTAAATGCTCACTGATTTCACTTCTGTCCCTGGTAACTTATTTTAGTCTTAATGTTTCTTCTTTCCTTCTCTTGTTCTTGCTTCTGGTACTAGCATTTTGGGATAATCCAAGGAAGCATTTGGGAAAAGCTTCCTTGGATTTTTGCAATCTATATTTAACAATATGATTAATTAGTATATTCTCAAATGAATGTGATTGTTATGGCATCAAGTAATTCTTAATATCAAAAAAAGAATTCCTCCCACTAAAAGGAAGAAAAAGGGAAATTTTTAAGATTATCCTTCGCTTGGACTCTAAAGACCTAGAACTAATAAGGACTGATGCCCAGTAGAGACTTGGGGGTGAATGGTAAAATCACTGTCTGAGGGAAGATTTGTGACAATCCCTTGATCAAATAACTACTTTTCACTGATTACAACATATTTTCCAAAGCATAAAATGACAGCTTCAAAGTGAGACACAGATGAGTGGGGAAAGTGGCCTAGTTTGTTTTAACTCATTAAGTGCCCAAATTTTGATATTTGAGATGCCACAGACACATCTGAGGGAAGCAATTCCCTAACTTGTTCTTTATTTACTTTTTATAGCCTTCCTCTTCTTGTTCATCTCAGTGCAAGTGCGGAAGTAGAACCTTGCTCATTCATTCCCTTGTTTAGTGAATTCTCTGAAAACAACCCAGTTTTCTACCACTTTATGATTTCTAGACAATTCCCATAAAGCCTTGTGTTTCCATGTCTTGTTGGCAAACTTTTTATATCAACAAGTCTTATAAACACAAATAATTCATTGTCAGTCTATGCTTTCTTATCTCAAAATGGGGAAATGTGATCTTTGTACCCACAGGCAGTGTAATTATTTGCCTAAACTTTGTAGAGACTCATTGTATCCCATACATTCACAATATGTTTAAATATAATTGAACAATCATGAAACTGTAAAGACTCACTTTGATGAAAGTACTTACACACACACACACACATATATTGCAAAATAAAATTATTTATGGTATACATTATTCTTGGAAAGATGTGATGGTGGAATGGTAAGGTTAACTCACTAGCATCTAAACTGCCCTACGTAATCATCGTGTATGGTAGATTTAACTAGAGAACCATGGAGAAAAGATGGAAGGTCTAACTTAGGTGTGCATTGTTCAATATCAGAGTCACTACTCATATGTTGCTATCAAATAAATTGCAATTTGACTAGCTGAAATTAAAAGGTATTATAACTCTAAAGTACATGCCAGATTTCAAATATTTAGTATGAAAAAACAATATACATTGTCCCATTAATCAATTTTATGTCATTTGTATGTTAAGATGCCAATAGCTTGGATATCCTTGGTAAATTGCATGTATTATTAAAAATAGTTTCACCTTTATCTTTTGATTTTCCAGAAACATCTGTGAGGTTCCTACTGTATTCTATTAATCTGTCTAACCTGTTCTGAACGACAGACTTCTCTAGTCTGCTTTGAAACAAGACAGCATTAACTTTGCCAGAATTGGGGGGGAAATGGAGTCATTAAAACAGGGCTAATCCTTGGACTCTCGCTGGATGGGCGATTGGGCTTTGTAAAATTTAATTAGCTAATGGAACGCTGGCTAAGAATGAGGTCCATATGGCTGTTTTTCCTTCAGCTATGAGCAAAAAAAAATGTGTAGTCAGTTCTGCTGAAAATTGACTTGCATAGTTGTTACTGTGATAATTCTCCACTGAGATAAATAATAACAATAAAAATCTGGAAACCTGTGTTTGATATTGCTTAAAGATCGTGGGGCATGTGGTCCTTGGGAGCAGCCCTGTCAGCTTGTGGCAATTGCTGGAATGTTGTAGCTTCTGTACACATTGCACCTGGGAATTGCATAATTCTTATAAAATAAGTAACGTGTTGATCCAGTCTTAAAAGATAGGACAGTGTATCCCAAATTTAAGATGTTTTCTGAGCAGACATTAAGGATTCTGCCTGAATACTAACGTCTACAAATGGCTTTTTAGAATCACGTATGTATGTTTCAAATGTCATTTAAAGAACACCCAGATCGTTCTATATTTTTTCCTTCCTCCCTGAAATTTGGTTTGCAAAATTGTTTTCAACCTTTACCATGTTAGATTTAGATTAAATTCGATTTAGATGAAAGGATCCTGCTCCCCCATCTTTAGCAGCACTTACTTAGCAGCTAATCTTTCCCAGTTGATTATTCTAATAGTTTTCTCCATATGGTATAATTGTGTCCTTTTTGGCCAAGATACTTGTGAGTTATTCTTACAGCTTCCTTGAGCAACTGATGGAAGCTTCGGCAGTAGGCATACCAGAAGAGCATTTTTTTTTCAGCCTAATGATTTGAGAATAGTTTGTGGATGAGAAACATCTCCTGTTTAGGCTTTGCTGGCAACACCCAGTAAATGGAAAGCCCACTGATAGTTCAGTGTTATGGGAACAGAGTGCTTGATTTCCAAATACCACAGTAAAACACTCTAGTTATAAACTACCCCAGTCTGCTACACCCGTGGATTTGTTTACCTCTGGATATACTCTGAACCTGTTTTTCATTTGCTAATGAAAGCTGCATCATCTCCAGGTTCATTTCCTCTGCGATCAGGAATGCAGAGTTTCTGCGAAGTGACATTTGGAAGGGACTGCAAGTAAATAGGGTGAAAGGGATCTGAGCAGGCGTCCAGAGCATCAGCCAGCTGCCAAGGACAGGGAAGGCTGCCTCAAGTCTATCCCTTTGTTTTATTGACTGTGAGCAGTTGGCTTAAAAGCAGCCATCCCATGCTGCTGTTTGTGTGAGCTGCAAGCATAACAGGGCAGTAGAGCCGCTGAGTTCTTCGCCATAGATGTCCTTTCTTGTGGCTCGTCTCGGGGACACTTTTTAAAAGCGTGTCTAAAACTGTTTTATATAGATACCATTCTGGTTGGCATCAGTTCCCGATGGTAAAGCCAGGAATATACTCTATCTGGGCCTAGAGACAGTGTCTTCATCACAAGAATATTCTTTGAGACAAATGGTAATTGCAACTTAGAAACAGAGACATCTTAACTAGGTGGCAGAATGGTGATCCACACTAATGACTCTGCACGGCATAAGGGAGGCATCTGCCTTCTTCCCTTAGACTTCATTCCACATACCTTCTATACCTTATTAACAGCATTTTGTGATTTCTAAGGGTGCTGGAAGGAGTACAGGAGATGGCATTAGTTTAGGAGAAAAAAAAACCTGTATTACTTCCATCATAGATTTTCTATTATTATTATTATTATTATTATTATTATTATTATTATTATTATCATCATCATCATCATCATCATCATCATTAAATAATTGTGACTATTAAATGATTCAATTAAATCATGGTTATTAAATAATAAACTTTCCTCTTCAGAAACGAAAAGTCATAGAAGATATAACTTTGCTTTCAATATGTTAATAGATGAGTTCTAGAGATCAGGTAGGAATATAGTCATGCAAGCCAGAAACTGATACACATGAAGGAGACAAGGTTACATAACAATTAGGATGGTAAGTTCAGAACAGAAATGTTTATTCTGAATGAATGACTCATAGGCAGTAGCCTTACAGCTGAGTCTTAAAGGATATAGTGAGCTTTAAAGACACAGAGATTTGGAGGGAGGGCACTGGGGGTGAAGAGAGTAGCACCCCGAGTGACCATAGCCAGATACCAACAGCCGGCTTACAGAATGCAAGGGTGAGGCACAGCTACAGTAAAAGATGGCTTTTTGTGTGCCAAAATGGAGAGATGCTGCCTTGCAGTTTAGAAGTGTTGCCTTCCAAGTTCTAGACACTAAGTGGACAGAAGTAGTGTATGTATAGTTTTGAACTTTAGAACCAAAAATTAATTTCAGGTGACCATGGTCTAAGAAAGACAGGAAATGAAATGAACTAGAAAGTAGCCCCAGTCATTGAAATCTCTGGATTTCCACCTACCACCTACAGGGACACTGTAAATTCTTCCATGTCAGAGAATTCAAAAGGTGGTCTGTATGGTAATGATTTGAAACACTCTATATGCAGCCCTGAAATAACTGGATGTGTAAGCAAGCCAGTGAGTGTTCTGGAAAAGTCTTAACTCCTCCCACCATCTGTGCTTGGCAAGCTCTCTGGAAAGATCTAGCTCACCCTCTCCATGACAGTGTACAGGGGAGCATTACTGTGATGTATTTAAGAGTGATGTAAGCTGACTCTGTTATGAAAACAATGTAATTTTAACTTTGGAATGACATCTGTTCTGTGTCACAGTTCTATCAGGATAAATGATATGAGGAGTTTTGTGGGGGGAGACTTGGTTTGCCAAATATGGCCACTGATGAGTAATTCTCCAGTCCTCTCAGAGCATCTCTATTAAATCCAAAACCAAGAACAAGAGCCCCAAAGTAAGTTTCTGTCAATTTCACATTGAGCAGTTATGTAGGACCAGGAACATGTATCAAAATACGTAAACTCTGGACTTCTGTTTTCCTAAGTGAGGAAAAGAAATTTGAAGGTACAGTTTCTTTGCAAAGTATGTGAGAATTTTCTGTTTGCTTCCAAAATGCTAATTCATACTGCCTTAGAAATACAAAGAGATTTTTTTTTTTTTTTTTACTCAGAGCTGTACTGTGTCATCACTAAAGCCACTTTCCTTGTCACCCTTGTTCTGGAACAGTGACTTTCCTATAAAAATCAAGCCTTGTGGGATGCTAGGGTTTTGATGCCCAGCAGAGTGGTACAGAGTACACTTTGGTCTTTCTGGAAGACTGTTCTTTGCAGCTTGAACGTTGTGGATTGAGAAACAGCCTGGAGGAGGATGGCTTTAGGACAGCACATAAACCAGGCCCTCCGAGTTCCACCCAAAGCAGATGATGATCAAGTCACTGACTCCAAAGCAGATCCCCCTTAGTTTCCTTCAGTTGACTCTCTATATTCCATTTGTGATCTGCACATCCTTCCTTAGAGCACTGATTATGAAGAGATATGTCCAATACTATATTGACTGGCAAGCGGAATGAATACAGAACTGCTGTGAACTTCTTTGTCAAAGTTTAATGATCACCCTGGGAATAAGTTTACATTTATTTCCTAGGTCAGAGGGCGTCCTGAAAGAAGGAACTATCCAGTATTAAGTCTGAACAGTTACAAGCATGCTCAGAACACGCTTTTCTATACACCTGACAAATACCACAGCTCTTACTGTGGATTTTCAGTCTTTTTCCCCCATATCACTGTGCAATTTATTTCAGATGTAGTATACATTTGGTTTATGATTTGATAGGTTTAACTAATAATCTTTTTTAAGTAATAAACTATCTCATAACAAAGGAAAATAGTAATTAAAAAATATTTTACAGAAATGACATGAAATAGTTAGATGTCGATGTAAGTTTGGACATTTTGGAGAACACAGAGCTTGAATATCTGATATTTATATTTATAAATCAGTTTCCCAGTCTAGAGAAATACAAATAAATCTCAGGTTTGTAGCATCCTATGAGACACTAGCCAGTGTGCATGAAACTAATGCTTCACTTGACCACAGTTGTTCTCAAAATGAAGGTTTGTGCTTTCCTACAATTAGCTCTTCGGTTATGTCTAGTTTCTGGATTTTACTCGTGTTGACATGGTATATATCTTGCGTAGAGCCACTGTGTCTTCAGTTTAAAAGAGAATGTGTACATGTGGATATTTTCAATTATTTAACCTAGAAATAAAGTTTAGTTGTGTGACTTCACCTTATTATTTCAAAGTCTCAAAGATTCTCAACATTTCTTTCTTTGCAAACACTGACCGAGAGTCAGCAAGTCCTTCTAGAAGCTTGGTTCCCTGCTTTCCTTGCCATCCAATCAGTTCTCTTGAGTAGCCTTTGCGTGTGCGGGTAGGAAAAGGATGTCCTTGAGACCTCAGGTTTACACACTAGGCTGCTGACAGGGCGAGAGATGAGGGCAGGAAGCACTGCTGTCCCTCCATGAAAGCCATACACATATACCCTTCTGAAGTAGCCATTCACCCTGAAGCTTTACCAATAGGACCTAATCTAGAACCTTGTAGGTAACGCATTCCTTATTTCCTGAAACTAAATCAGGCTAAGCAACAATCTAAACAGGAAAGTGTTTTGGGGATCAGTTTCCCTCCAGATACCGACTAGCTTTCTTCTATTCTAAGAACTCTAAATTGGATTTGAGATTCCATGTTTAGAGAATTGAGGAAACTGAAACTGATCCAAGAATATACCTGCTGGAGGGGCAAGATGCCAGGCAGAAGTGGGTGGAGGAGAGAGCACCTGCTAAAATAACAAAACACCTCCCTTTAACCTGCTTAATTAAGTACATTTCTTTAGCTATTTCATTCAGAAAAGTCAGTGAATAGGTTAGGGAATTAATTGATTGCTTAGAAGCTGGCAAGCCCTTCTTAAGGAACATTTCTTTCTATGATGTCTTTGGCATTTGCAGTTTGCTGGTCATTTCTATCCTTAGCCTATGCACAATAAGATTACAGTTCCACCCTAGCCATCAGCTGCAACTTCTGATAATGATGGAAGAACTTAGAGAAAATAATGCAGACGTCTGTGTGCAGGAGACATGGATCCCTCAGGAAGGGCTAAATATATCAGGAGATGTATCACTACTAAATGATTTCCTGGTATAATTATTTCATCAGGCATCTAACAGGGAAATGGTGGAAATAGCTTTGCATGAAGGAGTGACAAGCAAACCTTGTCTAGTTCCCGGGCAGTAAGTGACAGGTCATATTGTATGGGCAGCTGCTGATGTGTGGGCTATACAGGACACTTCCATGACATCCAAAATCCTCTGATAAAAAGTCATATGTACAGGTTGTAGAACAAATTGATGTGCCATAAAGAATGCCCCTCTCCAGAAAAACACCCTGTGAGCTTAAAATTTCTATCCTGTAATAAACTGACTCTTACCACTAGTCAGTATGCTAAAAGTAGAGGAGGTGGAGAATTTCTCTGTTAGAATAGAATCTGGAAGAACCACCTTTGGTTTTCCTTCCCTGGACATAATATCTGATCAGTGTAAGAAAGTGCTATTGAAGAGGATCGATCCCTTGAGTTATTTAAAGGCAGGGAATGAGAAAAAATAAAACTAGAAAGACTTGAGGTTTTGAGACTCATTTATTATCGATATTTACCTCTTAACCTGGAAATAGGAGCAGATCTAATATTTTCCTCATGGAGATGGGTGGATCACTGCCTGAGGTTTATCAGGGAGACTCTTTAACGTCAGAGATTTGATTTCTCTTGCTCACCTTTCACCTACATAAGCAGAGGTTCTGAGACCAGGGAATGGCAAAGGAATCTGTTGTGTTTATGTTTGCTGTGATGAGGGTTCAGGAGGCTCAAGCTATTCCTGCCCTCACTATAGATGGGAGGGTGACCTTGAACGTCTCTGATCATGCTGCCTCTCCCCCCTGAGTGCTGGGATTATAAGCATGTACCACCATTCCCAGTTTATGCAGTGCTGGGATGGAACCCAAGGCTTCCTGAAAACTAGGTACACTATCAACTGACCTACATCCTTAGCTGGGTGGGTTTAGTTTTAAATCTCCATGGAAAATTCTGGTCACCATGGAAAATTCTGGTCACCATTCGGATCCAAAGACCTAAATATTCTCTAACAGTATGGACTTTTTTTTTCAATAAGTCTCAGAACCATACAAGTTCAGAGTTGACTTCTTCAGATCCAAAAGAGCCTTGGTTTTGCTGGGAATCCATTTCTTCGGCATTAATCTAAGATTTGGTTTCTTTCTATCATTTCCATTTAAAAATCACCAAGCATTACAAACCATTCCTTCTCTTTTATATTGAAAAGCTGAAGGCATCAACAGTATCCCTACCTCATGACCCTTCCTTCTACACTCCTGCCCAAGTTTCTAAAATACGGGCTCAAGACATAGTACAAGCTCAAACACATCTGACCCTACACCTCACAGTTCCTAAGGATTCTGCAATTGCCTGTGCTTCCTCCAACCACTCTCTTTCCTTCCACCTTCCTCCCACTTTTCATCCTCCTTCCCTCTTTAACATACTGTTTCCAGCAACATTATTCAAGAAAAAGATTTCATATTCTGTGGGCACTTTATTCTAAGAAAATTCTTTTGAAAAAAATGGGTCTGTTTGCAGCAGTGTTCTCAATTTCCATCTCAATGTGCCTCTCAAACATACTGAAACCTCCCCTATAAGAGATTCATTTTCATTGCAAACATATTCTCCACAAACTCTTTCAGGTGAACCTCACCTTGACTTGAATTAAACACATCAAGGCAAGGATTTATTATCTCCAACTTCCCAGTTCCTTAATCTTTTAAATTATGTTGTTACCCATCTCCCATATTCAGACCCATTACTTAAGTGGCCAATAACTATTGAATAGCAAAGATAACCATAGAAAAGATCTTTGAGCAAATCAGAAAATGCCCAAGGAAAGGCATTTGTGGTCATTTCAAGTTTTCTCCCTATTTTTTTCTCAGCATGACTCTTCTGTAGGTCTTACAAACACTAGAACAATCCCAATAAGCTATCTCAGTCCACTTTAGCTATCCTTGCCTTAAGTAGAAAGAATTTCAGAAACGCTACCCTGAATGTCTGATCATTGGCATCATAGAAAAGCTTGCTGGTCACAGATCCTGGCCTGCACACCTGTCCAAGGTTCCTGTCTATTTTTCTAAATGTGCAGAACTTCTATAGTCCTCCCAGCTATCCTTCCAGACACTTGGGATGTCAGTAAATATTCACATTTCTGAAATCCACACAAAGGTCAGGTTTGATTGTATATCTTCTCTCCAGCCTGCTGGCTTGATTTCAGAACTCAGCTCATCTTCAATAAAAGCTTCTTCTTGCTGTCATTGGTACCTTTGGAGGAGTGGTGTTTTTACCAGCCAGTTCTGCTATGTTGATATTATTCACAACCTTGTATTATTTTGTATCTGAATCCCATGATACTCCAATGTATGGTTTGGTTTGATTTGATTTGGCTTGATTTGATTTGGCTTGGCTTGGCTTGGCTTGGCTTGGCTTGGCTTGGCTTGGTTTGGTTTGGTGGCTCATCACAGAAAGCAGTTTACCTGGTTTTCGTCTATTGCATAGGTCTGTACTTTCTTGGTTCATCTTTGGAGTAGATCTTCTCCACTATCAATGCCTGGTATAGCTCCCTAACCATTCACAACCTGTTCTACCCCAGGAGCAATATCACATTCCAATCTTAACCACTTTCAATTGGTTATTTCTTATTTCCCCTAGCCCTGGAAATGGCATTCCTGCTCCAACTGAATCCTTCTTCTCTACTTTGCCTTCAGCCTCTTTCTACTCACACCTTTAGAAGACAAAGGAAGATAGGAGTCAATGTCATGTTTTTCACAACTCCAATCTTCTTGCATTGTAATTCCCTATAGAATTAAATAACTAGCATCACTGACCCCAAGATTCCCTTCCTGTATCTCCTTTCTATCCCCCTTACATATCATGTTACCTACTGAGTAACTTGAATATTTTGTGTTGTGTATTGAAAGAATGATACTCCTTTTACCCTTTTTCCACACTTCAACCTTTAACTTGACCCTTAGTGGTATTTTTGGTTATAATTCTTTCACCAGCTTCTCTGCCTGTGCTGTTTAAAATTATATGATTAAAATCTTGCATCCAAATCAGACATCTAATATTTCAATTCTTA
The DNA here is from genome assembly GCA_030674055.1 of Rhabdomys pumilio. Lineage (NCBI taxonomy): Eukaryota > Metazoa > Chordata > Mammalia > Rodentia > Muridae > Rhabdomys > Rhabdomys pumilio. The sequence goes on along the minus strand of JANHMN010000010.1, from coordinate 65,253,533 downwards.
AGAAGTTAATTTTCAAACTTAATATGTATGACCAAACAACACTTGTCAAAAGCTGGTGAAAACCACTCATGATAGATAAAAATAAGATGAAATATGTGCTCAGAGATGAGTTTATGTTAGATAATTAGGTTTTTTGCTCATGCAAATCCGGTCAGTTTACAATTCACTGGTCTTTTCTCTGGGAGAATGTGGATTTCACTTCTTCCATCTTGTGATGAAAAATGGATCTTTGTGGCTTAAAGGAAGAGTTCAAAGAGAGCAATTCCTGAAATTTCATTTCGTATTCTCTAACCTACAGACAGGTTTTCAAAAATGAGAAACTGAAGACAATTATAGCAACTCCTACATCTTCAGCCTGACGGTCAGAGGCCAAACATTTCTTCAAATATTGTTTAAATACTTCCTGGCTTCCTTCTTGTTGGAATGATTAGGTCAAAGGTCAAGAACAGTCATGGTAGTGTATAATCTAGAAGATCACCTTTTCCCTTTTTTACAAAAGTGTGCTCACGTGGCTCCAACCGCTCCTTTTTTTTTTCCATCTCTCCCTTTATTTGCAATAGGTTCATTTGTTTATCTGGTTTGGGTTCATATGTGTGTCATGCTGGTTGTGTTTTCAGGTGTGTGTGTGTGTGTGTGTGTGTGTGTGTGTGTGTGTGTAGTGTGTTGTCTTTGAATCTTAAAAATATTTCTGCCTATAAGAAATTTCTTCTTCAGACCACCTGTCCTTACTGTTTGTAAAGTTGCTCATCTTCTATGTTCCCATAACACAGAGCCCTCCCTACAATTAGCACACATTAAGAAAAAAAGGAATCTTCGTTTTCCATGCCACTCCCTCTTTGAAACTGTGAGCTTATACTCCTCTTTTTCCCCTGTGACACTGAATACAGGCTCAGTGAACAATCCCATACTTAGTATAGATTGGGTCTTATTATAGAGCAAATCATAGTATAGTATGATTGGAATAACATACTCTAGAAATCTGACATATGTTTTATAAGTACATTTGACCTGCACCAGTGATATTCATGCCATGAGCTTAAATCACCTACACACTCATATACTCACTGAAATAAACACTCAAACCTACTATTTTTAACTCTAAAACTATGTTGATTGCCCTTGCTGAAAATTGTAAGGAAGCATCAGAGGTTAGCACAAACTCAAGTACAAATGTATGACAGTGAGCTCATCCACGTCAATCATGATATCCAGATGCCGGCTCTAGGCTAATTGTCCCAGCACCTACAGAAGTCAGGTCCCTGGGTAATGTGATTGCTAGTGAATATGTGGCACTGTCCAAGGAGCTCACGTTATTGAGAATGTAAAGTTCCAGTGCTGTACGATGGGTGAATAATGTAGCTCTGTGATAGATGCTCTTCACTTGCCTTCCCCGTCTCCTTGAAGTGCCTATTCATGAAGCAAACTGTTACAGTCAAAACTATAACAGAAATCTCGATTATAAATTATTATTAATAACCTCCCAAGGAAATGACTAGAAGAGGTATTTGAGATCTATGAATATTATACCAAGGTAACAACTGAACATACAGGGTGAGATCTATAAATATAACAACCTTCTAAAGATTTTCTGTTCTGAAATGACATAAAAACCGAAGGCCTATTTCTGTTGACTTACTAGGATTCACTCACAGTGCATAGACCTGCCTCTGAGAGTTACTCCAAAGTTCCCCTGAAATGACATTACTTCACACAACTTAAATCCAGTTCTATAGGATGTGTTTGGAGAAACACTAAAATCCAATTTGATGTCATCATGATGAATAATTAGTGAGGTTTCTGTTTGTATATCAGTTGTCTGTGTCTGCTGCTACCAGCTTCGAAAGGCTTTGGTTCTGTAAATATTAACTAGAACTCCAAACAGAGACAGGACCAAGGCATGGAGAGGTGAGGCTGCAGTGGTTTTCATGTAGAAGACCCACATGTTTCAAAATGAATATTTCACTGTTTGGACATTATTTCCCTATGCATTTTTTGGAAGGACTCAAAGGAGCTTTCATTTATCAAAAGGATTGCCAAGCTCAAATTGAGCAAGCATAGTCACAAAATGAGAAGGTGAAGTATGAACCATAATCACAAAGGCACTATGTACGCATTTGATACTGCTTAAATGAAGAAGCCTTTCCGATATTCATTATTACATTTTTAAAGTATTTTTATTGGATATTCTACTTATTTACATTTCAGATGTTATCTCTTTCCACCATCACCTCAGGAACTCCCTATCCCATCCCCCCTCCCACTGCTTCTATGAAGGTGTGCCCCCACCCATCCACCCATTCTTCCCTCCCACCCTCGAATTCCCCCACACTGGGGCATCCTGCCTTCACAGGACCAAGGACGTTCTCTCCCACCAATGTCTGACAAGGCCATCCTCCACTGCACATACAGCTGGAATTATGGGTCCCTCCATTCATGTTCCCAGGCTGGCGGTTTAGACTCTGGGAGCTCTGGTTGGTTGGTATTGTAGCTCTTTCCATGGGGCTGCAAGCTCCTTCAGCTCCTTCAGTCTTCTCTCTACCTCCTCCATTGGAGACCCCATGATCAGTTCAACGGTTAGCTGCGAGCATCCACCTCTGTATATGTCAGATTCTGGCAGAGCCTCTCAGGAGACAAGTATATCAGGCTCTTGTCAGCATGCACTTAGTGGCATCCATAACAGTGCCTGTTTTTGTTGACTGCACATAGGATGGATCCCCAGGTAGGGCAGTCTCCAGATGGCCCCTCCTCCAGTCTCTGCTTCACACTTTGTCTCCATATTTGCTCCCTTGAGTATTTTGTTACTCCTAAGAAGGACCAAAGGACCCATACTTTGGTCTTCCTTCTTTTTTGAGCTTCATGTGGTCTGGAGTTGTATCTTGGGTATTAAGAGCTTTTGTGCTAATATCCACATATCATTGAGTGCATGCTATGTCTGTTCTTTTGTGATTAAGTTACCTCACTCAGGATGATATTTTCTAGTTTCATCCATTTGCCTAAGAATTTCATGAATTCATCATTTTTAATAGCTGAGTAATACTTCATTGTGTAAATGTACCACATTTTCTGTATCCATTCCTCTGTTGAAGGACATCTGGGTTGTTTCTAGCTTCTGGCTATTAAAAATAAGGCTGCTATGAACATAGTGGAGCATGTGTCCTTGTTGTATGTTGGAACATCTTTTGGGTATATACCCAGAAGTAGTATATAGCTGGGTCCTCAGGTAATGCTATGTCCAATTTTATGAGGAACCGCCAGACTGATTTCCAGAGTGGTTGTACCAGCTTGCATTCCCACCAACAATGGAGGAGTGTTTCTGTTTCTCTACATCCTTGTCAGTATCTACTATCACCTGAGGTTTCGCTCTTAGCTATTCTGAAGGATGTGAGGTGGAATCTCAGGGTTGTTTGATTTGCATTTCTCTGATGACTAAGGATGTTGAACATTTCTTTAGGTGCTTTTTGATCATTCGGGTTTCTTCAGTTGAGAATCCTTTGTTTAGCTCTGTACCCCATTTTTAAATACTAAGCCTGTGGGTTGCATCCTTTTTCTCCTCTTTTCATTTTTGATGAAATTGAAATTTAGAGAAAGTGACAAGATAAGGTCAGGCTGCTGAAAGCTACAAATCTAGGTGCTGATGTCTGCTCTGCCCACACAGTGCTCTGAAGAAAAAATGCAGACTTCCTATATAATTTGCATATAACCCAAATACTGAAATGACAATGAAGATATGTTTTCTGAACCCTTAGCCAACTATATGTGCCATAATAAAATGAACTTACGAAGTTCCTCTTAACGCTGTGTACTTTAAATGTAGCCACACCAGAAAGAAGTCTATAATTAATTGACAAACTTCTCACCAACTACCTTCTCACCATGTTTGGTTCAGTAGTTCGGTTTTATTAAACAGTGCCATTATTGCATTCTGTAAGCCAGCTGTGAGTCTATAAAGCTTAACTGGAAAAAAACTTCCATTATAGCAAGGAACATAAAGGAAGGGGAAAAAAGCAAACCACGTTTTCACTTCAAAGCCCATGAAGTCTATTCTGATTTTGCTAATTTTGATTTTAAGCTCCAAATTGCTCGTATCATTGAACAGTTAAATTGTTTCCTTACTAATTTTGTCTTACCTATAAAGTGCCCTGGCTCCCTCCTATAAAAAGCAACGGGTTTGGAAATGATAACCATTAGGTGGGGTTTAGACTGAGGGACTACCCAGGCAAGATTTTAAAAGCCACATAGGTGCTGTGCTGGAAAGTTCAGTAGAAGTCCACAGTGTGCCAGTTGGTTTTGCACAGTCAGAGACAATAGCACAAAGCATGGGTCATACTGAGGCACTTGATACTTTGTTGCCAATCATTCAGATTCATAATTGATGTGGGTTTTAATTCTTCTCCATTGTCATCAGCTACTCAGGAGGCTTCTTTCTCCATAGAAACATGCAACTCAGTATCCTAAGACACAAAACCAAGTCCTTCCATAATTACTCCTTTTCGATTAAGAAAAAGAAGGCCTCTTTAAAAATAGAAAGGTATTTTCTAAGTGTTACACTCAGAGTCAGTTATATACAAATGCACAGTCACGATCCATTCCTACTACATGAAAACAGATGGTCGTCAGGTTTCCTTGTTCAGTGGTCAATAGGGGCTGCCACACTAGGACCCAGCTCAACAAAAGAAGAAATTAGTACTAAGAACATATTCCAGGCTGAGGAGATCCTGATATGATCGCAGTTTGGTTTTGAAGGTTTAATATTTGACCTTGTCTCTTCACTTGGTATGTCTGTAGATGTTGCACACTTATTGGAGGTCAAAGACTGTCTAGGCCTTGAGTCTATATAGCCATCCATAGCAAAGGAAGCCCAGGGTGTGAGCCATTAAATTTATAAAGTGCTCCTCGGCGTGATGAACAATGTGGAAAAATGAAATGAGTTACAGGAACAATGCACACACATGTGGTTCCTTCTGGAGTTAGCAAAACCCCGTATTTAATTTTACAAAGGAGAATCAGAAAAAGGTACAGTGGATCAGTGGATCAGAAAGAAAAAAAACAAACAAAACCAGGGATATGCCAAAGTAATCAAATACCCAACATGGAACTAGATAGAGTCTGGAGATGCATTTTAATATTGATTCGGGAATCCACTAGTTTTGAGCTGTTGGTGGATTTCATTACATTTCAATTTGCTCCTCTCTGTCATGAGAGGTTAACAAAGACATTGCTGTGATGAGGACTGGGAGATTTTATTTTCCTTCTAGATTAGAAAAGGAAGCATGCAAAAAGGCAGGGACTGACTCTGAGTGGAAATACCTAATGCTGTGGTGACAACAACCTGGAGACTGCTGCTTAGATGCAGGCCCTGGGCATTGGCAGAGCACATGCATTAGAGAAAAAGAAAGCAATTTGAGGTGTGGTGGGGCAGCCAGCAGGGCCTTCTGGGAAAATAACATTGGCAACTTAATCCTGAAAAATCTACCCAGAAAAATAAACCTAAAAAGTTAGTAGTAACCAAGGAGAGGATGTCTCCTCTCACATGATGACACACAGATTTTTCCAAATGGCAAAATTTAGACAAGAACATCCATAAAAAGACCAATGGAGTAAAGGGAGCGGAAGAAGGTCACCATCCATTGTAAATGTCAGAGGAGGGTCCAGGGATTGAAAATCAAAAGGAAAATAGTCACCTCTGGAAGAGCTAATGCCAAGTAGCTCGTCCATAAATAAACACATGCTTACGGTTTTTCTGCAGTTCATTTGGAGCTAAACATTCTCAAACAGTCTTTATCACGGACCCCTTGATCCATTAACCATTAAACGGACACAGCCTGAGATACAGTAGAATTGCTGCCCATGATCCCCAACAGCCAGGTTGTTACTAATTTTTTTTTCATTCTCTATTTGTGTATTCTTAACAATGAACAGGCACTTATCTAGATAAGCAGGAATATGCTTTAAGAAAAAGAACACACATCATCTTGAAGCCGTATACAGTGTTGTGATTGTGTTTAGCAAGAAGGAGCTTGGAAAGAATAAACCTACAGGTTCACTGGCAGCTTACGGTGTTTTACATAAGCAAAGATGGGAGTCTCTCAAGAGCAAGATTAGGGTTTGTTTGTCTGTCTGTCTGTCTGATTATTTGTTTGTTATATTTTTTTAGGGAAAGATAGCCAAAAAGTTCAACTGAAAATCTGATTTGAGAAAACAAAGATGTCTCTCACTGATCTTTACTGGCCTTAGCAAGGGCCCCTCCCAAAATTCTTAGTGTCTGTTCTCTTACCTCTTTATTCTGTGTAGTGTTATGGGTGCTTGCAATGTATCCAGCCCTGCTCAGCTTTTCTCCTTGGCCCCTCTTACCTTCTTTACAACCTTATGGTAAAATACATTTCTGTAGGTGAGGAAGTCATTTGCATAAGGCACAGACAGTCCCATTCTGAAAGGCCTGATTTCTCACTTGACAAAATAGCATCCAGGAGGCACCACGGACACCTGTCATAATAATCTGGTACCTGAGAGGTCCCAGCCCAGTGTGTGATGCAATCAGACAGGATAGGTTCTATTAGTGTGCTCATCTTACAGCACTGGAGCTTGAGACTGAAGAGTAGAGACTCTAATGGAAGCACAGGCAGGAAATGGAAGCAAGAACTCTGCCACATGAGTCTTACCCCTGAAAATGCTTCTTACGTCATATTACCTAGAAATACCGCAGAGGTGCTCTGAGTCGTGGTCCCATTGACTCATGGGAAAAATAACATTAGAACAACATAAGCTCACCAAGGAATTTCTTAAAAGACTCCTCTGCTATAGGTAAAACTGAACCCCACCTGACCTCCCAACATTATACCACAATTGCTAGTCAATGGGTTTGTTATTTAATTTTTTGTAAGCCAGGGGTCTCCATTAGGAAATACAGAATTAAAATCCATATGTGTACATCTAGAGACAAAAATATGAAATGCCTAATTTAGTGTAAGGTAGCCATCAAATATTAGGCATAGGGCTGGGGAGGTTTCTTAGTAGGAAAGCAACTGTCTTGATGCCCAAGGACCTGAGTTCCATCCCACAAACCCACATTAGAAAAGGCTGGGCATGTGGTGCACACTTGTAATCCCAGAACTGCTGAATTGAACACAGGTAAAGTCCCAGGGTTCACTGGCCAGCCTGCTGGTTTTCACCAGTTTCAGGCCAATGAGAAACCTCATCTCAAAAAAGATGGGCAATGCAATGGAATTTAAGCATCAGTATCACTTCACTACTGACTGGCTTGTTCTAGCTATTTCCAAGAAAGTATTTGGTGTCTGTCTCTAAGTGTATTTTATGTGAGCATAGCACATAGATTAGTTTGCTGCTGTGCAGTTTGTGGCTAGGAAAATGGGAAGGGAGAAAACAAAAGAAAGAAACAATATGGATTTAAAGACCTAAGAAAGCCTAGTTTATCTCCCGATAATCTCAAATTAGGCTCTTCTGATGGAGATATTTCAGCAGGCTCCTGTGGCTACAACATTCCAACTGTGTAATCCTTTCATTGTCCTCCCCGCCCCAGAAACTCTCTACTTTGAGAGAATATATATATTGAGAGAATACACACACACACACACACACACACACACACGTCTAAGGGTTTCAATTGCTGTGGAGAAGAAAAGGTTTATTTGGCTGAAACTTCCACATTCTATTCCAGTTTCCACATTGCTGTTCATGGTTGAAGGAAGTCAGGAACTCAAATAAAGCAGGATCTTGGAAGGGCACTGCTCACTGGCTAGCTTACTTCTCCCAGTTTGCCCAGCTTGCCTTCTTATAGAACCCAAGATTCTCCCCCATTGATCACTAATCGAGAAATGCCTTATAGCTCTCATGGAGGCATTTCCTCAACTGAGGTTCTGTCCTCTCTGACAACTCAAAATCATCCAATATATATATGAAAAAGAAATAATGTCTGAAGACAGCAATAATCTCTGGGAAAAGCCTAAAGCCAACATGGGAGAATTCAAATGTTCAGGATGAAGAGAGCTTTTGAAAAAGTGTGAGGAAGCATCCTTGTGGTGAAGCCTTATCAATTACATTTTTTCTAAGTTCTTATAGAAGACAATGCCAGATTGAAATTGAGGGGCTGATAAAAGTCTCTAAACTTGAACCTAAGACACTTATTATTTGGCAGAGAAAGGATGTTCTTCGTCCCTTCATCATCCCTACTCTCTGAGAGTCTTCCTATGTTTCCCAGGTGACTTCAAACTCACAATCTGTTGGTCTTAGCCTTCCAGGTTCTGGGGTTTCAGGCATGCAGTGCAATGCCAGCTTCCCATGGCACTCTTTGCATCAGCTTCCGTATTGAGATATCATTGAAATAATATATTCTAGAGAGGCTATGTTCAAGTATGACTGACATATTATAGAAATATATGTAGTCTTGAGAACAGATTAGAGAATGCTGTGTCAGGCAGCAGGTGAAGTTTCTGAAGTTTGAAGCCAGAGCTTTGCACATGCTAAGACAGGACTCCATCATTAAGTTGCATCTTAAATTTTAAGTTGCTGAAATCCTTCATCACTGTGTTAAAAGTGTGACTCTCTCATACATTTCTACAATAGAAATTTATTAAACAGTAAAAATAGATCGGGGTCTATTTTGACAAATTCCCACCATCATGGCCAGCCATTGTATCTGATATGTAATCTGTTTGATTTTTCGCTGAATAGAGAGTTGTCTCAGTGTGCAGCTTTAAACAACAATCCCTGGCTCCTTGTACGTTATGCCCCTTAAGACTGACTTCATTGAGTGAGTTAATCATTAGGTTAATATGTAAATATCATAGAGTTAGGATCAGTCTCTGGGAAACTCTTGTCTCTATTCCTTAGTAGCCTTTGCTGCTATAGTTTTATTGGTAGCCTGTCAAATCAGATCAGAACTTTCGGAGGTATTAGAACGTCTGGCACACTACTTACTGGAGCAGTGATCTTGCACCCTGCGGCATCTCTTGAAATCATCAGGCCTATTTCCAGAGAATGGAAGGAAGCTCATAGGTTCTCTTTCCTTTGTTTCTCTTTCTCTTGTTTTGAGAAGGGAAGCTTCTGGATTTCTCGCTGGCCTCCATGTTTTCAGAAAGGATTTGATTCTCACCATTTGTTTTCATTTTGTTTCATTTGTCTTAGGGCCAAAGATTTGTCTTATAGCCAACCTGACCTGCCCTTGGCCATGTAGCCCAGGCTGGCACCTATGTCCATCCTCCTGCCTCCACCCCCAGATTTCTGTGATTATAGATGTGATTTAAGATTTTGGCTATATCTTCTGAGACTAAGTGCTAAAGAAGCAAGAAACCAAAGATATATTATCTTAGTTACTGTTTAAAAAAAATTAGATACTTGCCATTCAGCTGAGAAAGTAAACACAAGAAAAGAAAACAGAGCAAGTTATTCTGGAAAACACATACTCCGATATTCTTAGACATTACTCTAGTCTCCTTGGAGCAGGGGGATTTTAGCTCTTTCTCCCTCCTTTGGTTGCAGCAATAATTTCGATTGCCACCCGAAAAGTCAGGAGATCAGGGTGCAGACCACAGTCCCTCTGGAGAATCACTTAGATTTAGCTACTTGAGGATAAACTCTTGTCCTCTGAGTCAATTTGAATGACAGACCTTCACTATTTGTCAGACTTTTGTTTCACCCAGGAGCTCCAGGGAGAGCTCAGACCCTCTGACTTGCAGCTGGTGCTGAGTGGGTGGCTACCAGGCAGAGTTGGAGCTGTGAGGCTAAGCATACTGGTCTCATGCTTCTTCTTTGAGCTCAGGGCCCTGTACTTGGCTACATCAATATAGGATGAAGCCCAGAGCTGTAGCTGAGAATGGATTTGCAGGGACTCCCATCTACTTCATTGAATGTTCCCCGACTTCAGTGCCCTCCTTTTTTCCATATACCCCTTTGGTGACTGTGCAAACAAGCAAAAAAGAGCTGTAAACACTACCAGCACTTTACAGCTATCGACTCCTCTACCACTGAGCCTCAGCCCCAACCGTAATTTTCAGCTAATAAAAAGAACCTAACATTTATTACCCTTCACAGAATATTTTTGCATGTTCTGTACCATTTGATCTTGTGACAGCCTGTGAAATACCATCAGCCACACTTTGTGGGCGGTGACACTCATTGATCATTGCAGTACTGCAAACGTGCATGATAGTTGTGATGTATGTTTATCTCATTTAATAAATTATAGCTTTGATATTTAGAATGAAGCCAGGTAGAGCTTGTCCACTTAGCTGAACCAGAAAGTGCTAGAGCCTAGTGAGGAATGCAGTCACGTGAGCTTCTTTTCCATACTCTTGCCATTTCAAACAACTAAACAGATGAGATCATGGTTGTGTTTTCTAGCGAGGTGTCAGCATGGGATATGAAGCAAATTCTCTGGTGAATCCGTCCCTAACGTTTCTTTCCAGCCTACTAACAATAATGTAAAAGTATTATAGAAAGAATAAGAATAGTAACCTGTTCATTTCTGGGATGTTTATAAGGGAGAGACAATTTTAGATCACTTAAGAAAAAATGACAAATACCTAGTCAAGACTCTCTGAGTTTCATCTTCTTTCTCTAAGCCCGAATCAACGAGCAACTCACCAACCAATTCTGAAAGATGAGGGGAAAGGTCTATAAAGTTTTACAGAAATTGAAGCTATGTGGAGCAAGCATATGGCTCCTCCTGAGGAGAAGGAAATGATGCCAACAAAGGAGCTGGAGAGCGCCCTGGTGAGGGAGAGCATCACAGGGCACCTCTAGAAGTGGGCAGACATATCCTATGATTAGAGCTATTTCTTTCCCTTCTAAATACATGCTGTGAAGGAAGTGCTGCTTCTGGTGCTTTCATAATTCTTCAAACTTCTGGGTAAAGAAATAAGCTCAGGAAGCCAGGCTCAAGGCAACAGCCACCAGAAAATGCTTAGCATGTCAAAGAAAGCAGGCAGCCCTTGATGCTGGAGGAAGCAGGCAGGTCTCTGTGAAGATGCTGAGAGGCCTGGGTTGAGAAATGGAGCTGACAAACATAGCACAAGTACTTGGCCTTGATATAAATGGCTTGCTCTGTCTCCTGGCACGCAGCACCCCAGCTTCTTCTTGGCAATGCTCACAGAATTTGAGTCTTCACCAAAAACACTAAACAGTCTTACAGGTTCTCACCCAAGGAAGCAGCCTTTTGTGAAAACTGATATATTGTAAAATTAAAAGGTTTTATTTTTTCCCAGCACTGGCTCTTTGAGGTAAACCTCAGAGACCTCAGAGATCTCTGAAACAAATCAATGTAAAATAAGCAATTCAGTGGATTTAGTATGTCCTCGAAATTTGCAAGCATCACTGATATATAATCACGAAACTTTATCCATAATGTAAGCCCCTATATTTACCCCCTATTCTAGAAACCACTGATATAGTCTCTGCCTTTTCCCATTCTGAAGAGAAAGAAAGAGAAAGAGAGAGGTGGGGAGGCAAGAAGGGAGAGAAGGAGGAGAGGAGGGAGGGAGGGGAAGGGGAAGGAGGGGGAAAGGAAGGGGGAGAGGGAGAGGAGAGGGAGAAGAAAGAGAAAGGAGAGAATTATATAGTCTGCCGTCTTTGGTGCTTTGGTGCCTGGGTTCTTCCACTGAATATACTCTTGTCAAATTTTTCTTTGCTGTAGTATATATCAATACTCCCTTTACACTGCCAAGTAATATTCTGTTGTGTAAGTAGATCCTGGTGTTTTGTTTTGCTTTGTTTTGTTTTGTTTCCATCCCTCCACCAACCTGATAAACTGATTGTTCCCAGTTTTTATTTTCTTTGCCACATACCTAGAAGTAGATTATCGGTCCTGTGGTGACTCTTTTTAAACTCCAGAACTTTTCCAAACAGCTCGCTGAACTATTTTGCATTTCCACTGGTAGTTTATAAAAGTCCTAACTCTTGCATGCTCCCACATAACATGTTATCAGTTGTGGCTCTCATTACAGCCATCCCAATGAAACTTGGTATCTCAATACAAGTTGGACTTGTATTTCCCTTGTGGCTAACCATGCATTTATTGGACATTTGTTTATCTTCTTCCATGAAATACCTATTCAGATTCTTCTGCCCTTTTTGCTCAGTCTCCTTATCTTTTTGAGTTGTGAGACTCTCCTGAAGACTCAATTCAGATACACTTCAGATCAGTTTTCAAACTCACCTAAGATAATGGACATGGCTTTGACATTTGAAAAGCTGCAGAGATCTTTGTGGTCAGTCCAAGGACAGGTCTATGCCTGTGTACAGAGTCCTCATGTGTGTAAAGTCACAGTCTCACCCATATGGTTTCTTGCTAACAAGAGTTATAGGCTTTCTGGGGATTCAGGAAGAGAGGAAACAGTACCATCTCAGGTTCAATTAACACCTTAGTTTATACTTTGTGGAAACCACTGTTGCATGAAGCACAGCACAGAGTTGTAATCTATTGTTGAGAGGGAAATGAGTCTGCATGAGTGTAAGCACCCACCACTGCCTGGATGCTACCAGGATTTTCTCACCTGTGTTATTAAGGTTTCCTGATGAGATTAGCATTTCCTGAGAGGAAAGACAATTCTCAAGAACACCACAGAATTCAGTGAAAGGCAAAACCCACAATTCTTCTGTGTTGTGTTTCAACCCAGACTGCTCATTAGATCAGTCTGAGACATTCTCATAGTTCCGTATATCCCATACGTACCAAATTTTAATGCACCTAATGTTATAAAAAGTGTGCTTCTGAAATTAAAGACACAGTTAATACCAAACCAATAATGGGCGATTTCAATGCCCACTTTTCATTGTAGCCTTTTAGACACCAAGACACACATTCTAGATGGCCATTAGCTAGTTCCAGCTCTGGTCAAATATTAGAATCATCTGAAACATCTTTTAAAACTAAGTTTGTAATGGGTGTCCACACTTGAAGAGTTTGTTTAGCTAATCTTAAAGGAAAACGGAGATTGACAGTTCATCATGTTCCTTGATGCTTTTGACAACCTGGGAGAGCTGAACACGCCAATCCAATTTAAGAGTCCACTTATCTTTTTTTTATCAAGACTTCTCGGGCTTCACCATGCACAGGAATCATCTGGAAATGTGAAAGCATAGAGCTAATTTTGGTGGTACGGAATGAGGCTGAGCCTACTCTTTGGGTACTCAGTCCACAGTTTTGGTGAAGCCCCATGTGTTTACATAATATTTATTCCAATTAAAACTTTATCTTCCAGAAGATAATAACTTTACAAGGCAACCATCAGAGACTAGACCATTTCCTGTATTTCTTTTATAAAATAGAAATAAAATCCTATCCTTGTTCATGTAAGATGTCTTTATGAATAGAAAGATGAAATAATATGTCTGCATATTAATCTAAAGTAATGATCTTAATCACGCAATGTGGTTATAAATATACTGAATAGTTGAATGTGGGACCTGGTTGTTGGCAGTAGGTGAAATAATTTGAAGGTGTGATCATTGAAGCCAGTTCAGGAAAATACACAGGCAAAGATTGGACACCTCTAACTTCTTTGAGTCTCATTTCCTCTGAAAACTATAGGTAGTAAGAATTATTTCTGGGGATATCAGAAAGATCTTTGGATTAAGAAATGAGCTATGCCTCAGCCTACTGGCCTCTGTATATAGCTAAAATGAGGGTAACTCTTAAAGAAAAAGCAATGGAAGCAACTACGTCTGTGAAAGGAGTACTGCCCCCTCTCCCGTTTGTTCTTGTCATCTCACACCAAGTACAGATCAAGAAAAGCAAAACCACACAAAGACAAGGTAGATTTAAATCTTAAAAAAAAAAAGATAGGGATACCACTCTGGCTTAACAAAGACTGAAGTGTACTTTAAAGAGATTTTCTGTCTCAGCCACCACTAACAAAGCCATGACTTTCTTTCCTTCATCAGTGACTCGACAGCAGACTCCTTGGCAGTCTGTTTGAAGGCATTGGGTCCTTTGAGACCTCTCAGAGGAGAGAGACTGAGAAGGGAAACATGGGTATTGGCTCACTGTGAACTCATGAAGGATACCTCCTAGATCAGAATTTTTCTATTAAATAACTTCTTTCTTAACTTATTCTTTAGGAGGAAAATGAAAAAACTGTCTATAAACATTTTGGCCCTATTGAGAAATATTTTATTGTTATCATAAGATTTTCAACTGTTTTATTAATTTCTAGAAAATGAAATTTTTGTAGTTCACAATGGAAAAGGTCAAGTGAGTTCTTTTCTCTGTATTTATAATAATCATGATTGTTGAAAATAGCAACATATTTATTTGTTTTTCTATTAGTTCCCCCATCAGTGAAATAATGTGCGAGTTGTGTTTGATAAAAGGACTATGTTTATCCAATTCTTTCAAACTTGATTTTTGTCAAGCTGTCAATTGCAAAAAAAAAATCAACATACCTGACAGCCTCCTATCGGTAAACAAAACAGAAAGGCCAGGATGCATCTGTGATCTCAGTGAGGTACAGTGCCTAGGATAAGGTTTTGATGACTTCACAACTTTGCCATCCTTGAGACTCCATTTCTACTGGTAAACCCTGGGAAGCAGAAGCATGCTTCCAGTGATTATCCAGGCAGTCTAGGTGCAGTTGTCACCAGACCATGCCCAGCTTGGGCATCATGCTCCGTGGTGGATGAAATGGCAGCTTGATCTTCAAGGGTTAGGCTCCGTAAGTGAGAAAAGACAGTTGAGTTGCATGTTTGTCATGGTGTATCCGTTTGACAATTACATTGGATAATTTCACCACCGCCATCTTTCTGTTCTGAAGTAAAAGGCAAACAGGGCAAACAATAGCTTCTGACTTTGTCTGTCTTGATTTAGAGAATTAACTCAGGGCTGACTTCATCCTGCTACTTTAGATTGACTGAAACGGCCTTTATGAACCACATCTCCTATTAATAGTTTTACTGTACTAGAGAAGGTAAATCAATATACAATTTAATGGCTTCTCATGCCAAGGGCATTATTGATTCTATTTCTAATGATTTTTGAAATGATATGCTGTTATGCAAATCTATTATAGGTGTGTCTTTATAAAGTCATTTATGGATATTTTTCTTCTTTGTCATGTTTCTTTTTTTCATATCACAATTACCAAATGGTGAAATATTTTCAAAAGAGCCACATCTGATCATGGTAAATACTGATGTTCCAATGATATGTTGCAAGTGCTTCTTTTAACTATAAACAAGCTTTATGGGCTACTATAACTATTTTCTTGGGGTCTAGAAAATAAAGCTATTACAATGGGTTCTAGATTCATTTCTGTTGCTGTGATAAAGTATACTGACTAAAGGTAACATAAGGAAGGAAGGGTTTGTTTTGCCTTAGGATTCCAAGGCATACACCCCACTGTTGCAGGAAAGTCGAGGCAGGAAGCTAAGCAGCTAATCCGATCACACCTACAATCCAGAACAGAGGAAGAAATGTACCCACACTGCCTGCTTCCCAGCTTGCAGCTAGCTTCCACTTCTTTTGAATAATTCAGTACCCAGCCCATGGCACGGTACCATCCAAGTTGAAGATGGATTTTTCCATCTCAGTTATCCATCAAGACAATTTGCCACAGATATGCACACAGTCCAACCTGCTGTGGGTGATTCTGCAACTGACATTGTCTTCCCATGTGGATCGAGACTGTATCAAGTTGACAGTTAAGGCTATAACTAGCACGCAGCAAGAGAAAACAATGCCATTGTGCAGTGAAAAGAAAGAATGTGTCAGCAGGTGATGTTTTGGTTACTGAATAAAAAAAATCAGTAATTTTTCTATACACCGACTCACTCAAAAGGCTACCCCAACCATATGAACTAGGCTTTCTTTACTTCTTTAGTCCAACAGTATCTGTGAGGTTCTATGGGCTGGGAATATTGTGTATGTTATATGATAAAAAGGAAGACCATTGCAACCTGAATTGTCATCGCTTGTTTTCCTAGCACAGCTGTGCAACCACAGTTTAAGAGCACAAGAATATAAAGTGGAAATTAATACCTAAGGAGCATAAGTTTTGTTAAGTACAAAAAAAAAGGAGATCTTTGGTGAAATTTGGATGGTAAATTTGATCTAATGTAAAGTAGCAGCTACTTTCTATTTTTCAAATAGAACATACATTTCCAAAACATTGGATCACAGCTATGTCCCTCCATTTCTGGTTTGTAGTTCATTCCAGATGTAGTCAAGTTGACAACCAGAAATAGCCATCACAGGGCCTCTTGGGTTTCTTGTGGTATTTTGGGTTTTTTTTAGGTAAAAATTAACAACTAAATATCTCAGGATAGTCAAGTCACCTTTTTTTTAACACACAACACACACACACACACACACACACACACACACACACAGAGTAAATTGATAAAATCTAGAACTGTATCCTAATAGCTAGGCAGCAGCTGTTTGTACATGTAGTTGGGCTTGTCATACTCTTAATAGTTTTAGTAATTTCTGCACTGAAGGAAATGATTGTTTTATTAGTCATGTCTAATTATTCACCGATGTACTAGTAGTCTTTAAGACACAAAGAAAATGCACTCTTGTGAGCCTAGCTTCTCATGAGGGAGACACTGGGATGCCATGCACATTCTTTAGCTGAGGAAATTAAGGGCAATGTGGGACTCCAAAGCCAATCATTTTATCTCACTTTTAGATAGGAAGAGGTAAGCATTTTGATATAGGGCCTGGGAAATTTTCAGAATTTCTTCAAACTTCCTTCATGCTACGCTAAAATGACAGTTATTATAAAGCCGCTGTCTAGGTGAAACTTGGGAGATTGGATCAATGAACTAAAAGCAAGATTATAGACCAGTCTATGATGTTCTAAAAGACCCAGAAAATTAAATTAAACTTTAATTAAATTAAAGAGTTAATTTAATTAAAATTTTCCATGTCACAAATAAAACTTTCTGTCTACGCAAGCCTACTGTTTCAAAAATTTTAGTCAGACATTATCTTGGTTGATGTTATTTTTAAAAGTCTTGTTAAATCAGTATTTAGGGATCTCTAAATAGGTTGTAATATACAACACACTAAAGCTTCATTAGTTACAAGGTAATATTAGAATGATCTATTTTCAGATCCATCACGAGTTATGTCTGGTAGCATTACTGGAGTTTGGATTTGCATAATATTTGCATTTGTCCTGTCTGCCCATCAATCATTCACAGTCATAGGACCATAGTGCAAACACTACTGAGGGCTGGATGGCAGGAAGAATTCTCTGTGAACCTCCTTGATGTATTTATGAAGTTGGAAAGTGGTATAAATGTTGTAGCTAATGAGAGTTAGCTTGGCAGGGGATGAAAAACCATGGCTGCAGCAGTCGTCCCCTCCTCTGAAACAACCATTCTGAGGACACAGTATCCATCTTTAGGAATGAAAAAAGAAAAAATAAAACCCTCCTGCTGTGGTAGAGGCAAAAATCCATGGAACTTAA
Source organism: Rhabdomys pumilio (assembly GCA_030674055.1). Taxonomy (NCBI): domain Eukaryota; kingdom Metazoa; phylum Chordata; class Mammalia; order Rodentia; family Muridae; genus Rhabdomys; species Rhabdomys pumilio. The sequence continues at coordinate 65,236,107 of JANHMN010000010.1, read as the reverse complement.
AAAAGTTAGATTCTGAAACACTGAAGAGAGAAAGAGAAGAGACTCTAGATTCTCTTCTGCAATGCTTTTACATATACATTGTTTTAATAAAACAATAAAAAATGTTATGCTTGGGGGCATACCAATACTCAGTTAGTTACCCAACACCAAATGCTCAGTCCTGAAAATCCTATATGAAAATAACATTATACAAACTGAGCAGGTTCTCTTTCTATATTTAGGAATATATAATATATGTAAATATATTATATATTATATATATATGTTATATATAGTAGCAATTAATGAAAAAAGAGGCTACAAATTTGAAAATAAAGCAATAAGAAATATATGGGAAAGTTTGGAGAAAGAAAAGGGAAGAGGGTAATGAGTTAATTATATCATAAATTCAACAAAAATATTTAGATATTATTCTTGGAAATAAAGTAAAACACAGAGAAGGGGAAATTACTTCTCACTTAGGATAACATCTCTCAATATTTTATTATGTTTTATTCTGTGTGTGTGTGTGTGTGTGTGTGTGTGTGTGTGTGTGTGTGTGTGTGTGTATGCACACTCACGTATGGAGGTGTGCCTGTCATAAAGGTCACCTCTGAGTAAAGGTCAGAGGACAGCTCACTGAAGTCAGAGGACAACTCACTGAAATCAGTTCTATCCTTCTACCAGCTGTCTCCATGGATGGAACTCAGGTCATCAGGCTGGGTGTCCAGTGCCTTTACCCACTGTCACATCTCACTGGTCCTATTGTATTGTTTTTTATATTCATTTGTTCTAAAGCAATGACTTCCAGGACTCAGCTAAGACAAGAGTTAAATACTTTAATATGCATTTTTTCTTTTTTCATTATAATCTGTTTTTCTGCTTTTCTTTCTCTTGATGATGACAAGTTTATTAACGCTGAGAACTGTACTTTGTCCAGGTGAATTCTGTGGCCCTGGGCAAGGAACTATGTTTTCAGTGACCTCTCTGACCTTGCTTCTTCTTGCCTATGTTCCTTTGCTTGCCTCTTCCCCTGTTCGTCAATTTCTATTCTTCTCTGTTTCAGCAAAACAATATCAGTCAAGGTAATCGATGACGAGGAGTATGAGAAAAACAAGACCTTCTTCATTGAGATTGGAGAACCCCGTCTGGTGGAGATGAGTGAGAAGAAAGGTGGGGGAGCTGCTCCAGGGCTGAGCCCGACAGCTTCCGCTCCAGGGCTGAGCCCGACAGCTTCGGCTGGCCTGTGCCTCCCTGGATGCCCACATCTTCAGAACATGACTTACAATGCACACATGCCTCCACTATGTAACAGGGCATAACATAGCTTTCACCATGGCAACAGTGGACCAGAACTGCAGCCACATCAGCCAGTTATGGCAACTGCATCCCCTGCAGGTCTGAAGGTTCATTTAGGACACAATCATTCAAGCGTCCATAGCTGGGGAAATGGGCGGAAGTACTATGCAATGTCCAAATTCTAGACCAGCTTTTGTCCTTGTGGGAGAAGCAGGAGGATTTATATAAAGATCCACGGACACAGAAACCTCAATAGGGTCCAGTGGAGAGCACCCAAAATGCCCTTTTACATATGCCTGGAAGGTCATGTGCTGCCAGTTTCCCTCTGTAACGTCACAATAACATCCAGCTTGGTGGACATCTAGAGCATGAGCGTGTGACTCCAGCCATTTGTTTTGCCTTTGTCTTGTGTCCCCACAGGAAGATCATTACCATTAGAATATTTGACCGTGAGGAATATGAGAAAGAGTGCAGTTTCTCCCTGGTGCTTGAGGAACCAAAATGGATAAGAAGAGGAATGAAAGGTGTGAGAGTATACAAAGACAAATCAGCGAGAAATTGTACTCTTCTCCCTCTCCGTGTCTCCTTACTCTCACACTTAACTCTCTCCTCTTCCCTGGCCTCTGAGTACTAAACTCCATTGCCTCTGAAGCTTAGCAGGGTCATTTCCCTTCCCTCATGAGTGCACCAAGCAATGCCCATTGTCCTTAGGAAGGGCTGACTAACCTTGTTTGCAACCAGATTTACTAAATATTAACAAATACCAGAAGAGTTTCTGTGATTGAGAAAGGACTAGCTAGAAAAACGACCTCTGCCTTTCACTACTTCAGACTCACTTAGAGATGTGGCTTGTGAAGGTTTACTTACCCTTAACATTGCTAGTGGCAAAACTATTGCACCTTGTCAATGGAAGTGGAAAGAGAAGAAAAACGACCTGTAAGTTCATGGTAGACCATGAGTCTATGGATCTAATGGCAATAGATAAAAAGTTACAGAGAGCTCAGTGAGCAGGCTTCTGTGGAGAATCTGGTTTGAGGAGGGTTTTGTTTTGCTTTTCCTTGCTTTTTGTTTTTGAGACAGGATCTCCTGTAGCTGAGCCTGGCTTCCAACTTGCTATGTAGGTGAGGATGATCTAGAACTCCCACTCCTCCTGCCTCTACCTCCAAAGTTCTGAGACATGTGTGCCAATCTGTCCAGCCACAGCTTTTTAAAAAGCAATGAATAAGAGCAAGGAGCCTTAAGAGTCGCATTGTCAATAAGCTAATGTACTCAGTTTGATAATGCTTTCCATATCATCAACTATGTCATTTAGAAGAAGCCATAAAGCTAGACGTGATGTCATTCCCCTGTGATTTGAGCACCTGGGAGGTCAAAGCAGAAAGACTGAAAGTTCAACGGTAGCCTGAGCGTACAAGATCTTATCTCATTAAAAAAATAAAAAATCAAAGAGCCTCTAACATATAAGGTACCACACATATGAAACCACAGTCATATGTATGGGTTCAGTTTTACATAGCTCTAGGAAGTGGCCCTTGTAAATGTTTAACCCTGACTTCTACTAATCTTACCCGTGCACCAAAATCTTGCAATACTTATAGAATTAATACAATTATAGCATAAATAGTAACAAGAAGATTTGACTAGTAATATCCTTATAACTAAATTACTTTAAACACTTGTGTTAATTCTTTGAGAATTTCATAATTACATTTGGTTGGTTCTCATAATTTTAGAAAGTATTTGCAAAGAGAAGCCAATTACCTTCTCTACTCTTCCCTAGTTTAAAATACGTTCTGTTTAATAAGGAAGGAGGAGAATTTTATTTAAATTTTACATGTAGGACAAAAAAAGCAATACATATGACCAATTCCTATGTAAACTCAACATTTGAGGAAATGATCACATGGTCTCACGTTCTGAAAACTCACTGACCTCTGGGGGGAAAATTATCTTTTCTAATGTCTCTAGCTTAAGTACAAAATGGCATCAGGAGTGATGGAGAAAGGGACATGTGGAACTTATTTTGATTCAGCTCATTCAGTAAGTCCCATCATCAGTGAACAGAAAGAAAAGAGACATCAGAAAATATGTCGTACAAAGATGGGATCAAAGATGCCTCGTTAGCATCCAGGAGAAGCACGTGGATCTGAATGTGTTTCTCCAAAGAGCTGTCTTTTTATCTCAAGGACTGTCTTGGATTCAGCTCTTTCAATTGTCGTTTTAGTGAACTATGCCCTCATGTTCAAGCAAATTAAAGTGCCTTGGCAGCATTATCCTGGATTCTGTACCAGCCAAGTGAATTCTTCTCACCATAAATGAAATACTGACTTGTTTTCCTAGGTTCCCTCTGAGGACACTACCACTCCAGGGAATACTTAGGCTGAAAACAAGTAATTGGAATATTCCTGCAGACAACCCGAGAGGACTTTAACTTGACCAGCTTAGCCAGGTTCACTTTTATTAAAAATAACGTTCTATGGTCCCAATTGTATTGAAAGGATATAATCTAAAAAGATACATTATAGATTGACCCATATTCCAAACCTGTCCATTTCTATGGAGCTGCATATTGACTAGAAGCTTCCAGTTAGCTTAGTAATGCATACAAGTTACTGATAAAAGCATACAGATAAATGTCAAGTTGCGGGGTCTTAGCTTAGAAAATTTAAAACACACGAGCAATTTTAGAGGAGTCAAAATATTTTCCAATGCAGAGAGAGCTCTACCTGGGTCAAAAACGTCCTTCTAGGAGAGCAAGCTAAGGCATTTTCCCAGGGACTTTTACCTGTTTTCATGGAAAGTAGCTGAGGTCTTTAGTCATTAAACACCTCCAAACATTTGATTCCTTAGCTCCCAGGCAATGTTAACTGAAAAAGCCCATCCCCAAACTGAGTCAAAGATTAGTGTCTCCAACATTCCCAATATATTTTTCTGAATTATATGTCAACAACTGTGGGAGCAATACCTTATGAGATACATAGAGAACACCAGAGGTGATCTGTTTTTCAGTCAGACACACATATTCCTGTTGAGGTCACTTATTTGGAAACGTTTCCAACAATGCCTTCCTTGAGACGCACCAATTTTTATGAGCAGTGGTTTTCCCCACTCTAGTCAGAACTGCCTGGATTTCTTTCTGCTGATATTCCTCTCTCATTATTCATCTGGTTTCTTATTCTGTGTTGTCTCTGTCTGTTTCCTTCACAGCCCTGTTGTTGAGTGAGCTTGGTAAGCATCTCATCTCCTGCATTTCCTTTCCACTTTCTTCTAGGCCATTTCCCATTTCTGTCAGACGATACTGTAACTCTGGATTTCTATCTCTGTCTATGGGTTGGCCAGATTTTCATTTAAGGCTATTGCCCTCATTTTAGTTGAGGCCAGATCATTGATATCCCATTGGGTCAGTGATTCCTTGGGTATCTACAAAAACTGATTGTGCATTAAACTGCATAGTCTTAAAAGAATGTATTCTGTTACAACTGGCCCTTTTCATAATTGTCTTCATTATAAATTTGGCAAGTTTTCAGCTGGGTTGTCAAGTGTCTTGTGTCACTAATACTTGTAAATTAAATTATGACATTTCTCTCCCTTTTTCTTTTTTTAGGTGGCTTCACATTGACAGGTATGAATTTTTCAATTATATAATTATACTGTTACTGTCACCATCAATATATTATATGTTTTTAAAATCTCTTCTTGCTTTATTTGTTTTTAATTAAGGAAAAGAGATGTATGGTAAGATAACTTCTTTTTAAAAAATAATCCTGTTTTGGCCCAAATAATTCAAATCTAAAACCAAATGTAACCTGAATTCATATTTAACTGTGTCCCATTAACCTTTTTTTTACAAATTAACAACAGCCTGTGTGTGTTGTATCTGTCTATAAGAAAACTCACTGGGAGAACCGCTAACTGTTTGTATTTTAACACTAGCTAATCTTCAGGTGACCGCATAGCACTGAGAATACGCAGTGTACTCTGGAAGATGTTGTATAGTGCTCCAAAGTAAGAAAGACAAGATAGCTGTCCTAAGACAGTGGCTTTAACAACCACACAAACTTCACAGCCTAGGATCACTGAGACCCTAAAAGTACATAATGCCACATTTGAAGAGGTCAGAACAGCTGTTCCCCTTTGTCTCATGACAACAATTCTAGCCTCTCTTGGAACACTATATTTTGGTACTAACAACATGGAAACAAGGCCTATTTCTGCTACTTGCAGAGCAGTACAATGTCCTGAAAAACATTCAAGATCCCGGTGAGAAAGCTTGAAACATTTAAGTCATTCCTAAATGCACCGTCTTCTGACGCTGCGTATCTTCTCAACTTTCCAGAACCATTTCTGCTGCTTTAGAGAGGACAATAGAATAACCAGCAATGGCTCTAACTTTCTGCAGCTACAGGTTGAAAGTGCATCTAGTGAACGACTTCCTAGATGCCCCTTTTCAATATGGTAGGCAAATAAAAAGAACTCCAATGCATCATGCAAATATAAAAAAAAATCTTAAAGCAGAGAGTTGGAAAAAATATTTAGAAGGAAGTATTGCCAAAGTTTCTAGAAATGAAAACTGCAGTGAGCATCGAGGTAGATATCAGACACTGTATTAACTCATGTGCAATGAGTGCTAAAGTGATTCCTCCCAGTATGGAACTTTGCAATGGCAGTTCTATGTGGATGGCTACTCCCAACTCATTTCTAGTCACAGCAGTGAATGACAGCATGACTTGTAGATTCTCAAAGACACAGAAATTATAATTAATTAAGTAAGTAAGTAAATGTTAAACACAGTAGACTTCTTACAAGGATTCCCTGAATCTGAATCATCCGAGCCTCTCCCAAGTCAGAAAAACCTGCCCTTGAAGTTTGTACTTGAATCTAAGTACAGGTATATATATATATATATATATATATATATATATATATATATATATATGTATTATATATATATAATATACATATATATATATACACACACATACATATGTATATATATATACATACACATATATACACATACATATATACATATATGTGTAT
>JANHMN010000010.1:65215586-65229689 GCA_030674055.1 Rhabdomys pumilio | reverse complement strand
TATATATATATATATATATATATATATATATATATATATTTGCCTTCTCTTTCTCATTGAAACATGTGAAATCACTGCTGTTATCTTGGAAATACTCTGAATTTGTCAGGATGATCAGTGGCTCCCCTTGAAAGAGTTGAAGACGGTGGAAACTTGCCATTCTGACCCTCATGATTTTGTGGATTATATTTATGAAGTCAACAGTAGTCTCTAAAAAGAGCATGCTGTTTAGTCATCCCTGACATCCAGCACAGCTGAATGAGACTTTAACTACACACTTCCAGTCTAGAGTACCTTATTTAGAGTGCATATATGTCTTTGGCTATCTTGCATGGAGGATTCCATTTCTAGGACTTTCTCTGTCATTGACCCATCTTCCCAGTTAATAGGATGCTCATTTTTCTTTTCTTACAACTTCCTTCCATAAAGCTTCCCATATACCTCATATCGGCATTTCCTGCCTTGGCCATATCCTGCATCCAAGGTGACACGGTCACTTTCTCAACAAGCTTCTACCACATGCGTAGTTCACTGGTTCCTCCCTATGGCTGCAATTTTAACCATAATTGAAGTCCCTCTATTGTTGCCGTCTTCCAATATAGAAGTCAATGCACTTAGAATGAGAGACGATTCCAGAACTTACTAGAAATTTCTATATGGGCCTAATTGCTACTTATCTGGATACTAACTTCAAATCCTCCTCCCTAATCAAACCAGAAATCCCAAGGTCCAGTTGCCATGATGCCTCTAGGAAACTTCTAACACTTAGGTCTGCACAGTGAAAAGGAGCAATAAAGCCTAAAGATTTTTCTTTGAAGCCACACTGAGGCTTTGAAGTCAGGGCTTTGAGGTGCAGTGAAGAAGAGGGGAATCAATGTAGCCTTCTGGGCTTCGCCTGCAGCTTTTACATGGACTTGCACAGAGGAGTATGTGTGCTGAATTTGGAAAAAGCATATATGGAAACTAAAAAGTCCATTTGGTCTGTTGCCTCACACCAATATTTTAGAGATCTCATTAGCAGTAGACAAAAGTGCTTTTGAAGTTTGCACGTCTTCAGTGTTGCCCTAGCCCTGTCTCACTGAAAGGCCTGTGTTTAAATCTATGTTCCCATTCCCCTTTGACCTCTGGTTTCATAATTACATTATAACTCATTAGCATTTATAATGAACATTATTTTATCACCACGCTAATGGATTTTATTGTTCACACTTACAGGGAGGGAAAAATGGTGCAAAAAGATTAATCTACCTAAACTAAGTCTAAGACTTCAGCAGCCACCTCTCTGACTCTGAGTAAAAGGCCCTTTGCTGGTTACCCTAACACTAGCCTTATCATTTGGCTGGTAAAAGTCATCTCCTCTCTTCGTCTTTTCATCATACATCAGACCTTTTCCAATCTAAAGTACAACTATATCTTATAAAAAGTCAAAGAAAATATAAGGGAAAATTAGATTTCATAAAAAAAAAAAGATAGTTTTATATAAAATTCTGTATCCTGGCTAAGTCTGAAGAGGTTTCTTTTATTCCCCTAAATGTTCGATTCCCCTGAAACTTCTAAGTCACGCAGCTTAAATTACATGGTATTCACATACTTCTTTAATTAATAATGTAATGATCATTCTTGCAATCATTTTTGTGGTCCAGTAATAGACATGTGCGTGTTTATTTAAAAGAGCCAACACCTGGTAACCCTAACACTGGAAAGCACTTCCATTATTCCAATATATAGGTTAGAGGAACAGAGCCCCTTCATGGAAGTTTGCTTCATTTTATAACCGAGAAAATTACATCTCCAAGAGGTGAAATTTCTTGCCTTCATTAAATGGAAAACAAATAGCAGAGCTGGCCCTAAGTCCCAAGTGTAATGATTTTCAGTTTAATTCTCTGTAGGTATTTATAGGAAAAAACAAAGATTCAAACAAACAAAGCAGCAGGTGGTCCTGACAACCAATGGAATGAGGAGTTCAATGAAATTCATAGGCCATGGTTAATGGAAACAGTTGAGTGATGATGACATGTCCTTATGTTCCATGGAAGCGGTATTCCTCGACCTTCAAAGAAACCTGCATTTTATATATAGGGAAACAGAAAAAATAGACTACTCTGGGCTCTATTGATGCCACTGAAAGACTTCAAAAATTAGAACACATGTCATTACCCCAAGTGCTTCCTGTTGTTTTATGATGTCTCTGGAAGCAGTAATTGAAGGGCCTAGCTCATTCATGTCAATCATTTGCTGGACTGATTCTGCCTCTCACCGCAAGGAAAGGGGATCATTATCACGCCCATCACACTTAATCAAGCACAGTTTGGTTTGGCTTAGAGAACATTTGCCCCTGTTTGTGGGCAGTAATCTCAACCCCATTGTGGGTAGACCATCAGAACCCCTCCTTATGGCCTATAGAGGGTGACCTACAACCATCCACACTAACTTATATGGCTTGCAGTGTGTGCATCTGGGTGTTGTTGTTACCTTACTAATTTCAAAGGGCACTGATAGTGACTCCTGCTGACTGTCTGCCTGTCCTTTTGCTAGGCCAGCCTATCTTCAGGAAGGTCCATGCTAGAGATCACCCGATTCCCTCTACTGTAATCACCATCTCAGGTACTCGTTTCTCTGTGGCCCTCGAAAACCAGAGTTTTTAGGTATACTTTGGGTCTTTAGAATGCCTGGGCATAACATATTTCCGTTTAATGAGTGGCTTCTCTGACACATGGGGTGCCGTAAATGTTCAAAAATGGAAGGAAGGCCTTATGGAGGGACAGTGTAGACGTACAGAGAGGTTGACCCACTGCCTTCTCTCTCTCTCAGATTTTAATATGTTACAGATTTCTCATAAACATCTTTTACATGTAAGTCTTTTATCTAAGTATAATAAATATTCTTAAAAACAAGAACAAAACCAAAACAGGTTGGTATTTCCCACCAGAATGGCCTCTCCTGGTGTGCAAGGAAGCAAAGGAATGTTGCCAGGGAAACCCAAGGGTCACACAACACTTCCAGTTCTACTGAGGATTTACAGCTTCCAAGTCAGCCCCTAGCACTGAGTCTGTAGATGAACACAGGGGTACTGCCTCCTTCAGTCACTGCTGCCCTAACTGACCTTGGTGGTAGACAATCTCCTGACCCTATGGGTCCTGCGCCAACTCAAAGCCATTAGGTCTTGCTCCAACTACAGATTTTTTTCTCAGAATATTCAAGAGACTAAAATTATCAATCTTCCTGGATTCTAATCAGAGAGGTCAGCTAGAATTGAACTACTGTCACATGACCTTTGTCTTCAGGCCTGTCTGTACAGTTCTGAACAAAGGATCAAGATAAGCCTAAGATTTTCCCACCATTGCCCTTTCCCCCATATTCTAAGTCTTACATTGTTTATTGGGATTAAAATACAATCATCTATGACATTAGCTCCCTGAGTATGTTTCCCAGTATTGAATTAGCCATGTGGGTGACACTGTCCTTTGAAAGGAATTTTCCACTCCCACCCTTCATCACCCCAATGGTGCTTCAGGATCCAGCTTGAACTAGAAAGTATTTGAAGCAACTTTATATAATTCATCTTTCCAGAACTCAGATACCTAAAGCTAATTATTTTACTGTTTTTTTATAAAAATCAATCACGGTAAAGCAGTGGTTCTCAACACGTGATGCACAACCCCTTTGTGGGAGTCACATATTCATCATATAAGTCAGATATTCATCATATAAGATATTTACATTAGGAGTTCATAATGGCAGCAAAATTACAGTTATGAAGTATCAATGAAATAATTGTATGTTGGGGGGTCACCACAACATGATGAACTGTATTAAAGGGTCACAGCATTAGAAAGGTTGAGAACCACTACAAAGACCCTACTCTGGGATTTAATCCCAGGATTTCTCTTATCCCAGGACTTCTCTGTGTCCTGAAGTCCCCTCAACACTGGCTTGCAGTCACGGTAGCTGATAACACACAGGATCTCTAAGTTGTTTTGGTCAAGATTTGGTTGGTGGTATTATATATTTTATATACAACATCACAATTAAATTGGTAAGCTTTACAAGTGTAAATATGTACATAAAAAGAGATTCAGAGAGATCCAGAGTTGCCCACAGAGAATATTGATTGGCCTTAAGAAATAGAACCAAAAATTCATTGTCTTGTCACTCTGCATACTTAAGGAAATGAAGTGACATTGGCTACAATAAAAAAAAATCTGCTTTTGGTCCATTGTTAATTGAGAAAAGGTAACAAATATAGTAATTTGTTACTATTAAATACTGTTAAACCATTTTCCTACTTAATAATAGATATCCCTGAGAACACTAAGGAAAAAAATGAAATGACTCAACTCTCTTCTTTACCACCATGAAAACCACATCAAAACAGCTAGTGTATCAGTATTGTTGGAGATCAGCCATAAGATTTATCTATTTGTCAGCTCTAGTTCACATAACTGTAATGTCTCTTAGATACACATAATACTCATCAAATGACCTTCCTAGGAGGCTGTGCCCATGCCTGGTCTATAACCACTCCCCTCTACACCTCATGGCTATCTTTACCATCATACTGACCTGGCCAGCTCTCTCCATGCTTTAAAGATCATTTTAAATTCATCCTTTGTCCTGAAGCTTTCCCTGCCTCCCCTAGGCAAGAGGAGGGTCTTCTCACCCTACTCCTTCAATCACTCGTCACTAATGCTAGTTTTTGTTTCTTATTCATGTGCCTCTGTCCCCACTGTACCAGAAGTTCCTGGGAGATAGCTGGGAAAAAAAGGAGAACTATGCCTGTCCTGGTATATGCTCAGAGAACAATGATGTATTTAAATAATGGATTGTCCTTTCGTTTCTAAAAATGAGCAAATAAAAAATGTTGCTAACAGTAGCTTGGAGAATCTCACAACAGCTATTATCCAGTAATATTTTGGCATTCCATACATTGTACTAGATAGTTGTAAGGACAGTCCAAAGAGTGCTGAGCCATATTCCAGCTCTTTATATAGACATCATATTTGTATGGAAAGATACTTTAAAATAATAGCTAAACCATATGAAACTGATAGTGTTCAACACACAATAAGTATTAAGGAATTGAGTGATAATTACTAAATCCCAGTTGCCTGTTGGGATACTACTCCATGGAAGGGCCTCAAACATAAGTAATGAAGGTGAAGGAGCATTCCTTGTTGATCTCATGAGGCAGAAACCCATGATTTAGAGTAAGAGTATATATAGCAAGAGGTAGAAATGTCAAACTTGTTAATATGAGACATCCATATTTGAGCTTTCTTGTAAGATTTTTATTAAGATTGAGTACTAACAAGTTTATAATTTGTATATTGTATTTTTTTTAAATTGCCTTACATTAAGTAAAACCAAGAAAACTAGTAGGATTTTGCCTTAAGTAGAAAATAAGTTAACAACTTTATTTTTTACAATGAAAAGATTATCATTAAATCCTGGCTAATCAAACCCTGTATGCCTGTATACTACTTTCTCTTTCTTAAATGAAGGAAAGGCAAACACCAGGGAGCAGGTAGAGATCCAGGTGCACCAACATTTGCATTTGACACTGACCAGAAGGCCTTAAGGATTTGAGGGACAGGGCCCCTTTTTACTCGTAGGATGATTCAGTTTCATTTCCTGCCGTGTCCATTTATTTCACATCGTGCCCTGAATCACTTTCACTCTACAAGATGCCTCCCTGAACAATCGAGTCCACCACATTTCCTCCCTAGCTGCTATGTTTTCTACCTGTGTGACACTGAGTACCATTCAAAACAGCTTAACACTCACAAGTCACAGAAAGGATGGCCACAATAAATAGTGTCCCACATAGAGCTTTGCATTTCAAATAAGTATCTAAATAGCAATACTGATTTGGGGAAAAGACATTATTAATCAGCGTAAGTCAGAGACTTGGACAAAGACACAAAATCAACCTGAACTACCAGGGACATGATCATTGGTCCAAAAATCAGAGAGCATCGAGAACCAAGCTGTAATTGATTTGAATACAAGATAACTGGATTTCACAAGCCCTGCCTTGACTAGTCATATGTTTCCTTGAGATGACTAGTTATATGACCCTAACCAGAACCTTTGGGTTATAACTTGTTGATTGACAAGTTATTATTTATAAATAAGTTATTATTTATAAAATATATTACCTATTTTACAGTTAAAACCAATCTCCTTTCCTCTCTGCTTTGCTTTTGTTCGTGTTCAACAGCTCAATAGGTCAATAGGTCAAATAACCCGTTTTCATTTCCCTTTGATTTGATGGGATGACAGACCACTTGGGATTTAAAATACATTATTTTATAACACATTATTGAATGTGTCCTGAAGAATGCACCAGTAGCTATATTCTGCCTTTGCCTTCATCACTTCTAACATGTGAAATCTAGGGTCCTGGCTATGCTCCCAGTACACCTATCCTCCACCCATCCTTGCAGTAGACTGCTAGCTATAATCCATCCCTTGAAACAGTTTCTAGATGAATATATGGAGCCACTTACAGCAGGGTCCCAGAGCAGAAGGGAAGATATGGGTCTTTGCACAAAAGAGAAGGGAGGGACCCTTACTAAATCTGATGTCTAAATGCAAAAGGCAGGTCAGGGGTCCTAAACAAGCAGCCCTTCCCCTCTGGGTGATTCCCTAGACAATAGACATTATTTGCAGGCAATTGAACAGATATCCTGGAGGTGGACTCAGAGTGAAGGTTTTTCCATAGCAACAAGACTGCTTCCCTGATATGTGTGCTTCATTTGACTCTGGAAGGAAATAGCCAATCATTTTCCAGCATCCTGAACCTGAAGAACAAGTGTGCTTGCAGGACAAGGGTCTACCCTCCACACAGGCTAAGCCTTTTCAGTCTGGGATTTATCCCAATGACCTCCATTCAGAGACTCAGTTCTGAGCACCCTCTCCTCTACTAAAGTCACTGCTGCTCAATAAGTCTGGAAATAATCCTGCTCACAGAGTGAATATTAGCTCCCTGAAGGCCTCACCCTCGCCCTCTCTGTTTGCTTTAAAATTAACCAGGCTTTCCTAGTGCATTTCACCAGAGGGGAAGCTCCAGGGCCAGCCATCTCAAGGAAACAAAATGTGTGCTTCGGAGATGAGCCTGTGTCAGAAACTCTTGGCAAGTGTGAAGCTAAGATGAGAATTTCCCTTTGGCCCCGAGGCATTTTCAGATGCTTCTAGAAAGTAGAAAGGAAAGGGCCAAACCCTCACTTCCCTCAGGGTTACTTTAGGATTTTTAATTGTGTTTCTCTTTGGTCACATGCTGGGGGGAAAAAATGTGTGCAGACAGCCAAACTGGCCAGCTTTACAGAGAAAAACTGGGTGATTCCCTCAGCACAGACAATGATGGGCCTTGAACACGGCTTTCCCCAACCAATGCTTTCACAGGAGATTAGACTAGTACCAAAAGTTCAGTCATCTGCTGCTTCAGTGTGGCATTGCCCAGTCCAAGAAGCTCTGTCTCTTCTTCATTTTAGCCTCACTATCTCCCAGAAGGCTGTTGGTTGACTCTTAGGGCATCCCCCTCTCCTTCTCCTATATCAGGATCCTGGGACTTGCACAAATAAAGGTGCACATTGATCACATTCTTGCCTTCCCTTTACCAGAGGAATATGATGACAAGCAGCCACTGACCAGCAAAGAAGAGGAGGAGAGGCGCATTGCAGAAATGGGGCGCCCCATCCTAGGCGAGCACACCAAGCTGGAGGTGATCATCGAAGAGTCTTACGAATTCAAGGTGCGTCTTCCAACACTTGCCCACTCCAGCAGCTTGCTCAAGGTGGTTTGGTGTGGTCTGTACTGTAAAAGTCTCCTAGAGAGAGTGGAAAATATGATTTTACATCCAGGCTCACTCACTAAAAGGCTGTCGAATCCAATTGAAATTGTGGAGTTAGCAGAGACCCCAGAAATCCTATTCAGTATAGAGCATCAAAACAAAGGGCCAAGCAGGTGACACTTGACGTGACAGAGTCAGAATTGCTCCTAAAGGGAGAGCTTTGTCTGAAAAGATACTCTGTAGAAGTATGTTTGAAGAGATATTTTTAAAATAAAAATGTTATATTAAAATAAATAAAAATATACAAAGTGTTTAGAATGGGTGTAGAACATAGTATGATTTAATGATAAATAAATACATGTGTATTTTTTGAGACAGGGTCTTATTCTATAACTGTGGCTGACCAGGAACTCTCTGTATAAACCATGCTGACCTCAAACCTAGAAATCCTTCTGACTCTGACTCCCAGTTGGTGGGATTAAAGGCAAGCCACTACCATGCCCAGTCTTGGCTATGTTTTTGAATTTCAGAAATTCACACAGCTTTATAATCTTCATAAAAACTCAGTGAATCAGTGCTTGGAGAGTTTATTATGCATTAGAAAAACCTGACGTCAGAAGTGAAGCATTTGCCTTGTGGAAATGGGAAGGCTTTTGGTTTTGGAGAATGGCTCTTTCTATCTGTGAACTCTTTAGCCCTGCCGACCAAAGGTACAGCATCAGCAAGGACAGTCGTTATTTGTGCGTTGATAAGATTAGAGTCTCTACTTCATTCTTTGTCTCATGGTACTTTTCATTGAACTCGGGAATTCACACATGTCAGACAAGCTCTTCACCCTGTGCTAAATCCTTACCCCAGATTTAAACTTTTTCAGGTAACAGAAGTCATTCTTTTAAAAGTTACATATATAAGGATGAGTGTCGTACTTGAGGAAGAAATTTCCTATCTATCATTCCTAACACACTACTCTGCTTCAATCCTCCCTACCCCATGCCAGCCCCCCGACACACACACATAGTTCTTCGTACCCAGATCCTTAATATCTAAGAATACTTGAGATAGAGCCAACTTCCATTGCAAAATGGGATAAGACATTGTATCCCTTCTTGTAATATCCTGAACTACAAACCCAGAACAAAACAATATTTTTCCCTAGTTATTTTTCAGAAGGAGATAGTGACTATTCAAAGAAATAAAAAAGTAGAGAATCGGCTGATATAGAACTCTCAGAATCCTAAATGGGTCTTTAGTAATAATTGCTTCTTTCTCTTTTGTTGGTTAATTAAATTTAATTTCCAAATTGACATGCCTGAGGTATCTCTGCAATTAAAATGAGATTTTTTTTTAAAGACAAAATACATTTAAACCTTTTTTAGACCAGTAAGAATCTAACTATCTCTATCTAGCGACCATCTATCTATTATCTATTTATCTATTTATCTATCATCTATCTATTTGTCTATTTGTCTATCATCTATCATCTACCTATTTATCTGTCTATATATCTATTTATCTATCTATCATCTATTTATCTAGCATCTATTGTCTATTTATCTATCTATCATCTATCATCTGTCTGTCTGTCTGTCTGTCTGTCATGCTTTTGCTTTCACTCCCTTGCTTAGAGGAAGGATAAACAGTGAAACAAAGCCTGATCCCACTGTCAGAGCCCATTGGGGTGTAACCTTGAGCCTGTCTCACTGAAGATCCGAAGGGACCATGCACAGGTTCACGTAATCCCACAGCCTGTTGGTTTCTGTAGCTCACTCTGCTGCTGCTTCCATGTCCATCCAGTTTCACTGTTCCTCCTGCAACTTTCTTTCAGCAAAGGAATCAAAGGGTTCAGTGTCATTTGCCACAACAGAGATAGCCGTTCCTGGAGCTAATTCACTCCCAAACTTTTTATAGACAATGTATAGTCTCTCCTTTACAGGATGCCCAGCCTTGCCTTCCCATGCAATGGCCATAGAAAGAGTAATTATGGAAATTTCTTTAGAATATACTGAATTAGGTAATTCTTCCAGTCCCTCCACAAAAAAATGTCTTGGCTCAGAAGTCCCTAGTTTCTTTCCATAGCTTCACTTGTCTGTTTTTTTTTTTTTTTTTTTTAACTTTCTAGAATAACTTTGAGTCTCATCTTCAAGTTTATAAGCATAGTCATTGTCACCATTAAGACCAAAAGGGCATCTTGGGAATATGTTTTTCAAGTACAGTAATATAATCATTGACTTTCTTCATTTAAAAATTGTGTTTATCTAGATTGTAACTTGAGAACTTGTTCAAAACTCTAGGCTAGCATGGGTTAGACTGTACATGCCACCCTGCCCCAATGAGTTCTCACCTGCCATGCTAAGACTGGGACTTTACTAAATCCCATTGTCTCGGGTGAGGGACTCATAATATCACAATGGTCACTGACAGTTTTAAGAATGTTCCATATGAAAATAAAGTATTGTCTAAACTTCAAATGATCTTGGTTCCCTCTCTTTCCTCCCATAGAGTTGTATCCATAGGTACAACTTTAGCAGTTGGAGGGAAAAAATGGCTCTGCCTCTCTGGTTAAAATGTATTACATTTGAAGAGATGTCTGGGTTTTTCCACATCAATAAAGATTAAATTTCTACTAAAAGTTTGATCTTGAGCAGACATTTCATGAGGAAGTCTGTGTTCAGATGCTGGAGTGCTTATCTCTAGTATAGTGGGGTTCTCTGTCCTGGCTTCAGCACAGTGTGTTCTCTCCCTTTTGGAGAGTTATACTCCAAGTTTCCACTACATGTAGGAAAAGCTGAGGTCATTTCTTCTTACATTCTGCACAGCACTCTGAACTGGCATTAGTCGACAGGCTTAGAGTACCGGATGAGACGTGGCTGAGTTGAGAGAGAAAAGACAGATGCCTGTCTTCAATTTATTGTGCCCAAGAGCAGGGTCTGTTATAGCTGTTATCGGGGCACCGGCAGTTCTGGATATGAGACAAGCTGAGAGGTCACTGCCCGTAGGACATACAAGCCACCAAGAATCATGTTGGAGATAGAGAACGTGCTAGCTGGAGATGGCTTCTTTCATGTTTGTCTTTGTCTCTATGTCTCAAGTCAGTTCCAATGACTCGTTCTTAACTGAATACTCGTTCTGAATTGCATACTATTATAAATTGACTCTGGCTTCACATCCAACTCCTCAGATACCATTCTCTTGAATCTTGCTTAGCCAATAACATTATCTCTCTCAAATCATTGTTTGGTATCCTGCGTTGAACATGTACAAATCTTTACCTAAGGCAAATAATATGTGTTTTCTGCCTCTGCAATTAGTGGAAATTCGAGGATGCTCTGACAGTAAGTGTGGATGTTTGGTAGACTAGTTGGTGCAGTAGTTTCTCTGAGAAGAGTAGCCTCGGTGTCCTAGAAAAGCCCCTTCTCCCTGTAGTTGCCATGATTTGTGATAGCGCTTCAACTGTATGGCTTCTTTAGTTTTCTTGTGACCGCTTGGCAAGTCCTGCTGTTTTGTTAACCAAATTTAGAAAGTTGGAGAGTTCTAATTTCACAAAACTAATTGCCTAATAAGTTCTAACATAAAATAAGGGCATGCACCTCAGGGCTATTAAAGCATGGAAATGCTATGCCAGGTTATTATTAGCAGTGTGCCCTAAGCCACAATTGTAGACTTGCACTTGCCTAGTGTGCTCCTGATGTAACAGCAGTCGTGTGAGAATAGAATTGCCTGATAATATTCGCTGAAAAATATGGTGGTTTCTCTGCACCACCACCCCTGCGAAAGTTACCTCTTTATTAATGATTATACTGCAAGCGTCCTTGAAACGTGTGCTACTTAACTACATGTCACTGACAAACAGTCTTCGGTTTCAGATCTGTCACTTCTAGATGTTCATAGACGGTGTTGAACAGGGCCAATATTGATCCATTTGCAGACAACACGGGCAGACTCACCAGAGAGAATCAAGTCCCCAGAGCAGTTGAGGAGCTTGGGTGGGCCTCTGAAGCAGCGGCTGATGGAAACAACATAGCTGCTTCCGGTTGACTATTAGGGCAGTAAAGGCTGCTTGAAGTTTCTATTTCTGAATGTTTCTAAGGACAACTGTTTACATAGTCGTAACAATATTTGATGTGCATACTTTTCTACTGAGCCTGACATCTGCTAGCCCTTATAGAAAAGTCCCGGGACTTTGAAACAAGTTTTAGATTTCCTGAGGCCATCACAACCCCAGAAGTTATCTTCTTATCCTTTTGCCCCTTTCAGAGCACCGTGGACAAACTCATTAAAAAGACGAATCTGGCCCTTGTTGTGGGGACCAACAGCTGGAGAGAGCAGTTTATCGAAGCCATCACCGTCAGCGCTGGTGAGTGCCTTGTTCTGTACTCTGTGAGGTGGAATGACCAGTCTCAGGCTCCGGTTGCTTATTCTGCCACCAGCAAAGTATCACATGTGGCAAAATTAAAAGAAATCAGCATATTTGTTGCCTGCAGCCATTTATCATTCTCTTGGGGTAGGTGGGTAGACAAGATGAATTTAAACCCATTTGTGTCTTAATTCACTGTTTAACTAATCGTGGGGTTTTGTCTGGATCCCTGAGGGCAGCACCCATTGGATAAGTAAAGGTCAAAAGTGAGCAAAGCATAGAAAGAAAAGAAAGGTGTTGCAATGTCTTCACCAGCACTGTGAATCATTTTACACACCCCTCCACAGCACCAAACATCCTAAGCATTGACATTGACTCCGAGGTGCCCACCAAAGCGCACTGTGATTTTTTTTTTCCTGCACAAGGAAAGTGCAAGGTTTTCTTTAAGAATATCCTACAAAATAGTTCTGAGAACATGAAATAAAGAAAGCATGTGCTCCCTGTGCTGTTTAGCCTGGTCCACTCTTGGTGTGTATAAGGACGGAGTGAGTCACTGGCATTCAGAGGGAGCAATGCTGCCTTGCATTTTTGTCTTCTTTTATCAGGTCTTTTACTACACGTACACAGCTCTTGCTCCCAAATCCCCACAGGCTTATCTCACCGCAGCCAGGCAACACAGCTAGGGGGGTCTGAGCAGTGAGTGATTCCCAAGCTGTAAAATGTGGTAACAGCATCACTAGCCATCAGGCCATGGCTGTGCTGCAGCCTCCTCCTCCTTTTAGTCTGCAGCCGAACACTTGGACGATCTCCCAAATGCTTTGGGAGCAGAAAGTGGTTGAAAAAGGAAAAGGTGTAACTGTTTATCATTCATGCTGGACGCCTTCATGCTGTGGTTTCTTGCAGTCAAGTATGCAATGGGAGCTTATGAGCATTAAGCAGCCAGTGCTTGCTTAGGAAGGTGGATTTAAAATTTACGTGTCAGCTGTAGTATAAGGAGAGGGAAACACCCCTTGGTGACTTATGTTTTTCTATGCATCTAAGATTAGCATCTGAAACAGGAGCATCCTTCCCTCTGCACGGAAGGACTGAGCTGATAAGAGCACTGATGAAACTCATATAGGAAGTATTAGAACTGACCAAATTGGTATGGAGCTTTGCCCCATTCCAACTGCAACATGGAAGACAATATTGCACTGTAGTGAGACATTTCCAACAGATTCCGGGTCTTCTTTGGTTGCCTAGGGATGGGTAAGCATTTGTTGTAAAGACACTGCTTGCTATTCCTTTATCTGTCTGTGTGCACCGTTGCTCTTGTGGGGGAGAATACAATAAACCGCTCCTGCACAAATTCTAATATAGACGCTTAATTTTCTAATATAGGAGAGCAAGTAAGACACACAGTACACATGTGACTGATTGGAAGCTTTAGACAGAGAACACAGAAGCTGTGGAAGGAGATATGCTGACGACCAACATGGTTTCATCAGCAGTCCATTTGGGAGCAGGTTTGCTTTCTCAGCAACAGAGCTGCTTCATATTGGTCCCCTCGCACGTTTTAGTCACTTCCGGAAACCGCTCTCAGTCAACGACACAGCTCAGTGTTTAACAGTAGAAAGGGTTACGCTACCGACAAAACCAAAGTCAGGCATCTGATGCTCCAGCATGCAGAGAAACAGGCGCCAAGATGTCGATGCTTCCCTCATTAAAAGAGCTAGAATTGGGGTTATAGACACTGAGGAAATTCTTTCAGATCCCCATGCAGCACTTTGCTTAAACTGTGTTGCTTAAACTGTAGAGATGGAATAACCTGGTAGTTTCAGAGAAACAGCTTGGCTTTGGAAGATAGTCTGATTGATTGTGTGAGAGACAATGTGAGAGAGTGCAAGTGTGTGAGTCTCTCTGTCTCTCTGTGTGTGTGTGTGTGTGTGTGTGTGTGTGTGTGTGTGTGTGTGTGTGT
>JANHMN010000010.1:65138198-65215576 GCA_030674055.1 Rhabdomys pumilio | reverse complement strand
TGTGTGTGTGTGTGTGTGTGTGTGTGTGTGTGTGTGTGTGTGTGTGTTTCTTGTGCATGTTGAGATGTATATACATGCACAATTGAAGACCAAAGATCCATGTCTAATGTCTTTCTTAATCACCCTCCACCTTACTTTTGGAAACAGGGTGTCTCACTGAGCCTGGAGCTCACTGGATCATCTGGACTATCTATCGGCTTAGCAAAGCCCAGGGTTGCTTATGTCTCTGCTTCCCTGGTGCTGGCATTACAAGCACACACTACCATTCCCAGATTTTTATGTGGAAGCTGTGTCTAGAACCCAGATTATCATACTTGCCTGCTCAGCATTTTATACCTGATCCATCTCCCCAGCCTTTATCTGGAGCTGTGATCTGCTGAAAAGGACTCTGTACTATTTACTGTTCTTAAGAGACAAAGAAGTTTCAGTGTAAGAAAAAATGCCACTCGCCTGCTTCCTGGACAGGCCTGTCACTTCTCCTAAGACTATGCTGGCATCATTTCATAACCAGTCTTGACTTCAGCCCTCTTTGTCATACTAAAGATTGCATGTAGAGCCTTACATATGCTAGGTAAGCTCTCTACCAGTGAGTTACATCCATCGCCTTCCTTGTTTTAATTTTGAGGCAGTGTCTCAATAACTTGTCCACACCAGCCTTAAACTCACGCTGTAATCTGAAGCTTCACATCCTTCCAAGACTATTTAAAATGTTAGACACCTCACCCAGCTCCAAATCTTTTGAAAAATAGTTAACTGTTAATTAATAATGCATAAAGCCTCTCAAATATTATTGGTTTATATGTGTATATGTGTGCATGTATATTATTCGTGTGTGTGTGTGTGTGTGTGTGTGTGTGTGTGTGTGTGTCTAAATGACTGCTCAGAGACAGACAATGCTTATAAAGTTGCCATTTCCTGGGTTAATTGACCTTACTTACAATTTTGAGATACAGAATATCTGAAAAATAAACACACAGTTTATAGGCACTAAATTACATTAAATTACATGAAAAACAGTTTTCAAAGTGCAATGTTTCAGATTATGACTGAGTTAGGTGCCTAAGGAATGTTAATATTCTCAGGTTGTTAAACAGACAATAAAATTTGTAAAGCAGCATTTATTGAAGGCAGACTTTCATTGGATTTTTTTAAAGATTTCATGGCTAAATAGTTGAGAATCAGAAAGATTTTCCTTATTAAAAATATTAAATTGGCTTTGAAGGGTTCTGCTGAGACCGTTCTTCCCAAGCAATTTTCTATGCAAAATTGAATCTATGTGTCTTACTAAACAAAAGTAATAATTTTGTAAATGGAATTTGGCTTCTCTCTCTCTCTTTTTTATTAACTATATCAAAACTCAATTTAAAGAGACTAGCCAGTAATGCTAGTTTCTCCACTTTGCCTGAGCTGCACAGCTTAGTACCTGGGCTTCTTATGGCCATAATGTTTCTGCTCACTAAGTTCTGGCAGTTGAGTATTTGAGGAGTTGAAGGACTTAAGAGACTATAGAGATTAGGAAGGGATTAAACAGTCATGTTCCAGCAATTCTCCTTTTGTGGCTTCCTAGATCGAATACCAGAATCAGTTGTGTGTGGCAGCTCAACAGCTGTCAAAACATTTTAAGGCAAGCCCAGTGCCACCAGGTGCCATTAGGATATGTCCATGCATGCATTACTCAATGCAGCTGCCTATCCAATTTGATTCCCCCGCCCCTCCCCCAGTTCTTCCTCCTTCCTTATGTCTCCCCCAGAGCAGCACTTTGGGGTAGACCTTAAGAACCAAGTGTCAATCAGATATAGGGGAAGCAGCAAGAACACAGTACAGTGCAAACCTGAGCTGGGAAAAGACCATAAGGATGAGCGTGACATTTACACAGCCTTCAAGCTGTACTTGTCTCATCAGCCTCTCACTGAGGAAGGGGAGGTGACAGTAAGGCCAGCATGGAAGACAGATGAGGCTTGTGACTCTTCCCTGGGTGACTCAGCAGATCATGAGACACACCCATGTCGGTTCAGTTATGTGTTAAGTGGGAAGAAGTAGCTCACTATAGTATTAATTAAGACAATGCACATTTCCATGAACCAGCTATAAATTTAGGCACCAAAACTGATTATTCAGGAAGTGACCAATATGTATTGAAGATTATAAAATAAAAGATAGTAAAAATTGCAGTTCAACCTAGTACTACAATGCTGGTGTCTAAAAACATATTGGTTGGGCTTTTGGTTCCGTGGGAGTATTGAGCATGTCATTTTATATATAAGAACACTGAGGTTCAGAAAATACTGTAATTCATTCAAGAAGTGAACTGGGAAGGGCCAGCTGAGGAGTATCTATCTCTGTTGTGAAGTATGAACTCACTGGCAGTGCCTGAGGTCAGAGTGCATATACACATGCATATAAAACATACAAAACTATACGTATACATACACACAGAAACACACAAAACATGTATAAGCCTGGATGTGCAGACAATAAAGACATACCCACAAACACACAAATAAACAAAAACCTACATACCAGTACATACAAGATATGCATCTATACACTAACACGCAGACAGACACAGACACACAGAGATGCAGACACACATAAACACAGACATGCAGACACACACAGAAGACACAGCCACACAGACATGCAGACACATCCTGACACAAAGTTGCAGGCACACCCTGACACAGACATGCAGGTACACACAGACACAGACATGCAGGCACACAAAGACACAGACATGCAGGCACACACTGACACAGACATGCAGGCACACACCGACACAGAGTTGCATAATACCTGCATCCCATGATGCAGTGGTGTTGGAACCACAGCTTGCACCATAAAGTATTTTTCACAATTCTTGTTGTCTCTTTACAATCTAGTTGAGGATACCCATTAATTCCCAAAGGAATAAAGAGAAAAGCATTTGTTTTCCTACTCACATCCATGGGTGTATGCTGCCTAATAATTTCTGATTTTTTAAGGGCAACATGTAGCCTTTGTTTTGTTTCACCCAATAACTTAAAAAAAATAATGAGTTTTCTGAAAATCTTTTTGATATAATTGATGTAGATCTTACATAGCACCTACTGGCATTTTCTTAATTAAAAGATAAACATACATACACGGGGGTGGGGAGGGAGAGAGAAACAGAGACAAAGAGACAAAGACAGAGACAGAGAGAGGTGAAGGAGGGAGAAAGGGGAGAGAGAAGAGGAAGAGAGGGGGGGTAAAGAGAGAGAGAGAGAGAGAGAACACAAAAGACCCCAGAAGACCTTCTTGCTGTCTTGTTTAGCCTCTTGGCATATGGTTGAGCAAGCATGTGATTATTCTGACTTTGAGTCTCATCAGTAGAGGAGTAAGAAGGCAAGACTGCACTATCACTATGGCACCATCCCAGATTGAGGCCTGCGAACTCGATCAGTGGTTATTCCATTCCTACAGTATCCCTGGTAGTTTGGTAGCCTTGTGATTTGTGTCCTATCTGATTTCAGGCAGTGAAAAGACACACCCTGCCTACCCACTTGGCTTGCCCAGATTACATGTTCGAAGATTAGCAACATGCACGCCACATTTCTTCTCCCAGTAGGGGAAGGATGAGGGATAGACCTGGGTTAGCCTCAGAGGAAGATAACTGAGATGATAAAGATGTGAAGGGGTGTGCTCTTCACCCCATTCCCTAACTGGAATTCTCTAAAGTCAGTGGAAGCTTCATTGTATAGGAGAAAGCCTTCAACATGAGGCCATTTGGGCTCAAATAGCCTCTGTGGCCACCCTGAATACAGATGACAAAGGATGGGTCACATCACAAGATAGCCAACTGCACCCAGAGACTGGCACAGTGGCCTGATGCTGTTTTCAGTACTTAGCTATGCTGATGTATTGGGAGAGTTCTCAGTGAACATACAGTATTGAATTTCAAAAGCTACCAACTCAGTAGTTCCCCCAGACAGTAATTGACTTAAATAATTGTCAGCCTAGAGATTAGTACACTCCAAATATTCTAAATAATAAAAATGAAGCCTCAAATGAGTTTCAAGGGATTTCCAGGCAGTTTGGTCTAAGGAGAGCTCTATCCAGCATCCTCTGTTACCCAACAGCACCATGAGGAGGTTCTCATTACACCTGCAGGTGCTGGGTCACCTTCAGATCCTACCTATGTAGTTAAAAAGGATCCTGCTTGTTGAGGTTTGACATAACCTCAGAAGGACAATATTACAGCTAAAAAGGGAGAGTCCTCGTTTTTATTTATTTTCTCATAAACAGAAGATTCTTATGTTCATGACAAAGAAACTAGTTTCTTGGGATAGGATGGGTTTATTTGCTTGTCCTGAATAACGTCTACCGAAGGTGGCAAATTAAAGGGTGGCTTACTCCACTTACATAGCATTCACACTTCTTCGAGCTCAAGGGCTTTATACGCATTGTCCCTACTCATCAGAGCTGTGCTCGGAGCAGTAGAAGTGAGCATCTGTGGCTCAGAAGGTTTCTAAGCATTTTAATGCCATACACTGGAAAGGGGCAGCTACTTTATGAAACCTCATCATTCCAAGTTTACACCCAGCGAGCTCTGAGCTTGGCCACATGTGCCTCTGTTAGTCATGTCTTAACTGGTTATAGGTCAGATCTCTATGTGTGTTCTTCATGCCTAGAATTACCCACAGGCTTAACCAGCCTTCTGTCAGGAGAATAGCAATGACTTGCAATGCAGAGTGGATGGCAATGCTGCCATCCAACTTAGTTCTCCCCCCTTCTGTCAATACACAGTTAAAACACATTCCTTCTGATAGAAAGTGCATCTAAATCGTTTAATTTTTTAATATTATGACTGAAATCCTTAGCTGCTTTGATGTCTTGAGGTAAAATAGTCAAAGAACCACAAGAACCACTTCATTGTGTTGCTTTGGTTGAGTCCTTCGGACCTTCTGGCCTACGAATGGAAGGAATTGGAACACAGGGCTTCATAAGTTTCTTGGAGACACAGAAATACTGAAGGAAGGACATAAAAATGCTGAAGAAACCCCCCATATGGTTTTTCATCTTGCATAATCAACTTGCCTAGTTCTGTTATTTGAAATTGAGGGTCCAAATTTAATGGAGAAGAAATATCAGCCTTGGAGTAGGTGTAAAGATAAATTATATAGTTGCTTTTAGTCAAAGGTCACCACAGACATCAGTTGTACCATTCAAACTAAGCATGTGATAGTATCTTTTCTAAGAGATTATAGATAGGTAAATGAAAGATGATTGATAGATAGATAGATAGATAGATAGATAGATAGATAGATAGATGAGAGATAGAGATGGAGATATTCTTACACACATGCTATGCTTCAAAAACACTTGAGATATCTGTAACCCTTTACTTTTTCAAAATCCATATACAAGTGGCAAAAGACAGAGGTATATAAGTATGTACTTGTAAATGGAAAATGTGTGTGTACAATTTAAATATGCAAATATTCCATATTTAAAATGGCTTTGCCTGTCCATGTTGGTGGTGGAATGCTCTTGCCATGTAGCTGGTAATTATGAATCTGCCCAAGGAAGAGTACAAGTTGAAAGAGTGAGTGAGAAAATCTGACCAAGAGCAATTTCCAGAAACTCTTTGTAGGAGACAAGTCTAGGTCATATCAGTAGGGAGGGCCTAGGATATCTACCCATTTAAAAATGGCAGTGATAGAAGGCAAAAACCCAGTAGCCTCCCCTCCACATTTCTGAACAAGGCAGGTTGCCCAACCACAAAGAGTGCAAGTACAGAATACAGGGGACAGAGCAATTATTTTCTGCCCCCTGGATATGTATTAGCTAATTTTTTTTCCAGAAAAGAATATTGGCTTATTGGCCTGTTTTTCTCTTAAGTTGCCTATTACAAACATCTTGAGGAAAACAATGTACAGAAGTACTCGGAATGAGTCAGCGCTCTCCTTCATAAGTCTGAAGTCAGGGCTCTAATGTAGCTTTTGTCTTCAGAGACAACAGCTCAGCTCTGCCAACAGCGCTCCATCTCTGGATCCAGCAGTTCTTTTGTTGGCATTGACTGCTGCTGCGATATGAAGACAGATTTAGCCGTTGCTTACCCACACTAGAGCTCCAGGCACCGGGGCACGTTGCAGCCCCAGGTAGGAGGCTTTGTCTACTGTTTCAATGAGGGAAATATTTTAGTGTCATCCTAAGAACTGGAAAACAGAATAAACACAATGCCCCTGTGCATGCACACTTGCACACTCACACACACACACACACACACACACACACACACACACACACACACACTTTATGATGCAATAACACATCTACAGTACCCTTCCACACTAATTCATGCTGACCTTGCCATCCCTAATCCTGAAATGAAAAGCCACTTGCCTGAATCAACTTTGACAAACACACTCCCCACCCAGCACGTATTTCCTTCCTTGTCTTTGTTTGGACATTGCTGGTTGAATGTTGTATCTTTTTTATTATTTTAACATCTTAGATCCAAAGCCTGGCAAAACACGTGACAGGAGTCTACTAATCTAGTCCAGTTTTCCACTTTTTAAATAAAGACTGTGACCAGTAAGGGAGAGAGTCTCCTGTAAGTCAGCACAGCACAGGGGCAACTTTAGAAGTCTTTAGGGCTCTTGCTACCACCATACAGCAGTGTTCTCCTTTTCCTACAGGAGTTGTGGGATGTTGCTTTTATCAACCAGACATTCTAGCTGCCACTTAACCACCTATGGGATTGTCAGTGATAGAATACCTCCAGAGTAGGTAGCAAAAGCGGGAACTTTCCTGAGCAGAGAGTAGTAGCAGCATGGGGGTGGGGTAAAAGGCCTTGCCTGGGGGAATAGAGCTTCACAACAGGCCTGTGCCACACTACCAAGCAACACTTACCAACACAGCGATAGATGTTAGATTCTTACCCAAGCCAAGGATTCTGATTCTAAAGCTACTAGTCCTCTGTCCACCTTGTATGGCTTGTGCCTTCTAGGGCTCCATGCCTATAAGCCACTTCCAGCTCAGTGTGCACATGCTAGGCCTTTGCATAAAATACTTTTCCTCTTTGCATGGGTATTTCTCTGATGATGCATCATTTTAGGAGTCAGACCCCCACCTCTCTCTCTCTCTCTCTCTCTCTCTCTCTCTCTCTCTCTCTCTCTCTCTCTCACACACACACACACACACACACACACACACACACACACACACACACTTTTTAAATCACATCCCAAAAGAGCAAACTATTTGTGTCTGTCTATACCAATTTGTCCAAAGAAGGAACTAGGGCACAAAGGGCCTCTGTGAGGACCCATGTAAATCATAGGCAACCCTTGTTTTCAATGGTGGACCCCATTTATGGAGACCTCATTAAAAATTACAACAGAGAGAAGGAAGTAGGAACAAGCAGATGAAGGATGCCCTGTACAACTGCAATCACTTTGTATTGTATAAACCGGGGCTGTGATTAGAATCTTGGGTGCACAATCACCCACCACTTTGTTAGCAATGCACTCATGTAACTCCAAGATCAGAATAGCCTATGCAGGTGGTCCTAAGGTCAGAAAAAAATGGTCCTAGGAAAGTAGTTATTATCACTGAAGGGCAGGAATTCTTCCTACTTGATGGCCAGAAAGAAAGATATTTAAATCAAAATAAAGGTGAATCCCATTTCCCCCGAAGCTGATATAAACCACTAGCCTGAGATTCATAGAAAAGGTAAATTCTTAAGAATAAAGTAGAACCAACTGTTCTCAGAAAGAGTAAGTCAACATTGTACATCACACGGAGACTTAAAGAGGGCAGATATTTCTCAATTATATCTTTCACAACACAATACCAATGAAATTAGATTGTACCTCAATGAATGTTTGCTGTACAAAGGACAGAGATTATTTTTCCCTATGGGTACAATGTGTCTAGTTAATCCTGGAAGTGAGGCTGCAGAATCATTTTAGAGCTTGTGAGCAAGCTACTTGCATCTTGAGAGCCTTGAAATTTTCATTAGTATATTCTTATTAGGTTCATGGGAACATGAAGAATGAGGTATATACCTTTATCTGTGTGCATGAAAGTAGGTGTGTAGAGAGGGAACTCGGACTCACAACTTCACTGCAACAAACATCTTAAGTGACTTGATGTCCCCTGCATGGGGGGAGACTTGGGTACATAGCTACCCTTTATGTAAACTTTAACATTTTTCTGGAATATCATTATGTTCCTTGAAAATAACAAGGTCATGGCTGTCCCAGCAGCTCCTCCAAGGCCAGCCTCCCTCACCACAGGAGGTTAATTAAGGCACAACCACCAATATTTACAAAGTACTAAAGGAACCCCCAGGTCAGTCTTAGAACCTGTGTGCCCAACTACTCCCAGCCCTAACCAAATCATCAAAGCCAGCAGGAGGTGTGTGTTTGTGGTGAGTTGATTCTGCTTGTGGAAGGCTGTCTCTTAGGTTACTCAAGCCTGAAGGAAATATGTTTCTATTACAGGAACCTGAAAATCTTTCAATCCTGCAATTAACA
This sequence comes from Rhabdomys pumilio, assembly GCA_030674055.1. Taxonomy (NCBI): domain Eukaryota; kingdom Metazoa; phylum Chordata; class Mammalia; order Rodentia; family Muridae; genus Rhabdomys; species Rhabdomys pumilio. The sequence goes on along the minus strand of JANHMN010000010.1, from coordinate 65,207,075 downwards.
GATGATTAAAGAACATTGAATTTCAAGAGTCTCGCTCTGCTATAGTGGTAGGGGAAGAGCCAGGAGGCAAAAACATGTGTGACAGAAAATGTCAAACTGTAATTATTACTATGCAGGAGAAAGTGGATGGCATTACACTCAGACAGTAGATATTCCACCTTCTAACAGTTTCATTTTGTTACTAACTCAACTTACAGTGAGCTAGAAGTCCTTAGTGCATCCATTTTTCATTTTGACAGTGACTACAGGGCTGAGAAATATTTCTGTCACATGAAATATTTCTTCAGCTGTGGTAACCTTCCTAACTAGAGCCGGAAAGACCTAAGCAGGGAGACATTCTGATCTTTATGGAAACCTTCTCCCGGAGGCTCAATTGAGTTTGAGACTCACACATTAAAATTGGGTTACTCTTTGAGGTCCCTGTCTAATATTGTTACACATCACCTGACCCTTGGTTCCCTAAGAATAAACACTGGTCCTATACAGAATGGTCCACAGCTGCTTGTGGCCTGGAAATAACTGGTAAGTGTATCGGGAGAGAGTCTAGAGTATCTTCTCCACCCAAGATGTGGGCCGGCAGTCCCAGCTATAAATGCTGCAGCAATCTGCAACTCAAATCTGATGGACAATGATATCGTGATCCAGTGCATTCACTGATAGAAGTAGGCTGAAAACTGGAGGGAACTGAAGTCCAAATGACCTAGCTATCACTCAGCATGGCAGTGTCCATTACCCACAGATTCCAGGACTTGGGTCTCCATGCTAATTCTGATCCCACTAGATAGTAGGAGAGAGGCCAATCACTTGTAATGCTTGAGTGTCTCTTAGGCCTTTGGCTCCATGGCTCAGGCATCAAGAAAAGTGGCCCACAGCCAGGCTTTTACTCTTCCCAAGAATCACTGTCCACTTCACGGGGCATGCTTTTTATTTTCAATATATATATGAGCTTCAGGAGAAAGAGTTCACTCTATTTAAGTTCTCATCCATGTATACATTATATACACAGCATATCCCCATATCACCCACCATCCTGTTTCTCACCCATCCCTGTTTCTGTTGACCCCACTTTGTCCCCCTAGAAAGTTTCACTTCTAATTTCATATCATATGTAACTTTACGCATCTATACAATCACATTCATGATTTTGTGCATCCATATAAAATCTAGAACGGCCAACAAGAGAAAGCATAACTTTTGTCTCTCTATAGCCATAATCTCCTGACCAGTTAGCTCAAGTCGTGCTTTCCTAAAAGCACTATGACCTCACTCTCCTTTATGGCCAGGAAACTTTCATTATACAAGTGGCACCTTCTCCATCATCCCTCTCTTGTTAGACACCCAGGTGGATGCAATAATTTTGCTATTCTGAGAGGAGTTACAATCCAAGAAGGCAAGTTCTTAGGAGGAAAGAGAAAACTGGTATGTTATCAAGATGCACACTCGTCTTAATGAAAATGCTTTGTATAAACTGAAAAAAATAAAACAAGAATAATCACTTGTCTTATCGAGTCAAAGAAAAATAGATGAAAATTGTGTGTGTGTGTGTGTGTGTGTGTGTGTGTATACATATATATGTATATATATGTATGCCTCCCCCCCAAAAAATAGTCACAGTATTGGCTATAGAGCCTAGCATGACTTTGAGCAATAAGTTGTTGCTGAATAAAAGGCATAAGGAAGATTGCTGTGGGATGCAGCTACTAGAAACTCCATGTATTAATGGAAGTATATCACACAGGAGATATCATAGGAGAAGTCAAAGACCTTCCCACTGCAGCAGGGTTAAGTGCAGATGGATTCAGTTAGTGCTGATGATGTGTTTGGTTCCAAGCACTATGTTTTAAGTAATAAGTAATAGCTCACTGAGAAGACCCTCAGAGCAGGCATGGCCAGCCTAACAAAGGAACATAGACCTTAGACTGAAAGTCAAATGACTGTGTCCAACCCAGAGTATGAAGCCCATCTGATGTGGGTGAGGGCTAGATTTATTTATCTGTTGCCTAGGAGATGGGACCTAACGAAACAAGCGAGACCCTGCAGTCTGAGCTGACTGCCAGAGCCACCAAATTAAGACTGTAAAAGTATGAGTCCTCTGATATAGCTGACTCTCGGAGTGTGGCAGCAGCGGCCATTTGGGAAGAATAACTGTAGAAGAATCAGCATTAAACAGGAGGCTGCACTTGGCCAGCTTCAAGTTCAGTGGTTTGGTTTTTTCTAATGCCCACTTGTTTCAGATGTTAGAAGCACAGGTCCACACTTTTTCCTTAAGCAACTCACATATTCAAAAATATACAAACTGAGTTTGAAGATCTCTCTGGCAAGAAAGTATCTTTCTACGTTTATTTAGAAGGAAACCTTAACAATGTCTCCTTTCCCTTGGAGAGTATGTACCACTCTCGCTCAGCAGTCTACAGAGCAGTCTGATTGTTGTCCAAACCCAGAACACCAGGTGAATCCTTAGGATCGGGTCACTGAACATGTGATACATAGAAACAATTAAGACCAGGAAATAGTGACTGTTCTTAACTAAAAAAAAAGTAATCACATACAAATACATAAAATGAGAAAGGAGAGCAAAATATAAATCATGGTAAGAGTAAGACAGCAAACGCTGAACTTAACTGAAGCTTTATGTATTAAACACAGATACACAGGTACAGAAAATTAGGAACCTGAAATTGACTTGTTGAATTATAGATCTTGGTTGGTTGTTGCTGCTACTGTTACGTTTTATCAAAATATAGAAGAAGGAGTATGTTTGTCGGAGGCGCAGTATGGTGTGGGGGAAGAGGGTGCCTCTGTGGGCCCATGCTGAGGCATTCCTTTCCCCTGAGAGACCAGCCACAGGATGGTATAGTATAGAATAGAGTTTATTTAGGGCAGGGGGGAGATAGTTGAGGGAGTAGAGACAGAGAAAGGCAGAGACGAAGAGTAGAGGAGTAGAGGCCAGTCATGAGCACATGGAAAGAGAGAGGTGAGGGGGCTAGAGAGAGGGGGGTAAGGAGCAAGAGGATAGAGCAAGAGCAGGAGAACGAGAGAGGAGGGGAAGGGGGGCAAACAGCCCCTTTTATAGTGAGTTGGGCACACCTGGCTCTTGCCGGGTAACTGTGGGACAGGAGCCTAGACAAAATGCCTACAGCTGCTGTTGTTGCTGCTGCTGCTGCTGCTGCAGCTGTTGCTGCTGTTGGTATTGTTGTTGCTTCCACTGCTGCTGCTGCTGCTGCTGCTCCTGCTGCTGCTGTTACGGCTGCTGTGTTGTTGCTGCTGCTGTTGTGGCAGCTGTTGTGGCTGTTGTTATTGTTGCTGCTGCTGTTGTTCTTTCCCTCTAAAGAAGAGAAAGGATTTGTTGGCTTATGGCTATGTTTTCTTTTGCCTTTTCCATTTCAAGATTCTGTCTAAACCTTTACAAGCAAGGGAAAGCCAAAATAGAACAGGATAGTAGTAGCACTCAGCCTATTTCTATATATTAAGTTGTAGAAAAGAAACATCTGGACTAGTGAAGCAGAGTACTTACTGTGGATACCTGTAAAGGAGTCAGCTAACAAGACACCAACCCAGGTTAGCAGTGTGCATCATCCAAGCCACTTACACCAATACACTTATGTTCCTTTAAACAGTTTCCTGAGTCCCAAAATGGACAGGTCAGTATGTTTGGTTATAAGCTGGAAGACTAACCTTTGTCCATTAGAAATGGGAGTAAAAATTGGACACTTTCCAAAGCAGAGATTCCAAATGGTCACAACTATGATGCCCATCTTGTTTGTTTTCCTGTGTGTATGGTCCCCAAAGACATAAAGGATAGCATACATCTGACTCAGTAAATAATAATGTCTTAGAATGATAGAATTCAGATATTACTGATTTTGTGCCAATATTTTTTTTTATTTGTAGAAGGCACAGCACGGCATCTACCTAGCACTAGGCAATGGAAGAGTTAAACTACTAACTGATGCTAAACACTCTCGCTCCAATAAAGCATCATGTAGAGATATGTTTCCTTCAGGAAGGCAGATCAAACCACAACCTAACTACTCACCCACTGAGTAATAATTATTATAAAAGAACAAAGTATTAAATTCCCTAAGCTTGAGATTCTTCCCATGCAGAATAAGAATAACGATTCCCACCTTACAGGGTTACTATAAAGTTATAAAGTCACTGTGAAAGTTGAACTTTTGGATTTGGGGCTTGGTTTGGTTGGTTTTGGTTGTTTGTTGTTTGTAGACTTTGTTTGTTTGTTTGTTTGTATTGCTCCGTGTCTGTGCCTTGCTAGGTATCTCCTCATGGTACTTCTTCCTGCCCCTTCCTTTTTTAAAAAATAAATCAGCTCAGGGAAATGGTAGTGATGCTAGTTTACTTGAGCAGAACAGAGATCCCATGACATCAGGCTGCTGGGGCTGGGTTAATTTATTACCTTATGGCCAGCAAGCAACAATACTGCATTGTAGCACATCTGTCTATGAAGGGGCCCACAGTGTTACAATGGACAAGGATCTTTCTTCTTTCAGTCTTCAAAGCAACACTGTGATGCAGCAGTTACCAAACTCATTTGGGAGATGTGGATTTGAAGCTTTGGAAATCCAAGTGTCTTCCCAAACCTGACGACAAGATAGAAATTGGCTTTTAGTGTTTCTGAATCAAGTGTGTGGGATATCCCAACAGTTTCTTTTTCAGGTTCTCAGAGCACTCCCTGAAGCCCAGGTCTACCAACACTCGTTTTCTTTAGAGGATAGGTTATCAGCTGGTCCCAAGCCTCCTGCTTCCATCCATGGTTCATTGATCTGGTACCTTGTTCTGTGCTTCAGGGAAGTCACAGCGCCTTGTTATTGCATCAATAGCTGGAGTGAGGCTGTTTCTACTACCTGCACTTTTAATGGCTTGGCTATTTTTATCTATTTTATGGTTATATTTATAGAGGCCATCGTGTATCGGGGAAGCCATTTATAAGGCTCCAGGAGGGATTATTGGAACCCAGATTGTTTATCTTTCCATTAGTGGAATCTATAAAGCTGAAAAGAGGGATTCTGAGATAAGAGGGATTTAACTGGGAGCCTATAAAAGCAAGTCCACCAACTTGTCTATCTCTATGCTAGCACAGAAGAGGGAAGTAAAAGGAGCATGTAGCCCCCAAGCAATCCTCTACTGGCAGGCTACAGAACCAGCCAATTGCTGTCTTCTCTGCTATGGCATAAAAAAAATATTCCCAAAGTATAGGGGTTACTAATGTTTCATTGCTCTTTGCAAGAAACAGACTCTTAAGGATAGTCCAGCTGGTGATGAATGCTCACAATACACTTGTTGTTTCCTGGGGTGGGATAATTGTGCAGCATGCATGGCTGTCAGTGGTCATTTTTAATAGTTATATGATTTGTCAGCTAATCATTAAAATTTATAAAGTGCAGTGAGATCCATGGGAAAAGAATGGACACACACTTTAACTTTAAATGCTATAAGATATATGTGGGCTACCCGTTTCAGACTTAAGCGGGAGAACATTTAAGATTCCCTATGAGGCTGGAAGACTAGGAGATATTCTCTCTCTAACCCCCCTCCCCCCTATCTCTCATACACACACACACACATACACATACCCTCCTTCCCCCCTCTCTCATACACACACACACACACACACACACACACACACACACACACACACACTTTATGCTTTGGGTTTTGTGATTTGTTTTTTGCTTTTGAGACAAGGTATTGCTGTATCACACCAGCTGGATCTCAAATTCACGGAGAGCCACGTGCCTCTGGTTCCCAGGAATTAAAGGAGTGTAGTACAACGCCCTGTGCTTTATGTTATTTTGTTTTAAAATGTTAAGACTATAACCTTAGGAAACAGCTTGTTAACTAACAATGAAATGATACTGGAAAACACAGCTGCACACCTAAGAAGGATAGAGCTGTGAGCTACATAGTCATTATTAGCTCAAAGCATCCTCAGACACCTGGTACAAATGCTCTCATTATTCCCATCCACAGCCTTCTTGGCAAAGATGTTATTGATTCCACCTTGAGGATAAATAGAACGCCTCATCCTGATTTATACGTGTCAGTTCTTCTGAGATGTTGCATTCTTTGCTTTTTGGTTCATCTTTAACTTTTGAGACTTAATCATTCCCAAATTAAGTGATCTCACAGAAGCAGAATGTTTCCATGAATGGCAGAAGATCAGTGCACCAAACATTTTAATCATATGTCTTGAGAAATTACGAAGTTCCCATAAATAGAGAAGCTGAGAAAATGATCTGATACAAAATAAATACGATCAGAAATCCCAATGCTCTTGCTAGCATATAAGTACATGTGCTTTCCAGTTCTTTGACTGTGAATGGGAAGGACAGGAGTCGGGCTATTGAGTCAAACACAAAATTAACATGGTTCTCATTTCCCGCCCACCTTAAAATTAACTATGAAATACCCTAATACATGGACAGTGTTACTTCGTTTTTAAGTGACACATAGTAATTTTGTCATAGTTATAACTACAATGTGACATGTTGATATATGTACTTAAATGTCCTATTTAAGTAGTGACATGGGAGGATTCCAAAGAGCTGCTGTTGGTTGACCAAAGCTGCCATAATAAACTGGCTTGAATTAGGTGCTTAAACAGAAGAAATTTATTCTCTGTGCCTCAAACTGTGATAGGTTTGGTTTCTCCCAAGAAACTCCTTAGCTTGTACATATATATGTGTTTGCAATAAGGTCTCATTGTATAGCCCAACTGGCCTCAAACTCTAGCTCCTGCCTCTACCTCTGAAATTCTGAAAAGCAGGTCTGTCCCACCATGACCAGTACCAATGTCTTTTCTGATGCATAGTCTCACTTTATCATTCCAAGGTGCTATCTCTAAGTAAGCTCACATTCTAAGATTTGGGGGTTAGGGCTTCCAAGCATTGATTTTGAGGGAGGATCATAATGTAGCCCATATCAGATGCCTTTATTCAAAACAGCAGTTTGTGCTTTCAGAACAGAAATCATGCTCTCACTCCAATAGCATGAACCCGGGAGGTCAACAATGCTTTTCCACTCGCAGAATTATCTATCATTTCACTTGACTCAAGTTCTTCACCTAAATACTCCACAAAATGATTTGGTACACCCATCAGAGCTTCCTCCTGCATCTTCTGCAATCAAACTATGTATGTAATAATTGTAACCATGTGCTCATGAAAGAGCAGTGCATTGCTTCTTCTCGATTCCTGTATGGCGAAGAGCAAAGTCAGGCATCCCATTTCCATGTTTTATGAGAATCTCTCTCTGCTCCAAGTTTGAGTTTGCGTAAGGCAGTGGTCTTCGATCTTCCTAATGCTTCCTAAACATAGTCCCTCATGCTGTGGTGAGCCACCAACCATAAAATGATTTCATTCCTACTTCATAACTAGTAATTTTGCTATTATAAATTGTAAATATCTGCTATGCAGAATAGCTGATAAGTAACTCCCGCAGGTTGAGAACCACTGCCGTAAGGGGTTTTCCATGTTTCTTTCTGCCCCAGATGGCTTTACCCTGGACTGTGTCACGAAGACCATAGGCATCTGCTCAGTGCTGGAGTTCTCAGTTCATACAGTCAGCTAGAGAGCTGCCAGCCCCACCTGCTGCCAGAGCATTAGTTGAAGCAAAGTAAAGTTACTTCAGGGTGGTGTTGGAGGAAGTAAACAAAATGGTCAAGGAGCTCCTTTTAAAAATCACCACAAAACACATGGTCATCACTTTTCTATCATTTTGAGAAAAGTGACATTCACTATCATAATTTGAAAACACATTATATTTGCTTAAGGTAGATTGCATTTCTACTATTGCTACATTACCTATTAATGAAATCTGTCTTAAGTTACTATCATTATTATTATTTAGTAGTAGTAACTTCCTGGTCTTTTAAACTAGCAAGCCTTCTGCATTTCTTTGTGTGTTTGAGTGTGATTTAACTGAATAACTTGTGATCTTTGTCCATATATCATGTAATTACATGGTGATATAAAATCAGTAGAAATCTATGTATGCCTTCCTTAAGTTAATATGCACTTAGTCATCTAAGTGGTGGAGATGTTGGTACCAAATGCTGGGGATGCAAAACCATAAGCTAAGTGATGGAGATGTTGGTACCAAATGCTAGAGAGACAAAATATATAAATGGTTCACAGTCAACTGGAGAAGAGAGGATATCAAATAGGCCTAATTTTAGATAAAGCAGCAGCTTCAAAAGTTAAGCATGCAGTCAAATCACAAGGAGGGTATACAAACCCATATTTCTTGCCACATTCAATTAGATTGAGAGTTTGCATTTCTAGTAAGTTCCCTGTTGTTGTTGCTTGGGGAACACACTGAGAACAATTCATTCAGAGTTTTAAGTGTATGGAAGCTCTGAAGAGGAGTGAGAGGCATTCCAAAGGACAAGTGGAGACGGTGACGGATGGAGGACTAAGAATATGGGGAACAATGTTAATTCTAAAGCCAGAGAAAGTGCAGATAAAATAATATATGGCTAAGACACACTGTGAAATCTTGAACTGAAGGAGGTGAATCTAGAGTGGTATAAACAGTCCCTTGCTGTACTAAGGGACCTTGATTGGATATCACCCTGTAGGAGTCGTTCAACTATCAATTAGACTTTAAGCTAAAAGATAAGAACCCCAGTAGAACTTTGACCAAATTCCAGGGAGAAGGTTCTCTCATTTTTCCAACTTTTGGCAAGAAGTCATATTCATCACTCTGGTGACAAACCCCACTGGGATGAGATATGAGCATTGTGTAAGTATTGATTATGTGGTAGTGGGTATTGATTATAAGTCAGCTTTTGTCACATGACCACTGAGCTTTATCAATGTGGTCTCTGAGTACTATGACAAATAATTGGCTCATGGTGATTGACTTTTAGAAATCCTTAAGCTTTATTGATGTCTTATGGCCTTCGTTCCCTCAGAGGAGTGTGACAATGGCCTAGATTCTGGCCTAGTGTGGAAGAAGACCCTGGTAGCTGGCTCTTAATGAAATATGCTTTGTTCTTTTCCAGGGGAAGATGACGATGATGACGAATGTGGGGAGGAGAAGCTGCCCTCCTGTTTTGATTACGTGATGCACTTTCTCACAGTGTTCTGGAAGGTTCTGTTTGCCTTCGTCCCACCTACAGAATACTGGAATGGCTGGGCCTGCTTCATTGTCTCCATCCTCATGATTGGCCTACTGACAGCCTTCATTGGAGATCTGGCTTCCCACTTTGGCTGCACCATTGGTCTGAAAGATTCCGTGACTGCAGTTGTGTTTGTCGCCCTTGGAACCTCAGTGCCAGGTAAAGGGTGATTCATATGTAACTCCCCCAAAACAAAAAAGCACACACACACACACAAACAAACACACATACACAAATACCATTGAGTTTATCATATATTGGCATGGGACATACCCATCAGGTATCAATTGCACATAGTTTCTTGGTTAGGAGTGGGAGTTTGTGGCATCCTCCCCTGTTCAGTGCTGAGACGTGGTCTGGTTTGAACCTGTGATAGATTTTATGTGTACTGTCACAGTCTGAGTTCACATGTGTATCAGTATTGTTCTTTTTGGAACTCTGTTTCCTTGGAGTCATCCACCAACTCTGGCTCTTATAATCTTCCCACCTCCTCTTCTACATAGATTCTTGAGTCTGGAAAGGAAATCGTTGATGATGATGTCCATTCAGTGCTGAGTGCTCCAAAGATTCTCATCCACTGCACCCTGTCCAGTTGTGTATCCCTTTGTTAATTACCATCCACTTCTCCCATGGGGCTTAAGCAATGTTCTGCTCTATAGGTATAGTAATAAGATAATTTCCTGATTGTGAGAAATTCGAGTCCTCAGTCCTCTCTTCTCTTCTCATAGGCCAAGACTTGCCCCCTTCTCAAATTTCCCATCCTATTGATACAGAATCCAGAGCTAGAGACAGCTTCCTTGTTCATGGGTCACACAACATACTAACTTCAGCTCTCCAGCTCTGGGTTCTGAGACAAGCCACCAGCTAAGAGAAAGTAGGAGCACAGTGCCTCTTGCTTACCTATAGCTTTGATAAAATTCAACCACACCTCATACCAAAACTGGACCATAACAATTGATTTCTTACTAGGTGAATCCAATGAAACCATCAGTTGTTGTATGTAGAAAGCTCCTATGCTTTATTAAAATATTAAATGTATATTATGCTCCCTAAATAAGATATTCATAGAACTCAGACCAGCACTTTTAAACTTTTAGGTAAACTGTGTTGTCTCTCAAAGTCCAAAACTATATCACATCCCACTGTTTCTGTGGAATAGAAAGCTCCAGATCTAAAAAGAAAGCATAAGAATAAACACTTGGAACCAGTCTTTTGAAAAAGGGAGGCCTCCTCTGATTAGACATTTATTTTAGCTCACAGTAATTTATTTGGCTAAATCCAATCTATGGGGCCAGGGCATTCTGCTTCATCTGCTGGTTTCTGGATATAGGATTTCCTATATCTAGAATCTTGTTTACATTGGATTCAGAAAGAAACCATTCTGTAGTGACAAGGGAATCTCTTAGACATTGAGCAGCTGTGAGCATTTTCCGCCACACCACAAAGTCTGACCTTGGTCTTTCTCCATTGTCTCATCTGGTCTGTACTTGATGCCTGCCCACCACCCCTTGAGTTTCCCTCTGCCAGATGCTCACCACAAGCCAGAAAGAAAGTTAAAACATAAATATTCCATATTGTCTTTTAGCCCCTGGCACTGTAAGATTTTTCTATTCCCTTTAGTGCTCTGGTTATCCCTTTATCCTTTGAAATATGCCATGTAGGAATTATTTCCCTCTGGAGGTTTTAAGACATGAAAGGAAACACAATTCTGGATGGTTTTGAACTTTTTCTTTCAATATATATATAGAAAATTCACAAACAAAAGTTCTTATCTTGGGGAAGCTTATATCATTTTTGAATTTTAAATACCACAAAAGAATTTGAGATAAAGCTTCCACCATTTTCTCTTTTCTGTGCCAATGATGTATACCCAGGAGGTACTTCATGCTCAGGTATCTGTACTTGTATTCTTCATTCACAGTATGGGTCTAAGTGACTTATTGACTCTCTGGGCCTGTTCTTCTGCCTGAAAATAATGGGCATTAATACTTATGGCAGTTCAAACAAAATTAGTTAGGGGATTTAAGAATACGTTCTGTACATTAATATAAGATACAGGGATTAATTATATCAGATTTTATACTAAGGTCAATTCTAAACCATGTCCAAAGGACTGGAGAATATGATGATGGATAGAGAGAAGTTATGAGCAAGAGAGGAAACCTTGCAGGTGACCATAAAGCTCTAGTGTGTGTTAGGTGTGTGCACTATATTCACACTGCCTATTATTTACATTTTTACGTGAGATGGTGTTGGTTCTTTGCAACTTCAGTCTGTGTATTTTGCCCCTTATATCCTGCTTCAAAAGGTGAGATGGTTCCTTTTGTCTAGTTTTTCCCTCCACTAGACATCAAACTATTCTTGTATTAGTTTAATAACAAAAATTCTTCATTATTAATGGTTTATGTTTCAGTTTTTCATTTCCCAGCTTCTTGTAGCTCCCAAGGCTAACATTCTATCTTGTGTTTAAGTAGGAAGTATTTTACAGTTTCCCACACCATGCTGCCTTATTTCTCAGTGGGCCTTAAGATAGCTGGCATTTAGCCGAAGTCATACTGGTAACTCAAGGACAGGGAAATTTTAATGTCACCCCTGGAAATGTATGCTACCAAATCTAGGGATGGAGACAGTGATGACTCTGTCTCCACAGCTCACAAGAGAGGAACACTAAGTTCACTCTGGTGTTTCACCAAGTTAAAAGAATAAATTATTTGTCTATACTTAATTTAAGTTCAGACGGATAGAATGTGTGTAATTTATAATACAGTTCCTAACCATTCCGCTCTGCCATTTTAAACATATATTTAAAGTACTATATGAATACTTCCCCATATGCCTTCCAATTTTTTTGAAATTATTCATATCCCTCTGCCTCAGTTTTGACATTTTTTACTTTTAAGGCATCTCATACTGTGGCTATATGCAAACTCTTGATCCCAGGCTCTTAGTCACCTTAGAATAAAAATTAGATAGTAGGCTTTATGTTTCAAACAATTTCTGAAATTAGTAAAGACTTGCCTTTATCATTCTACACTCATTATTTTATAAGTAAAAAATGTAAAGCTTAGTCTACTGGAAATATTCAGCTCGGAAATAGCTAGCAATAAATGAAATGCCAAGACATTTCTCATCAGCACAGACACGCGTGGCTGATGCACGTGAACAAAGAGATTTGGTGATTGCAAGGCTAAGTCAAGCTGCCTGTAGCACACAGCTGTCGAGGTGTGGGTGGGTGGAGTCTGGAGAAAGTACAATCCAAACAGTTCTCCCAACAGACAAAAGAAGGATTACTGTTAGCTTTGGAAGTCAATCTCCAGGAGAATGAGAGTGAACCTCTGTCCAAGGATTTGTCAAGAAACACACTCACCCCACCCCTCTCTTAAGCACAGAGGTAGGGTCAGAAGGGGATAGGACAACACCCAACCCAAGCAAGCACTTCGAGGTGGGAAATTCTACCCAGCTATTCTGAATCAACAACCATCTGAGCTCCAAAAAGAACAGCAGGGAGTTGCATTGACTTAGCTGCTTCTTGTTTTATCTCATCCACGAAGACCTGATGTTATTGGTACAGAGCTCACAGGCAGACAGGTAAATGGTTCGTGGACTTCAGTTTCCGAAAGACTGTATACCCTTCTCTCAGTAATCAGGTTATAGAAGTACATGCATTGAGACAATATAAAAGAACATAGGCATTCAAGCCAGGTACGACAGGGTGTAAACCAGCCAACCCCTGTCTGCACACTACTGTGCATGACATGGTCTGGAGGCCCATTGCCTAACACCTGCAAGCCTTGGGTTCTTGGCCTGACTCATGCAAAATAAAAATCTCTCTGCAATAGGAAGGTGGTTGTGCAATTAAACTGCTTGTCCTGAAGCATGAGGGTGAGGATAGGGATTAGGAGTCCCAGAAGCCACCTAAGAGCTGGGTAGATACGGCTGCCTAGCTGTAACTCCAGCATTCAGAATGTAGAGACAGGAGAATCTTGTTGCAAGCTGGCTACCAAGACTAGCCCTGTCAGCAAGCTCATGGTTCAGTGAGAGACTCTGACTCAGTGAATAAGACAGCGAGCCATTGAGGAAGACTTTTGACATTATCCTTAGGTCTCTACATGCATGTAGTTGTATATATGTGCGCCCACATACTTGCAAACACACGCCTAGGCAAGAAGAAATACACAAGGGGTGGGGAAAGGATTGAAAATATATCTCATAGTACTGTAGTGAAAACCACTTTTCTTTAAAGTACCTGGCAGCAGGCAAAGCATAAAGTAGATACTAAAAAAAAAAAATGTTATATCTCCTTTTTCTTCTGTTTCAATCTGCTAGTGAAAAAGTTTAGTCCTCTGGGGTATTTAGCCCAAGTATACCTATTAAAGCATGGGTAGCTACATAAATTCTTGGCCCTTGATGTATGATGCTGGGAGGTTGGTGGGTAGATATCCTTAATGGCTTTGCTTCCTGCAACTGTATTACATCTTCTCTGAACATTGGCCATTCAAGTCAGACACTCACAGTATTCAAGGGGAACCACTCTACAGCATGTATGCATGTCTAGCTAAATGGTAAACATTTTCTATCATCCCAAACAGTCTACCCAGAGCCAAGATTCCCTAGTGCCTCTGGTTCCTCAAAGAGGCTGCCTCGGGGCAGGAATGTTTTGTCTTCTGATACTCTAACATTAGACAGCCAGTTTCTTCACTACCAAGAAAGGTCATAGCTACTAAAACAGGACTGTCAGACCCACAGTCAGGCTGGAGGCAAGGCCACTGAGGGACAGTGCCAGGGAAGCAGCCCCGGGCAGCATTAGTCACTCCAGTGCCTTTCCTACAGACTCCATCTTAACCCTACTGTAGCCAGGAGCCATCTGAGGGTTAAGCGGCCAGTACTCACCAGCACAGTCGCCTGCAGTTAGGTGATGTTAACTGAAGTTGGAAGAAGTGTGCAAGAGAAATTCTTGACAAGGATAGTGAAGTAAAAGAGGGTTGGATACCAGACTTTATAAGACTTCTTCCGTCACCAACACCACAGCTGCTGTTGGTCTAAACCAAAACACTTCACAAAAGAGGCAATGCAAAGAGCCCAAAACACTTGCAAGAACCTGGGAGATCCATTTCAAAACCTCCAGCAGCTTTTGTTCTTTCTGATCAGACCAAGAGCCTGTATTATATGACTTTAAAGTTTTCTCCCAGCAGTTACAGCCCTTAGCTTATTTTTCTCAATACTGTATGAACACGTGTTATTGAACACAAGGCTGGATCATGACCAGGATGCTAGCAATGATGTCATCTCTCAGGAGGCAGTCCAAGGAGCAGAGATACTCAGCTTGTGTCACACCCAGCCTGAAGCCTTACAGAGGCCTTGGATTAGTGCCCCAATGCACACCAGCCAATTTCACTCAGCCTTATTAGAATCACAGGATAAGAGAGAGGCGCTAAAAATACTCCATTCTATCTTATCTGAGACTTCTTACATGCTCCGCCAGTCAAAGCAAGGACACCAGTAGACACAGGATGCTGTGTGTGTGTGTGTGTGTGTGTGTGTGTGTGTGTGCGCGCGCGCGCGCACGCGCACATGTCCATGTGTGTGTATGTGTGTCTTCTTACACTTGAAATACTAATGTTATGCTTGTATGTTGTGAGAGAATCAAAGTCCCCACTTCTTTCCATCTGAGGTACATTTCACAAGAATCAAGTATCATGTAAAATAAAGATCTCAGTCCCTTTAGCCCCACAAAGATCAAAAAGTGTACATTCGGGCCTCTAACAAGGGTGTGTAGTGGTGTTTGATTGATTTTCCTCCCTTTCTTCTTATATTTGGAAATAGGATAATAAAAAAAAAATCTCAAAGGCTACTCTTCTGTACTTTTACATGCAGGCCATCCTACATTTTTAATACATTCAGGCATTACTTCCAAACCATAAAATTCACACATTTGAAGAGTTCCCCATTCTGGCTGTTTAGTAAATTCACTGGGTTATGCTATTGTTACCCCCAAAACTCCCATTTTAGGGCATTGAATACTCCCAAGAAGACCCGTCACCATTTACAGATAATCTTGATTTCTTCCTCCAGTCTGAAGAAATCTCTTACATATTTTCTGACTCTATAGTTCTGTCTTTTCTGAGTTACCATTGAAGACATTTTAATATAAAAATATGGGGTGGTCCATTCTACTGTAATTGTAGTTCCCCTTATAATACGTTAGGATGGACTTTACTGAGCACACTGAAAGATGTTTAAATGTCTTTTCACCAGACATCTTGCAACTCTGTGGGGGTATTTTTTATCTTAGTTGCTTTGGGCATCTGTAAATATTGACATCTTTAAAGCAATCCAAATACCTCAAAACACCTTCTCCCCAGAAGTACTACTACCTCATACATTTTTTTTCCTAGAAGGAAAAAAAAAAACCCTACACAATGACACTTAGAATCAACACTGAGGAATTGTAAGATGTTCCCCAATATTTAACATTATATAAGTCTTTTATAGGTGTTTTTGACCGCTTCAGTTTGTTGATTGTAGCCAGCATTAAAGAGCTCAGGGTCGTTAATTCAGCTTCTCATTCTCCAAGGTGTCATGATCAATACAAACCTATCACAACTGTTAGGGAGAGAACACAGAAACCTGGACCTATTCATCAGGGCCTATCACCCTGTACAAAGAATTCCTCACTGCTACCAAGCTCATAAGAAGAAATATTAGGCTACAAAAAAGTGTCACTTCATTACCATGTCACAAACACAGTGTGAGCAGCAGACTGATTTCAGGCTCATTGGTATTTTTAGAAAAGAAGGCAAATACAATTGTCACTTAATTTGAATGATAACTCTTACATGTGAGTATAAAAGAGTGTTGGTATCTGTTTGGGATAGAGAGTGGTATAAATATGAAGTCATGGCGCTTGGCATTTATGTGCTATACCAGCTGGATACCATCTTTGCTCTCAGCACACAGACCTTACATCCTGCCTTTTCTCAGGAATGAAACATAAGCTATATATTACTTGTTTGTACTCTGCTTCATTCTAAAAATTAAATCCATAAAATGCCTTCCATGATGTAGACACCTTTCCCAGCACACGATTACCAAAGATGCTAAATTGGTGAGTGACCATATTTTTTGATAACCTTTATTTAGCTCAGCAAATATAAATCTTATACGTCATACACATGAAAAAGATGGCTGATCTGGGCTCTATCATTTGTGATCAGAGAACCACTTTATGCTTGCTTTCTTTTCTTCCCTCTGGAGCACAGGGGGCTCTAGGGCATGGGCTCTCATAAATTGCAAGCTATTATTAGGTTATCATAGTAAAATATCATGGGTCGAGACAAACAGCAAGACTCTCTGCAGATCCAAGCAAAAATGATCCCCAGTAGGGTCTGTATCCAGGCTCAGCAGAAGACTAATTATAGCCTGTCATTCCTGAGCTGTATTTACAAAATAACAAAAAACCCACAGATGTACAAAATGGTCATGAAAATGTCCGTCCTTCTGAGGAGTGTGTGTGTTGAGGCTTCAGATGACCGAAACTGGCAAACAGAGCCTCAGAGGTAGCTTGTTTGACAATTGGGGATGTGAGGGTAAGGCTGCTGGGTGGGAGTGAACAGTTGCTATGGAAACAGTTGTCATGGCCTTGTTCTAGCAGTCCACAGAGGTGCTACCTGCCCCACACACTGTGCTTCCAGAGTCCTGCATTTAGGCAATAGAGAGAAAATGATGCAGAAGTTGATATCAGTAAGTTTTCTAAGATCAAATATTGTTGTCCCGAGTCTGTGGTAGAATTTTTAGTGCCAAGAAGTAACAAAACCATCTGTAAGATTGTCTGACAAGGTCCATAGTCATCTAGGAAACCTAAACAGATCTGTGAAATAATGTAGCTCTCTTACATGAAAAACTCAAGTTGTCTTTCTTCTGCCTTAGTCATAAAGGCATTCAAAAAGATAGTTACAAAGAATATCTCAAAGATATTCAAAGAAAGCAAGTAGCATCTGAGCAGGGAATAGGCTTAGGCACTCTGCATCCTTTCCCTTCATTCATTCTAGAAACATCTCACAAGGACCCACTGAGCACTAGGCACAGTTTCCCAAGGGAGCAGTAGAGAGGGAGAGAGTTCCATGGAGGCTGCACTCCATTTCTGGGCGTGGCACTTAATCATGGAGATGGCAACTCTTGGAAACATAGGAAAACATGTTATGATTTCATAAAATAGTCCTTTTTGGGAGGTGGAACAACATTTAAATAGGGCAGGTTAACTCCTTAGACCATAATCATTGGCAACTTACTCTTAAGCCTTTAGTGCTCCCCTGCAGACCCACACTGACGTGTGCAGTCTTTAAGACTATGGACGAGCATTGATTTTCTGGGCTTCCTGTTCCACATGGAGCCTTTGGTCACTTAGTGTGTGTGTCTTCTCCTGGGAAGCTACTGCTCTGCTCTCACTTCTGCCACATCTGCTCTCCCCAGTGCCTGGATTTTCCTCCCTAAACTTCCTGCTTCCCTTCATTCCCAATATTCTAGGTTAGTTCTGGCCGTGAAAATATCCAAATCATGGTCCCACTAAGGCATCAGTTATTAATGATGGTTTCTTGAAGGCATATCATTTTAAATTAATACACACACAGGAAAAAAACATTTCAATGTCAGCTATACTGCCACCGCCTCATTGGCTGGCGAAAAAGGAATTTTGTGCAACTTAATCACTTTAGTAACCACAGAAGCTCAGACAGTTAGCTAATACATGGGGTTATCAGTGCCAAACATGGACCATGATCTAGCAAGGTGAATGGAGATGCCCTAGGGGTGGAGTGAGGTAGAGCTAAGGGCAGCTGTCCACTCAATCTCATAATTGTTGGAAAAAATAAACAAACCACACAACAGCTGTGCAAGCACTCTGAAGTTGGCATGCATGTTAAAATTAAGAGATGTTTGCCAGCAAGGCTTTAAGTATCTGGGGCTGTCGTTTTGGATGACTTGGGAAAGAGACAGGTGTGTTCAGCTCACTGTATCCTAGAAAGATCCCAAGTATAAAGGCTGACCGGTGTGGGCATCATGTTTCTTCTTCAAGTATCTCAAAGGCACAGATCTCTTACCAAGTCTGTAAAAAGCAGTTGTCAGGTTAAGTGAATATGTAAAGCAATTCCATGCAGTGCAATCAATGGAGCATACCACTAGTAAAGAAAAAATAATGTATCTATAACACAATTTACAAACTGAAGACATGAAGTCAGTAGTCAGAAGAAAGAGGAGACACAGAAGCATCTTCAACTCGGTTGTTGAAGTTTCCTTTAAGATTATGCTCCTTAGCTGAGCATGGTGCTCCACACCTTTAATCTAGAGGGGAAGAGGCGAGCAGATCTCTGACTGTGCAGATTATGTGCTTAGGCCCAGTGTTCCTCAGTAGCAGTCACAGTTACCCACAGGGATACACTGATTCTGGTGACCACATGAGCCATCTACCTTCGATTCCATTTGGTAAATGTCCCCATGCTGAGCAGAAGTCATTAGCATTTAGCTGTCTGTCCATAAGGTTTAGAAAGAACAAGGGGGCTTCTCTCCGATCAGCCCACCGTGGCCCCCTTACTCATCAAGTATGCATTGGAATTTCAAACATGTAACTTACAAACATCATTTTTATTTCTTGCAATAAACAAGTGAGATTCAAAAATGAGGGTCCTAAGACTGTAGGCGTATGTAGTCTCCTTTACTTGAGACCCACATAAAAATCTCAAAGGACAGCCAGAAGGGAATAGCACTACTCTTCTGTACACTAGGCTAATTTGTTGAGGGTTTCTTTAGAACCAAAGACAAGATGAAGTGAGTGATGAAGAAATTCAAATAAATACAGCAATTCCCATTCCAAGGAAGCTGTCAGCGTCCTCTTAAAGATTCAAGACGGGGCTGGAATGATGGCTCAGCAGTTAAGAGCATACACTGTTCTAAGATAAATAAATAAATAAATAAATAAATAACTTCAGTTCCCAGCACCCACATCTAAGGGCTTATAGCTATCTACAACTCCAGCCTAAGGGGACCCAGGGCTCTGTTGTCCTTTGCAAACTCATGTGCCTGATTCCCCTTTCCCAGCGCTCACATAAAAAAAATGAAAATAAAATCTTTTTTTTTTAATGTTCAGGCTATTTATTTGGAGTTTTTGCAAATTTTATCAAATGCCAGACCTAGGAGTTCCACTGAGGAGGGGCCTGCAATTTTCTCAAGAATGTATGGACATTTCACTGAAAACTCACCCTGATTGAATATGATAGATTGGAAGGTTGCCATTTTCAGCTGAGGAAATGGATCAAAGTACACTTTGGAAAGGCGATTAAATTGTTTGTTCTTTCTCTTCTACCTTGTGAAAAAAAAAAAAACACTTCTCATTACTTTTCCTTTGAATTTCTTTCTTTGACCTTAAACTCTAGCATCATGTCAGTCACATGGTAGGAAATCTAAGGCCCGGGAGTACCTTTGCAAAAAGCTCACATTCAAGTGAACAGCTCAAGATGAAAAAATAAACTGTCACTTGATAGCCAAGGCAGGTCTGTTTGCTACTGATGTCAGAGCCATCCTGTAGGAAGCCTTGCCCAGTTAGCCTAGGGGAAGTACCTGTCTTCCTTACAGGGAGAAAGAAGCCATGTAAGTGGCTAATGCGGGTGAAGGCTTTATAACTGTCCTCTGAGATGGCCTCAACCCAGACAATTATGCAGAGAATGGGGGGCTGGGTGGGGGGGAAGGCAGTTGCTCTCTCCCAAAGCTCTCCTGCTAATTCTTATTTGCCCTGGGGGTGGGGTGTGGATGGGAGACAAGTAGCAAGAACTCTGATCTTCGATCTTGCCAGCAGACAACTTGTTGCGGTTTTCAGTTGACTATCTCCATATCTTTTTCAATCTCTTTGAAGACAGCTTTATAGGCAGAAATTTTTAGTTTCCCCTCCCCCACTCCCAACCTGCCTTTACTTAGTTTTTACAACTCCTTTCTTTCTCATCATTAATCAGTCAATTGTAATTCTCTGGTTTCTGGCACTCTGCTTGGAAGCCAAATAAGGATTACTTTCATGTGACCAGGGGTGGCATCCATATATATTTACTTGGGTATGTAAATGTTACAACTGACTCAAGGCTAAATCCTGTTTATGTCTGGCTAGATAGAAGAGTTAGCTCCTGAATAAATTATTTCTGAGCAGGAGGCAGAGGACATGGAAGGGAAGAAGACCAGTGGCACATGCTTACATAGTGCCTCAACAGCGCCTACATTACAGCCCATGGAAGGTGGGGAACTTGACCAGAAAAATTTCTAATGTCTTTTGATGACTTACAAAATTCTTAAAAGAATTGCTTTGATTTTTAAGAATAATTTTTATATGATCACGTTGAAAGGCACGAGGCTGTAAAGTTAGTAAGTTTATTTGGCAAAGAGTGTTCGTTACAGCTCCCAGAAGTTTAGAATCATAGTTTAGTGTCTCTGGCTTTATTTTGATTGGAGAAATAGAAAGTAAAATTAAGCACTCATTAGATTCTGTTCATGGTGACTCATTTCCCTTCAAACCCTACAAGGTATACACACGTCTACTTTCTCTCCTCTAAGAGCAAGAATCTAGTTAATTTAGGAAGATTACTCCACTGGCTTTTCAGTGTAGTTGTGCAGAAATATTTACAAAACAAGCACAAAGCATAACCCCAGTGAGATGATTACAATTAGGCAGCCCCGCACCTCCACTAAGACCACCCAAGATGTTCTATGCACAAAATGGCCATCATATCTAGGGCATCAATTTTCCAAGAGAAGCCAGATGCTTCCTGCCTCTGATCAGCTGCTTCCCCGGAACACCAGCACCAACTCCTCCCAGCAGGGCACTAGCAGCCATCCCTGTTCCTCTTATTTCAAAACCTCAGATCTATGGCTCCTAACTCCTCACCCTGGGAATTAAGACACTTATTAAAAGGTATATTTCTAAACCCTTTTCCTATAGACTCTGAGTAAATCAGCCTAGAGTGGATCCCAAGTGTACATTTTTGTAAGCAAAGGTTAAGCAAAGGTTCCCACATATATCTGATGCTAATAACACGCAAACACAATTAAAATTAAGCATAGCCTTTGAGACAAAGTTTCCTGTATTCTATTTAAACAGTAGTTTCCCTGATGAAGGTGGAAGGTAATAATTTTCAACCTTTCGTCCCTATTGCTAAAAGATAAAAGGCTGTGCTGTGTGGGTTAATTTTATTAAAACTAACACAGCTTAGTCAACACAACATCTTCGGTTCTGAAAATCTTCCTCGAATCACCACTGCTCCTAATGAAAAATGATCACATCCAAACTTCTACAGAAATAGAACAAAACCAAAAGGAAATTTAGTATGCTGGCACATTGGGTGGACCATCCAAACAACAGTGTTAGGAAGCGTCTTAGAGGTCTTCTAGAGTCTTCATTTTAGATGAGGAAACAAACTAGAAGGGCAGGATGCCTTATAAGGGAGCCTTCAGATAGTTCCTTGCCAGAATATCTCCTTGGTGGGCTGCCTGCCTCTTTGACACCATGAAGCTCCGAATGTATTGGAGAATGTCTTAGGTCATCTGTAGTCTGTATGTGCTGAAAAAGTAACCATGTCTCCACCATGAAACTAGGCTCCATTAAAGTCACTCCTACGCACAAACTGGGCCGTTGTCCTGAAAGAGTAGAGAATAAGACGAGCCATCTGAGGTGAGGGGACACTCTTGATTTATAACAGACCTCTAGGTCCCACCTGTAACATTGTAAGGATGGCCATTTCCAGAAGAGACGTTCAAGTAGCTATAAAGTTAAAGGATCCAGGTTAAGAAAAAAGGAATTAGTCCTGTAGGAAAACAAGGGTCTATTCTTGTATGCTGACCTGTTGACTTAGCCAAGGTTATATAAAGTGAACTGGAGACAGGTCTACAGGGAACAGTTTTGGCCTAACTTTCTGATGTGTGGTTTAACTCCTGGAAATCTTTCCACTTTCTGATTTATAGTCATAGAGAATAACAAGATAGCACTAAATGTTGGAGAGTTTATAACTGACATACAGTTAATTAAAGCCCAAGACGGAAGATAAAGCATGAAAGGCCAGCTGGGGATAAGCATGTACGAAAGCAGATGTATGCCACCATCAACATGTTTGATTGTATGTGAATCACTTTGTAATCTGATTCCTGTATCTTTGTGTTTAGCGAGCCAACCTCTGAACATGCTAGCATCCTTTCCAAGACCATGGCATTCGTTGTTTCTTGTATTTTACTTTGTAGATCAGCATTTGTCTTGGTCAACCTAAATAACCCCCTTCCTCTTCACAAGGCAGGCGATCTGCAGGGTGATATGAACATGCATGCCTTTCCTATTGTTCCCGCAGAAGTTTATTCTTGGGATGCTAATGACAGCATAGGAGCACAAAGAAGAAATTGATTCAAGTATCACAGGACACATGTCATAGGACCTTGCCAGAGCATACAGGGTACCCATGAGGCCCAGGATAGACCTATGGCATTCACCATCACTAAAACTGCAAACGTGGATTCAGTGCAGCCATTATCAGCATCTATTATGAACATGTTGTGCATGGCACTTTACAGGAACCACTAAAACAACTCTGTGTGTAAGACAGCATCCGTGAATTAGTGTATATGTGATAGAGCGTGTGTGTGTGTGTGTGTGTGTGTGTGTGTGTGTGTGTGTGTATGAGCGAGAGAAAAAGAGACAGTCAGACAGACAGACAGACAGAGACAGAGACAGAGACAGAGACAGAGACAGAGACAGAGACAGAGAAACACACAGAGAGAGACACACACACGCAAAGAATGGGGCATGGGGGTTATGAGTGTAGGTGCACATGCCATGGCATGGGTATGGAGGTTAAGGACAGCTTTGGGGAGTTGATTTTTTTTTTCGTAAGTTCCAGGGATCAAGCATAGGATAACAAGCTTGCATAGCAAGCTCCTTTACCCACTGAACCATTTCACCAGCCCTGAAAAAAAGCCTTGATGTCAGGAACTAGGCATCACACAGGCCGGAAATAGAGTATCTTTATGATTAAAAAGTGGAACCCTTCCCAACTTGTAAACCAATCTATACTGCTCTATTTTTATTGTCTCTACAAAGTAACAAAAACCTACCTACCACTGATCAAAGAGTATAAGCAGCCTTTTCTATATTATAAATCCTGTCTTATAAATACCAAATCTGAGGGGATGTCAACTACCTCCATTCCAATGAAGAATTGTGACCTAGGGTCACAGAGTCCATTAAAAGAGGATCAGAAATCTCTTAATTCTTCTCATGGAGAAGCATAAGCTGTGCTGTCCAAAAACTTACCTTTAGTAGAAAGCCATGCTATCCCTGTCTTCAAAACAAGACACAGTGAAGGTTGTGAGCAGAGAGCATTGAGGAGACCTTCTGGCATCTGTGGCATGGGAAGAGGGTACAGTGGACAAGTATGAGCCTAGAAGGCAAGAAGGAGATGTGCCAGGTCGACCATCATTTCCTCTTAGCTGTGTGGCATGCTGCTTATGACCCTTGGGCTGCATTTCATCGCCTCCCGTTATTATCACAATCAATACTGTCATACAGGTGAGCCTACTTCTCTATTCTCAAGTCTCCAGGCAAACGTCAGCTATGATTACAGTCCGATTCTTTTCAGTTGCAGTGTTGACTTACTTCCTGATCTTCGGAACTCTCTCCTGACATCTTAGCCCTGTCATCTCTGTAAGCAGTAGCTGCTGACACAGCACTTTACAAACACCCTTCTGCATCCATTTTCAACACATAGTGACCTAGAAATCTTTTGAGATTCTGTAAAAATAGATTTTTTGGGGGCCCTAGGGATTATGACCAAGAACAGCTGGATGGAGCCTTATAATAGTCAGTCTTTTGAAGATCCCCACTGGATATAGATATAACTTGGGCTGTAAATACTCCTGAGAAGGAAAACCTGCCATTCAATCCCAGTAGACAAAGAACTAGGTATCTGTGAAAAAAAAAAAAACCCAACTTGACTTACATGACTTTCTCTGTCAGTGATGCAGACAGCACCAAGCCCTTAACTCCTGAGATCTGTGCACTGTTCCTTTGACCATAAGACTGACTCAAAAGAGAAAGAGAAGTCTACTTTGGGTTTGAGTTTAACGGACACAGTGGAAGCTCCATGACTCTATTTTATCAGATTAACTCAGTGTTGTGGCCTGTTTCTTCTTTCTCTACAGACACATTTGCCAGCAAAGTAGCAGCTACCCAGGACCAGTACGCAGATGCATCTATAGGCAATGTCACTGGAAGCAACGCTGTGAATGTCTTCCTGGGAATCGGCGTGGCCTGGTCCATTGCTGCCATCTACCATGCGGCCAACGGGGAACAGTTCAAAGTGTCCCCTGGCACGCTAGCTTTCTCTGTCACTCTCTTCACTATTTTTGCTTTCATCAACGTGGGGGTGCTGCTGTATCGGCGGAGGCCAGAAATAGGAGGTGAGCTGGGAGGGCCCCGGACTGCCAAGCTCCTCACATCGTCCCTGTTCGTGCTCCTGTGGCTCTTGTACATTTTCTTCTCCTCCCTGGAGGCCTACTGCCACATAAAAGGCTTCTAAAGGAACAATCAGATATAGTAAATTTATATATATATGTATACATATATATATACATAAAAATTATGTATAATGAACAGAAGAAACTGACATTTGTCATGTTCACTTAACCTGCTGATGGAATCCAGCTTCAAGAACATACTCCGTACTAGGCCGGAAGTCAGAAACCATCATCTCCCATTCCCGGGCATCATCGAGTTGAACAAGGCGTGGAGACAGGGCCATCTTGCAGCTCATCCTAGAAGAGCTATACTCTCTCCTAGTTCATAAATGGTTAAGGTTTTTATTTGTTTTCTTGTTTTGTTTTGTTTTGTTTTGTTTTGTTTTGTTTTGTTTTGTTTTGTTTCCAGTGGTGGGAGAGGGGTGGGGGTAGGTGGCTGATGTTTGGCTTTTGGTTTTTGGTTTGGTTTTGCTTTGCTTTGTTTGGAGGGCCAAGAGCCTACTTCTTACAGAAAGTAGTGATCCACCCAAAGGTGAGTGGATTTGGGATCAATATTAAAATCATTAAGAGTCTCCTCACCTCCTCCAAACACTTTAAACATTACTTTGGATTAAGGAGAGGATCTGGGCATGGAAGAAGAAAAACGTACATTTTCACTATATTACCAAATTTTATGCTTATCTCCGGAATGTGAACAGTGGTGAACTGCCTCCAGGAAGAAGCATGGGAGCTGAAAAGGAGCCAGGAAAGGCGATGGTTCTAGATGTAGTCTAAGGATATGGTGCCTGGCACTCTTGTTCAACAGGTACAGGGATAATGTGCCTAGATTCCCAGGAACTCACAGAACTCTTCCTCCCTTTTCTCTTTAGCTCTGAACTGTGATTAGTAAGACCCTTATTCCTTCCATCCCAGGTTACTCCCCAGGTACTCCGTCCCAGACCTCCTCCTGCCCTCCACCCAATCCCTGCAAGCAGGAAGATTAACCCCACCATTTCAGTCATCACGTGTGTCCAGGTCCCACTTGCTATCGCGTGGGATTTTTCCATCCGTTTTATTTTCAGTGGCATCTATGGCTTGCACAATCCTGTCCCAGTCATGACTGAGCATTTGCCCTCCTTCATGTGCCTGTTTGGGACTGTTATTGTGATCCCCATTACACAGTGCATGGATGAAAAACAAATAAAACAAAGCGTATTTGTATATAGTAGAGTATAGCAAATACTGTCCTCCCATTCAGCGATGTTGATTGGACACTGAAGATATAAGTGAGTTTTCTTTTCACCTGAGTTGTTCCTTTTGAGTTGTTCTTGAGTTTGGGTATTGATAGGGATAAAAGAAGAAAATGGCTTATTGTTCGTGAATCTGCACGCTCATTTCTAAGAAGCAATAATTGTCATGTGAGGGGAGATTAACATTGTTGAGAGGATAGCAGGCAAACTTCAAAGATGTCCATGAAATAGTAGCCATGTGGAGCACATCAGAGGCCTCTAAGAATCATCCATTAATTCTGGTAGGCCAAGGAGAAAGGCTGGGGAGACAAGTGGACACCTTGGATGTGCCTGGACTTTTACAGCCATGGTTTCCACACAACCCCTCCCCCAAAGTATTTATTGCACGTCTGCTCTGTCTGGCACAGATGATAGATAGTGCTAGTTCTTTTTTGTTTTTGTTTTTTTGTTTTGTTTTGTTTTGTTTTTAATGGAGAAGGCTGTTTTGAGCCCTGCTTCGTTCACCTCTCGGTCCAGACTTTCTGAATTTGTTAGCAACTCCTGAGAGGAAAAAAAGTCTGAGTGACCAGTGGGACTTTTAGAGGTCCACTGGGTATGACTAAGAAGTTACTCAAAGAGACTGTGGAGTTTTTAACACGTTGCAAGGAATGCCTCTTCCCATTCACAAGTACCAAAGAGCAGAGAGGAACCCAACATTCCAAAAGCTGTGATTCTACTAATGGGAAATGGGATGGCTTTGCCCATCTCTCAGACATTTCTCTAAGCCTCCCTGGCCCTCTGCATTGACTCCAGATACTAAAGAAATAAATGTCGCTGAGAACTTCTTTCCTTTCTTCTACTCAGTGATCATAGCTGTTCGTTGTTTAATCAACATGTAGTGATTAAGTGAATAGAAACTTGTTGCCCATTCAATAGGCCAGGTAATACTACAACCTGGGAGCTGAACAGTGACCAAGACAGCCCAGATTCCTGCTCCCAATGGGTATTTAGTGAATGGAATTCCTATTCACAGAGTAAGAGGTGACACTGAGACAGTTTTTATCTTGCAAGAGGAAAATAATTATGACTTTTACTATAGTCACACGAAAATTGCACAACAAAGGCAGTTGACCAAACGCTCATGTTTTGTTTTTCCTAAAAGAATGTAATATTTAGCTCTGGAAAGTACTCTTTATAGCCTTGGCCAGTGTGCAGGTATTTCATCTTCCTAATTTAGACCAAGCAGGCCACTATGGTAGTGACCAGTATCACTGGGAAGACACAATTAGCCTGTTTTTAATCTCTGTGGCAATGGTACCTTTCCATAACAACATGCCACAGGCCACCAACAGTGGTAACACTGGGGACTCCTCAATGGAGCGCTCTAAGCCATCCTGTTTTGATTGTTTTAATCTTAATTTTAGATTTTAAAAGTGGAAAGCTAGCCTAGAAATACCCAGTATATATAGTCAAAGGATATACGTGGTTAAAAATCTTAGAAAGATTTTGCACTGGTTTTTGTTTTGTTCTGTTTTTGTTCTGCTTTAAAGCCATCTTTGGAATGTCAATGATTCTGTAGTGAATTTTCACAGAGAACTTCCCAAGAACTTCTTGCTGTCGGTCAGCTTCAAGTTCAAGCATTTTGGTTTGTTTGCCTTTTCCGTCTTCATGCTGTAGGGAAAACCTGATTCTGGACGTTCAGGGTTCTTAATTATTCTGTGTAAATGATTTCATTTTATTTGTGTGATTGTTTTTATTTTGCGTGTGTTGTGCACGGCTTTAAGGGGACAGGCACTCACCGTGCTGTTCCTTGCAACTGGTACACATTATTGACACAGGAAAAAAAAAAAAAACCAATAAAGTTTCTAACGGTTTGTGATTCCATCACCAGTGGCACAGCATGTTCTATACTGTGGAATGTCCCCTTTCCTCACTGTCACCTACTTCATTTTTGGTTGTTTGTTTTCACGCTTCTGAAGAAATAAAGACCAAAAAGGTATCCTTGTGCAATCGGTATTCTCATCCATGGAAAAGGAGACAGCCAAAAGTCAAGCTCATGCAAATGTCAGCCCTTTGGTCATGCTGTGTTTAAATGGCCCATGAGCAGCATGTGGCGTCAAAATGTTTGTCTGTCCTGTGATGCTGTGATAAGCCTTTTCTACTTTTTAATTTAGCTCTATCTTCTTGCTTTCTGCATCCAAGGACATGAACTCATAAGCTATCACTTGTTAAACATCTTTTATCACACAGCGCATTGTAGTAAATCTTGCCACCCATCACATTGGTTTTTGGAAGTGTAGTTACTTCCCAAGGGACAAGCAAATTGTTCATTTAGTATCATATATTGTATTTCTTCTTATTCCTAAAACAACTTTTTCTTTATGTTGATGATTTTTGATTCTATGAATTATATGTCACTGACTTTCATATCTCATGCAATCAAAAGAACACACAAAGAGGTGACAGCAGACATAGAATAAGAATTGTGGGTAGAAGATAGAGTATGCTCTTGCTCTAGTAGAGTCTGGACACTAGATAGATACATGCAAGTCACTCTTTGTTCATCTGAGCATCTTAAAGTTTCCCATAGACTCTTTCATCACACCATCGTGTAGGCATGTGTGGCACACTTTCAAGGATGAAAGAAATGAGGTGTAACTCAAACACTCTTCTTGAATCAAAAAATTGATGTGTCTCCTGAATCTTGATCTTTAATTTCAGATAAAATTGGCATCTGGTGTTTGCTTCTGGAAAAAGAAAGAGCAAAATGAGTATTATGGTGAAGACCCTTGACCATTTACTAGACCTCAGCAAAGTTCTGTGGCTGTCATTGACTGTCAAGAGCTTAGGAGCAAACATTATTTGCTGACAGATTCCGATTCAATCCTTCCAACCTTGAAGATTTCAGAGAACCTTGCTTTATAGTATAGTTTATGAAAGTTTGGTTGTCATTGTTTTTCAAATATAAGGTTAGCATACAAATGTACGATTTGAAACAAACCTGTGGAGATGGATAGGTGGCTTGCATCTGATGAACACCCCCATCTTAGGAAGTGATCTCAAAGCAAACAGAAATGTGTTGTTTCCACTGCCATTTGTAACCAAAAGTCCTCCACAGAAATTCCATACTCTCACATTCCTGGTTTTAATCTAAAAATAAAATAAAATAATAAGGTGAAAGGGTCTAGTTCGCTCTTACATCTGAGAACTTTGTGGGAATGAAGTTCCTCTTCTCTAAAGCAGATCAGCAAAAGACTTCTTTTGGTTTTTCTGAGTTGAAAACGTGGCATCTCTCTCAATTTTGATTTTCCTTTTCTGATGTTTGGCAGCTATAGCCATGGCAAGTCCTGGTTGTATGGTCATGACTTTAGGAACATTGGGCCATTTCATCATTGACAGTATGCAATTCATTCTGACTTACAAGTGGCATCCATCAGTCCTTATAATAATCATGTCTGTTGGCCAAGGCATCCTAAGCATTGATGAAACTAGAAAGTGATGCATGTGATTATTGGTTGGAAAATTAGTGGCATGACACATGAAAGAGACCTGCAAAATCACATTTATCTTACTGGAGATATGGGCTCTTGTGGAGAGATTTGTTGATGTGTGTGCTCATGTCTCCCTACAGATTTAATTTTATAACAGATTGGAGATTTTACTATTCTTTTCAAACACTATTATTGCTAGAGTCATTGTTGTCATACATTCTAGCACATTTCAAAGGTTTTGGTTGAATACTGCTGATAGTATGTCTGGGATACTCTGAGAAAGAAACACAAGTGAAATAGTTAGGTGTTTCATTTTTAATATTTAACCATGGCTAACAGTCTCTCAAAGCAGAGTATGTCCCTCCTGCACAAGGGCAAGCCACTGAAGGGTAGAATTCCCAAGAGAGGCAGAATGTGCTTTCACTTTCCAGTCCACGGGAAATGGTAAGTATCCAGCTTGCTGTTCACAGCCTGCCAAGAAGTCCAAAGAGATGCACTCAGAGAACCTATGGATTTTCAGTTTTGTGAAAGGTTCTCTGATTTCATTGCCTCAAGGGGCATTTAAGTAGATGGGTTTGTAAATCATTATTTTTGATATACTCACTCTGAGGAAAACCCATCACTTATTAGTATACCATTTCCTTTCTCTATTGCCTAACCTTGTCATTCTTTCATGAGCCAGCCTTGGTCCATTCAGGAGACTTCATGATGTGCCTGGTATAACCTTTCAGCATTAGAAGAAAGCTCACACTACAAAGGATTGCTTGGGAATTTTTCTTCTAGGGGTAAACTTATCATAGTAAAATATGATGACTTTTCACAGACATTAGAGACGCGATGTGCTATCTCTACAAATACAAACAGACTTTAGAACACAGTGTGTTATCTCTACAAATGCTTGGGGTATATACTACACTAGAGTTACACACTACTTTATTGATTTCATCTCTTTTGAGGTCATATTTATATTTCCCCTGTGTCCATTCCCTAGCCTATTCCATCAAAATCTGTAGGTGTAGCGTGGAAAAGAACAATATACATGTCACCAAGCCCCATGAGAGTGTCTCTAAAGCTGTCATGCGTAAAACAGAAGAATGCATATTGACGCTAAGAAACATGAGCAGGCTAAGTGCTCACTGTATACTGTGTTTCAGGTATGCAATGGGTAGGAAAAATCACATTAGTGACCAAATAAACCAATGAAGGAATTAACAAACTTCACACATATTGGATCAGTTTTGATAGTTAATTCACAAAGCCACACCACAGTAATTGGAGTAGTGAATAATTTCAGGTATGCTTGGCCGAATCTAAATTGTACCTGAGGAAGCGAAAGCTGGTTTATTAGAATAGTTACATATCCCTCTCTACTGGAACTCCTTGCCAGTGAGCTTATAATTTACAGAATTCTTTCTTAGATTCCTTGAAGACATATGATAGAGGACCTCAAATCTGCAAGAAGGAGATCCTTTCTAAAAGTGTGATTCTTGGTTTGTGATGCTCCAGCTCTATTGTCAAGAATATAATCTTGAGTTTTCTTTCCAAGATAGAGAATTACTCTTATTATTAAATGTATTAAATTAAACCAAATATGTAACTGTTTCACAAAATATTTTACCTAAGAAGTAAACTAGATAGCATAAATATCCATGACAAAAATCATAGCATCTTAACGGTTGCTTTTGTGAGAAATTAAACTCTTTGTGAATCTTCCTCTACATTTCCAAATCTATTTTAGCAAACATTACACTTGAAAAATATTCAGAAGAAAAATCTTAGGAGCTTTTTACACTGCATTGCAGTAATGCAGAGAATCAAATTGTATGGTTATCATAACGATGTGGGTGAGAATTATCTACATTGTTGACAAGATTATATTTTTAAATGAAATAGTTTGGCACAAAGAAAATGTGTTAAGTAGGATTCCATCATGTATTACTCTTGTTTAAGATATTTGAAAGTCATTACCTTTAAGTAAGAAAGATTCCCAGTTTTCTGAGACAACTGTATAATTTAATCTCATTCTCAGGTTTGACAAGAAAATCAAAGCTGGGCATATATAGTTTTTGGCTTGAACAACCAAAGAAAAAATGTTTTTGGCATACTTTCCACACCATTGAACTATTTTATGGAATATATTAGATCTGTGCAGATGTCTCATGAAATATTTTTAATAATTTCTTTCCACTTTGAAGTGTATAGCATTTTTAAATTACTCAACTTGGTAACTTAATACTTCTCCATTTTAAAAGACAACTCCATTTTGATATTGTTGCTAACATTTCAGGATTAATTATAATTTGGATCAATACAGAGGAGGGGATATTGGACTTGAGTCTAACCACATAACCACATGGTCCTGACAGATCTCCTAGTGGTTAAGTGTTTTAGATAAACTGATAATACAGCAATGTCAATATTGTTTTTAGTCCCTTTTTTCTATCAAAGGTTTGCATTCTGAGCAGTGTATTGACAACTATAGATGAGTTGAATTACTAGTTGTTTCATTACTAATTACTAGTTGTTTCATTGTTTCATCACACTTGTTCTCCTCTACTTAATTTCTCCCATACCATAGGGATATGTATATTAAAGACAAAAATACATTTTACATGTTGAATAACCTAAACTGTATCCTGCATATTGCCTAGAAATTCACGTCGAGTTAATGTTCTTTCATAAATGGAACAAAGAACAAAGGAGACTTACTCTTCAGGTGAATTGACACAGTGCACACTGTTTGAGAACTGTTTGGAATAACAGGTATCCTTCCCAAAACAGATGCAAATACCTTAAAGAAAGAAAGTCATTTTTATTCCTTTTGTTTGTTTAACAAGTGTTTCAGATGGGAAGTCATTAAGGTTAATTTGATTCTTCTGCTGCCTTTGATTGTGAGCATCCAAAAACAGTTCTTGGGGGAAAAACAATCCGGTCAAGGTCAACTTCTGGAAGTTAATAGGATGAGATTTTGTATTTTCCCTTGAGAGATGGTAACAGGCAGGCAGGCAATCATTTACCAGTTAACATTTTCTAGAAATGAATGTTGGCATGTTGGGGGAAAAAAGGCGGGGGATCCTCACCCAATCTGTCGGCTAATATCTCATCACCCAACACTCAGCCTGTGGATCTTTCACTAGTTCTGGTTAAGGTCAGACATTCCCAAGAGAGCCAGCATCTATCTTTCATATGTGTTGTCTCGTCTTGGACATTTTCTCTCCAAAATCCTACTAACAAGCAAACTAGCCCAGTCAACCAGTAGCCCATGAGACTTCTCTGTGGGGTGGGGTACTCTCAGAGCAAGGGGTGTAGTTTAACAGGTAAAAAGCCTTTGGAATTCATTTATAACTGTTGTCATTGGATTCTCAGAAACGTTTGTCTTTGAAGTTTCTGTCTCAAACTCTGAGAACAGGGTTCCTTCTGTTATCAGTATCTTATAGAAACTTTGACGCTCCAGTGATTGTATCATTAGTAAAATGTAAATAAAATTGCTTTATTACTATTCAGGATTCACTCACTGGTGTTCAGAGCCTCCACTAACCTAGGCATACAATTGCCTCATCATTACTGAAGTTTGTCTACGGACTACTACTACTAACTACTAAGTAACTGCTACTAATTAGTAACTAACTGCTACTCACTGACTCACCACTCTGTTCAGACTTCGAAAAATAGTAAGAATTCAGTCAGGCCTGTAGAGAAGTTTCAAAATTAGAATTTCATAAACTTCAAGCATTTATTTTGTGAAAATGTTCTGTTAATTATCATAAAGTAAGGATGACTTAAGAAACTTAACACTGACCCTGGATTGAATAAGATTCCAATTACAGTCTTCTAATTAAATTAACCTTTCATGTTGGTCTAAGGATGCTTTATTAATGTGAGACTCTTTAATGGAGCCATTCTGAAACCGATCAAAGAACTTCCCTTTAAGAACAGTCTTCTAAACTTCGCATTCTGTATTTCACCTTAAGATGGATGGATCCATACTCAACTACCACATCCCAGAGTCTTCTATGAGCCAGTCGCTATGTGAGGCAGGTACCTGGATTGTTAGCTAACATTTCAAGTTGCAGAAAGTTTGCTATTGGCATCATTTGCCTCACCATTGTTGAAGTTCTGTCTACAGACCACTACTACTAACGACTACTAACTAAGTAAATACCACTAACTACTAACACTGAATGTTCTTGACTTGGAGGCATCTGGCTGTTCTCTGAGCTAAAACTTCAGAGCTCTCATCAACTGACAGCACCTAGAGAAGAGACCACAGCTTCTCTCTCTCAGCACACAGTGTTCTCTCCATTTGACTGTCTAGTTGTCATCACAGAGGAGACTCAAAGGCTTTCTCTTTTGGAAAGGTAGATCTATGCTTCAGAAGGTCCTGGACCTTCAGATCTCTCTGGATTTGAATCTTCTCATTGCTACATGAGAGATGATACATACCTTCATGTCGTTTTTTTTTTTTTCCAGAACACATCAAAACCCCTGGAATGGGTAGCTTCTCATTTCCTTCTACTTTGTAGGCGTGGGCTGAAGAAGCTTTGTGTGGCCAAGCAGTTGTTCCTCATCATATTTGATTGTCAGAGCAAGTTTCAATCAAGCCACATGCATCTAGGAAGAACTAAAAATGTATTTGAAAATAATTACTTGTATACTGCTGGGGATGAGACTCTTTTCCCTGAGGAGAGAGAGTAGATAATTTGCCTCACTTGAAAAAGCATCCAAAAGATTAGAAAGGATTTCAACTCAGTACCTTCTTAAGGTCACATCCATTCTTCTTCCAAGGATGACCTTTCAAATTCACTTTTGTTTTTAATTCATTTTTGTTTTTTTCATTTCTTATGCTTACCAACAGGTAGGAGAAAGAGACTGTCAGTACTGTATTCTACTAAATTATATAAATTATAAACAAGCTATACAGTGGCCAGTGCCCCCGCCCCAACGTTTATTTAAAGATATAAGCATTCTAAAGGAAAATAAAAAGCAGGATACCCTTTGCTACAGATTCAAGTGTTTTTTTAAATAGCCCCCTTTGTTATAGAGAAATGACTATTCCAAAAGATGTCACAAGAAGACTTCTTAAATCATACTCATAGCAATTACCAGAATGGCCTCCACCAAAATGCTTCATTAATGATCTGAAATTGCACATCAAGCGCAGAACGAGCATATAGACTTTTTCACCAGGAAAGGAAGAGAAGAAACAAACAAAACAAAACAAACAAAAAACCAAAGAAAGCTCCATTTATATAAACAAAGAATATTTCCATGGAGTGAATGTAAGCTTTCTCTTGAAGGAATCCCAACTGGAATGTCTTAAGAAATGACAAAACTATTTCAACATAGTGGGAACAACAAGTTCCAGCTCTATTAGGCCTGAGCCACAGAGCCAAATTTGTGAGCGAGAAAGGGTAGGCAAACATCACTGACATGTAGCAACGGATAAAGCGGCTTTGTGAGCCTCAGCGTAGAGAGAAGAAATTCAAACAGATAATATTTTTGTTACGCTATAATAATCCTGTGGTTGATGCTTGGAGATAAAAATATTCTTCCTTCTCTCGTGGTTTGTTTCCATCTTGAGCTGGCTGTGGAGTTGCAGTAAATGTAACCCATTTTTAAATTGTGATGATTCCTTCGTGTCGAATCTGATTCCTCTTTCAGATTTCATTAGGAAATAATAAATTGGAACCAAAAAAAAAAAAAAGAAAGAAAGAAAAAGAAAAAGAAAAAAAACAGGGCTTTGCCTTCTTTAAAAACAAATATGCACCATAGGCATTTTCTCCTGATGACTGCCTTAAGCATTCCTAGTTGTGCTGTGAAAGGTTAGTCTTTTCTTAAAGAAGAGAACTTGTTTTCCTGAGCAAGCTCAGCCTTCCTCCCATGTTTATTCTTACAAATTCATGTCAATCTTCCTCAACTCCCTCCCACAGCCCCATCTCTTAAGCTGACCCACCTCTTCCATCCAAGCAAATTACAATCTCAAACAATGTCTGCTTTCGAAGCTGGTCCACCTTAACTCTTGCCCACCTGAATACCCAAGAAAGTCTCTGGAAACTATCCCTCTGTTCAGCCTTTTCCAGAAGCCCTTGGGATTAAAAAACTGTCACGTAAGATTTTACTAAAAAAACATCAACAAATCATTTGTGCTCAGCCAAGAAACTGTGAACAAATTTAGTCACAGTGTTAATTACCCTGAGGTGATAAGGCGACTGTCACATAAGTGGCTGGCAGAAGAGAATTGTAATGCTATCACTAAAATAATGTTTTATGAACAAAGAGTGTAGAATCTTCTAGAAACTGACTTTCAAGATGCCATGCTTAGTAACATAGAAAATTATAAAGGAAGGTCAAAGCATAAAACATGGTTTAGAATTATGTTTTATGGACACGTTTACTATATATGCTGACATGTGCTTAACTTTCTAAACCAACGAACCTTTAATTAAACTAATACCAATCGACTCTAGCCCTTCCTACTTGATGAGTTTCTGGGGAGAAAATTCAATATTGATCTTCCATCCCACATAGAAAAGCTTTGCTAGAGGAATGCAATTAGGGTGACATTGGTAACTATATATAGTGTTTTACAATAAGTAACTACAGTGATTCTTCAGTCTGTAGCCAAGCAGCATCAGTAATGAGTAAAAAAGCTGTGAGATATGCAAATTATCTGTTCCCAAGACACGCCCCCCCCAGCCCTCTATAAATCAGAAATGCCAGGAGTAGGCTCCTCACTGTGGGTTTTAACAAGCTCTTTGGGTCATTTTAATTCGTGCTGCAGTTCAAAACCATTGATCCAGACAGTGCTTTGCATGTCTTAGAATGATCAACGTTTTAACTCTGCTCCCCCTCCAGAATAAAGTTTATAAAATTAAATGGCAGCCTACTAGTCAGTACAATATATTCAGATATGTAGATTTAAGAATTCCATTTGAAGGAAAACGAACCTCACAACTGGTTTGTTCTTGTTGTTTGTTGTTTTGTTTTAATGGAACTTCAAGAAGCCTCTTTTCCTTGAGTCTTTCTAAATCTTTTAAAATATAGCTGTTCATGTACTTTATCTGACCATCTCAGGGTCCAGAAAACAATCTAGGAAAGCTTTCTCACCATTGAGAAATTAGCTCTGGCTGTTATCTTTAATTATAAACAATTCTGTAGCAGTCCTGAGTCCTGCAGAATGAATGTCTTCTGGTTTGAGGAGTGGGCGTGTACTGAGATAACAGTGACTGCTGGTTAGAGTTTGGGAAGCTAGCTTACAACACTTGGAAACAGCAGATAGAACAGTAGTCACTCTAGGTCCCCTAGGATCAACTTTCAAGGCTCTCTTGCTGGCTTGCTGGCACAGGGAAAAGCAAGAGAACACCTTGAAAGACAGGTTAAGATAGTGAGTTATCTGAGAATGTGTGCCCATGTGTCTGTCTGTGCTCTGAACTCTCATCTGACATTCTGAAGTACTTAAAATATCGACCTGTGTTTGTCCTTCCTTTTAATCGAGAAAAGCAGTTCAAGAATCTGCCTGCTTCTGTTGCTGCTGCTCAAAGCTTGAGTGTTGATTGTCCATTTGCTCTGGCTGGGGTGCCTTCCCATTGATGCCTTCCCTCTTGTCCTGCTCCCACCAAACCACACCTGATTACTTACAGCTTCAGTTCAAGCACAGCCCATTCATCTCAGTCTTCATCACCTGCATCTCCAAGTACATATTCTTTTACTCAAAACCAGAGCCCTTCTGAGAGATCACATCAGCACAGCAGGCCATTGCAGTGATAGGACATAATATTTGCAGCAGAAAGGCTTAGGTCAGGTTCCATGCAATTGACTCAAATCCATCACTAAGATCCAAAGCCTTGATATCTTTTCTGACTTTTGAAATGTCACCTTGGAAGCATCCAGGGTGGAAACTGCCAAGGTGAACTTGCCGTCCTTCTCTCTTTGGTCCTCAGTTCAT
The DNA here is from genome assembly GCA_030674055.1 of Rhabdomys pumilio. NCBI lineage: Eukaryota > Metazoa > Chordata > Mammalia > Rodentia > Muridae > Rhabdomys > Rhabdomys pumilio. Next base: position 65,169,764 of record JANHMN010000010.1, on the reverse strand, counting down.
GCAGTGTTATTTGCTACAGTCCTGAAGCCTTGAAATAAGCCTGGATTTGAACTGCAGAAGAGCAGGTAATATGTAGCATATCAAAAAGGCCTGGACATGAGAGGGTGGCAGATGATGATTTGAAAACCATAAACAGATTTTTCTGTCAGTAATTTGCAGTGATAGAAACAGGTTAGTGATACAGCAGACCTCTTTCCCCAAAGCCATAATCACCATCGCTGACACAACTGTTATTGCAACAAGACTTCCCAGGGCTACTCTGGGAATTTTGTAGATGTGTACAATGCTCACACCAAGGAGACATTCATGGCTTTCTAGACAAGAGCCAGAAAAAAAAGTGGCTGTTGTATACATGCAAAAAAAAAGACAGCTCATTCCATGGGGCAGACAAGATGGGAGAGACTTTCTGTTGGAAACTAATCCACAATTGTCACTTGCCTCTGGTGGCTCTTGGTGGCAAATGTTCCCTACTAAGGCAGTGAGTGACTTAAGGGTCAACTGAATTCATCCTAAACCATTATGATGGGCAATCCTTATGGAAAAGGCCAGCACGTCTTCCTACCTAAAAGCTTCTCTACAAAAGAAATGAGCACAACCCCAACCCCTTAGCAGAGCTAAAGAGTAAAGAACTGTGTGCAGAGGTTGTGCTCAGAGTGTGAGGAATCCATCACAAACAAACTTCAAACACAGAGAGGTGGGAAAGACAGACAAAATTAGAGGCAATGTTAACATAGGTGACGTAAGCAATCCTCACACTCTTCCAGCTCAGCCTGGAGACTGTTTGTGTCTACGACTGTAGGCTCAATAACTGCATCGCATTTGCAGCGCCTTGAGTGGTGGTTTGGTAGTGTTATACATGGAGGATTAACTGAAACTTTCAGTTTCGAATCTCTCAGGCCAACCAATATAATCTATAAAGATGGCTATTTTCAGCGTGAAACACATAGGCCAACATGTACACAGCCTGTGTTAGTGACTCTGTGGAAAAACAATCAGAAACTTTCCAGGGATTCAGAGATAAAATTTTGCAGGAAACGAAAGTCAGCATGGGCATGATTGCTAACTGTATTAGAGTTACTGTCCTCAGAAGTGCTGATAGAATTGCCTGTGTAAGACTCTTCCCCAGCATCAGTGCATCTATTATTATTATCTATTTGAATTGAACTGTTGATCTGTGCTCCTTAAATATTTTTTCTATCTGTGGTGGTCTACTGATATCCTAAAATAGTGATCACACACCTCATGTGACCAGGAAAGAAAGTGGCCTCATTGAAATGTTAGAAGTAGAGGAAGTTATTTATTGTCTTCTGCCAAAGAAAATTATTTAATGATCTGTAAAATGTAGATTAACTTCTTGTATTATGAATGTGATTGTAAGAAATGCTCACTTTATCATCTATCCTTTGAAAATGAATCTTTTTGTGGTTTAAGGGACATATCTATCAAGGGATATATTTTAAGCCAATGTAATACACAGAAGTGTCAGAAAAAGAAAGCTAGATTTGAATTCGAAAACTTAGTGGCACAGTCTTTTCCTCAAATTCTTACATCATGCTTAGTTGCATTTGGAGACCTTAAACACACCAACATTAGTAACAGCTCCCATCTCATAGAGAAAGCATTGAGATATTTCTCTTGATGAATGTTGAGTCGACAGAAATTACTATCTAATTTTCTCACCCATCCACCACATATGCGTGGACTCAAAGGTCTACCAATGTTGCACAGAAAGTTAACAGGCTGTGTACGCCAATTTCATCTGTGCAGTTAGCAAGAACTAGCCATTAAACTATATATTTAAATGTTTTGTAAATAAACTTTTGATTACTACAGTTTTGTTCAAACTGCTGTCTTTTAAAATAATTAGACTTGATTTGAATTTTTTAAATAATCTGTTATATTAGATGTTGCGTTATTGACTGTGATTCAATGTACACTCAGCCATATTCCTGTGGGAAATATCAGTCCTATTGACTTTCTTGGCATGAGCCAAAAGCTTTTAGTTTCTCTAAGGACTTTAAGTATAAAGACAAAAAAAAAAGTCAAATAAAATGCTAGTGAAGAAATAAGAAACCTATTGTACAAAATGTATTTTTAAAAATCTTAAGATTCATGTGATTTACACTGCCTGTTAATCTAGTCTCTCTGTGAAATAACCACAGCATATTTGTTAAGATGGAAACACCAAATATTTATGATCTTTGTATAGCACCTTGTTATAATACGTGACTTCAAATGGTAAACATCTCTGTTGTGATCCTGTGAGCCCACAGAAGAATAAGTTCCTGCTGTTATTTAAAATCCAGCTCTCAGAATTCAGATTCCCTGCAGCTGCTGTATCACCAATAAACAAGAATTAATTGTGGAAAAAAATAATTTTTAAGTTTATGATCACTGTGCATTTTGTTAATGAATTCAGAGAATTTTATTTTTACCAGAAATTCTCTCAGCCAGTAAATACAACTGCTGATTCCAACCATACTACCATTTCTGTGGTTTCTCTATTCTTGATACAACTACTGAAAAATTGGAAGCTTGGTACAAAGTATATCCTAACAAAGGTACAATCAATGACTTTTCCTGCATGCTGCCTGACATAATATTGTAATTTGAAATGTCTTATCAAAAAAATTTTCTCATAGCCCAACTGTAACCGGCAATATTTCTTATGTGTATAACTGATGGTATGTCAATACCTAAAGCAATGTCTGTCGTACATGTATGTTATATGTACTGTTTAATCATGTTAAACTGTAACCTGTGAGACTGTCATTGCCTGAATTAGTCAATTGTGTAACAAATCATGGTGTTCACTGTTTTCCTAACCTCACCGTGTTTCCTAACACTGAAATATAAATGTTTGTAAATTACTCATTCATTTTCTCTCAGCTTTTATGTACCTTCGTATGTGGTTCCATTAGCTAACATACACAAAGGAAGATCAAAGTATTTATTGTTTTGAGACTAGGAACATTTTACCTAATGTCTATTGTGTGTCTCCTGTGTTCTTTACCAAATGTTGGAAACATTCATAGTAACCAGAGAAATCACCAATTCATGTCTTCTACTGATGATTTTTTTTCTCTCTCCCTAAATCATGCTGTGAAAACCATGAACTTCAATTATTTTTATTTATCCCATAACAAAGTCCAAAATTGTCTGCAAATGGGTCTTAGCTAAAATGTAGCGTATTTGATCTAGGAAAATGAACTCACATAGGTATTGAGCATCAAGGTCAAATTTGAAAGAAACAATGAATTTTGGGAGTTTGCTCCTGACTTAGTAAGTGCTGAGGGCGGGAACACTTAAAAGATTTCCTGTTGAAAATCGTATATACTATCTGTTCTTAGATATAATCTTAGTGTTCTATGTGTCCTGTAAATGGCCTCATCAGATCTCACATCCTAAGCTGGTACCTTGCAGATGATTGGAAATGTTCATAAAACATAAGAGGAATGTCTGGTGAAGGATAGGTGAACACACACAGATGGCCACAAAAGGTTTCCTAAGTGACAGGCTTATTTGCACATACCGTAGATACACTTACTGCTTTTAAAACGTGGATGGATATGTGCTTGCAGAGACAAGTACATCCCTGAGGCTTCTTGGCCAGCCTCTCCATACAAAATGGTGAGCTTCAACTTCAGTAGGAGACTCTGCCTCTGAAGGTTGAGGCTAATCCTGAAGGACAAGGATGAGGGTGACACACACACACACACCACAAACACAGAATGAGAGAGGGGGGAGGGAGTGAGGGAGGGAGAGGGAAAAGGGAAGGGGGAGGGGGAGGAGGAGGGAGGAAAGGGAGAAGGAGGGGGAAGAGGGAGAGGGAGGGGGGAGGGGGAGGGAAAGGGAGGGGAAGAGGGAAAGGGAGGGAGAGGGGGAGAGGGAGAGGGAGGAGAGGGAGAGGGCGCACCAAGTGGGATGGGGACAAGAAGACAAGGACAGAGAGACAAACAGAGACAGAAATAGACCGAAACACATACACAGAGAGAGAGAGAGAGAGAGAGAGAGAGAGAGAGAGAGAGAGAGAGAGAGCAACAAGTGGGGTGGGGACAAGAAGACAAGGACAAAGAGACAGAGAAACAAATAGACAGAAAGAGACTCAGAGAGAAAGAGAGAGAGAGAGAGAGCAACAAGTGGGGTGTAAGTGTGTAAGTGGGGTGGGGATAAGGAGACAAGGACAGAGAGACAGAGAGACAGAAATAGGAAGAGACTGAGAGAGAGGGGGGAAAGACAGAGGGAATGAGAGGCAGAGAGGGAGAGAGAAAGAGAGAGAGAGAGAGAGAGAGAGAGAGAGAGAGAGAGAGAGAGAGCTAATCCCCACAGCATTCCTGCAGTTTTCGAAGAAGCTGCTCCCAATGGGTTTCACAGTAAGTTCTGAACATAAGCATGATACATGGACTCCAGATTTATCCTAATCAGAAGGCAGGTGATAAGCACCCTCAAAAGTTGAAGCTCTGGAGTTCAAGAGATGGCTCTGTTGTTAAGAGTGTTTGCTGATCTGCAGAGGACCAGAGTTCTATTCCCAGCACTATCAAGCAGCTCACAGCTGTAACTCTCTATAACTCTAGATCCAAGGGATTCAATGACCTCCATGCATGCGCGCACACACACACACACACACACACACACATTTTAAAAAATCAAAAACAAAATAGAAAATTTGAAGGAAATATGAAGGAAATGTGGGAGAGGTTGAAAATGACTGAGGCTTGCTAGTCTCCCCAGGATTAATTCATTAATTAATCCACTCACTATGAATATTTGCTAAACACAGAAAGTGAGGTTAGAGCTATCCACACAGCCACACTTATACAAAATCGAACAGTGCTCACCGATGCTGCTTTGTGTGCCATCAGACTTTCTGCATAGTTTTGTGCCACTCTGAACCCCAATGTCTTTGTTTCTGAAGCTACCAGCATTACTGGTGCTGACCATGGAACATACTCTGGAACAGTGACAAGTGTGAGCCTTACACAGAGCCTGATACAGGGCACTCAGCAAATGGCAGCTGTTGTTTAGATTTTCTACAGTATATATGTCGTGTTCCTTATTCTGCTTTGTATAATTGTAACAAAAACCCTACTGAGTCACTTAAATAAGCATCCCCTTCCCTTGATATCTGATCACATGCCCAATCCTGGACTCAACCTAGCTTTTCTCTGTAAGAACACTGTTGAGTTAGTCTAGCAAAAATTACCCTTGGGATTGAAATTTCTTCTTGGTAGTTTTTATCCTCTGACCATTGCCATATACCTAGGCTTTAAATCTCACTTCTCCTTTATTTATTCAAAGTTGAGCTCAATATCTTCCCCCTTGCTGCAAAGTGCCATTGAAATATTCCTGTAGTGAGTATACAGTCTTTCTCACTGTCCTTATCAAGTGTCTGAATGAATGTTTTCTTTAAGGCCCACACAATTCATCATTTGGAAAGATGAAAAGAACAGATGAAGTGGCCACAATTTGCAGTCTTTTCACATGAGAGAACTCGAGATTAGAGAACACAGTTGCCCACAAATGCCAAACCTCCACAGTCATTATGCAGCAAAGCAAAATTCAGATTCAAATGTATTTGATTCTAAAACTCAATTTTGGCAATCATTGTGTTATTCTGCCTTTTGAAAACCCAGAACTGAAAGGCTCTATTTTTTTTTTTCAGAGTAAGCTTCCAAGCTGACAGAAAAAAATCTCAAAAAAAAAAAAAAGTAATACAAGAGCAAAATTATTATAAGTATTTAGATAGATAGACGTATGTTTGGGATAGATCAGATTAGGCATACACTTAATAAACATTTATATCAGGTCAGAAAATCTCTGTACAGTTATGATATATATCTGCATAGTAAAAATCATTACTAGTAGATTTTTTAAAGACTTTTGTATCGCCCACATAAAAAGAGTGAACACTGAATAAAAGTTCTGTATGCATCACTAAACGTCTCCTTGGAAACACCTCCCAAGATCACCTTTAATGTTTTTAATGAACTACAGAGAACAGATATATTTATTCTTGTTGCTTTGGCCAGGTTTATCTGTAGGCATCTGATTTGGGAACAAAATATAAATGTAATTCCTCTCCAAAATGAACACATGGCCTTTTTATTTTCACAAAGCAGGTTATGAGGTTATCTGAACATCATCGATTAAAAGGTTATAGGCAGTAGTAGGTACTTCGTAGATGGAAATGATTACAAACCCAAAATGACCTTGAACAGAAAAGAAATTCTCTTTTACAAGTGAATTTTTTTTCTAAGATCTCATAACACTATTTGTGCTGAAGCACTGGTTTTATCATCTCTCAATAGCTGATTCTTTAGGTGTGCCTAGTAGGTACACATACATACATGCATCAAACACACATATACACACATACGTATACACTGGCACATACAAATATACATGCATACATATGCACACACACATACACAGAAACATCCAGACACACAGATATATACACATGTACATGCATACATGCATACACAGACACACACACACACACAGAGAGAGAGAGAGAGAGAGAGAGAGAGAGAGAGAGAGAGAGTACTTAGCTCTTTAAAAGAGCTAACTATAAAGTGGCAGAGAAATGAGCCATGTAAAGGAATAATGGTAGACTCATTGCAAATACACAATTTGTGTGAGTTTACACTCAACCATTGTTTGGCTCCTTAGCCACATCCTTTTCAAACGTGCTGTTTCTGTATCTCAGGTGCTTGCTGCAAATAGAATTGTGATGAAGTATCTTCAGATTCTAAGGTGATAAATTGCTGGGATGAAGGAATCTAAACCATCCAGGGATGCCCCATCCATGTGAGCCATCACAGTGATCTTCATCACAAAATATCTGCTACCAAAGGGAATTTTATTTTTTCTTATACCAATGAAAATAATTTTAAAACTATATATAAAAACAGCTTCCTTTACTATCATTTTTTATTTCTATATGTCACTAAAAACAACATACAATGTGATTAGCATTCATCAACACAAAGTAGCGAAATAAAAGATTAAAAACAGGTCAAGCCTCCATCAAATAGCTCAACTGTCTGACAGCTCCCAATGTTGACAATGTGAACAGCCTCCTTTGGTTACCATGAGAACAAGAGGACAAATAACCATATGAGTTTCCTAGATGGAAAAAAAGTATATGGCCATCTGTTTTAAAACTCTAGCCAAAAAAAATTTGAAGCATATGTAAGGCCTAATCCCAAAGAAGCCAAGACTCAAATGTACAAAAAAAAGTTGTTATTAATTAATTTGTTCAGGTTTGGGGACAGTGTGATGAGAAATTAGAGAGAAAATGTTGGGTTTTGCTACTGATAATTACAGGAAATCTCACGATTGAAGCCACCATGAGGTTTCATCTTTTCTACAACAGTGAGGATTGCCACTAAGTCAACATTTTGTTTGTTTTAATTCTCCTGTGTGAGTATGTTACTGTATGAGTGTGTGTGGATGTATGTGAGTGGGTATATTTGCTTATGTGTGTCTATGTAGAGGCCAGGTGTCTTCCTCAGTTGCTCTTTTCTTAACACCCAAGCTCTGACATACAAACATGCTAGGCCACACCCAACCTCTGTGTGGAAACTGGGGATCTTAACTAAGGCCAAAGATTTCAATCACTGAACCATCTCCTTGGCCCCTCAGAGTTCTATAAATATAGGAGAGGTTGCCTCTTGCCTAAATTTGTTCTGTTGCCCAATCTTCACATCAACACTTCTCTTGGGCCTCCTTCTCTGGGGCATTTCAATTCAATAGGAACAAATAACAAGACAGCACATGTGTCAAGGGATGCTTGAGGCCAAACTAAGACATTAGTTCTGTTTACCAAGAGCCTGACATAAATCAAGAATGGTTTTTGAAAATATATGTGAAATACCTTCAAAGGAACAAAAGCAATATCAACACCTTTGGAAATTCAACAACAACACCAACTAAAATAAAATAAAATAAAATAAAATAAAATAAAATAAAATAAAATAAAATAGACAAAAGAAAAGGCATAGGCAAAATGTCAGTTCCCTTTAGGCCAACTGACCAGGCTACTTCATTCCACTTGAGAAAAGCAGTCTGTGGTGGAAAGAAAAGTTGCTTTGCCAAAGGTGGCATGAAGGTTAGATCTGATACATGACCTGTACAAGATTGCTGTGCCTCAGTTTATACTCAGTGTCATGAGGCACGAGAGTCTGCAGTGCCACTGGTTTCCTCCAGAAGATGGCTCACCTATAACAATTAAGAGCACACATTCCAGAGTCAGATTACTTGGGTTTGAATTCTGTCTTTAAATTGCACAATTGCAAGCAAGATATTTACTATCTTTTCCCCTCAGTTTTTTTTTTCACAATTAAGACAATAATAATAATAATAATGGCATCTTTCTTGTGGTGTTCTTAGAAAGATGAAATGAGTCATGGTACTTAGCCTTCCTAGAGTGAATGTCAGCAAAGGTCATGTACGATCACCACAGTTCTTAAGAATAGCTATGACTGGCTCTATTCTCAATATTCATAGTGAGCTGTAACTTGACTGACTAGACACACTCTTACTGTATGTTAAAAAAAAAAATAGAGAAAAGCTGGGAATAACAAAACCCACGATGGGGAATATACAAACGTAAAACAAAGTAGTGAGGCAGAAAAGAACAAGGAATTACTTTAATATAAAATAAAAAAAATACAGGATTGGGAAGGTAGTTTGATAAGTATTATGCTTGACAGACAGTCTGAGGACCCAAGTTTGATTAACAGAACACACAAATTAACTGCTTAATGGTGTATTTGCAATCACAGCTATGAGAGGCAAAGACAAGACAATTCCTGGGCCTCACAGGCAAGCCAATCTAACCCAATTGGTAACTCCCAGGTCCCTCTGAGGAACCCTGTGTCAAAATACAAGGACAGTGTCGTTTAAGGAATAAAAGAAGAGGTTCACCTCTGTATATGTGTGCGTGCGCGCGCGCGCGCACACACACACACACACACACACACACACACACACACACACACCAGAAACCAATGGATAATATTTGCCAAAGTGCTCTGGTAACTCTTGCTATATTGCTGAGTTATAAGCAATAATGGCAATGTAAAGACAACCACTTGTAGATAGTTGCTTGACAGATGCTTTCTTATTTTATACACAGATATCCAAAAAGCCACTCCAGTAATACTATCTTCATGATTAATTCATGATTAAAGAGGCATCTATTGTACATGGCTAGTCAATAAAGAGCTAGCACAAGGCTTCTTATCTACCCACCTGGCTTACTCACACCTAAAGAGACTCAGTCCTAAAGAAATCCAAGTGTTGAAATGGGCAGAAACAGTAATGGCCACAAGATGTGACCCTGAAATATTTTGCTCTTCTATTGTTACCTACCTTTGTGCTGTATTAATCGCATATTGTGGATTGTTTAAGATCAAACCCAGGGTCTCACACGTACTCAATAAACATTCTACTGCTGAGCTAGACCCTTCCAGGGCCAATGGATTTACTGAAATTTCATCATCAACAAAGCTCCTTACTCTGCCAAAATCTTAACAAATCTCTGGATATACTATTTTTACTATTGTACTTATGCAAAAAAAGAGAGTATCTTGTCCCAGAAAATTGTGATTTCAGAGTCAAACCTCTCATGTGTACAGAAAAAGGTAATCCTTATATTATGGATTTATCTTTTTATACTCTCACATATTCAAATAATCTTAAATCAAACCTAACTTTCCTCTCCTTGGGGGGTGAGGATTGTGAAAAGCAGAGATTATGTTCTAGGCCATAAATACACAATACACTACATTTCATAAAAATGAAATGTAGTAGAGTTTTTAAAACTAAAATCTATAGTTTTCTTAAACACACATAAATCTTTTCCATGGTAAAACAAGTCTTTAATTCCAAAAAATGATATTGAAGTTGATATTGTCTCATAGGACAGAGACAATGGTACATACCTTCTGAATCTTCTCATAAGTTTTTCAATGCTTTTACCATGGTACACCAGAAAGTGAAATAAAATGTTTACTTTGACCAAGAAATATTTGTTGCATTATTTGTGGGTGGTGATAATTTTACAGAAATCTTTGAAAAGTCCCTGGCAAAGTTATTTAGTCATTGACTGAAATGTCTGTTGTCTTCCTTAGTTCACTGTAAGATACTCTAGCTCTCTATCCACAGCAAACATCAGAGAGCAGGTTGCTCAAACTCAGGATGCATTCTTCCTCACTGGCAAAGTGACAGATGATCACTTACACACTGTATCAGACAATATCTTAGGAATAAAATGCTTAATTGACAAATTGTTCTAAGCATAATTACTTTGCATTAATCACTGTACATCGGAATTTAAGACTGGTTTTGCTCAGAGCAGACACAGCATAGCATGTAGAATACCCAGTGATCTTTTGATCAATCAATATGTAGAAAAATTTAATAAACTGTCATCCTTGTGTAATCAATTAAATAGAATTAGAGTAGGAGATTTTATAAACCACTGAAATATGATTTGCATTTTGTCTCATCTGCAGCAGTATAGACATCTTTCTTGATTTTCAGTGGAGGGCATTAATTTTACTAAATTGCTGTATCCATTTATACAGAATATTCTCAGGAAATAACACTAAAGCTTTGGCAGTCAGAAGTTTGGCTTGTAGTTGGCACTCAGGTGTTGGGTAGATGGATGGATGGAAGATATCAACTCTAACCTGTTAACCAAAAAGTTTTAAACTCTGGCCACATACTAATAGTACCTGTAGATTTTTAATGTAAACACTTGGCAGGAGACTCACCATAGGCAGACCAATTCAGTCAAAATGTTTGCACATGAAGATGGATATGAAACTTAAGGATGAGTATTTTTCAAAAGTTTCCCAAGTAGACTTGCCAGATTATGAACAGAGATAAACCTGGATTTCAGCCATATAACAAGACAATTTAAGTATGTGTTGGTATGTCTCAAATATTACATAGGACATATCAATACCAAAATGACTTCATACTCAGTTCAATACTTTAAATAAATGGACAAGATCAATTAAGAAAATGTGAGGGCTGGCAAGATGACTCAGTCAGTAAAGTGCTTGTTCTGCCACTGAAGAGAGCTAAGTTTGGATTCATAGCCTCCATGAAAGAGCTGTGTGTGGCAGTACACAGCTTTAAGTCTAGTGTTGGGGAGGCAGATTCATGCAGATCCTAGAAGCTCAGTGGCCAGCTAGTCTGACTGGATTAATGAGCTCAGCATCAGCATGAAAACTTGTCTCATACAACTAGCACACCATGTAAAACTTAACAAGAAGGAAGACCAAAGTGTGGATATTTCAACTCTACTTAAAAGGGGGAATAAAATAGTCACAGGAGACAGAGGGAGGGAAGAACCTGGGAGGGAGAGGGGAAGGGGAGGGAAAAAAGGGAGCAGAATCAGGTATGGGAAGAGACAGGAGAGAAGCCCAGAGGGTCAGAAAAATGTAGCAGCAGGGGATAGGCAATGCTGGGGCAGAGGGGAGCCACTAGACGTTTCAGATGCCAGGGAAGTGAGAAGTTCCCAGGCCCCAACAGGGATGATATTAGCAGAAATAATCAACAAAGGGGAAATAGAACTTGTAGAGACCACCTCCAGTAGATAGGCCCTCAGTAGAGGGATGGAGCCACCCACCCATCTCAGAAGTGTTAACCCACAATTGTTCCTGTTGAAAGGAAACACAGGGACAAAAACTGAAGCAGAGACTGAAGAAAAGGCCATCCAGAGATGGCCCCAACTAGAGATCCATCCCATCTGCAGACACCAAACCCTGGCACTATTACTGATATCAAGAAACGCTTGCTGACAAGAGCCTTGTATAGACGTCCCCTGAGAGGCTCTGCCAGCACCTGACTAATACAGAGGCAGATACTCAACAGCAAATCATTGGACTGAGCTCAGAGACCTCAGTGTAATAACTAAAGGAAGGACTGAGGGAGATCAAGGGGATTGCAACACCATAGGAAGAACAATATCAACTAACTGGACCACCCAGAGCTCCCAGCGACTAAATCAACAACCAAAGAGTACACATGGATGGGTCCATGGCTCCAGCCACATAGGTAGTAAAGGAGGGCCTTATCTGGCATCAGTGGGAGGGAAGGCCCTTGATCCTGTGGAGGCTTTATGCCCCAGCATAGGGGGATGCTAGAGCAGTGAGGCAGGAGTGGGTGGATGGGTGGGTGGGTGGAGGAGCAACCTCTTAGAGGCAAAGGGGAAGGGGATGAGATGGGTGTGGGTTGTGGAGAGGAGACCAGAAAGGGGGCAGCATTTGAAATTTAAATAAGTCGAACAGTGGTGGTGCATGCCTTTAGTCCTAGCACTTGGGAGGCAGAGGCAGGCAGATTTCTGAGTTCGAGGCCAGCCTGGTCTACCGAGTGAGTTCCAGGATAGCCAGGGCTACAAAAGAAAAGAAAAAAATATGTAAATAAATAAAATAACCAATAAAAAACAAGGTTGGAAAAATGACCTACATCAACCTCTAGTCTGCACATGTATACACACACACACACACACACACACCGTACATGAAGACATATACATACACACATAGCCATGAAGGAGTAATGTTTTTGTGCACTGGATAAAGATTGTCCTTGTATTATTCAAATGCTAATTTCTGAACTGGCAGAAATCTGATTACAGTCTAGACTTTGGTATTTGGTATTGTTAAGCATTTCCTGACTTAGTATTTTGTAAACAAAGTTCTCCATCACCTTCAGACTGGTTAAAATAAAAAGCCCATGGCCTATAGCAAAAAGCAGAATAGTAAGATGGGACTATGGAGAGGAACTCTGGGAAGGAGACAGACAAAGGAGGTTCAGCCAACCAGACAGGAGAAAGAAGCAGTCTGGCAAGGAAGGAGGGGTAACTAATCATCCATGTGGCAAGACTTAGATTGGTATAAAATTAGATTGGATAATTGAGTTATGAGCTAGTGGGAAACAATGCTAAAGCCAAAAGCTTATAAATAAATATAGTCTCCGTATCATTATTCAGGAACTGGGGTAAGCTTAGAAAGGTCCATGATTACACAAGACAAACACACACAAAGCAAAAATGACAGTAGAAAGCAAACATACTCAAGCCATCAAATGTTTGGCAGCCAACAATGGGGACATGAGTTAAGAAACAGAGATGGATCCCAGACAGATTGGTGGAGTAAAGTCGATCCCCAGTATGTGGGTTTCAGTCTGAAATACACTCCCATAGACTCATTTTCACAGTACTTGTTTTCTGGTTTTGGTACTATTTGGAAAGCTGTGGAAGTTTCCACAAAAGGGCTTGACAGAGGCCTTTGAAGGTTATACCATGTCCTGTATCCTGCCTCATTTTATTTTTCTTCCTGGTCCATCTCCATGTAAAAAAATCTTCTATCATATCTCCCACTGCCATGGACAAGAGTGGCTTCCTCCAACTGATAAACTATAATCCTCCAAAACCAGGAGTCAAATTATATCTCCATCACTTAATTATGTAAGGGTGTTTTGGTCACAGTAAATGTGAAATAAACTACTGTAAAACATTTTGATACACTATAGTGGGGATAGCATATGGTTGTAGTGACTCTGTCCATGGTATCTAGAGCATGGAGTAGAAGTTCATTTGCTTCAGGTCATAGCCAAGGCCTAGTTTACCCTTCAAAGGCCACCTCTAGTGGTCTGCCCACTTCTCCAGCCAGGCATCACTTCTTAAGGCTACATAGCCCTCAAAATAGTTCCACAGGCATGGTAGTCAGCATTCAAAACATAAGTTTGTAGGTGACATTTCTGATTCAATCTTTGAATAATTGAAGAGAATTGTGCCAGCAAACGAGAAGCCTAGGCCAAAAGAAGTTAGCAGAAGGTATGTTATGACATCCTCTGGGTTTTGTGGTCTAAACAGCATTGTTGAAATGACTACAAAAGTGGGAAGGAAACTTTCAAGAAAATGTACTTTGTTCTGGCACCAAGTAACAAAGCAAGGGGAAGGTGTTTTCTCTAAGAAATAAAATTTTTCCCAGAGCCTGGAGCATGCAATTTCAAGAGAGTTTAGAATTGACCTTAGTGTAATGAGAATTATTCAGGGTAAAGGTCCGGACACCTAACTGTGTCTAGAACCATTGGCAAGATGAATCTAATACTATAACACTTCAGAATGTGTCTGCTGACCAGTATTTAGACTGAGGCAGCATCACAGGTGAGTAAAATACTCAGAGGTTAAACTTGAGCAAGACAAATGTTGGCCACTACTTGCAAGATAGGTTTTTGTAAACTGGAAATAGCAAGGTGGAACAGTGTGACTTCAATGGACAAAAAGAAAAGGGGTTTGATGAGATTTGCCTCCTATAAAGTCTAAATATATCCTGGGGCATTAGAAAGCTAGACAGTAGAACATATCTCATTTCTAATAGCAATAAAAACCTTTAAAGATAATCTTGACAGAAATATTTTAATAGTCTTATAAACTCTGTGAATAAGAGGAAACAGACAAGAAGTTGCACACAAAGGAATTTCAAGAAATACGAAGAGGAACTGAACTGTTTTAAGATGCAAGAAAGTGTACCCTAAATCCACAGTAGAACCCACAGACCTAGAAAAAAACTTGAAAGTCACACAGTGTCAGCTGCTGATAAGACTGTAAGCAATGAGAACCCATGTTTTCTTGGTAAGGAAAATGCAGGTCGGTCATTCTCAGTCATCTACCCAGTTTATGCCTTGCCTCCTCCTCAGTAATTTCATTCCTAAATACACACCCAGATCTATACAACACATGCTCATAGTTGGATGTGAGCACATCAACCTAAATGGGGAAAAATAAAACCTCAAAAATGCAGTCATAAAATTGTTTAATTATTGTAACATATGCATAACATGGAGATCTGATGTAAAAAATGAAAATTAGCCAACTATAATTATTCACAATCTTTGATGAATCTCACAGACAAGAAGGTAAGAAGCTGTGACTGGAAGAAAATATAAGAGAACTAGTCTCTCTCGGCAGGAAAACTGAGAGCGTTCTGTTTGTTTTCCTGGTAGAAGATCTATGGGTGTATTCACTTGGTGCTGAATTAATTTTTACCATTGCTCTCTTTTCTATACATGCTATCTATGAATAAAAAGTTTTAAAAATTAAAGAGAAGAACCTAATGGAATATTTGCCTAAATTTAAAACCTTTATTTTCAAATAGAAAAACTCACTAAAGATGTCAAATCCTGACAGTGTTTGTCCATTCCTGCTCTCCTAAGGAAATATCTTAGGCTGAATAATTTATAAACTATAAAAAAAATATTTCTCACAGTTTAGAAGCTAGAGAAATCTAAGCTTTCCAAGGTCAGGGCACTAACAGATTCTGTGTCTAGCAAGGATTTACTCTCTGCTCCAAACTAGCATTTTTTTTTTCTGTTTTTACATAAAGAGCCAGGAAAGCTGTTCTCCTTTCAGTCTTTTCATTAAAGCATCAATTTCATGAAAGCTGATGCCTTGTGGCCTAACAGCATCTCCCACAGGACCTGACTCTTCACATAACCTCGAACACTGTTAAGTTGTAGCTATGAAGAGTCCTCCAGAAGAGATCATTTGTTGGGGCTTTGGTCCCCTGCTAGTGGTGTTATTTTGGGAGAGTTTGAAAACCTGACAGAGCTAAGATACAGGAAGCAGGTCACCAGAGGAGATTCTTTGAAAGGCACATCTTGATCTGCCCATTTCTGTGTGTCTTTCTCTGTGAACATTCTCCTCTATCACTTATCCTGGCGAGCTTGGTGTTATACCCAAGCACTTGGAGCCAGACAACAATGTAAGTCTACATAAATCCTTCCCTTAAGCTGTTTCACTCTGGTATTTTCACACAGACTGCTAGAAAAGAATAAGGAGAACAAAGGTAAAGTTTCAACCTAGGAGATCGGTGTAGCATAAGCATTCAGACCACAGGATTGACTGACCCATAACTGCGATACCACTGTAATCCTAGTCTAGATACCAACAGCTACTTGGGGTGAAAATGTTACCCCCTTCATACCTTGGTAGTTCAAGGTATTTGAAAAGTTAACAATGATGAGTAACGTATCAGCTCTCCCCAGGTAGACACGAAACGTTTAGCAATTTCATAGAAAAGCATAAAAGTAAATGTTTTACCAATCGGCATCCTAAATACATAAGATGTATTGTAAAATGAGTAAATGTAATTTGTAAATTGTGAGGCTGCTTTAGGGCTTATAGGGTAATAAAAAATTAGTATGATAAATCAAA
Organism: Rhabdomys pumilio; assembly: GCA_030674055.1. Taxonomy (NCBI): domain Eukaryota; kingdom Metazoa; phylum Chordata; class Mammalia; order Rodentia; family Muridae; genus Rhabdomys; species Rhabdomys pumilio. The sequence continues at coordinate 65,153,524 of JANHMN010000010.1, read as the reverse complement.
TGGAATTAAGAATATAGAAATAGACTCAAGTGCATATGAGAATTTGGCAGTATTCTAATTCAACAAATTGTGGTATATTTATAGAATGGGATAAAGAAAAAAATTTCAAGGCATAATATTGTGCCAGGAGCCAAACCCAAGAAATTACCTGCTGTTCTGAAAAGCCTAGTCAGTACAAGGTTAAGAAAGGACGCTTGTGGGTCTCAGGTCCCAGAAACTTTAAAAATGTCTGGTATTTCCTGGGAGCTGGATATGACAGTGGCATGGTCTTAAGCAATGAGGATTCAATAGTGGGATAGTCTTAAGCAATGATCCTTGCCTAAACTGCCACCTGCCACCTGAAATTAAAGTTAGAGAGCTTGATCAGAACCCTAGACTTGCTCTCCTCCTTTATGTCTCTTGTCCCTTCATTCTTTCTTTCCCTTCCATAGGGTCTCATCAAATCCCCCTAGAGCCTGGGCGCTTATTTCATGATGTGCACTTGAAAAATAATGTAGTTATCTAGGAAAATTACCAAATCTTTGTCATACTTCCAAAACAAACTATTTCCTGCAGATTAAAGATTTAAATGAAAATAATTAAAAGCATTAGAAAGAAATGATAGTCATGAAAGATATATTTTCCAAGACAATAAGCGGTTAGATTACACATGCATACAATTCTAAATATATGTGGAAAATAATATAAACCATACTGAATTTGAAAACTGCGAGAATATTTGCAGCAGATGGCAGAGGACTACTTTCTTCATGATAAAAGGTTTCCCAATAATAAATAAGGAAAAGAGCATCAATCTAAAGACTAATACAGAGTGACTGGATCAAATAATATAAACAGAGTTTAGATGTGCACAAATATATTCTCCTGTATTAAGTTTTGAAAGAATCTTCAACTTTTAAACTACACAGTTCAGTAATCATAAGTATATTCACACTGTTTCCACAGGAAATGAAGAAATCTCAGGTCTTAGCCTAAACTTAAAAATTAACTTCTCCAGAAGCAGAAGAATATTCCAAAGACTTACACATACATTCCAGGAGAAGGGCCCAAGATAAGAGAATTAAAAGGTTATCAGGAAGCTGGGCCCTTAGCACAATAAACCTGGGTAAACAGGAGCTATAGTAAGATAGATTTAGCTAATACTCATTGTCATAAGATTATGTTGCCAAGAAACCAGGTGTGAGAGCAGCCATTTGAGGTCAGCCTTTGTGGTTAGCATTGTCTAAGAGGTGACTGTAAGACTGCCTTTATAAACCCTGTGAAAACTGTATAAAGACTGCTCTTAGCTGTAACTCAGGATTCCTCTAGCCTGTGTGCGGGGAGGGGGGGGGTGAGGAGTGGAGGGGAACCCCAGTGCGCTGGATCAATAAACTTCTTGCTTTTGCATCGAAACCCCTGTTCGTGTTTCTGTGGGAGTACATCTTGGATGCTCAGGGTCCAACAGAAACCAAATTCAAAATGTAAATTTTCACACATGGAATTGGCCATAATCACAAAATTCACAAAAGGGCTCTCATTCGAGCTGATAGAAGTTCAACTTAAATTACTAAATTCCTTAAATTACTAAATTTCAAATACTCAAGCTCTTGGTAGTTCTTCTACTGCTTGATGTTTGGTTTTTTCTCCTTCTAGAGTAAGTGTGTGTTCTTATAAAGACTTATAAACCAACCTGAGTTCTGCATTGTTATGAAACTTACTGTCATAGATCATACCATAGCTCTTCAATAGAATAAGCAACATAAGAATAAAATTAATTTTTGTAAAGATTGAAATCTGTATAGAGACATATAATAACCTGTGAGACATGTTAAATGATTCAGTTATGTATATCAATATGTGAGAGAGGCTGGGCCTGGAAGGCTGCAGGTGTGTGGCCCATAAGATCAGGCATTGTCCTTCTGCTACCTTTTTAAAAATTTGGCATTTGCTACACCTATCTCTAGTAAAACCATTAACAGAAACAACAAAGGAGTCCTGGATCTAAATCCCTTTTCTCGGGAATATGGATGAGCCTCAATTTGTGAACATTTTTCTGGAAAGTGGAGAAGGGTTTTGAATAATTAGACTATTGCCATCTTGCTGAGTCAGCAGGTGCACAGGCCATTGCAGTGGCCTGTGTATACCATGATACTCTGAAAAGGCGAGAGTCCTTGATCTGCCAGGAAACCTCAGGTATTCAGGCTGTCTCAGGGCTCTTCTCACTGAGGTTGAGTGAAGCACTGACCAACTCACATCTCTGTTTTGGGTTCATCTGTAAATTGGCATTAACCATGCCTGCCTCGATCACAGGTTTTGTGAGAAAATAAAGTCATGTTCATGAAAATACAGCAATAACAGATTTTATTGTCTTTTACATGATCCATGTGGGTCCCTGAAATCCAATTCCAACGTCATTAGCTTAGTGTTGGGTATTAGAAATGTCTCTGACAACATTCCTTCAGAAGCACCTTCCCTCCCTGTGCAAATAATGCTAGAACAAGTAGAGCCCATTGCTCTCTCATTCTGTGACAGAGAGGATGCAGTTTGATGGTTTTTAAGCCTCAGAGATAGCCAACACGGTCCTCATCCACTGCACACCCAGGGAGCATTCCTCAAAGACGGCCTTTCAGAAAACGAAGTTGATAACTTTGCCATACTGCTTGCATCCACTACTCATTTTCCTCTCAGCTTCCTGGCAATCATTATTAAGGATATTCAGATTGGAAATGTGGCAACTCATGTGTAACAAAAGACCCTGGAGAGAAAGCCCTGTGAAATGTTAATAGTAAGCTGAGGTGCAATGAGAGGCTTCTACCTCTTCCTGCTCTCATTTAATGTAGATACATCCTTCAAAACCACACATCCTTTTAATTCAAACCAGAAAAACTTCCTTCCAGAAGCCTGAGGTCCCTCCTAGGCTCCTGCTGGCTTAAGACAGCTGATCTCCATCTTTGTGCCTGGGCTTTGGTCGTGTCACTCTAAGGGTTGTTCTTGATGGCTAAATCCTCCTCCCCCAGATCCACTCTTGCTTTTCCTCATGCTGTGCACAGTCTAAAAAGCTGGCTCTACTCTGCTCTTCTTCTTGTCTCCTTTAATAATCACATGGATTTAAATGAAGGCTTTTCACTCAGAAGATGCCAGGGGAGATGGAGGGAGAGGCACAGTTCCATGCTCTTGCCAGCTGGCTGAGAAGTTCTCATAATTTTTCCAGAGACCTCCACGTGGTCAAAACCTTAGCCTTAGCCACATTGTGGAAGACATCAGAATGAGTCAGCATGAGGCAAAGGTAGAGTTTCATAGCCTTTACAGCAAATGTGTGGACAATACAAAAATAAGAATTAAGATTCCCCAGCACCTATTTAAATACCTGGTACAGATGCATGCACCTGCAGCCCCAGTACTGTGAAGGAGAGACAGGCAGATCCTAGGGGCTCGCTCGCTCGCTCTTAGCCAGTGGAGCTGAAACACTAAGCTCCATGGAAGGAAGCCTGTCTTAAAAACCAAGAAGCAAGATAAAGGATATTCATGTAAACCTGCAAAAGCAATTCACACACACACATACACACACACACACACACACACACACACACACACACATTTCTGTGTATAAAGCATGTAACTGATGTACACATGCAAACATATACCACCTACACATACAAATATATGCACATTTTTAAAGAAAAAAACTAGAGATCTACTATAAAAATTAGGGGATTATACTATGGGGTATAAATTTATCACTATGAAGTAAAGTGTCACTATAAACAAGCCCTTGTACATGCTTGTGTGTGTGTATGTGTATGTGTGTGTGTGTGTGTATGTATGTGTGTATGTGTTTGTGTGTGTGTATGTGTATGTGTGTGTGTGTATGTGTGTATGTGTTTGTGTGCACGTGTGTGTGTGTGTGTGTGTGTGTGTGTGTGTGTGTGTGTGCGTGTGTGTGGAGACAAGAGGACAAACTCAAGTGTCATTCCTTGAGTGCAAATCAACTTTTTATTTTTTGGCACAGGGTCTCTAATTGGCCTTGGATGCTAGGCTGGCTGGCTAGCAACCCTAGTGATCTGTGGTTCCCATACATTCACAAAAGAAGTGAAAATCAAATATATTGATGCTTTTTTGAATATACATTGTGGTGATAGATGATTGAGTCCAGTAACCTCAGATGCAAAAGGGACCACTGTGTCTCAAAACATTTGATGGAAATGAAGACAGTATAGTGTCAGAGATTGCTGGATATGGCAGCCATATAATGCGATACTAATGAGGAAAACTTTATGTGTTTTAACAAAATTATTTATGAAGCATGAGTGTAGGAAAAACTGAATTATACTGTTATAATGTCTGTATAAATAAATTATAGAATGTAGTTTTAAACATTTATTGCATTCTCAAAAGCTAACGTGGTATAACTGAACAAACCTCTGTATGCCTATGATACTTCCCAATGGGAGAAACAGAGACCTTGTGTGGAGTCCCCTCCTATATGGGCTAGTCAAGTAACCCATGTATTCATGTAGTTAAAAGAATTGAAGCCCTAAGCAAGATGTTACAGTTACAACACTGGAAAGGTTTGTCACTACAGTTAGAGTAGAAGCAGCTTTCTGCTTTGATCTGTGTTCAGAAAGGAGGAAGCCTTTTCATTCAGAAAGGCTAATCCCACAAACAGGAGGAAGTATCGGTGGGGAATGGGGGGAAGAAAATGAAGAAAACAACTGGTTAAGCTTTGTGGAATGGTGGAAGACACCAGAAAAGTCAGATTCATTTCTACACCAGTAAATAATGATACTGTTTTTCTACTGTTCAAATTAAGAGGGGATGGAGTGGAGGACAGGGCAATTAGGGAAGAGAATGGTTGTGAACAAAGAATGTCACACACGTCTGAGAGTGTCAAAAGGAGATCCATTCCTTCATATGCCAACCTGAAATTTTAACAAGCTATTTGAAAAATAAGATTATGTGTAAAAGTATAGTTTGTGCTAATCTCAAAGATTTGAGGAGAAAGACTACCAATCCAAATCATCATGACCAAAATAATTAAAGCAAACAATGAAAGCAAGATTTTTTTATTTGTGTATACTGCTGTCTCCCCCTAAGGTGGAGTTCAAGAGATCACAATTAGACATGGGTAAAATAAAGATTTTTATAACTCAGAGATGGAGGGTTTCTGATGTGTTTATAAAAAGAGAAAGAGAAAGGAAATATGTTCTATTGGTGTGTGGTGAGGTATGGGAGTAGGGGATGTCTCAGCGGGCCCATGTCACTCTAAGGGTGACATCTCTTCCCCCTAAGGGACCAGCCACACACCAAACCAGTATAGTATAGAATAGTTTATTCAGGGAATGGGGAGGGGAGTTAAGAGGGTAGTAGAGACAGAGAGAGAGAGAGAGAGAGAGAGAGAGAGAGAGTAGAGAAGTAGAGGCCAGCCATGACCACATGGAGAGAGATGAAAGAGAAGGGGACAGAGGGATCAAGAGAGCAAAAGTTTGAAAGAAGAAGAGAGGAGAAGGCAAGCAGCCCCTTTTATAGTGGGCCAGGCCTACCTGGCTGTTGCCACATAACTGTATGTGTGGGGAGTCGGGGGTGGAGTGGGGAGGGCGGTTAAACAGAGTGCTAACAATTCCCAAATGGGGGATTTGACAGACAAATAGGTGGGTTACAGAAGAGTCAGTTTACAAGTTGATCAAAACAACCTCTTGTGAAACAAAGCCATGGTTGCAAGGTGGTTACAACTGAGAAGTCTAGACTTATTTCGTGACAGGCTTCAAATTGGCAGTTAAGGAGACTAGGCCTAAATCTCTGTTTCCAAGAACTGGGTAAATCTAGGCAAATCCAGGCCTCTGAAGCCTCACTGCTACTTGGCCTGAGGCAAAGACAATGGGTCAGCAGCAGTTCCCAGACCTTCCCCAGCAAATTTCTAGCCTCCACACTCTGGTAATGGGATGTCTATAGAGATGTCTATAGAGATCAGATTAACATAGAGATCACCTGTTCTGGAATTTTCTAGTATGCTTTAAATCAGGCCTGCAAGCTCACTTGGGTGTTTTTCTATTCTGATAATGGGAGACCTAGGCAGGCTGGACTTCTACAGAACAAAACACTCTTCATTTACATACTGTTTGAGTCCTGGGTATCATTCTTTGTCCAATCATGGACCCTTGCACAACAAGGTGGTCTTAACAACAAGCAGTCATAATAACCTTTTGAAACATGCAGTAGTTACGGTTACAGGTGAGCATAGCCCAATCCTTGGGAAACAGACTTAATCATAAACAGGAATAACTCTAGTTTGTCTTTAATATAAATCCCAAGATGGAGACAGGGTAGTTCATCAGTTTTATTATAACTCTTATGTAGACTAATTCTTCCTTGACTCCATAGTGTTTCTTCCATATAGTCATACATTTAGGAGCACAATAGATACCACACACACACACACACACACACACACACACACACACACACACCCCTCCCCTAAATACAGTTATAAATCCACCAAATCTTGTGACCCAACAAAGCCAAAGCCATCCAGAAACAGTGTAAAAAGACAAACAAAAGACAAACAAACAAACAAACAAACAAACAAAAACATTCCTTTGGGAATACAGACTAGGAATAACAAAGACCAGCTCTGATAACAGCCACACTTCTGCACTGGAAAACAATAAGGCTAACTCTCAGAGAGAAAAAGTCAAGAAATGTAAGAAGACTATCCAGCTTTGAGTCCTTAGTTCTGGCGCTTCCTGAAAGCCAAGCCTTCCCATTGTTAGCATATAGCATATTCATATGCTAAACTGCTCAATTTTCCTATTTAACTACAAAACAATAGTCCTGCAATTATGTTGGAGGAAATAAAGTCTAAAGCAAAACAGTAGAAATAAACCCAGTCAGCATCCAGGAAAGAAAGCACACACACACACACACACACACACACACACAGAGCTACACACAGAAAGGGGAAGCCGGCAGGGAGGGAGAGACAGATACATTATTTAATTAAAGGATTGGTTGTTACTGTTGTTGCTGTTTTCAGTCATGCTGTTTTGAGTGTGCAGTGTCTGACCCCTGCAGACCCATGTATTTGGATACTTGGTTTCCAGGTGATGAACTTGTTTGGGGGTAGAGGCATGGATCCTTAAGAGATAAGATCTTGCTGGCTGCTATAGTAGATCTCGAAATCTCTGCTTTCTGTCAGCTACTGCAAAATGACCACCTACCACAAGTCTCCACCACAGACAACATATTTATCAACCCTTAAGCCAAGAGTCAAAGTAAACTCTTCTATCATTAAGTTGCTTCTGTCTGGTATTCTGTCAAATACTACAAAAGTGATAATACATTTACTAGCAATACACTGCAAATATATATTCATGGGAGACTTACTGATGATGTCAAACCTAAGATACCCAGTTCTGTGACCTTGAACCACCTGGTAAACACCTCTGGTTATCAGTGTTTACAACCAAGTACGGACTTGAGAAACAGTTGAAGCATCAAGATTCAGGCAGGCAGGCCTAGTGAGTGAGCAAATTTTAAATGCCTGAAAGTTTGGACAACAGTGCCAGAGGCCTCATAACTCCAAGATTCTATAATATTCTTTTATTTGCTTTTTCTTCTCATAAAGTACAATTCGAAATTTTAAGATAGTTCCTTGTATTAGTCAGAGTTCCCTAGAGTATCAGAACGTATAGCATGAATCTTTCTCTCTGTTTATATAGAAAGGGGATTTATTAGAACGACTTAAGACTGCAGTGCAGCTAATCCAACAATGTCTGGGTATGAAGGAGAAGTCCAAGAATCCAGTAGCTTCTCAAGTCCCTGAGGCGGGATGAGCCAGCTGGTATTTAGTTCATAGTTCTTGTTTAATGGACATTGTTGTGTTAGAATCGGGGCTCATCCAGACAGACCACACCAGGTCAGTACAGTTCAGGGAAGAGAGGTTTATTGTGTGTGTGTGTGGGGGGGAGACAAAAGGGGAGTAGCAAAGATGAAGATGGAAAGAGAGCGTAGGTCAGGAGGGGTCTGCCTTTTATTTGGGCTGTGATGTAACCACATGAAGGTAAAGGTAGACCAGATGGACACTGGGAATGTATGGTGATTGCCATGGCAACAGATGCCCAGGTTCCTGCCACCTATGGGTGATGTCACCATCATCACTGAATTTGGAGGCAACCTGCAACCGTAAAGCCCGTTCCTGGCTGTAAAGTTAGTTCCTGATGCCAACATACATGGTCCCTGCTCTTATATAAGACCCTACCTAACCTAAGTGCCATTGATGGCTAGCATTTCACCAGCCCTGGTGACCTCCACTCACTCCTCATCTCATAATATCCTGTGCCTGGATTTCTTTTGAATGCACTTCTAACTTTGATTCCATTTCCTGTTGTTAGTCAGGGAGCAGCCCTGGAGTAGAGAAATGGCAGAATATTTGGACCTGCTTTCCTCATGGGAATCCTAGAAACCTGAAATTTCAATAAGGGATTCCTAAGAATATAAGACTTCGCTGTGGAGAGACAAGTAAAGCTACTTGTGAGGTCTGCGGTTCTTGGTCTTCTTTACAATAAATTAATTTGGAAAAATGACTTCAAACCATTCTTCCTGGAATTAAAGGATGCTGTGATGTTCTCTGTAGGATGTGAGAGGAGTCCCTTCTATCATAGACAGATGAGGCTTGCTCTCTCTGCCCTTATGACAGAAGTTTATTTTATGTGTATTGGTGTTTTGCATTCAGGTATGTCTGTGAGGGTGTTAGATCCCCCTGAAATTGAGGTTACAAACAGTTGTAAGCTGCCATGTGGGTGCTGAGAACTGAGCCTGAGCCCTCAGGAAGAGCAAGCCAGTGCTCTTAACAACTGAGCCAACTGTCTAGCCCCAGGGGTGTATTTTTTAACACAAGTATTTTCATTGAGGTTCCACCCCTTCAACAATACTTGCTTCAATCAGTGTCTTGTGAACCTGATTTCTTTCCCAGGAGTAGGAGACAGTGGGAGCAGGTGAAGAAGATGGAAGCTCTCTGTGTTGTGGAACATCCAGTCTTGAGGTTAAACCTTCTCCGGGAAACCACAATGGGAAGTAATGCTTCTACATCTTTCTTAGCACAAAGCAGTCTCTTGCTGCTCATCTCTGAGTCATCACTGAGAGCATGTGATGCACTACAATGACATCCTGCCAATCTAATGTCCTCTCTTGATCTAGTCTTTACCCTTGGAGATCTGAGCCTTTGCAGAGTGGGATTGCAGGCAGACATCCTATGACTACATGGCCAGAGGCAGCCTCTGGGTCTAGAAGCTCAGTAAAGAAGGCTCTCTCAAGAAGACTAGTTAGACTTTCAGGGTTTTGTGACATCTGTCAAATAAAAAAGCTATCTGAATCTTTGTCAGTGTGGGGCTGCAGGTAAGAACTTTTATATTCCAGCAGCTAAGCTTGAGACTGTGGGCTGTTAGCATAACAGTCCTATGGCACAAAGTATAAACCAGATGTCAACAAATGACATAAATGCAGCAGCTGTAGACAAAGCTGGTGTTTTAGGAACCATCCAATTAATATAAAAACAACCAACATGAGTCTTTTCATGTATATATTTTTATTTTGTATTATCCTTCTTAATGGACATAATAATTTCATAAAGTTGACTGTATTATTTGAAAGAATAGAGGTTTCAGATTTATAGTCTCAGATGGTTGAGTAATTTCCTGCAGTCACTAAGGAAAAGAGTCAGGACTCAAACTCAGAAGTCCAGAACCAGATGCTGTTCCTCCACTGCACTTGCTGTCTCAATGACACCCTCACCCGTACATACCAATTGCCAAAGTTCAGTAGCCTAACTGAAAGGGAAAGGGTGAGGTATAAGAACAGCCGGGGTAGGGGGGAATAGATGGTAGAGGAAGAGGAGACAAATATCAGCATGACAGACCTTCTGGAACTGTGGCTATTGACTGAATCTCAGTGACTAGCACAGAGAAATCTCAGTATTAACAAACTAGGCCTGTAATTTTGCGGACTAAAACAATCATGTTGCATTCAAATGGTAAGACGAGTCAGTACTTGAGGGCTACCAGAACCATCTAAGACTCTGGAGAGAGTAACAGTTCAACTCTGTAAGACGGCAAGCATGGATGAGGACAAGCCAGGTAAAGAAGAGACAGATCATCCTGAGAGATGCTCATCTCCACACAAAAGACAAGGCAAAGCTAAGGTCCAGAATGCAGTCTCTACCCCAGGGTGACAGGAAGAGGAAAACCTCCAGGAAGAAGGGAGCACTGTTTGATGGCACCAACTACTTCTAGCAACCGACTATACGGCTTGATTAACGCTCTGACTTTACAGACATTTAGAAAGAACTGGATGGCTAAGTGTGCTCTTAAGAAGAAGCTATGTTCCACAAACCCTCCTCTTCTCTGTGTAGAGTGCCTTAGGATATGACTTCAGCATCCAGTAAAAATCCCACAAAGAGTGAGGCTGGGACTAAGGTGGAGGAAGGACTCACTTAAGCTGTTTGGACTCTTTATGATTTCTTCTCTTACAGACTTCACAGCGGATCATATCTCAGGAGGACAACTGGCATCCTTTTATAGATAAGGCAAGAGATTACATACCTGTTTCGCACTCTCTGCGATGCTTCGGTCTCTATTCTATGCCCTGCAAGTTAAGGACCTATATGTCTCACACACACACACACACACACACACACACACACACACACACACCCCTCACAAAGGATCACCAAAATTCAAAAGGCCATTCAGTTAAGTTCTATCAAATACCACCTGGACTAGAGAGGTGCTGCCTCATATTGAGAACCCCAAGATCATAATCATCTTACTGTGTTTTCTGGTGTATTTTCACCAGAGACAGTACCCTGTTCCAGTCTTCTCTCTTTATTCTTTGCATTGAACACAGGGACAGGATTGTGGGTTAAATTATATCCTCTCAAAAGAATAAGATTAAGTTTTCAACCTCAGAATCTTAGAATGTGGGAAAAAATGCTTAAGGAAGTACTCCAATTTAAATAGGTCATTATAGTGAGCCTTAATTGAAAATGATTGCTAGCCCTATAGGAAGGGAAAGCTTGTGCACAAAAATAAATGTCATGTGGTGATGTGACGACTTGGAGGAAAGGCAGGCATGGCAGTGAAGCCTCTTCTTCAGTACTGTCAAAGAGGCAGGCAGGTCTCTCAAGGTTCAGCCTTGTCTGCACGGAGTTCCAGGCCAGCCAGAGCTGCAGTCAGACCATGTCTGAAGCAAACAGATCTAGAGAGATGAAGATGACTCGGTGCTTAAGAGTACTTGCTGCTCTTTCAGAGGACCCAAGTTTGATCCCCAGCATCCTCATAGTAACATTTGTAACTTCACTTTCAGGGGATCCTGTAACCCCTTCTGACCTTTCAGGATACCAGGTACATATGTGTATGTGCAGGCAAGACACTAACACTAAATAAATCTAAACTAAATAATAGTAGTAGCAGCAGCAGCAGCAGCAGCAGCAGCAGCAGCAGCAGCAGCAGTAGTAATGTCATTTGGAAATGGAAGATTGGGATGATGTATCTAGAAACCAAGGGGTGCCTAAGGTTCCAGAAAGCAAAAGAGGGCATCAGACTTTTCCCCTAGAGGGATTTTTTGGGAAGCATGAGCATGCTGGCACCTTGGTTTCAGAGTTCAGACTCCAGAACTGTGTAAGAACAAAGCTCTGTGTTTGAGACACCCAGTTTGCTGTGCTTTGTTGTGGAAGGGTCCTGACACCATTGGCTTTCATGTCATGCACTTCCTATCCTCACCCTGGGTACCTGGAGTCAACTGCAAGTTTCATTCTTGCTGTGAAGACTCCATGAGAGTTCCGTGTTTGCATTGCAATTTATACCCCTTAAAGCTGATTTTGCCTCCTGTCCTGGATTCCTGCTGCTTTCCCCTCAAAGACTGCATCTAACAAAGCATGTTTGCTACTAATATAGCTAAACCTCGCATTATTAGCGCAGCATATAGTTAATAGGAGACTATATCCTACCATATTGACTTTGTGGTTCAGAAACTTGAGTGAACATCAAAATCTCTTAGGGTGCTCTATTAGAGTTTCTGATTCAGTAGATCTGTAGCACAGCCCATGTCCACAGATGTTGCTAGTGAAAACCCACATCTGGGAAACACATCACCTATGCTTAGAGGACAGTTAGTCATTTAGACATTATAATGTTAAAAGGAAAACAAATTCAGACTTCAGAACTACCTACTATGGGAAATCCAGAATAGAAGTCTAAATGGTTATGACCCACATTGAAGGCCTGAGGACAGATTATTAAAACAAAAAGATATTATCTGGACACTTAAAATACAAAGGGAAATATTTATTTATCTTTGTATATTGCGAGCCAACATGACAAATATACAGTAATTCATCCACTCAGCCACCAAACTTTATGGTTCGCAAGTCCTGAGGTCCAGTGTTTTGTTGCTCCAAGTGTTCTACAAAAGTTTAATGGTTGGTCTGTAAAGCTCCCCAGCAGCTTCAGCATGTCATCTTCAGAAATACTGCTTAAGTGTAAGTACCTTAGGAAGGTGTTACATCCACTAAAAGCAAGAAGTATGATGACTGCAGATATTTTAATAACCGTTTCAATTTCTACTCTGCAGTGTGTATCTAATCAGTGCAGCCCAGTCACCTGCAGACCTGGGTCAAAGTTCTATCTTTCTGAGGTGGTTACAAGAGCACTGAAAACTTGTTATTGGCATCTAAACTGCAGTGCCGTTTTGTAGCTTCTTCCCTGGAGAAACACCTCAGCACACATTCAGAGAAACTTCCAGTGAGGAAGTGTAGAAAAGGTCCTTAGAATCTGGAGAACTGTGTTTGGGAGCACAATATGGATCATTACCTCAGGACAGTAGGGTATATGATGTCCTCAAAGAAAGAGGACACCCAAAGGAGGCAAACAGTGAGACAGCAGAAAACAAGGGTCTAAGAAACGGGAGCTACTTGTGTGGAATGTGCTCACACAACAGGAATTAGATCAAATGGTTCTTGTACTTCCATGCTCGTGCTTTTACGAGGACCTGAAGATCATCTTTGTCAACTGAATCTAAAAGGAAGGGACTTTGTTCCCTCCAAATAACATCTAGTAGAGGCAAGGTAAATGAATGTGAAACAGATGGCTAACACTGCCAATCAAACACACAGCGGTCAAGAGGCAAATAAAAAAGGCAATTAGCAAACTGTTTTCTGGGTTAGCTGAACTTCAAGCACTTAAAATGGTATTTAGAAGGTACGGTGAGCTAAGAAAGCAGATGTAGTACTTAGGACCCCAAGGCCTCTTCCTCTTCTACTTGATTGTCTCCCAGAGTCAACTCTTTCTACTTTCCCAAGAACTGTGGTAACTTAAAGGAGAATGGGCCCCAGAGGCTCATGTATTTGAATCCTCTGTCCCAGCTGTTGGAACTGTTTGGGAAAGATTAAAAGGCGTGGCCTTGTTGGAGGAGGTGTGCCACTGGAGTAAGCTTTGAGGTTTCACAAGCGCATGCCAGTTCCAGTTAGCTCCCTCTTGTTCTGCACCATGTTTGTGGATCAAATGTAAGTTCTCAGATATTATTCCAGTACCATACTTGCCTGCCTGCTTCCATGCTTCCCATCAAGATCATCATGGACTTACTCTCTGACACTATAAGCCTCTACCTATTAAAGGCTTCCTTCCATTACTTGCCTTGGCCATTGTGTTTTGTCATGGTAATACAAAAGTATCTAAGAGATGGTGGTAATAAACACAAGTGACTTGTATTTATCATGGGCATAAACTTCACCCACACAACAGTATTTTCTACAGTAAATTCTGTATTTGCTCCAAAACTCCTCTGCTTATGAAATTGGTCTTTAAGCCCAGTTATATTTTTTGCCACTGAGCAGCACAATGACAACAGGTCAAGATTAATGAGTATCTGGCTTTACGAGTCATAATTGCTGTCTTCATGCTTTAATTGGCAGGTACACACAAAACCATCACAGCCAGTGCTGGATGAACAAAACGAAAATGCAAACACTGTGTCCTAGCTCAGACAACAGCAGACACCAAAATGAAAGGCATGACTTCAAGGCAAGGGAAACAAAACACATGAATGACAAGATTATGACCGCTCCACATCTGTGGTTAAACAAAGGCTCATAGAAATTTAACAAATACAGTTCCAAAGAGCGGGAAGTTGAACTGTCAACACCTGATGTCCTGACGTGCTCTGAGCACTCACTGGCTATTTTCCTCTGGCAACTCTTTTGTACCTCAGAACAAAAAAGTAAAGCTACTTGTGGCTACAGAGGTGAGTCTTCTAACACCTATGCCTTCTTCATTTTTATAAATAAAGTGTTAGAATTGAGAGACTGACTGTGTGGCTCAGTTGTTGGAGCCATTTGTATAGCATAGAGAAGGCCCTACCTAGGTCAGTTCCCTCAACACCACATAAAACAGGAGTGATGGCATGTTCCTATGATCCCAGCATGCAGGAAGTGGTGAACGCAGAATTCAGGAAGTGGTGTTCCCAGGATGCAGGAAGTGGTGAACCCAGAATGCAGGAAGTGGTGTTCCCAGGATGCAGGAAGTGGTGTTCCCAGGATGCAGGAAGTGGAAATAGCAGGATCTGAAGCTCACTGTTATCTCCAGCTATGTAGCAGGTTTAGGCCAGTCTTGGCTACATGAAACACTGTCTCAAAGGAAAAAAGAATCTGAAACCTTGAACAGACGTTCCTAGAAAGAAGGCACATGGAGGGCCGACAGATATATGAAAAAATGATCAGCGCTACTAATGATGAAAAATGTAAATCAAATCTGCATGATACAGTGTCTAATTTGTCAAGATGCCTAGTATAAAGAGACACGGTGAATGTCAGCAGTGCTTCCAGTAGTTGGTATCTGGACCCATTCTTTCCAGGTTCTTGGGCTTATCCAAGGAACTGAAAATGATGCACAAAAATAAAGCAGCAAGAAGTTATATTAAGAGCAAAGCCAAAGCACAACTCTGAACATGCTGCCAAGATGTGCAGTAGCCACCAGAGAGAGGGCACACTCAAGGGCCCCAGGTACTGTGTGGGGCTTCCCTCTATAGGGTTTAGGAGACAAAGGTCTGGTAATTTGGGTGATTTTATATTTCTGGTTTTTGTTTGTTTGTTTGTTTGTTTGTTTTTGTTTTGTATTTTTTTTGAGACAGGGACTCTCCATGTAGCCTTAACTGCCCTGATATGTAGACCAAGCTTGTCTAGAACTACAAAGATCTCTCTACCCCTGCCTCTGCCTCTCTCTGCCTCTCTGCCTTTCTGCCTTTCTGCCTTTCTGCCTCTCTGCCTCTCTCTGCCTCTCTCTGCCTCTCTCTGCCTCTCTCTG
>JANHMN010000010.1:65128028-65138188 GCA_030674055.1 Rhabdomys pumilio | reverse complement strand
GCCTCTCTCTGCCTCTCTCTGCCTCTCTCTGCCTCTCTCTGCCTCTCCCTGCCTCTCTCTGCCTCTCTCTGCCTCTCTCTGCCTCTCTGCCTCTGCCTCCCCAGAACTGGGATTAAAGTTATTAACAACTCACCCAGCTGATTTTCTATTTTAATGAACTAATTAAACTTCTGAAATATTTTTTCTAGTATATATGTCCCTTCATGAAAAATATCTGATTTAATCATATATGCCCAATTATGCATATGTGTAAGATGGTAATTGGAGTTCTGCCATAAAACTGCACTCAAATGACACATTTTACATTTTTGCAAATATACCAAAACCAGCCTTGACCAGAATGGTCACCTATTATATCGGCCTGAATATTTTCTGGAATACATTTGAATAGAATGCTACTCAAGATAGGCAAGCTCTGATGGTTGTTAGTGGGAGCAAAACTGTGTTATATTGTTTGGAGTGGTGTGTGTATGTATGAACCTGGATTCATGTGTAAGTCCCAACTTGTTAAGTGCATTGTTAGGAGAGAAGGTGTGCATGCAGCCCAAACCAAGTCAAGTTCTAGTCTTCTAAGTTATTCATTATACATGCCTGCCTCAGCATGAAGTTAGAGAATTTGGAACTTTTCATACAATTCTTGAGAATGAAAAAAAAAAAAAAGCATGGCTACTATGGAAAGCAACATGGATTTTCACTAAACAACTAGAATATAATTATCAGATGTTATAGCAATATAATTTCTGGGTATATAAAAAGAAATTAAGGTCAAGCTTCCAAAGATCCGTTAGTATTTCAGTGGGGTTTTTTTGTTTGTTTTTTGTTTGTTTATTTGTTTGCTTTAGAAATGTAGTTGAGTTATGTAAACAAACTGATTAGTAAGTCTACTAACCAGTGGGTGGTCTTTTAAAATGTTGATAATAGCTAGCTTTAAAAATAGCATTTAACAGTATGCAACAGAACTGTATGGGGCCATAGAGATGGCTCAATGATTAAGGGCACTAGCTCTCCTGGATATCCCAGGTTCAATTCCCATGTCCCACATGGTAACTCCAGACAGTCCATTGGGTTAGCTTGACCTCTTATCAATTATGAAAATACCAGCTAATTAAATAATATTTTTTCACAGGACTGATCCTAAATACTCACTCTCTTTCTTGTCTGCCATTGCTTTCTGTTTTTAAAGCAAAGGTCTTATCACTTACTTGTAATGGTCTTTTATGTCTGGCCACCTATATATCCTCAATTAATATCAATCATTTGTAACTAGTAATTCTAGGTAAAGATGATGAAAATAGCCTCGCAGGAAATTATAAAAGCTATTTTATCTGTCTTAGTCCCTACTTTCAAAGATTCTGATTCTAGAGGCCCCACATGATTTTCATAGTCTCGGGCCAAACAGAAAATCCCCAGTACATTAGATATCACACATGCTTTCCACAACTCTTCAACCTATGGAAGATATAGGTTCTCTCCAAATGTCCTTTTAATTGGAAAACAGCACCAACTATTGAGTGAAAAGGGTTTTTCAGTTATATCTTCTGACCTAATTATTTTCTCTACCCACAAGAAAATCAGTTCATCAATGTTCCAAACATTCACTGAGTGGCTCCTGAACTGGGAGGTTAGGTGTCAAGTTCAGGACAGTCCACTCCCTAAACCCCTGTGTGTCACATGCTAATTGAGAAGCGATCTATGAGAGCAGTGAGCTTAGTCCTTAGCTTGGTAGATGTTGTTCGAGATAGGGAACAGAAAACAAAGCACAGAGTTAGAGAGTCTAATTGCTTGAGGAAGTCAGTAAAAGTGCTTGAGGAAGACACTGTGTCAGTTGTTAAGTTTATAGATTTCACCAAATCATGTAGCAAAGAGCATCTAACCAGCCTTCTGTCTTGTCAATAGAGTAATCAGAAATTCAGTATGGCAGAAACTAGATGATGAGATATGGGAGTCAAGGGGTGGGAGAGGAAGCCATCACTTTAAACCCCAATAGGTGGGTCTTTCCAAGAACTCGAGCAAGTAAGAACTTCATTTTGCAAGAAGCAGAAAAGTCTAAGGATAAAGCAAAGCAAAAAGGGGTGGGGTGATAACATCTGGTCAAAATACCACCCCAGGGCAACTCTCCAGGGCCAAGGCTGTTTAAACACCCAGAAAATTGTACCCAGATGTTTTAACATGAGGATCTTACTTCCCACAAAGTCAATTAGATGCATGTGTGGCTAAAACACCCAAGTCTGTTCTCTGCTTGGCTATTATATGTGCTCTGAGGGGATGTGCTGGCCAGTCCTCTTGTTTCTCTCCAGTGTAATTGTCATGTATGTGTCTGCATCTAATTCATGCTTGTTTGCTTTGTAATAATTAGTCAGGTGGTGGTGATACACACTGAGCACAGGAATAGAAACCTGGGCTGAGATCTATTTAATGGCACTTTAATAATGAAAATTAATAACAGAGTAGTTCGACCACAGCTTGCCTTTCCCTTTGAAGTGGAGGGTGAAGATGGGCATCCCTGCTGTGACTCTCACTGAGCAGGAAGTGGGGCAGAAAGGAGATGCTGTGTATCTGACAGTCTCTGGTCCCTATAGAAACACTCCAAATAATGATTAGTGGCACAGACAAAACTACCCTGGGCATCCCTTCTCACCTGCCTTACTTCCCCCTCACGAGGATCTCTTCCCTCAAAGATCTTTCCTATAGTCTTGTTTTTGCCACCTTCTGCATTGGAGAACTTCCAAGACTTGTCAATTCAGGCAGATCCTCTGGGTACCATCTTGATCTTCCACGTCCAGGAAAAGATGTTAACAATGTTCTTCAAACAGTTCTACACGTGGCACAGAAAGTTCTAGATTTGAAGTTTAGACTATTCTATTAGAAAAAGAAAGTCAGTTGAAACTTTGGTTGGAGCCAAAGACAACATAATAATGTCAGAGAAAATTTATTAATATCAGCAGTATCCTTAAAATTACCTTTTAAAAATGGATACATATGTCTTCTTGCTTGCATAGTACTGCACTTACTGCTTAAGCCTGAGCATCCCTCATGCACGAGACACTCCTGTATACAGGTGACTTTACAGCGGACTTAGCAGTGATGTACTTACTGGGGTTAGAGAGTAGATAGAGTCTGTCCAGAGCCAAACTCTATCTGCCCGCTGTCCCTGCATGAGAATGGCTGGCTCCCAGCTTTCCATCTGCTTCGGTTTGGAACCACAACATTTTCTCTTTTCTTTGTACGTCATATTTAATCCACTAGCAAACCATATTTACAGTTGGAATCCTCCAATCTAAGACAATTCCAGGGTCTCAAGAAGAAAAAGAAAAAAAAGGAAAAGAAAAAGAGGTCTGGACAAGACTCCATAGGCTTTCTAACATCCAAAGTTTTGGATTTGGTTTTCAATTACAAGCAGTTTATTTTACTATGAATTAAGTGCTGAATTAAGTGCTAGTACTGGGTTGTTTTACCTTTACAACAATGCCATAGACTCAGCATTAACATTGTCTCCAAATCTCCAAATAATAAACAGGGAGAGGTAAGTTTCCAGATCTGCACTCGATTTTGTCATGAAGAGTCAGTTGTCTCTTCCTCTAGTGTTTATCTAATGATGACTCCCACCATGCTTTCTAATAATTTATTATTAAAAACGAAAACTTGAAGCTGGAGAAGTAGCTCAGTTGGGAGAGGGAGTGCTTAGAATGGGTGGGGTACTGGGTTCTAGTCCCAGGATGGATATACTGTACATGGCACTGTACACATATAATCTCAGCACACAAGAGCAGGAGTCAGGAGAATCAGAAGGTGAAGATCTATCCTTGGCTACACAGAGAATTTGAAGCTAGCCTAGGACCAAAGCTAGACTCTGGTTTACCATTGAGAGAGCTGAAGACAGTATTAATGCTGAGTATATGAAGTTTTAAAGACAAAACAAGTCAGTATGTGAACTCTTAATTCTGTGACAAACGCATAGTAAGAACTGCTCATAATAGAAAACAGTATCAATAACAAAACAACACACACACACACACACACACTATTTTAAAATAGAACAAAATGAAACTATTTTTGCATTCAAGTATTATGACTTAGTCTCACTGAGTAATTTGTGCCCCTCCCCCATATTTCTTTTCCTTAAGGATAAGTATTTAGTTAACATTAAAATTTTTAAGAGATATCTCTCTCTTCTCCTCCCCCCTCATGTTTGTTGGGGGGGGGGAGGGAAGCTAAAATAATGCAAAAAGTTTGCATTTCCAAAGACCCCTAGGTGGCACTCCCCTGAATCTGGAGCACCAAATGATTAATGGCAAAATTCATGACACTAAGTTCAAAACGACTCTTCCTCTTGTTTCTGAGAATCCCTCCTTACATGTTTGCCTTCAAGTCAGACCTTAACTGATTCCGAATCTTGACAACTCCTCTATGGTTAATACAAAGCTCAAGGAAAGTATCTCCTCCCCAAATTTTCCCAGAAATTCGGCTGTTGATAAAATTTCATAATAACATGAAAATGAATTTGAGGCATCAGGTAAGACCTTGTGTAAGCTAATAAAGATACAAAGAAAAAGAACCTTCTCCCCATTTTTCCTATTGTTCTCCACCCTCCTGCTTTCTCTTCTCTCACCCTCCTCCTTTCCAAAAGGCCAAGAGGAATAACTCTGTAATAATTCCAAAAAGATGTTTTTCTAGTTTTTAAAGTACTTCAAAGATAACATTAAAGAAAAAGATTAGAGTTGTTGATTTGTTAAATAAATGTGGCCTATGACACTATCTCATTCGTCTGTGTGTGTGTGTGTGTGTGTGTGTGTGTGTGTGTGTGTGTGTGTATGAAGGGCCTTTAGTGTCAATTCCTTTAAAATTGCTTTAACGTACCTTGACATAAGGACAAATTTGCCAACTGCTAATGAAATGAGCATTAAAAATGAAACCCTCATAAAATCATCGAATCTAAGGCACATTAAAATGTTTTTGCTTATCAAGTGTATGCCTAAAAAATTAACCCCTTAATATCAAGAGGGCTAGAAGGTGATTTATACTAAATATCACTAGAAAGACTCCATAGTGATTCAGATTTTAGTATGTCCAAGACAGAATAGCCTGTGGACTCAGATAGAATCAAAATGAACTTCACAGGAAAAGCTAGCACATTTTCAACTCGTATGTCCATTCCAGTTTATCTCTTATTTCAGCCGTGGGAGAGGGAGGGGGCATGAAAATCGAAAAGCTGGAAAGAGTAAAGGGGAAAAACAAAAGGACGGATGGGGTAGGAGGAGACGGATGATTAGTTTTAGTGACCACTTGGTTGCTTCATTTACTTACCCAGGGCTTTCTATTATGTCTATTGGGAAAACTGATGAACGTTTTAATGGTGATCTATAAGACAGACGCTGCAGACATTTTAAAAGGCATGAGATGAGCTATGAAATGCGAAGCAGAAAATACAACTGGAAAGTCATTTGGGGGTCAATTGTGCCTGTCGAAAGGAAAAACAACTGGAATGAAGAAATGAGCAGAGAGACACTTCCCAAGTGGGAGAACTCTGTAGACTGGTAAAGGCAGAGATACTTCATTGTCTGGGGCAAGAGCAAGTAGCTGAAGGCTACCCTATGTGGGGCTACGGGGACACAGTATGACAGAGGCAAATGATTCCTTAATGAGTTTTAGACTTACTTTTGAAGCAAATACATCCATCGATGACTTTTCAGCTACAACAACAACCTGAGTAACTGAGAAGCTGCAGATTCTTTGCAGTTTTCAAAGAGTATTTTTGTTGTATACCAGAGCATCGATTTAAGAAAGATAGTAAGTCGTTCACACACAAGTATAATGTATACATGTGCATATATCCGTTATGCATATGCCTTTTGGTAACAAATATTATTCTTGTAGACTAAGCTAAGATTACACCTATACCAGTGACCATCACCAACTTTTTTTCTAGTCACTAAGGATGTAGCATTAAAAATAATAAACCATAAGAAGGTCAAAGTAATTAATAGTCTAAATAAGAAGTAAACATGGATCAACTAGGATTCTAGCCATGAGGAACAGAGCAGACAGACTGATTTTTAAGTTACCCTGCATAAGATAGTGGTGCAGGAAGTACAGGCAAGAAGGAATGAAAAGCGTGTCAAGTCTGTCAGGAATTGTTTATGGATCTGCATTTAAAGAAACATGACGAGTGAACAGATGTGCAAGAGATGTCAGCAGGGTCAGCCTTGATTCCAAAGTAGTTCAAGGTTAATCCAGCCATTCAAGTGGAGACAGGAAACAGAATAAAACTGATTACAAATTACTTGGCCAGGGCTAGAGATGGGTTAGCTTAGTTGGTAAAACTATGAAATTAGGTGAGTTTTAACCAGGAGCAATATAGAAAGTGAGAAAAAAAGGTATCTCAAGGAAATAGAAATGTTATGGTTACTTGAAGGACTCAAATAGCTTCTAGCTGCTTGAAACCGCTCAAGGACACTGAAAAGAAACAACGAGAGAGGCTGGAAAGAGGAAAGACTTAAGAGAATAGTATAGTCAATAATAGAAAATTCCATAAGGTCAGGTGAGGTGATGACCAGAAACCAGAGGTTCCTGAGTGAAGGTCATTGGAACCTAGACGAAGACAGCTACAACACAGTGCCAGAAGGATAGCCGCATTGTGGTGGGTGGAGGAAGAAGAGGCTCAGAATGAGACTTAGTGAGCATGCAGTAGCTAGGGTGGAAAACAGGACCACCAAGAATTAATCTGGTCCAGGTGGGAAAAAATGTGGTTTGTCAGAACATTGGAGAGAAGTGAACCCCAGCTTACTTTTAAGTTAATGTTACCCCAGCAATTTAGCACATTTTACTGGCTTGCCTCCCTTACTCCCGTTCCATCTGGTTGCTTTCTTTGTTGTTACTTTCGAAGAAGAGGGATTTGACTGAGATATAGCCTATGTGGAGAAATCGCAGCCTCTAGAATTAGGAGGACTGTATCAACAGCATGAGCTATCGGAGATGAGTACGGTGTAAGAACTGCTCTTGTAGTAGGGCAGTGGAGGAAAGTATATTGAAGTGTAGGAGAGCTATGAAATTGGTTGCAGAAGTTGAGGAGGTTCCTGTCTGGTGGTTTTTATAGACACTATTAAGGAGGAGTTGGATCATCAGCTTCATGAAACAATGAAGTACACAACTTTTAGAAGCTTGAGGACACTGAGACATCTTGAAATGGATGAGTGAGCTGATGGAAGACATCTGGGCAATACCGTACCCGTAAATATGAATAGTGCGCATACTCTCAGAGTTGTGCCCATCTGTAAAAACATACAGCTTTTTGTCGAGAACAATCGATGAGATACAAGAGCATGAGAGTGTAAGCTGGATTTATACACGGCTTACAGGTTCCTGGGTTTGTAAAATGAACTTAGAACATGAGGTTGGCTTTTGAGAGGAATAGTTTCAATGATAGAATATTGCATATATGCTTGTTAAGAATGACAGAGAGTAGGAAGTAGTGGAATCAGAGAATGCAGAATCCTGATGTCATAGAATCCAATAATTCCTGAGGATAAATGAGCCAGAAGCTCAAAGGCGTGAATCTGAGTTAGGATATCAGAACAGTGCTTGGCTCTAGACTATAACTGTACATGGCTGAAACCAATTGTCAGGAAGGGACTCTGCAAAGAAATAAATGGAATCCAAACACGGAGCCCAAGAGTGGGGCCTGATCTGGGGACAATGAAAGGCTCTCAGGAGGATGACTGGACTTCACAAGCAGACATACATGGAATCAGGATTAAAAACCAAATGTGCAATGATTATGTGGTCAGTGGGTAACTACGAAGAAAAGTTAGAGAGTAACAGAAGCAAGGCTCTTGAATCCTGCCATGGTTTGAATCAGAAATGTCCCATAAAGACTCATGCTTTGAATGTAGGCCCCATCTTACGATTCTCTTCTGAAGACTGAGGTAACTTTATCTGGGGAACTCCCTGGGAAAAGTATACCCTGCTTCTGGCTCTGGCCTGTCGTTTTGTTTCCTACTGTGCATACTGTGAAGACTCATTGCATCCGGTTCCAACCATCATGGGTTGAGCCTGTCCCCACTCCCTGACGTGAAATATTAAAATGATTCTGAAACCATGATCAAAGATAAGCCTTGTTTCCTATAATCTGTTGCTTGAAGGTATTCACACTAATATAGAGAAGCTGGGTGCAGAATGATGATATGGAAGCCCTAGGAAATGAAAATTATGCTCTACAATCTTGGAGCCTAATGTAAGTATTAAAGTGTAATAGGGAAGAAATGTTCTTCAGGCGTGACCTGGGTGCATGCCACAAGCAGACAAAATGGGGAGTTTTAAGGAAATAACTAGAAAACACAGTGGGGCATGCTATCCGTTGAGCAAGAATTTTGAATATCAAATGAATAGAAGTAATAGGGTTACGTCAGGGGAGACATTACCAGAAATTATATAAAAGGTAATATGTAAAAACAGCTCCAAGCTGAGACAAAAAAGTATAGAGGATATCAGTTATTTCTTGGCATTCCAGTCACATTACTTTATTAATTTGATCCACATTTATCAAAAGACACCAAAGGATACTTGATAGTTGGTTGATAAAAATTATCTATATTTGCCTTTTACAAAAGAATTATTACTTGAATTAAGCATATTAAACTTCTTGTCTGTCTCTCTGTTTCTTTAGAGAAAAACTTACATTGCCCAGACTATTCTTGAGTTTGCAGTCTTCGTGCCTCAGTCTTTCTAGTGCTGGGATTACAGGAGTGTAACAGCAAGCCTGGCTTTACATTAAACAGATAGATGAATGATTTTTGAGGTGTAATCTTTTTCTTTGTGTTTTCCCTTTCTCAATAGAAAAGACCACTAATGAGTTAGAAGAGAACCCTGCTTCCCTAAACCTGTGTTTTTTATGAAAGAATGCTTGCCACGTTCTTAATCCCACTGCTTTCCTTTCCCAAGACAGAGTGACAGTGATGGATCTCACTGCTGAACTGGAGAGAAGCCTGTGGATACAGGGCTTAGCGTCTTCCGTATTCCTCCTCCTTGGTTTTGCCTGCTCTCAGGATGAACCAGCCAGCTCCTCTCAGATGAAGTGATAGGTCTGTGTTGGTTGCTCATGGGGATTTAGTTGATAGACTTCTAGCAATGAATGGGTGCCTAAAACTTTCTACTTCAAGGGTGAAGTGTTGAGTAGTCTACAGATAACCCAAGCAATGTTTTCTTATCTCTACCCATCTATCTCTTATGTTTCTGTTCTCACATGGCTTCAAACTCAGAAAGAAAACTTCTGAGTGTATATTACTGTTCTCCTTTCTTCAAAAAAACAAATTAGCATATTCTGGGTGACTGAAAACAACCCCACTGTATCCATCTAATATGTCACAGTTCTCAGATATCAGGAGGGGGTATCCCAAAAGGTTATTATTCTTCGTATTACTGTTCTCCTTTCTTCAAAAAACAAATTAGCATATTCTGGGTGACTGAAAACAACCCCACTGTATCCATCTAATACGTCACAGTCCTCAGATATCAGGAGGGGGCATCCCAAAAGGTTATTATTCTTCTACCTAAAGTCAAAAGACTGGCTGAAGTTCTCTCTGGAGATGTGGGTCTTCCCTTCTGGGTAGGTATTTGAGGAAGGGCTAGAAGCAGTCAGAGCTACACAACATGATTCTCCTAGGACCTTTTTTCTAAAGACCTTCAATATTTTATATAGGGTTTGCTAAATAATTTAGACGATTTAAAGACAGAATACTTGAAGCAAATCACAAAGAAAGAGGACTTTTCTCCAGACTAACAGGAGACCTTCAGAGCTTAGAAGATGTATGCATTCTTATTAGAAGGTCATGCATTCTACTCACTTCTGAGTGAGGACATGATAGTACACTGTGCTCAATAGAGTCAGGATTCCAACCAGGGCTTCCAGATCTGGAACTCAATCCCCAACCTCTGAGGGAAATGAATAGAAACAAAACCACCAGTCCTCAGAGCATTGCTGTATCTTGGACAATATCCATAGTGCCTAAGATAGATAGTCTGGACTTCAAATGTTCTTCTCCCATTTCCTGACTCAGCCTTAAAATTATTATTTAAAGATGGGTGTTTCGTTTCCTTTCTTTTCCTGTCAGGAAGGATTCCCATTGTCATCTGTCCTCCTCTGGCTCTCTTCCTCCTCCTTTAAC
>JANHMN010000010.1:65100623-65118080 GCA_030674055.1 Rhabdomys pumilio | reverse complement strand
ATTGAGAGGCATTGTGCAAAAGTATGTGGTTCTCCATAGCCCAATCCATTACATGCCAACAGAAACACACTCTGGCCTGAAACGTACTACCAGGTTATGTCTGCAGAGACCAGAATTGCATCCAGTGTAATTTGGCTTTATTCTTGTCAACCATTAGGTTGTATAAAAAATAATGATGCTTTTCATTGATCTTTTAAAAAATAATTTATTTTGTGTTATGTGCATAGATTGAGTGTCAGATCCCTTGGAATGGAGTTACAGACAGTTGTGAGCTGCTATGTGGTGCTGGGACTTGAACCCAGGTCCTCTGGAAGAGTAACCATTGCTCTTAACCTCTGAGCCATCTCTCCAGCCCCTTTCATTGATATTAAATGCAAAAAATTGTCAGGTGGATGCTGAGGGTAAAAAAACTCAGGAATCGCTGAACTCCATGGATGTAGCACAGAGAGACTTTGATCTCACTTATCAAAAATAATTTCATTTTCTCTTCACTGAATCTCAGCATGTACCCAGCATATATAAAAATGCCTAGCTGTACAGCTTCCATTTTCCATCCATCATAGAGCCCTTGGCCAAAATAGTGATAGATGAAATATATATCATATGAGAAGAATCATCTCTTAGGCAACATTTCAACCAAAGAGCTTCCTCTACTCTGAAGAAATCCAACTCATATAATTTCAAGATTTTAATCCCAAGTCTGTATGTAAATGTGGGAGGTTTTTGTAAGTTACTAAAATGACTTGTTATTTTCCACAAGATGCCCTGAAGGTGGTTCACTGATACCTTAAAAATAGGACAGGGCTTAATGCAATGAACAAAATTAATTCATTTTCCCAAGGCTACCCTACCAGACACTTGACTTTCCAATTTAATTCCAAAAGGCTTACTGGTGAATTTGAGTCTGGTAAATATTATAGATACAGGAAGATGTCACAGAATCAGTTAATAAATCACCTCATGATTCCAATGGACACAATATTTTTTTTCTGTTCTAAATGGTCTTAGATCTTAAGACTAGAGGCACTGTTTGAAAGGAGTCCCAAATGAATTAACCTTATTGTTTTCATAGACTAGAAGGAGCAATCCCTGACATGAGAGCAGAATTTAATTAAAACTGAAGTTCAGATGAGCTGGAAATGAAGGCAGAGGAGGTGCCATTAAACCCAAAGTGGTCTCTCCTCCAGTGCCCTCTAGCCCCAAGCACACAGAGCAGATATCGTGTGCAAGAGGGGATGTCATTGCCCTGTTAGGATAAAAATAATCACACTGATAATAATACTATGACCATTCTTAGAATGATTAAAAGCATTAATTATATCGAACTATATTGCAGATGGTATCAGAGTAATGACTACTTAGCTGTATCCCATCCCAATGGCTAGTTTTAATTATTAATAGCAATCATAGTGCTATTGAAACTGTTTTCTTTATCCTGTAAGACCCACATTCCCTCAGTGGCAGGGATTAAGGAGATGCCCATTTTAAAATCTGAGACAGACTTCTCAAAAGATAAGTGACTTTTTTTTGTGTGCTGCTAAGTGGAGCTCAGTATTACCTTCCTCCTCATTGAGACCAGATTGTAGAAATGGCTTTTTTTGTTTTTAATCTGACTTCCTCTGCCCTTCCAGGACACAGTTATAACCTGACAGTGCCCAAACAGTTCATCATTTCTAACAACTTGAAAAAACATAGCCAACTCTTTTGGCTAATTCAACTTTTTCTTGATGTTCAATGCCCATCCAATCACTTAAAGGGACAGACACACACTCTTCCTTTCTTACATATCATGCCATGGTGAGAGACACTGGAGAACTGAAACATAACAACACCATATCTCACTAGAAAGCTTTATTCTCCTGCTCAAACTTGCTAACACAGACTGGGACAGGAATGTCTGGGACAGTCAGAGATTATACAATATGCTAATACATCAGATCCTCCCTCAAGGACTGGTTTACCAGATAGATTACATAGCCCTGTGTTACAGGAATACCAAGCATCCTTTACACTGAAAACCCTAACTTAGCTTTCTAGTATCTAAAAGCCTGTGTTGCTGCATATTTTCAGGACAGATAGGTTTGGAGTTTATATTTTAAATCTCATTTGACAATATTTATCTCAAACTGGAGTATGTCACCATCTTGGCTTCAATTGTGGTTTCTCACGTATTTGATTTAAGCTAACATACTAGAGTTTTTCTTTCTATTTTTTTTTTTTTGCTCACTCACAGATGCTCCCCAATCTCTCTCTTATTTTTGTCTACTTGCCCTTATTATTGTCAGTGCTTGTGCTACTATTGCATAGAGAAAATCTCTGGCTTGAAATGTTTATCACTGAGAAAATTCCACAGTTACCTCTTAAGTATTATTTCCACCACAATCCCTTATTCTTGTTTTCCCTTCCACATTTAAATTTTTTATTTTATTTTTTAAGGCAAAATCTTATCATGGTGGGCCTGGAACACACATAAATCTTCCTGCCTCAGCCTCAGCCTCAGCCTCAGCCTCATGAGTGCAGGGATAAGAGACATTTGCTATCATAGTAGCCCATCTTGACCACTTTAATTATAAGTACTTGGAGGCCAGTACTTATTACCTCTATTGTCTGGATCCTCCATGGGTCCAGTTGTTTTGTCCCCTGCATTTGCTGCTTTCTTATGACAAATTTGTTTCTGCATAGTGACATGGAAAACAAAGACAAAACGTAAGGCTCTTTAATTAGAAATATTCTTTCTAGAAGAATTCTAAATTTACTTCTAGATAAAGATTGTGGGTGGCTTTCACAGTAACTTCAATTCAATCAAGGTTTGACATGAAGCAAAATCTATTCCCAATTGTTGGGACATTGATTCAGGCCTATAATTCCAGGACTCAGAGTACAGAGGCAGGAGGACCATAAATTCAAGGGCAGCTTAGAATACAGAATAAGTTCAAAAGGCTACATAGTGACATAGTAAGATCCTCTAAAGATAAAGCAAAGCACAGATGGAGGGGCTTCGTAGTTATCTCAGTGACAGAACCTTTGCCTAATATGCACAGGGTCTTGGGTTTGAAATCCAGCACTAAAAAAGAACTTCTCATTTACCATCATTTCTAGAAAGTACAATCTTAAGGTCTCAGTACAAAAGCAGGAGGCTGGCAGAGCCTCCCTTCTTGGTAAACCTGTACCTCAAATATTTTCCTCACTGGCCTGTGAACTTTAGCTTCTGCTTATCCTCTGAGGTTTGGGGTTTCCTCCTACAGAAATCGGAATGCTGTAGAAGTAGGGGCAGCCCTGAAAGCCATCCAGACCCACCCCTTTGGGTTTCCTTCATCTTTCAGTCACTGTCTTACTAATTTCTCTAGTCTCAGAAGAGATACTTTTCATATTTGATGCCTTTTGCATTATTCTCATGGGAAAATTGGCCTTAATTGCCTAGTTTCCCATCACCAGAAGTGGATCTCCCAGTGTCTGAAATTTAAGCATCAGAAGGCTGTTATCACTGAAAGCTTTCTCTTTCCTTAGAGTCCAAACACTGGCAAAACCCACAATCTTGAATTTCATTTATTTACATTTTAAGTAAATGTTTATGCTTATTCTATCCTGGATGGTGGGATTGAGGTAGAAAATACAGAAGGAAAAATCTAGAAATCTACATACTTTTAGATATCTCCATTAGGGTTAAGCTGCTATAAAGATTCTCACAGACCCTCTTGGATATACAAACAACAGAGATAAAGCAGGATACATATTAATCTACATGAATTATTTTCTGATAAGGAACATTTTAGATACTGCTGTCTAGATGGAAATATACTGCTGAGGGTATCTCACTGGAAAGATCAGGGTAAGGACACAGCCCATCCATCTGTGGATGCCAATGGCAAGGTCAATCATCATCTGTGCTTTTTGCTCCTAGCATGAAAACTCTGTCTGAAGCCTTTCCCCAGGAAGCACTGGCTGCTAATTATAAAGTGGTTCTGTCAGCATTTCATAAAGCTTATGCTGGCTGCCAAGAGTAAGCATAGCCATTTATTTGATTAAATATTCATTCATAAACATTGCTAATGTGCAAAACACTCATCTAGGTGTATAAAAAGTTTTTAAAAAAAGAGAAATTTTATTACTACCTTTGAATAATCTAATACCAGCTCTATGACTGTGGTTTTGAAGATTTTTGTTGTTCACATCTTTGTTGTAAGTCATCTCCAGCCCCCTCAGAAAGCAGACAAGGTATAAATAATTAATAAACCCGTGAACAAATGTCAATCTCTGTTCTTGGGCATTTATGATCCATAACTAACTCAACCTACTGGAAACTTAATTATGGTGGACTGTCCTTGAGCGGGTCACTGAGGTACTTCAGAGCATGTACTACAGGAGATGACACTGTGAGCTGCTTGCTCCCAGACCAATCCATCTCTTTATTTTCTTTGTAGAATACAAATTCTCTCCATTTATTTACTTGCTTCTCAGCACTACATAATGATGAGCCTTACAGGAACCTGACCAACATCTTAGATGCTAGCCAAGCTCCAGACTTGCATATGGTACATCTAAAGTTAATCCTCTTCAGTAGTCTAGTAATTAGGGCAGTGATAGGTTCTGTGACCGCTTCTGGCCATTGATATGTGAGAATATATACCCTAAGAAGTTTCTAAGACAAAAAAAAAAACAAAACAAAACAAAAACCAAAAAAAAAAAACCACAGAAAACGTATTCTTCTCTACTTCCTTTGCTTATTTTTTGTTCTCCTCTCACATCTAGACATGTTATACCTCCTTCCCATAATGCTGAGGGTGAAGCCAACATAGAGCATGGCAGACATGAAAAAATATATGACAATCTGAAAACATGTTTGACCAGTGAAAGTGGAGTGCTTGTACTCACCCATGTCTACTCCAAAAAGACTTCTCTCAAGGTTGAGAGTAGCTTTTGCCCATGGGTATAAATATAGGCATTTAAAAGCCAAAACTAAAGATTAAGACCAGAGCTATTTCCACACACGTGACCTTGCACACAATTCACAGTGAGCATATATACATAGAGACTTAGAATACATGTGTGAGCATTGGGGTAGAGTAAGTTATATAAAATGGAATTACTGGTCCAAAGTATACTTCCAAACGTACAATTATAGAAACAAAAAAACAAGAAGAAAGTGTGTCTTAGCGTTTTACTGTTGAGAAAAGACACCGTGACCAATGCAACTCTTATAAGGAAAACATTTAGTTGGGATTGGCTTACAGGTTCAGAAGTTCAGTTTATTATCACCAAGTTGGGACCATGGCAAATGTGGGGCTGGAAGAGGCGAGAGTTCCACTTCTTGTTTCAAACGCAGCTAGAAGTCTGGCTTCCAGACAGCTAGGAAGATGCTCTTAAAGCACACACCCACAGTGACACACTTACTCCAATAAGGTCACACCTACTCCAACAAGGCCAGACCTCCAAATAGTGCCACTCCCTAGGCTAAGCATATTCAAACCACCACAATGTGTCACCTGTAGCTATGCAAAAATTAATTTGGGGAGTTTAAAAGGGTAGATTATTAAGGTTACACAGATTTTTGTGGCAAAGCCAATATGAGAACCCAGACCTCATAAATCGTATCTTGGTATACTAGAGAAAAAGTATGCAGAATGCTAAATTACACTGCTTCAGGGCTTTTAGGTCTTAAATGAAGCTCTTCTTGACTTTCAGGCAAAGTGTCTTGACTTCCATGGAAGCTGTCACTGTGTGATACAGTGAAGAGTCAGAATAGGATGAAAGATTTTATTGCAAATATAGAAAGAAAAAGTTTCAGAAATCCACATGCAGTGAAAGTGCAGACAAAGACTGGAATCATGGTTCTAAGTGGTGAATGGAATGATTTCAGCTACTGCAGCTCTGTAGCTGAAAGAGGTGACACAGAAGATGCTTACAAAAGCAAGCCAGTATGAGCCATCCTGTCTTCAAGACAGGGTCACAGCCACAAGTTCAGTCAGAGGCTTTGGTAGGATCAGTGCCCATGGGGTCACTCTGTGTGACTCAGGGCAAGGCTGAATACCACCTGGGAAGAGAGTCTGTCATTAAAAACCATGGGGGTGACTGTTGTCCTCTCATTCTTCCTCTGTTCACCATCATCCAGCTGGTAGAAAAGCTCAGGCTGGACACTTAATGACTGCCACCTCAAAAAAAGAAGAATTATTACATTTATTGCAGGGGTTTTGAACTCAGTGTTCAGAAACATCAAGGAAAACTGTAGACTATGACGGAAGTATGGAGTCTCTCACTGGTACATACTGGATCCAAATTTACAGACTCAAGAATTTTATAGAAAGTGTATCAATCTAGACAGGAAGATCATGAAAAACATAATGGGTGCCCAGAACCCTCATAAACTGAACACTCTTATCAGCATAAGAAGTACAAAAACATCCATCTCAGGAAAGAGCTGTTATGAACTATTGGATTGAAAAAAGCACATATACCTCAAGTTCACAATATCCTTTGATGAATGCAAAACTGAATGTGGCTAAACACTTGATACAAGTCCAGCCCCTGAAGCTTCCACAAGGACTTTGAACAGAAAATAACATAATACCATGTGCCTCAGAATCACTAGGGACTTAGTGGTACAGTGACATCTGAAATCGATGGACTAGAAATCAAAACCTTTGCAGCTTCAGATTGCAAAATGTATGTCATTTGAACTAATATTTTTTCATTTAAAAACATTTTTTAAAATATGAGCTACCATGTGGCCTGAAACCAAGGAACAGCCACGAATCAGGGAGCCTCACTTTGACTTACCACAGCCTCAGGGTGAGGGAAGGGTCAAAGAGATCATTGGAGGAGGGCATGAAGATGGCAATGCTAACAATCAAAACGACATAAGCAGGTGTCTCAGGCAGGGAAGCTCATAGGGAGGGGTAGCAAAAATGAATCCAGGGAAGTGTGAATGGGAAAATATTTGTCACACAACCATGAGGAGAGTAAAGAGATGTACCCATGTAAAGAGATGGTATTACAGTAATACTAAGTCTGAAGAGGCAGAGATAGGAGGATCACAGTGGGGAGTAGCAGGACAGGTAGATTAGCTGAATCAGTAAGCTCCAGGTTTAGGGACAAACTTTGTCTTAAAATGATGATGATGTTGTTGATGATGATGATGACGATGACGATGATGAAGACGACAACGACGACAACGACAATGACAACAACAACAACAAATGTGACAACTACAACTATGACAACAATGATACAGAAATCAATTGTAGAAGATACCTGGCATCAAACTCTGGGTTCAGCTCACATCTGCACACATGGGCATGCACAACTGCACACATGAGTACATACATGAACGTGTGTACACATACACAATTAATCAGAATGATGAGAAAATTTTCTCATTTACTGATAATAAACTTGAAGCTTCTGGTCAGTAGATGAATTGCATTCTGGAGCCACCTATCTGCCATTTACTTCAGGGAGCCTGTATCCTTCCACCATGACAATTAAGAGAAAAACACAAAGACAGGCTTTTTGCCTGTATAGATGGATCTCAGAGCTGTGGTTTCTTTTATCTTAACATGATACACCTCAATTAGAATATTAGCCACCCCATCAACTACAATCTAGAAAGTCCCAGGAAACTGGGACAATCTGCTTGCTACACAGAAGTGAGTGATCAGGAGGGGTCAATGACACCATGAGAAGACCTATAGTGTTAACTAACCTGGGCCCATGTGGCCTCACATAGACTAAACCACCAATCAAAGAGCATTCAGGGACTGGACATAGACTCTTTGATTACTAGAAGTAGATGTGCACCCTGGTGGTGGATCCACTAATAACTGTAGTGGGGCCGTCTCTGACTCTGTTGCCTGCCATTGGATCCTCTTCCCCTAACTAGACTGCATGGCTGGGCCTCAGTGGAAGAGGACCACTGTAACTATATGTCCCAAGGCAGGCTGGCACCCAAAGGGAGCTATAAGAAGAAGCAGAGGAGGTAATACAGGGAATGGAGAGACTGGGAGGAGAGGAGTGGATGGGGTTGTTATTGGGATGTATAGGTGAATAAATAAATTACTGGAAAAAAGTCCCAGAGCTAAATTAAAAATGCATAGCTTATCAGGACCCTTGAGATATACAAAACCCTTATATCCAAACAGTTATAAGATAAAAGTTCAAAGTTATGAGTGTTTATCTTTTTTAAAAAGAGAAATTGCAAATAAACAGCTTTAGGGATGACAATGAAAACAGAAACTAAAAAAAAAAACAACTTACAGAATCAATCAAGAGCCCCACCCCTTCCTCTCCTCCCAGGCCTATCCTTTCCACCATATCCCCCTCCCCTTCTTCTCAGAGCCCCCTTTGAGTGCGAGCCTGAGCCTGCCTTGGGACATCTAGTTACAATGGGCATCTCCCACTGAGACCCAGCCAGGCAGTCTAGTTAGGGGAAGAGGATCCAATGTTGATCTCTGAAAAGATAAACAAAATTGATAAGCACTTACCCAAATCAGCTAAAAGATGGAGAATACCATAAGCTAGTGAGACTCAAATAAAAATGAAGTTACTGTTCCAGTAAAGTCTATAGTAACCATTAAGAAAAATAACGTTAAAAGAATTGGAAAATCCAGAAACTATACATTTCTGGACACATACAACATACCAAAATTAAATCAAGACATATAAATTAATACCTAAACATCTTGATGATTAAATGCCCAGGAGCTGATAAATTCTGCTCTGAATTCTACTAAACCATCTCTTTGGCAGAAATTTTCCTGCCCAATATATTTGTAGCAGAAGGTCTATGATTGGGTAGGAAAAAGCGAAGCCAAGCTAAGGAAGGCAGAAACAGGAAGGCAGAGAGAAACGGGAAAGAAAAAAGGTGGCAGAGATGAAAGCTGACTTTAACAAGCATGGCTTTAACCATAGATTATATTAAAAGGTTAGGATAGATGGGATAACTTGTCTATGTGTGTGAGCGGGCATCTTGTGATTTGAGTATTTGCTGATATATAAATGTGTTTGTTCAACTTTAAGCGTTAAGAGTCTTATTTCTACCGGGTACTGGGAATTGTGATATCTACCGCAAGGATGGCGGTTATTGTCTAGGGTTAAGCAGTGGAGGTGTGTGTGGCGGAATTGGCCCAGGGGCCACGCCTAGAGCCGTGGAGGCCGCAGAACTGGCCAGTAGAGGCAGCAGCTACAGCAATGACTCCTGTGCCCCAGGCCTGCGCCACTGAGGCGGCCAACCAGTGCCAGACTCTGGTGAGGGAACACAGCGGCAGAGCTGGGAGCCAGCGGCTGTCCTTTTTGAATATTTCCGGCTACACTTCTCAAGGGAGCTCCTTAAACTGTTCTATAATGTAGAAGAGAAGGATTATTGTCACACTAATTTAATGAAGTCTGATACAACAGTAAAAGGAAACTCCAGATCAATTTGTTTTCTGATGAACATAGATGTCAAATTCTCAATAAAATTGAAATTTGTCTTCAAAAGAATTCAAGAACACACCAAGAGCAAACATGATGAAAGTCTTTCCACTGAAGGGAAGCCAAGTTGGTTCAACATCCACACAGCAGTAAGTGCAATTGTTACATAAATAAACTTATAAACAGGAATTATAAATGTATAGAAAATATATAGAAAATGCCTTCAACATTATTCTATAACAGAACTCCTGCAGAATTTTTGGTTGTGATAACTGTGGGGCTATTATTGGCTTCTAACAGACTGAAGTTATGGATGCCGACCTGTTCTACAACACAGAGAGCAGTACCTGCAACACAGAATTACCAGGCCAAACATGACCACGGTGCTGAAACAGAGCAATCCTAATATATAGGAATGGCTTTCAGATGGAGAGAGTGTAGGTTGGTTTCTAATATCAGGACTAGGACGGACACGGATATTACACTTTCCTTCCTCACCAGTACTCTCCACATTCAGATCAGGAGGTTCAATCCAGCACTCCTGGGGAGAGAGAGACACGGAGTGCACACTTCATCTCTCTTTATGTTTAAAGCCATTCAGAGATACATGGGAAATGGATAAATAACAATAAAAAATGACAATTATGATGACTTTCCCTTTGTACATACAACTACGTCTATACGGTGTGTGACTTATCACACGTTTACTGTAATGTAAACAGTTTCCTACAGATTTTACTAACTTCTCAGGGATGTGCGGTTTTTCACATTTAGCAAAAGCTGAGAAAGAAAGATGGCTTATTGTAACTTCATGTCAAATGGGGAAGAACAAAAATGTATACTCCTTAGTCTGATGGGCATGTGAGAGAATTATTCTCAGAAACAACCTGAAGTGACCACCTCTGTTAGAAGTCTCTGAGCTGGTGGTATATTCAAGTGTGCAGTGTCCATATTATCCAGCATTTTGGTCTTCAGCTAGCATGCCATGCAAGGAAACAATGTTCTAGTAGCTCGAGCAGTTTAAAATTTTACTGTTGCAAAAATGTTTTTGAACCCTGCTATAACTTCCTGAGTTAAAAATAATAATAATATAATAATAATAATAGTGGGAGGGCAAACGCAAAATCAATACTGAAGAGATCAGTCAACATGCCTGGGGCAAAGCTGTGCAGTCAACATTCATGACCAGCATTTAATAACCAGACATCCTGCATCTGAGGCTGACAAAAGTTGGAATGTCACATAGAACCAAAGGCTCTCAGAGTCATACAGCAAAGCTTATTTTTCTCAATGAACCACCAGTAGAAATGAAGAAAAAAATGAAAGAT
Organism: Rhabdomys pumilio; assembly: GCA_030674055.1. Lineage (NCBI taxonomy): Eukaryota > Metazoa > Chordata > Mammalia > Rodentia > Muridae > Rhabdomys > Rhabdomys pumilio. The sequence continues at coordinate 65,107,347 of JANHMN010000010.1, read as the reverse complement.
TGCTGACTTAAGCAAAGAATTACTATGTGCCTTTTGAGACTCATTCCCTCCTGGTGGGTTGCTTTGGTCAGCATCAGTATGGGGTTTTTGCCTTGTCTTGTTGAACCTTGCATTGTTCTGGTTGGCTGTCCTCTCTTGGAAGCCTGCTCCTTTCTGAAGAGAAAATGGAGGGGGATCACATCTGGGGAAGAGGGGAGCAGTGGGGTGGGAGAGCTGAGTAGAATGGAGGGAGAAAAAAACTGTGTCAGGATGTGTTGTACGAGAGAAGAATCTATTTTTAGTAATAAATAAACAAAACATTTAATATGGGCACTAAGATTCTTTACTCTTTACTTTCTCTATATAAAGCATAATGAAAAATAAAATTTATAAAAGAAAATTAAAAGAATAATGTGATAAACTATCTGTACCCCAAATAATTCAAGAAAATAAACACATATGATATATTCCTCTTTTATATTGCATTTTCTCTTAAATAAAGCATGAATACTTACAAAATAGAGTCTCTTTTTTTTGTGGTAGCCTATTTTCCATCCTTACAACTGAAGAACAGACTGCATTTCCCATGCATGAACTGTTTGTGTGTGTGTGTGTGTGTGTGTGTGTGAGAGAGAGAGAGAGAGAGAGAGAGAGAGAGAGAGAGAGAGAGAGAAAGAGAGAGATCCATAAACAGCATATAGTAGTATGAACACTTTTATTATATAAATAGCACCCTGGTTTGAACGTCAATTCTGCATCTTGAATTTTTTCTGAACGTTATATTTGTTAGATTTAATAGGCAATGAGTTTGGGTTTCAGAATTCTGAGCAAAAGAGTGTCATGGCTCTCTTCTTTCTTTGACTTTGACCATTGACGTCTCAGGTGTAACACTGTAGATGAGTGATACCTGGAGTAGTGATGACTGCAACAGCCATCAAGGCCATTACAGGGCCCTCAACAGCTATCAAGGTCATTACAGGGCCCCTAATAGCCATCAAAGTCATTATAGGGCCCCTAACAGCCATCAAAGTCATTAAACGCACTTACCAGCCATAAAGGTCATTACAGGGTCTGTGTATAAGGAGCCAGTGTCACTGTCCTTGAAGCAAATGGGAAAAGAGGCAATCTTCTCCTTTTCAAATACATTTTTCTTAGCATTTATGCTTTAACAAGTACCACCTCACCTTTCTATACCCTTCTACCCTTTCTAACTGCCACCATCCTCTAAGACAAAGGGAATCATTTGGATATCTATGTCTTATAGAAGAAAAGAAATACAAGAGGGGTCGCTGTGCTTACCCAACATAAATTACCACAAAAAAGTTAAAAGTCATCTCGGCAGAGTTAGAGTCTCTAAAAAAGAGACTAAATCCTCAAGTGACAATCAGCAACAGTATTTGTTGCCATTGGAGTGGAAACCTCATGAAGCCGGGGCAATGTTTCTACTTCCCTATTCCACAGTATCCAGCATAGGGCTTGGCACAGGACCATGTTTGTAAAGAATATTTCTTGTTGGTTCCAATGATGATGAACACAAGCTGGACCCCGAAGTGCAACCTTCATGAAGCTTCATGGTTTAAATCATCAACATTGCCAACTTCTTACATTTTATGTAAGCTCTCCCAATTCTTTCTGCTCTTTCTTTTGCAAGTATCTATCCCAGTGTTCTTTCAGATTCATTAGAGAAAACTTGCCATCTTTGAATACTAATTATCATTATCCTGACATTTTCAGACCTGGGGCTAAATGGATCATCAATGAGCTTTAACCTTTTCAGCTGTTGCTCTGTCTACCAGGGTACTGACAGGAGGGCTAGCCAGTTCCCAAGAGGACATTCTGTCATGCTGCATACTGAAACCTTCAAGGACTTATCCAATCCTGCTTCAGGACTTAGAAAGAAAGAAGGGAAAATTGTGTGTCAAAGAAACATCGCATTTACAGAAAGAAATACAAAGAGTAAGGAAACCAAAATATTCCTGGTACTAAACTAACGAGTAAGAAAAAACAGAATATTTCTGGTGCTAAACTTAGCCTTTTGAGAAAAACTGTTATTCTCCTCAGGTGGAAACCCTTATAGATCTTAACCAAACTTACCTATCTCAAGGTAAGAAGCCTATTTCCTAATAGGCTTCTCTGTAAAACTCAGTGTTCCCCATTGGTTCTCCCTGGTTCCTTTTCATCCCTCCAATCCTCTTTATTTTTAAATTTTGATTTGATCTTGTGAAGTCCTGAGCTCCAAAGGAAACCTCAGGGTGCTCAGAAAATACATGCACTTGAGAGTCCTTGAGAGTTGGTGCTATAAAACTGAACGAGGCACTTTGCTTGTAAAAATTACTCCAGGCTAGAGCTGCTGTTTTCCTTAAAGCTATTTAAAAATTAATTGCACATCATCATTGACAAAAGAAGCACCCCTCGTCATGTTCATGTAGTAGTTCATTACAAAGTCTTTCACAACCGAAAATGTTATGCTAAATCATAATCTCAATTAGTGGAGAGATAGACAAGGGAATGGATGAATAATGCAGAAAATAGAAAAAAGAAAACAAAAAAGATTTATATTCTATGACACTATTAAACCAGTATTTTGCATTATTCAAATATATGCTTTGAGTAAGTTGAGTAGTGAACTTTAAGAACAAAAATCACGATGGAGTTTAAGGTGACTTCACATGACTAACATAACCAAGTAACCACTCTGAATACATCATCTGCACTTTAGAGCATCTGACTCAAGAAACTATATATTATTTTAAAGAGAGATATTAATATGTCAAAATATATATTAAATCAAAAGCAATAAATTCATCCTATTAAGTCTAAGAACATTCTGTCTTCAACCAGTCTAGAAGGTTTCCCAGCATGCCCACTGTCTGATACTTAGAGACAGTTCATAAGAAATAACAGGGGTCTGGTGAGGAGGTCACCATGTACTGATTTATAAGTTGTGTATAATTTAGTAACTGCCAAAGAGATTCTCAAGAAAAAGCAAGGCAATTACAACTTTTAACTGATGTTAAAGGCCAATCTTGTACTCCTTCCCCTGAGAATAAAAATACATATACATAAATGGATAAAACTGGGAACAGGAGATGAGAGGCTACCCTAGTGCATAAAGGCCAGGCACTTAATCACCACAAAGCTGGAAGTTCAGAACAGCTCCACATGCTGACCATGTATGTCCAGCAGTAAGTGAGAACAACAAGGGTGGGGGTTGGGGGTGGGGGCTGGGAGCAAATGAGTGGCCTGACACCACTCATCTTTCAAGACAGCAGGAAAAATGTGACACATTAAGACATATGAAAACAACTTTTCAACAATTTCTCTGATAATTTTTAACAAGTTTGTACCTTGTTTTAAACAACTAGATAAGCCAACCACATTAAGCTGCTCATGGCCACACCCACTGGGCACCGAAGTGTTAGATCCTTGAGGAACAGGGGGGATAGGATCACATATCACATCCTGTCCTTCAAATTACATTCTGGATTTTCTACTATTTACAAGCCGCTGGACAAACTAATTCTCTCTTTAATCCACAATTTCTTTTCAAAAGGACACTGACAAGAAGCTCAAGAAAAGATGGCCTGATGTCATTATATATGACCACACTTAACTTTTCTTACCAGACAGCACATTTCCCAAAACGAACCCGGGGCTACAGGTTTGAATCCCATGTCCTTTGCCAACTACAAAAGGACAGTCATTGACACTTCTAGGCTGTGTATATCACTTCTATAAAGCAGAGCCTTCGGTAAGTTCTGCAAGGGAGCCAGAGAATGGTTCATAGGAAGTATTGGATGTGTGTGACTAGAATAGTAGCCATAGTGATTCTGTTGCTATCATTCCCATGATTTATTATTATACCACTATACCATTGATGGAAGCTATGAGGATGACCGAATAACAAAACAGAAGAGGAGAACGCAGATGGTTGGCATTAGAATGTGTGGGACATGGAGATTCTACGGGGGGCTTATGAACACAAATGATTACAGGGCTTTTCTGGATAAAAGTGTGTCATCACTAAAGACACCTGGAGGCTGCAGGACAGGCATGATTGCCAGCCTTCCATGGGCATTGAAGGCATGGCATCTCACAGGACTGTATGACTACTCTGTGTCATAATGTATAAACAAATGTTCCTGGGATGTTGGCTTTCCCGTTGCCTTCATAAATATCCTTTTATGTTTTTAAAGGAAAGAAAGCTCAACAAGGTAAAGAATGTTTCAATTTCAGTACTTGTCTATGCTGTAGTGAATAACAGAGACACTGGGGAGGGTGCATGGAGTTTCCATCAAGTTTTAAAACTTTATAGGGTAACCATATGTGTTTCAGGAAAATTTGTGAAGGGATGTGCTGCTAATGAAAGCCAGCTTGCTGAAATAAAGCTATCCAATCAAAATTATTCAGGCAAAAAACCAAGGAGTTTCCCCAGGAAATACAACTCTGCCAGCACTCGTAGAAAGCCTTCCTATTTCCGAATAGCCAAAAGTCCCTCTTGTAAGACATTTCCTAACCCTCAGCAATGCAGATTTCTTGCTCCACTTCCTTTCTTGCCCAGTACATCTAGACCTGCTTCTGACAGAACAGATAGAAATCTCATGTCCTCAACTTTCAAGGACTTAGGACATTGTGATGGTAAAGGGTCTCTTGCCTCTCCTGGTTTTTATTACATGGGGTCAGAAGCAGATGGATTTCTCAGTACCCAGATGTGTACTAACCTATAACAAAACAGATAAGACTTTCCTAGGAATAAATTACCTGACCTCTCAACAAGAATAGAATATGGAGAAGAGGGAGCATCAACAAGGGAAGAACAAGTTTGAAACAGTGAGTGAAAAGCATGGAGAGAAACATGAGAAATCAGAAAATAGAAAGCAGGAAGTGGGTGTGAAACAAAAGAGAAGGTAAATCTCACCTGCCCGTATTGCCCAAGGTTCTGGAAAACAGACCACACAGCGCACCTTTACCATCCTAGCTTATGGCTTAAACATGACTTTTTACCATGTGGGTTGTCACAAGGAGTCCCTTCTTAGGCATATTTTACAGAACATGGTAATTTCTGAAGCAGAAATATTGGTACAAGATGGTAAAATGTATGCCTAAGCTTTAAGTGGCTTGGATGAGCCAAGAGGTAAGAGACAGGTGTGTTTCCTGGACAACAGCTTTCTAAGATCTCCAGAACTAACTCTGCACATCCCTCAGATACCCACAGGAGGAGAATTCAAGAAGTTAATGCTCACTTTCTTATCCTCCCTAAGGTCAGAAAATATGAATATCATCTCAAAGAACAAGCCCGTCAAATCCTAGACAGGTAAATTCTTGGAAAAACTGAGAATAGATAAGGGAACCTGATGCTCTTTTAGGCTGTCTCCGCATTACTTGGTTACGGACACTTGAAATACCCGTCACTCCTGTAGAACTGAGTGACCCAAACCCTTTCATTGAATACTTGTTCTTGAACAAGACACAAACTTTAGAGTAGACTTCCCATACCTGAGAAAGCACATTTGCTATCAACTATTAAATGGTGACAAGTGTCTCCAATGTTCTACAACAGTATTTAAGATAAGAAAGGGAGACTAAGAACCTCGATTACCCCAACCTTTGACTGTTTCTTCATTCATGCAAGCTTTGAAGCACCAAAGTTTCCTAACAAATCAGTCCCAAAAGTCTCAATTCCACCAAGTGAACAGTTTATAGGGATATAGGGAGAGTTCAGTTGACATTCCTAGTCCTCAATCCTTGCCCCTTCTTACCACAAACCCAATATGGAGACAGATGAGAAGAGACAAGAAGAGAATAGCAACAAGACTGAGCCTGGGAAAGGATAGACGAAGGCTCAGCAGATGGAGGGAGGTCCTTTACCCAATACCAGGTTCTCACTGAAGCCTGTCAAGAAAACTATTTAGAGATAAGATTTCCTGCATATAGACCAGTTCTCCTCCACCGGAACTTATTTGTCCCACCCCACCCCCCAAGACAGGCCCTCTTCTATGTGGTCCTGGCTATACTGAAACTCACTGTATAGATCAGGCTCACAGAAATGTCACAGAGATCCACCCGCTTCTGCCTTGAAAATGCTAGGATTAAAAGTGTGTGCCACCGCACTGGATTATTTATTTACTTTGCCTCCTTCTGCTCTTCCCAGTCTCTCCATCTCCCCTCATGCCCACATCCACTGGCCTGTTTCTCTTGCTTTACTTGGGAAAGAGTAATGATAGAATGTGACATTGAACTTTATGATGCAGACTATAACAGCAGACTACTATGGAATAGGTCTGGTTGTGGGTACGGACCAACCAGCTATTCAGTGTATATTCCTGATGCCAGATGCTTTGCAAAGTCATTAAATCAATTAAAAAGACAATTTGATTCTGCAATGGTTGTGTGTGTGTGTGTGTGTGTGTGTGTGTGTGTGTGTGTGTGTGGTCCTTGACTTCTCTTGCCCATTCAATCCTTCCTTCTCCCTCTTCCACAGGATTCCTCAAGCTCCACTTAGTGTTAGACTGTGGGTTTCTGCCTCAGTTTTCATCAGTTACTGATGACAGTCATGCTAGGTTCCTGTCTGTAAGTATAGCAGGGTATCATTACTAGTGTCAGAGTGGGCTTCTTTTCATGACATGGATCTCAAGCTGGGCCAATCATTGGTTAACCTTTCCTTCAAATTCTGCTCCATCTTTTACCCCTGCACATCTTGTAGGTAGGACAAATTGTGTGTCTAAGGTTTTGTGACTGGGTTGGT
>JANHMN010000010.1:65087939-65100613 GCA_030674055.1 Rhabdomys pumilio | reverse complement strand
TGTAGGTAGGACAAATTGTGTGTCTAAGGTTTTGTGACTGGGTTGGTGTCCTCATTCCTCTACTAGAAGTCTTCCCTGGATGGTTACAGGAGATGGCCAGTTGAGGCTCATATCCTTATAGCTAGTAGTCTTAGCTAGGGTCACCCAAGAATAAATATTCTTGGGAGTTTCCATTGTCCTAGGTTTCTAGGTCATCCCATAGATGCCCTGCAATTCATTTTTCTTTAATACTCTCTCCCTCCATCCTACAGAATCAACTAACCTGGGCCCACTGAGCCTTATAGAGACTGAATTGCCAATCAGAGAGCATGCATAGAATGAACCTAGGCCCTCTGCACATATGTAACAGTCGTGGAGCTGTGTCTATACATGGGACTCCTGGAGCAGGAACAAGGGCTGTCTCTGACTGCATTGTCTGACTTTGGATCCCTTTCCTCTAACTGGGCTGCCTTGTGGAAGTTCAATAGAAGATGCCCCTGGTCTTACTGCAGCTTCATAGGTCCTGGTAATTGATGTTCATGAGAGGCCTCCTCTTTTCTGAGGAGAAGGGAAGGAGTGGTGGATGTGGGCATGAGGGGAGATGGAGAGACTGGGAAGAGCAGAAGGAGGCAAAGTAAATAAATAATCCAGTACGGTGGCACACACTTTTAATCCTAGCATTTTCAAGGCAGAAGCGGGTGGATCTCTGTGACATGTCTGTGAGCCTGATCTATACAGTGAGTTTCAGTATAGGCAGGACCACATAGAAGAGGGCCTGTCTTGGGGGGTGGGGTGGGACAAATAAGTTCCAGTGGAGGAGAACTGGTCTAAATGCAGGAAATCTTTTTAGGTTTTTTGTTGTTGTTGTTGTTGTTTTGTTTTTTGTAAAAAGACAAATTTGTTTATAAAATAAACTAAACATGACAAAGGAGACTATCAAAATGATCTGCTTTCCTATTGTGCTCACAAACACACTTAAAAAAAAAAAAAGTAGTGGTAGTCTCTCCTAAAAGATTTTCAGCACTAAAAAAATAAGGAATGCATGATGCCCTGATTTGTCTAATTCTCATGATAGCACTCTGTCAACGTTTTGAAGCATCCATGAGACTTCAGAAAGAAAGTAGCGTATTTACTGAGCATTTGTTGTGTGAATAGTCCAACGCCAACTGCCCCAGCCCTGTTCTATCAATCCTCCCACTCACGCCTCAAGGAAGTGAGTATCGCTGTCTATCATTTAGAACCAAAGAGAAGGGACACAGGCTGAATCGCCTGCCTGAGGACATAGAGCTAGTAGTACAGTCACGGCTGGGGTCTTCATAACCTTTGCTGCTTCTGGGTGTACCTTGGGACAACGAGCCTCCCACAATGGTTCTCCAGTAACTCTGCAGGCTGAGACCCAGGACCTGGGATGTCTATTATAAAAACAAAGCAGATCTTAAAAAGCTGCAGAACCTGATGGATTGCTTCCACATAGCCAGGTGGGAATCATTCAGATGGGATAATTCTCTCATTAATTCTAGTGAGACAGCTTTTCTGTCATTTTGCTTTTAGAAAGAAGAAAGATTTATTGAGTATACTGCAGGGGATGTCGGGCTGGGCACTAACTGGTGTATTGTCTGCCATCTGCAACTTTGTTTGGAAGAAACCAGAAGAACGAATAGATCCAAGATTAGAGGAGCAAATGGAAGGTCACCGGGTGAATCATCCTTCAGTCAAAAGCAAAAGCAATTATTTTGATAACTTTAAATTGTAACTCATGGTACCATGAGCGCAAATTATCCTACCTAAACAAGTACTGAACATTATATGTAACATTCAGAAGAACACAGGGCTCTGGGTGCCTCTCTAAGTTTCACTAGAACCAAAATGGCAGTTTCCCAGGAGAGGGTACTGACATAGGAATAGACTATTATATACAGGTAGGATTTAGATATCAGGTCTTTGTCCCCCCCCCAAAAAAAAGCTGGATGACAAAGAAGATACTCTATCCAAATCATGTTTCTTACCCCAAAACTAACCAACAACAAACTCCATCATGATTCCTGAGTGTTCCTCAGTTGGATCCAACATTGTTAAGTTCTGAACATGTCTTCCCAGCACAGTGGAGTGTTTATCTAATTTCCTTGACCATCAGAACCTCTCTCTTTACCTTTCCAGGACTTAAGGTATTATCTTAGTTTACTTTTTATTTTGCTGTGATAAAACACTGACTAGAAGCAACTTGGCCCAGGGTGGGGGTGGGGGAAGTTGGTTTATTTGGCTTATAAATTACAGTCCATCATCCATGGAAGCCAAGGCCAAAACTCAAGGCAGGAACCTTGGTCCAGGAACTAAAGCAGAAATCAGTAGAGGAATTCTGCTTATTGGCTTACTTCCTGGCTCATCTTTTCTTGTGCATCCCAGACCCACTTGTCTAGGGATGACACTGCCCATAGTGGACTCAGTCCTCTTACAATCAGTCAAGAAAATAGCCAACAGACATACCAACAGGCCAACTTCAAGGAAGGAATTCCTCAATTTATGTTATTTCTTCTTGGCTACGTCAATCAACAACCAATATCAGCCATTGCAACTAAGGTTTTTGTTGCTTGTTAATTTTAAGGTTACTCAGATATCCTTCAAAAGGACAAAAACGGTAAAGCCAAATGACACTGACACAAGCAAGGAAACTGATATAAGAGTAGAATGGTTTGGTTTTGTTGTCGTCATTGTCGTCATTCTTGTCGTCAGCATTTCAATCTGGGGCTCATCGTGTAACCCTGGCTATCATGGAACATACTATGTAGTCCAGTGCAAACCTGAAGTGATCTGCCTGTCTGTCACCCAAGTGATGGCACTAAACCCATGTGAGACCATACCTAGTAAGTTGTTAAGTATAACTAGGTTCCAGATTTTCAGTTCATGCTGAATGGCAGAGTCTGTTGAGTGAGACACTTTTATGGTTCCTACAGCTTTCTTCTGAGACACCACTGATAGAACTTACTGCGTGAAGAAATAAGTGCTCCCTGAGTACTAACCCTAATGCAGACATGTTGGAGGTTCTAAGCGTGGTGGGTAGAAACAATACATGATAATTGTACTTCATCCAAAGTGCTTGGGGGCAGAAGTGCTTTTGATTTTGGATTCAGATTATTTGTAGATTTTAGAATATGTGTATATTCAGAGTGATATCCATATAGATAAAACCCAGCTAAGCACAAAACATATATCTTAGACATATATCTTATCGTATCTTACACATATATCCTGTATTCCTAATAAGTCTTCAATCTCATATGGCCAACTATGGCAGTTCTAAATTAACATGAATAATTTCAGATTTTAGAGTATTTTAGGTTTTCTGACTAGGAATGTTTAACCTATAGTTAGAACACTTCTCTCAAAGCTCAGATGTGTTCTCCTCCTTCATCTCTACCATTTCTATCGTTTGGATCTGTATGTAGGAACTTGAAAGCCCGCTATCACTAGCATGCCTTAATATGTAGGATTTGCCTTCATATGCAGGATTTACCTATTTAGGCCCAGGAGATGACCTAATATTCTACAGCTAACACTGCTTCCCAAACTTTAGAGATGAAGTTATCTTCAGGAAGGAGTCTTCTGGGAAGCCTCAGTCTTACTGAGTCAGAAGTGACTTCTAATCACAGTGCTGTGCTGAAGAATTAAGAGAGGCACAAGCTAAGAGCCTGCCAATAATAAGTGAATGCTATCAAGGAATCTTTTTTCCTGTGATCTGCCTTAATAACCAGTGGTGAAGAAGTAGAGTGGTCTACAAAGAGTCTGAGTATATTCCCAGCATGCATTCTAAGCATTAAAAGTTCTCCTGCAGAGCAGGCAGACTTCCACTGATGTTCTATAACTTGCCCATGTTTTAGGAAATTTTACATGCTTTAGCTCCAGCTCTGTGATTTCAAAGCAACTTTATCATCATTCTTGTATCCAAGACACTATGACATTAGGAAGAGTCTCTGATTCTGGCCACATTATTATACTTACTGGAAAGGTACTCCTGCGAATCCATGTGTTAACCTCCTAAGTTATCATGTTTCCTGGTTTAGAACTGAATCAGACATACCAAAATGTTTCATAAATTCTGGGTGAATCAAGTCCAGAAATCTCATTTTGTGCCCAAACAGCACCATCCACAAAGAATATAAGAGAGTCACTGATGTCTTCAGTTACTGTGTCTTAAAGAAAACAAACAAAGGCAAAGTGCTCTCCCTGAATAAAGTCCTCCACAATTTTCCACATCTTTCAGCAGCATCGTGTGCTCTTGGCAAATCATTCAGATGCACCCACACACACACAAAAAAAAACCTTTGTTTTACTCTGGAAAACAGTACTTCTGAGGGTAGATGTTAGAACAAGACAACATTTTCATTGTAAAGCCTAGATAAGTGTGCCTCAAATTAGTAAATTTGATAATTTCTCATTTGAGCACCCAGAGGAAATGTGTGGAATCTTTGTTGCAATCCAGAGCACACCAAGCACATTCAAAAAGAACTAGACCCTCAAAATACCTCAGATACATGAGCACAAGAAAGCATTTTCACTCTTCATGGAGTTGTAGTTTTGAGACACTGTCCCCATACAGAGTTCTAGCTAGCCTGGAACTAACTACATAGACACCAGGCTATCAACAAACTTGCAGCAATCCTCCGGAATCTGCTTGCAGTGTACTGGGATTACAGGCCTGTGACACCATGCCTTATCTTTGCTTGGTGTCATGTTCTTTTTATTTCCTTTGCAGAGAAGTTACAGGTGATGTCAATGCTGGGCAATTTCTCATCTGTTATTTGGGCTTTTCATAAGACACAACTTTTAATGATATGTACCAATGTGGCCTATCAGAAAAATGTCTAGAATAAAGGCTGCTCTGTGTGATAGTGTGAATGACACTTAGAGTTGGTTTATATTGGACTTGATTGGTCATTCAGAAAGTTGATTTGTAAACCCGAATTAAAAATAATTAGTAACATAAACTTTAGCTAGCACTTACTTTATATTTTGTAGTACCTGACAATTTTGGGCACATTTATTATTTTTAGCTACTCTGAAAAAAAAATCCAGCTTTTCCTAATGGAGAAATCACATGCCCAAGATCATGCAACCAGAATGACAACCAAACCTATTTGTTATCTCAAGATAAATTCTTTCAAATATACTGGAGTGCATCATAGCATCTTTGCTCAGTTCTAGACCAATGAATAACTTTGAACAGCCTCTCTTTGCCTTAAATCATATATCTGTAAAATAAAGACAGTCTACTAAATAATTTTTAATTTCCTCCTTGCTTTAAATCTTTATCCTGCCATATGAGTTTTACAGTTGAAAAACCACATCACAGAATACATCATGCAGCAATGGTAGCCTAAGATTTATAGACACCTTTGAAAGCCCAAAATGCAAAATTCTACTTATAATCTATTGATTAAACATTATCCTAGCAATTACCTTAATGTGCAGTTACAAAGACTGAACCTGGGGAGCCACAAATTGCCACAGCCTTCCTGAAAGCTTGAGTGTAGTCAACAGATGACAACAACAAATGACTCCCCAGTGATTCCAGTTATAATCGTGTTGTCACAGCATAATCTCCCAGTGCTGAGCCTGCAGACAGCTGGAGCAGTCACACTTCTAAGGGCATTATAGAGACACCCTGTGCTCTCCGTCCCTTGCAGTAACATTTCTTTGTTCCATAGATGGGAGTATCTGAGAGCTGACACAAAACATCTGGGTTCTCAACTACATTCCAAGTTCATGACTTGGTGTCATGTTTTGGTTTTAAGCAAGGGAAAAAACAAAAACAACAACAACAACAAAACCAGTTTTGCTTGGAGAAATGTAAGTGAATTTAAATATAGGCTCTGCCCTTTTCTTCCAGGATATATAATAGCAAGATAAAGCATTAACTGGCCTCCTCTAAGCCTGGTTCTTCACTGGCAAAATAGCTATAGTGAGCTTCAAGAACAGTTTCTGAGAAGTTAGGAAGAAGCATAACCTAACCACCGTATTAGCCTGCCTGAATTCTTGCTCCCCAGATTCCTGCTGAACTCTGTGCCTACTTTAGCACCTTCACAACCTTTGCCCTCACCAGAGAAGTCAGAGGGAAAGTAGCAGAAGTGGAAGTGAGATGAATGGTGCCCTGTGGATGGAGCAACCCTACTGATACAATCCTCTGAGCTCCTCCGAGACCTGCAGCAGTCCTCCACTTCTCCACCTTATCTCTGACCACTTTTGACCCTGACACTAATGTTTGACATATGCAGCAGCCTCCTGAAGGGTCTTGAGTTCAGCAGTTGTGTTCCTGCCCTGGAACTTTGAGCTAGCAGCCCTCCTTCCCCATAAGCATGTGCAGCCTGTTCCCTTACTGCTTAAATCATCTTCTGAGACCATCTCAGCATCCTTCCCATATCATAATTCCTTCATCACATGACACCATCTTCTCCCTTCTTGACTGTTTGCTTTTTAACTTAGTATATATTACTTGTAATAAGCCATATACTTTGTTTACTTATTTGCTTGGGTTTTTTTTTTTTTTCAAATTTGCCTTTACAATGTAAAATGCCAAGACCTGACTATCTTGTTTATTCACAGCTATCATTCCACCATTTTGGAATGGTTCTTGGAATATTAGTATAACAGAAATATTGTTAAGACATAAAGGAAGAAAAGGAGAAGTTAAGGAGTGGAAAGGAAGAGAGAATCTTCAGGAGCATTTGTCCACAGTACCAAAAACAAAATATCAGAAAACAGTATAGCAAATGAATAAGCTAGTGAAACAATTATCTACTATTAGCATGTTGTAGTAATTACTTTGTACTACACGTTCTTTGGAAAATAAAAACCTCTGAGTGATTTAAATGGACAATTTACAAGAAGTAGAAAACAAGATATTCACTACCATGTAAAAAGATTTTCCAGTTTTCCTAAAAAACAAAAAACGAAAAAATTTGGGAAATACAATTAAAGCAAAATAAGATGGAAGTGCCTAAGAAACCAAGTCCTGAGGAAGATAAAACAGATTGTATTTTCAAATTTCAACATCTCCTAATAACAATATTTGTTGAGGCTAAAATAACTCACAAGCTACAATCCAACAAGTTCACACATAACTGGGTGCAGTGAGGAAACTCAGATCTTGCTCAAGTTAAAAGCCACAAAAATAATCACTGCAGAATGTTTGGAAGCAAGTATTGGATGGAGTCTTTAATATCCTTAAAGAGGAGAATGACTAAATTAGCTGGGCATATGTTCACATGAAACATACATGGCCAAAAAGTGAACAGAACTGTATTTTTTTTAATTTATTTTTTATTGGATATTTTGTTTACATTTCAGATGCCATCCCCTTTCCCCATTTCCCCTCCCTAGAAAACCCCTATCCCATGCCTCCTTCTCCTTTTTGCTTTTATACAATTTTTTAAATATTAACCAAAGGCTTTATAAGTTTGGTAATGCTCAATATCAATCAGAAGTGTGACCTAATACCCAACCTAGATATATCAACTATCTTTGACTGGCAGAGACATGTGAACATCTGCCTCCATGTCTGCCTGCCCCCTCTCTCTTTCTCTCTCTCTCTCTCTCTCTCATCATCATCTAGCTCCTCTTCTCCTTCTCCTCCTCCTTTCCTTATTCCTCCTCTTCCTCTCCTTACTCTTCCCACTTTAGCTCCTCCTACATATCACCCTTCCTGTTAAAATAAAACTTTTCTCTCAAAATACAGTTAGAGCATAACTATACCAATTTATATCAGTAAGGTGCAAGATAGACCTAATACCCAGTCCATAATTTTGTTGACTAAGCAGAACCTCTGTCATCTCTCCTAAATAAAAGACTTAGTTCTGAACCTGGCTTTTTTTTCTTGGCTTTAGAATGAATGTCAGCTGAAAACCATTCTCTCAAATATTTTCTCTCAAAGTAAATAGCAAGGATTAGCTATGAGACTATAAGATTTCAGCCCTGTAAGAAATCCAGAATGACTGAGTTAACTGAAATTATGGGAAGCACAAAGCATAGCTTCTAAAACTTAGCCAATTTATAGAGACTGCTGAACACCTGGACAGTTCTTATACTACAGAACATTGGAGCATCCGATCTTCAGCCTTCTGGCCCAGGATCATCTGACAGACCTTAGTGATACAGAATTATTAAGGGCTGATTACTCTGTCTTTGCAGGTATAATCAGTCAACTATTCTACAAGTGTGTCCTTTTCTGGACAGTGATTTGTCTGTAGATGAAAAGAGGCAATTCTTGCCTTGTGGCTGTCTCACCACAATGGGAATAACTCCAAAGATGCTCAACTTTTCGTAGAATCCAAGACAGGAAGCTGTCAGGAGCAGAGAGGTCTCTAATCAAAATGAACATTAATACAGAAATGTTTGTAATGTCATTTCTGTGGATTTCTGATGTCTTGAAATCCAACTATCCATGTAAGGTAATCTGGACTGTTGTCTGTTAACTCCTCTCAGCTATTTCTAAATAAAATATAGAAAACACCCTAACAATAAACTCAAGGCCATTAATTTGCTATAGTCCCTTAACTCACAGTCTATCCATCTCAAATAAGTTAAAAAAGTTAAAGAAGGACTGGGTCTAAGCCTTCTATTTCTAAATGTGTTATACAGGCACAATGCCTATGATAATAACAATATTCATCTCAATTTTATATCAATAAGAAGGTCATACCAATGAAAACATTAAATTTGAAATCAAAGTAAATTTTGTACTATTTAAGAAATTATAACTTCATCTTAATAACAATTATACATATTTCTACCAATAGATTATGGCTATGCAATAAGTCCTAGCTAATCCTCCCTGTTCCAACAAAACCACTACTTCAGCCTAGAAAGACAACCCAATGTTAACCACCTCAGTCCCCAAGCCCAGGGAATAGGGGCACCGACTCTTCATTAACTTCTTCAAGCTGATTATGGGTGTTGACATATTAGAAGAGGGTTGGGGATGAAGAGTAAATTGATAAGCCTCTGACACTGTCTTCACTGCATCCAGCTGGAATTCTAGGACATCAGAGGTTCATGCAGGTCTTCTCAGCTTGCCTGATGAGTAGATACACCAAGGCTGTGTATTCTGCAATATACAATTCTCAAAACAAATTTTAGGATCAAGATTATTGTTTGTTTGAATTCTGGAATCTAGTCTTCTGGAGGCCTGCCTCTATCGTGTCTAATCCATATAATTCTGGGAGTTTCTATGAGGGTGTGCTCCCACCATCCTCCCATTTTCACCTTCCTGCTCTCAAATTTTCCAACATTAGGGAATCCAAACTTTCAGGCTCCAAGGCCCTTCACATCCACTGATGCCTAACCCCTTACCCTATCCCCCCTCCTCCAATTACTATGAGTGTGTTCTCCCAACATCCTCTCATTCCTGCCTCCCTGCTCTTGCAATTCCTCAACACTAGGGAATACAAACTTTCAGGTATCCACTTCTACTGATGCCTGGCAAGGCCACCTTCAACTACCTGTACAGGTGGAGCCATGAGTCCCTCCCTTTGTGTTCTTGGGCTGGAGATTTTAGAATAGCTACTCCAGCTTGTTTCTTAGGACCATTTGCTTGAAAATTTGTTCTCCAGGCTTTTACTCTAAGGTAGAGACTGTCTTTGCACTGAGATGGGTTTCTTGTATGCAACAAAATGCTGGGTCCTGTTTATGCATCCAGTCCATTAGCCTATGAGTTTTAATTGGGGGATTGAGTCCATTGATGTTAAGAGATATTAAGAAACAGTGATTGTTGTTTCCTGTTATTTTTGTCATTATAGGTGAAATTATCTTTGTGTGGCTATCTTCTTTTTGGATTTGTTAGAAGAGGGTTACTTTCTTGTTCTTTCTAGGGTATAATTTCTCTCCTTGTATTGGAGCTTTCCTGCTATTATCCTTTGTAATGCTGGGTTTGTGGAAAGGTATTATGTAAATTTAGTTTTGTCGTGGAATATCTTGGCTTCTCCATCTATGGTAATTGAGAGTTTTGCTGGGTATAGTAGCCTGGGCTGGCATTTGTGTTCTCTTAGGGTCTGTATGACATCTGTCCAGCATCTTCTAGCTTTTATAGTATCTGGTGAGAAGTCTGGTGTAATTCTGATATGTCTGCCTTTATATGTTACTTAGCCTTTTCCCCTTATTGCATTTAATATTCTTCCTTTGTTTTGTACACTTGGTGTTTTGATTATTATGTGACGGGAGGTATTCCTTTTCTGCTCTAATCTATTTGGCGTTCTATAGGCTTCTTGTATGTTTATGGGCATCTCATTCTTTAGATTAGGGAAGTTTTCTTCTATAATTTTGTTGAATATATTTATTGGCCCTTTAAGTTGGTAATCTTCACTCTCATCTATACCTATTATTCTTCGGTTTAGTCTCCTTATTGTGTCCTGGATTTCCTGGATATTTTGTGTTAAGAACTTTTTGTATTTTGTGTCTTCTTTGACAGTTGTGTCAATATTTTCTATGGTATCTTCTGCACCTGAGATTCCCTCTTGTATCTCTTGTATTCTGTTGGTGATACTTGTGTCTATGACTCCTAATTTCTTTCCTAGGTTTTCTATCTCCAGGGTAGTCTCCCTTTGTGATTTCTTGATGGTTTCTACTTCCAATTTTATGTCCTGAATGGTTTTGTTCAATTTCTTCACCTGTTTGGTTGTGTTCTCTTGTAATTCTTTAAGGGATTTTTGTGTTTCCACTTTAAGGGCTTCTACCTGTTTACCTGTGTTCTCCTCAAATTTTTTGAGAGTATTATTTATGTCCTTCTTAAAGTCCTCTATCATCATCATTAGAAGGGATTTTAAATCTGAGTCTTGCTTTCCTAGTAATACGGGGAATTCAGGACTTTCTTGCGTGGGAGAACTAGGTTCTAATGATGCCAAGTACCCTGGGTTGCTGATGCTTATGTTCTTGCCTTTTGCCATCTGTATCTCCTTAGTGCTACCTGCCTTTTCTCTGTCTGGAGTCTGTCTTTCCTATTATCTTGGTTGTTTCAGAACTGTGTGGGGTGGGTGTTACTACTAGGGTAAGAGCTGGGGTCCAAATCTGCTCAGTGTTCAGGCGCAGACAGGATACTGCCCAGGTTAGAGCTCTGGGAGCGCCACTTCCTCTGGGTTCTTAGAGATTGGGGACAGAGCTGCCCCCCAAGATCTGCTCAGTGCTCTGGCCCAGACCAGAAAGAACCAGTGCTCTGGGCTAAGAGTGACTTGCTGGGTCCCTGTGGGTCCCAGTTACTCCCTGTTTGGGGTGTACATTGCTGTCTGCTTACCTAAGATACTGTCTGAGTTAGAGCACCTGTAAGCCCAGCTTCTTCTGGGTTCTTAGAGATTGGGGGCAGAGCTGCCACTCAAGATCTGCCCAGTGCTCTGGCCCAGATCAGAGGGAACCAGTGCTTAGGGCCAGGAGAGTTGTATTTTGTTACATGAATAAATACAATGTTTAGTCAAAATAAGCAAGCTGTAAAAGCATTTCTGTTGTTTACCATTTGTATAATTTTATCTTTATCTAGAAGAACAGTCAACTGTCTATACTTTAAAATATTTAATAAAAAGTTAAGTCTGTGTAGACTGATATGCAATGAAGTCTATATTGAAATTGGTTTTGAAAGACAAATGGGATGAGCAGATAGCAGTAATGGGTAACTTCCCTAAAATCTATGAAAGAAATTGCATTCACTCAACAAACCTTAGGTGGCAACTTGGGTGGCAGTTGATCTTGTTATTGTTTATGCTTTGTGGCTAAACTACAGTATAACTTTTCTTAGCTCCGAGTGTTCTTGAGAATATGGAAAACTGTGTAGGATGATCACATATCAGTTAAACAAATGAACTGGAAGAATATTCATCTATCTGCAAAGGCCTAAAAGATACATACTATTGAGCATAGCAGTCTCAAGTAATAAATAAAAATGAGGAGAGAAAAAAAAGAGAAACTTCCATGTTCTTCTCTGTAGACTTTGTATTATTTCTAGATATTTGATATGAGGTTAGTTGAGCAACAAAAAAATGATAATAATGAAGAGAAACCTCAATGGAGTCTATGGTGTACATTCTATTGGTAAATTGTCATGTCATGTTTATACTCACTAAGAGACTGGCTCAAAAAGCAGGGCTGGCTCCTCTATATTTCAGTTCCAAGCATGTCTATCTCAAAGGATCCTCCCAGGTCCTTCGTCTAGGGATACATTGCCTGCCCCATCTGTGACAGAGAGGGAGAAGAACTGCAGAGCACCAGGAGTAAAGCCAATTTTTCTTTGAGAACAACTGAAAGATAAGTAATGTCCAACAGAGATTACAATTGCCTCCTCCGTGATTTTAAAGTGCCTACAAAGGAAAAGTGTGAGTTTCAGCCATGGGATGCTTGTGCACAGGGGAAAACACTTAACTGGAGACTCCAGCTGAGTGCCTCAACTTCCCCAGTTGATTCTGCTGGATGCTGTGAGCACCTTACTTGGTGATATTAAATCTGCCTGTTGGTATTTGTTCTTTTACTTGGAAGACTCACCCAGGGGGACATTCTGCTGTGGCAGGATGCTGTTGGGAACTCCAACTGAGTGACTCAATTGGGGCTTTTACTGGTCAATTTCTTCTAGATGACCTGAGTCTCTGATTTGATGGTGTTTCCTATTCATCTATCTATCTATCCTTTCCTTTCCTTTCCTTTCCTTTCCTTTCCTTTCCTTTCCTTTC
>JANHMN010000010.1:65039728-65071034 GCA_030674055.1 Rhabdomys pumilio | reverse complement strand
AGAGAGAGAGAGAGAGAGAGAGAGAGAGAGAGAGAGAGAGAGAGAGATCAGGAATAGAGGGTGCATACCTAAACATAATAAAGGCAATATACAACAAAACAATGGTCAGCTAAAATCATGGACAAGGCAAGGCTACCACTCTCTCCCTATCTATTCAATGAAGTACTTAAGGATATAGCTAGAGCAATAAGACAACTAAAAGAGATCAAGGGAATACAAATTGAAAAGGAGAAAGTCAAAGTATTGCTATTCCCAGATGATGTGATTATATACATGACCCCAAAAATTCTATCATAGAACTCCTACAGCTGATAAACACCATTAGCAAAATAGCTGGAATAAGATTAAAAAAAAAAAAAAGACACAATAGCCATCCTTTATACAAATGGTTAATGGACTGTGAAAGAAATCAGGGAAACAACACTTTTTACAATAGTCAAAAATAATATAAAATATCTTGGTATAACTTTAACCAATCACATGAAAAGCCTGTATGATAAGAACTTCACATCTCCAAACAAAGAAATTGAGGAAGATATCGGAAGATTAAAAGCTGTCTCATGCTCATGGATCAGTAGGATTAATATAATAAAAAATGCCATCTTACCAGAACCATTTTACATATTCAATGCAATTCCCATCAAAATTTTAACACAATTCTTCACAGACCTTAAAAGGGCAATTCCCAACTTCATGTGGACAAAACAAAAACTCCAGGATAGCAAAAACTAACCTGAACAACAAAAGAACATCTGAAGATATCACCATTCCTGAACTCAAGCTGTACTAAAAAGCAATAGAAGTAAAAACTGTATGGTATTGTTATAGGAACAGACAGGTTGATCAATGGAATCTAATAAAAGAAACCGAAATAAACTCACATACCTATGGGCAATTGGTTTTTGATGAAGGAGGCAAAACCATACAATGGAAAACAATAAAGCATATTCAACAAAATGGTTTAACTGAATAATTGCATGTAGAAGAGAAGACTGCAAATAGATCCGTTATCACCCTGCTCAAAACCCAGATCCAAATGGATCAAAGATCTCAACATAAAACTAGACACTCTAAATCAAATAGAAAAGAAAGTGGGGGAGCTGCCTTGAACACATTGCAACAGGAGACAAATTTCTGTATAGAATGCCAATATCTAAGGCACTAAGATCAACAATTAATAAATTGGACCTCATAAACAGAAAAGCTTTTGCAATGGTAAAGACACAATCAATAGCACAGAACATCAGCCTACAGAATGGGAAAATATCTTCACCAACCCTAGATCTGAGAGAGGACTAATATCCAAAATATATAAAGAACTCAAGAAATTAGACACCAACAAACTAAATAACTCAATTAAAAATGGGGTACAGAGTTAAACAGAGGATTCTCAACAGAAGAGTCTCTAATGACTGAGAAGCACTTAAAGAAATGTTTAATGTACTTAGTCATTAGGGAAATGTAAATCAAAACAACTCTGAGATTCTATTTTTCACCCATCAGAATGGCTAAGATCACAACATCACATGGCAGCAAGGGGGAAACTCCTCCATTGGTGGTGGGAGTGTAAACTTATACAATTATTTTGGAAATCAGTTCGGCAACTTCTCAGAAAATTGGGAATAGTTCTACTCAAAGACCAAGCTATAGCACAGGGACATTTGCTCAACTGTGTTCATAGCAGCTTTATTTGTAATAGCCAGAAACTGGAAACAATCTCCATGTCCCTCAAATGAATAATTGATGAGGAAAATGTAGTACATTTACACAGTGGAATACTATTCAGCTATTAAAAACAAGAACATCATAAAATTTGCATGCAAATGAATGGAACTAGAAAATACTATCTTGACTGAGGTAACTCAGATCCAGAAAGATACATATGGTACGTATTCACTTATACGTGGACATTAGCATAAAGTACAGGATAACCATGCTATAATCCACAAACCCAAAGAAACTGGGTAATAAAAAATGCACAAAGGAGGATGCATGAATCTCACTCAGAAGGGGAAACTAAATAGTCACTGGAGGTGTGTGGGAAGCCATAGCAAGGCCTTACTCTTGGCAAACACTCACCCTTGACTCTCCTATCTACTATTCTTCTTTCTGCTTACCTTCCGTGATTCACTTGTCAGTTCTCAGAAGTTCAAACAAGGCCTCATAGCAACCCACCCTACCTTTCTCCTGATCTTTAGATTTAGCCAACATCCTGCTAGATAGATGTTTTTAGAACCCCTGGTAACAGCAAGGCTTTGTGAGAATAATTTAGTTAGACCCCACAGCTGCAGCTAGCTTCCTCCACCTGCAAAGCCCTCTTTCCTTTCCTACCCCTCCCCATATCCTGTTTTCAGAGTATATAACCTGTGTAAACAATAAAAATTTTGCCAGCTTGATCAGACTTCTTGACTTGCTGTGCCTCCTTATTTTCTCCCACATCTCAGTGCTCTTCACAGGGTTTAAGGGTCCCACTTGATTGTCCAGCTGGCCTGGACAGAGGTAGATGGAGGAGACAGGGAACTGGGTGGGAGAGAGAATGAGGAGGGTAATGCAGATGGATATCAGATGTGGGAAGAGGGGAGCAGGAAAAGGCTATGAGTTAGAAGGAAAATTGACAGTGATTGAGGGGATTTCTGGCTCTAGCTGAAGACCTATGATGGGGAAGCACCAGGAAATCTATAGGGGTGACTGTATCTGAGATTCCTACCAGCGGGAAATTGGAGACTGAAGTGACCACTTCCCATAGCCAGATGAGACTCCCATTGGAAGGAAGGGGACATTAATACACACACAAAACCTTCACTTCAATATTTGACCTGCCTACAAGATGTGCAGGGATAAAGATGGAGCAGAGATTAAGGAAATGGTCAACCAATGACTGCCCCAACATGAGACCCTTTCCATGGGAGAGAGCCAACCTCTCACACTATTAATGATATTCTGCAATGCTTGCAGACAGGAATCTAGCATAACTGTCTCCTGAGGGGCTTCATCTAGCATTGGATGGAAACAGATGCAGAGACCCACAGCCAAAACTTGGCAGACCTCTGCTCAGGCAGAGCTCCAGGAGTCTTGTGGAAGAGTGGGAGATAGAAGTGAGAAAGCCAGGTGGGTCAAGGACACCACAAGAAGATCCACAGTCACCTAATCTGGGGCCATGAGGGCTCCCAGAGACTGAACCACCATCCAAAGAGCATGCAGGGGCTGAACCTAGGCCCCCTAAACATTTGTAGCAAATGTGCAGCTTGGTCTTCATGTGGGTCCACTAACAACTGGATTAGGGAAGAGAGCTGTCTCTGACTATTGCCTGCCATTGGATTCCCTTCCCCTAGCTGGAATGCCTGGATGGAACTCAGTGAGAGACAATGTGTTTAGTCCTGCTGCGACTTGATGTCTCAAGGTGAAATGTTACCCATGGTGGTCTTTCACTTCTCCTCAGAGAAAGGAAGGTGTGTTTGTGAGAGGCATTTATGAGGGTAGGACTGGGGGGAACAGAGGGAAGGTAGACGGTGAGCAGAATGTAAAGTGATAAATTAATTAATTAAAAAGAAAGTTTAAATTTTTAAATTAAAAAGAACCACAAAAATCTTATTTTAAAAAACAAGCTTTTATTTTAATCTCAGGTGTAGGGATGTGGGGCTGCTTCAGACTGTCCACAGAAGCTGACTATGATTCGCTTTCTGTTCTTGCAGAAGCATGGGTTTGCCAGGTGTTGTGATTATGTGATGTTTGGACTCTGGGAAAATTTCAGAGAATATATTAATGCTACAACCCCGAGAGGCAGTTTGGTCATTCAGAGAGGTTGGTTGCAGTTTGTTAGTAGCTGTGGTCAAAAAGAAACAAAAGGATAAACAATTGACTCAGGAACCTCCTCTCTCTCTCTCTCTCTCTCTCTCTCTCTCTCTCTCTCTCTCTCTCTCCTCTACTCTCCTCTCCTTGTTTCTTTCCTATCTATTGTTTATTGTTAGAGGGTGAAACCAGGAGGATAAAGGATGGAAAAGAGAAGAGCCCACAAGGTAGCAAAGAGCACCTAAAAATATGTATGTACATAGACAGATGATAGATAGATAGATAGATAGATAGATAGATAGATAGATAGATAGACAGACAGACAGATAATCAGTGGTCTCATACTCACATAGTCCTTCCTTTTCTATGGATGAATTCTAAAACAGTGATCAGAATCGTTCTAGTTATTTAAGGCTTTGCAACATACCTTCTAAAATATAATTCTTTAAAGTAAAAAAAAAAAATAGCCAACATATATTTCGCTTACAAATCTGCAGCTGGAAGAGAACTGTGTACGGAAAGTTCATCTGGGCTCCATGTGACACTGGCTAGGGCATGGGAGAAGGAAGACCACCTCTGAGATGCTCCACCTGTGTGACAATGGAGAGCATGTCTGGAGCTGAGAGCCCAGAGCCACAGTTTCTCTCAGTCTAGTCTTCCTTATACCTTAATTATGCTTCCTGCCACCGAGGAGGGATTAGGTTCCAAGGGTGAGAACATTAGGAAACAGAAAGTTTCCGACACTGCCATCTTTAAAGATCCAAGAACTGATGGTCTTTTGGCTTAGATTTAAAAGGGCATGTGTTTTTAAAATAGCTGTAAGAATATGAACAAACATATATATGATTTTTCTGGAGTTTTATATATGTTTAACATAATAGCTGAGTGTTCTACACTAAGAGTGTTCTACATTAAGAATGTAGTTAAATGAGTCAAGTGCATTTAAGCAATGAATTTAGCACAATCTATGTTATTGGAGAGCTGGTTCAAACACAATGAAAAAAGATGAGTTCAGAAGCCACATTTTTTAAAAAGAGGCACAATAGCATATGCTTACAGCCCTAGTACTGATGAAGAAGAGATAGGAAAACCACTGAGACTCTCAGGCCAGCTAGTCTATCCAAGCCAGTGAGCTCCAGGTTCAGTGAGAGACTCTGCCTCTAATATAATGTAGAGAGCAATTGCATGTGCCTGACATTGGCCTTCACAAGTAGGGACATACTTATGTATGTGTGCATCTGCACACATGTGCTTACACATACACATATGGAGTTTTTAAAATGTTTATCAGGCTGAGGAGATGGCTCAGTTGGAAAAAATATGCTTATGCAATTCTGAAGACTTGAATTCAATTCCCAGAATATATGTGAAAAAAAATATTGATCATGGTAGTGTGTGTTTGTACCCTTGGAGCTGTCAAGGCAGAGACAGGTAGATCCTTGGGACCCACTAGCTAGCCAGCCTAGCCTACTTAGAGAATTCCAAGCCAATGAGACAATGTATCTCAGGAAAAAGATAAAACAATAACACAAATGGTACCTGAGGCAGAAGTCCCAAGGAGTTCCTCTGGCCTCCCCACACATGCACACATTCTTGCCCACACAGGCACATACATAAGAAAAATTTGTTTATAAAGAGTGTTAAATAAGAAAAATGCTTGTTGATAGAAATAATATTGACAAAACAGATTGATTGGTAGATAAAAGATAGATAATTGATAGATGAGATATATGATGGATGGGTGGATGGATGGATGGATGGATGGATGGATGGATGGATGGATGGATGGATGGATGGAGACATACTTACATACATGATAGAGAGATACTATAGGTACTAACACATAATTATCTAAAACTGAATAGGCCTTTGTTTCTGAAATTCATTTTTCTTTTTTGTTTTCTTTTATTCTAGTTTTTCCCTGACATCCCAAAATATGATGAATGAACATTTCATCAGTTTTCAGATAAAATGGCAGACTGGTCTAGGAGACTCTCCTTGGCCTTCTTCCCTGAGTATCTGTAGCTCCCTGCTTCTGCCACAGCTATAGTGCTGAGCACTTTCACCTGCATTCCACAGCCTCTCATCATCTGCTGCTCACATTAGATGCCCATGGCCTTGAACACACTAAGCAAGTTCTCTACCACAAAGCTGCATCCACAGCCTTCTTTTTGCTTTTTATTTTGAGAAAGTCTCTGTAAGTTATTCAAACTGGTGTTGAATTCAGTCTGTAACAGAGGTAACAAGCAGATCCGCCTTTCTTGGCATCTCCAGTTGCAGGATGATCAGCCATTGCCACCAGCTCTGGCAGAAGCCATGACCACTAAGTGACTTTCTTGATACCCTCCTAAAAAAACTAATGCCACACGTATGTGTACTAAGTCCTTTCTGTCTGTTCTGACTGTAGACTGTTCTTATGGGATATTTACTCATTGTTTGTCTTCCCTCAAAACCAGTACCTCCGAATGACAGACACCACCCTGGCCACCATATTTGAAGTAGTCACACTTCATTACAATGTCTTTTCACTTGCCATGTGTCACACACACACACACACACACACACACACACACACACACACATGGTTGGAAAGTCAAATACTTTTTACCAACCTTCCTTGTAAGAGTTTTATCCCATGATACATAAACCTTGGAAATCATGGTGTTCTAGCCGCTTTTCTCCTGTTATTTCTCCCATCATAAGAGCTGGATGAGTTTGCTCATCCTATAGCTATTATGGAAGAGCCAAGAAATTTTTGGGAACATGATCACTAATATTACTGAGCCTCTTTCTAATTTTTGTGACAAAATTTTCCAGATGGCAGCCAAAGCCATTCATCTACATATTATGCATGATTGCATTTGCAGGATTACAGCAAGGGTGAGTAGTTGAAACAAAGATTGCTTAGGAAAGCATATAACATTCACTGTCTCTTCCTTTACAGAGAAAGTTTTTGACCCTTGGTTTAAGGACCCTTTGGGTGGACTGCCCTTTCATCTCAGCTAAATGGCCTCTTATGAATGAATGACTCTTAATACTTAATACAAGATCTATCCCACAGAAAACACTTAGCAAATCTGAGGAATGGACAGCACTATGGCTTCAAATTGATGACAATTTATTAGATATTTTTAGTACCTTATTGTACCCAGCAGTCCTTACATAGTAGACACTTAATAAATATGTGCACATAATTTTTGGAAAATATAAAAAAGACATTTAAGACATTGAGAGAAAATGTAAATACTAACCTGAACTTAAGAGGAACAGTTCTGAGAATGCAGCAGAAATCATGTCATTGATTGCACTCTCTTCTTCAGAAGGTGTTCGGACAACTCACGTGGTATTTTAGGAGTGAAGGGCTCTTAAAGGAGGGTAAACAATGATTGTTCAGAAGAACGTCTTCTGGACATTCTGTTTCTAAATGGTTTGACAAGGACTCTCTGGAATCTTTGGAAACAGAAAGGTTAGTTAAAATTACAGACAAGAATCCAGCCGGGAATGAGCTACAAATGGGAGGGAATTTGTGGAAATATAGACAAATATATAAGCATATAGACTATGTGCAAATGTATGTGCAGATGGGAGGCCATTTCTCACATCTACTTTGGAATGTGCTGCTTCTAAGTAAAACAAAGAAATATTAGATTTAGAAGGACATCTTTTCTGTGATAGACAAAATGATTCAAGAACTAACATATCTAGTCTTCTGAAATGATCAATATTTAAGTAACAGCCAACAATTTTTGCCTTAGGCTAATATGTTCATAAGACATTTTTGACTTAAATCAACTTTTTATATCATGTATCTTTAATCAAATAATTCAAGTCAACACATCAGTAATTTTGCACTTTTTAATGATTTCTATAAAAAATGCTGTTAAATAAGAACACATTTTTTACACACCACACTAATTTCTTTAAACACTGAAAAGTCAATATGAAAGAGATGGTTCCTGTCTGTGATGTAAAACTACTTACTAGAACCCTAAATAACCTCTTAATTCTCAAGGAATAGAGCAAATGGAGAAAGACATTTCTAGAAACGTGTAAGTGGTGCCATTGGATAGGTAGGTAGATTAATAAAGCATACTTTGAGCTGAGTCTAACTCAGAACATTGGAATACCAATCATAACAGAACTCCCTGAAGTTGAGATGAATGAATCACTCAGCAGAGCAAGGCTGGACATTGACTGGATACAAAGATGCCTCTCCCTGCCTCTCCAGTCCTGAGTTTGACAGCTCTGAATTCTACCCTTGCTTGGTCAGCTAGAGTCTATCACCAAGACAGCTTGAAATCTCTCTTTAGGTGGCTTAGTCAAGTGAACTTTTGATCTCTCCTAACAACTTTATTCTTTCCCCCAATGGGATTTTACACAAACAACATGAAGTCATTGAAGTCCAGTGAAGTCTAGAAAAGGACTTTCCTAACTTCATTGACCCATGAAGATTCAAAGAAAAATCCCAAGGGATTTCTAATCCTAATGACTATCGGGAAACCAATTTCATCTAAAGATTGATTAAAAATATCTTGATAGATTAAAAAACTACTTGCCTCATGAATCTGGATGTCTCCTCATGCCCTTTTCCAGTTCCTAAAGTCTCTGCCAAAAGCTCTGTTACTAACTAACCTATGGCTTCAATGAAATCATTTAATCTTCCTGAGTATTGGGTATATTCTTGTAAATTAACAATTTAAAATTCTCAAGTTCTTTTCATCTATGTGAGTCTTGATGTCAGCCGCTAGATCATGGAGCTGTTGTTGTGGATTGTGGCTGCTCTAACATTGCTCTGAGTTCCCATAGAGAGAATTTTAAATTGAGTAAAGGATCCAACAAAAATCCTGAGGACTTGGGGTCAGACAGAACTAACAGGACAAGAGCTGTTCTGCATAAACACAGTTGTGGGGTGTTGGGCTTGTTATGCAACCTCATTGAGATGTTACACAACAGTCCATATGAGGTTACATGGAAGAAAAACCATGTAAACCATGTAGCATGGCACCCAATAGTAATGAGTACTCCCATAATATGAGCTCCACAATGTCTTTATAGCTATTAATACAAGAGAAAGAATGGAGAAAATGCTAACATGGACTGAAAGTTACTAAAAAGCTTAACCAAGGATAACTGGAAAGAAAATGAATAGATATAAACATTTTATCAAGTGCATGGTTTTAAGTTACAAAGAGGTCATGTTTTAGGTAGCATTCCTAAAATTTCTAGGTGGTATTTCTAGGTTCAGGTACAATCCTCTCAAAGTCACAGCCAAGTCCTAGCAACAGCCAGCCTAGAGCCAGCTTCCCATGTTCTGCTGTTCCCAAAGAACAACATAGGGATCATCCTAATTGAAATTGCTTCTTGTGCCTCCCTAATGAGTGGTTCCCATTAACCAGTTCCTTAGTTAGTCTCAGTAAAAGAAAAAGTAATTTCCTAATATTGGTTTTTGTACGATTTCTTAGAAATGGCTCAGTGGGTGGAGGAGGGAATGCCTTTTTACATAACTCTTTACTCCTGTAATGACTTTCTGCTTAATGTAAACAAAAAAATCACAAATAACACAATTAACCCATTTTCTTATATGTCTTTAACCGCATCTCCCTCCTTTTATAAGGTCACAGAAGATTGATAGAGTAAATTGTCAAAAAGGTTTTCTTTTTAGGATATCTTTCCTCCTGAAATTCATCTCCTTTAACATACATCCTTGGTAGACACCTAGAAGGTCTATTCCTGTGGAGACACCATATCCTGAACCTTCCTAGAGCAGCAAGTAAGAAACATTCTGCACAACCCTAAGCCCCAGACATGCAACACACCCAAATCCCACCCCTCCGGAGTACCACTCCCCTTCAACCCCTTGCTTGGTTCTGTTAGCTGGGGCAGACACCTGGCTGGTCTGTTCTGTGAAGACACCTTATCCTAAGCCTTCCTAGAGCAGCTGGTAAAAAGCCTCCCCCACAAGCCTATGCCCCAGAACTGCAACTGATCCATCAGCCAACCAAACCCCGCCCATCAGGAATAACATTCCCATTTAATCCCTCCCTTGGTCCTTTTGGCTGGGACAGACACCTAGTGGTTCTGCTCCTGTGAAGACACCATATCCGGAACCATCTTAGAGCAGTGGTGGAACCACTGCACTCAGAGCAGCTGAGGAACCACTACACACAGAGCAGCAGGATTTCAGGATCCCAGAGGAAGCCTGAGTCCCAGGAGCTCTTCCACACAGGAGCTCAGGCTCACAAGGTCACAGAGACATCTGAACTCTGAGGAGATCTGACACAAGCAAGATAACTGGAAAGACAGTTTCCAGTCAGAGACAGTGAGTGCAGGTAGCACTAAAGTTAACCAGATGGTAAAAGGCAAGCACAAAAAAAAATAAGCAACAGACACTAAAGTTACCTGGCATCATCAGAACACAGTTCTCCTATCATAGCAAGTCCTGGACACCCCATCACACTGGAAAAGCAGGATTCAGATTTAAAATCACTTCTCATGAGGATAATAGAGGACATTAAGAAGAGCATAAACAACTCACTTAAAGAAATACAGGAGAATACAGGTAAACAGGTAGAAGCCCTTAAAGAGGAAACACAAAAATTCCTTAAAGAATTGCAAGAAAACACAACCAAAAAGGTGACAGAATTAAACAAAACCATCCAGGATCTAAAGAAAGGAAGTAGAAATAATAAGCAAATCTCAAAGGGAAACTACCCTGGAGATAGAAAACCTAGGAAAGAAATCAGGAGTCATAGATGCAAGCATCACCAACAAAATACAAGAGATAAAAGAGAGAATCTCATGTGCAAAACATACCATGGAAAACATTGACACAACTGTCAAAGGAAATGCAAAATGCAAAAAGCTCCTAACCCCAAATACTCAGAAAATCTAGGACACAATGAGAAGACCAACCATAAGGATAACTGGGATAGATGAGAGTGAAGATTCCCAACTTAAAGGGCCAGTAAATATCTTCAACAAAATTACAGAGGAAAACTTTCCTAACCTAAAGAAAGAGATGCCAATGAACGTACAAGAAGCCTACAGAACTCCAAATAGACTAGACCAGAAAAGAAATTCCTCCCATCACATAATAATCAAAACACCAAATGAGAAAAAAAATACTAAAAGCAGTAAGAGAAAATGGATAAGTAACATAAAAAGGCAGACCTATAAGAATTACACCAGACTTCTCACCAGAGACTATAAAAGCCAGAAGATCCTGAAGTGATATACAGACTCTAAAATACCACAAATGCCAGCCCAGACTACTATACCCAGCAATACTCTCAATCAATATTGATGGAGAAACAAAGATATTCCATGACAAAACCAAATTTACACATTATCTTTCCACAAATCCAGCCCTACAAAGGATAATAGATGGAAAACTCCAACACAAGGAGAGAAACTACAACATAGAAAAAGCAAGAAAGTAATCTTCCAACAAACCCAAAAGAAGATAGATACACAAACATAATTACACATCTAATAACTAAAATAACAGGAAGAAACAATCACTTTTCCTTAATATATCTTAACATCAATGAACTCAATTCCCCAATAAAAAGACCTAGACTAACAGACTGGATACTTAAACAGGACCCAGAATTTTGCTGCATACAGGAAACACACCTCAGCTACAAAGTCAGTTATTACCTCAGAGTAAAGGGCTGGAAAACAATTTTCCAAGCAAATGGTTCCAAGAAGCAAGCTGGAGTAGACATTCTAATTTCAAATAAAATTGACTTTCAACCAAAAGTTATCAAAAAAGATAAGGAAGGACACTTCACACACATCAAAGGAAAACTCTACCAAGATGAACTCTCAGTTTTGAACATCTATGTTCCAAATGCAAGGGCACTCACATTCCTAAAAGAAACTTTAATAAAACTCAAAGTACACATTGCACCTCACACAATAATAGTCGGGGATTTCAACACCCCACTCTCAGCAATGGACAGATAATGGAAACAGAAATTAAACATAGACACAGTGGAATTAACAAAAGTTATGAACCAAATGGATTTAACAGACATCTATAGAACATTTCATCCTAAAACAAAAGAATATACCTTTTTCTCAGCATCTTATGGTACCTTCTCCAAAATAGACCATATAATTTGTCACAAAACAAGCCTCAACAGATACAAAAAGATTGAAATAATCCCTTGCATCCTATCAGACCACCATGGATTAAGGCTGGTCTTCAATAACAAAACAATGGAAAGCCCACATACAAATGGAAACTGAACAATGCTCTACTCAGTGATGACTTGATCATGGAAGAAATAAAGAAAAAAATTAAATAAAATTTAATAAAAATGATGGCTTGTCATATCAAAACTTATGTGACACAATGAAAGCAGTGCTAAAGGGAAAACTCATAGCTATAAGTGTCTACAAAAGAAACTGGAGAGAGCATACACTAACAACTTGACAGCACAACTGAAAGCTCTAGAACAACAACAACAAAAGGCAAATACTCCCAAGAGGAGTAGACAGCAGGAACTAATCAAACTCAGGGCTGAAATCAACCAAGTAGAAACAGAAAGAACTATACAAAGTATCAACAAAACCAGGAGCTGGAGCTTTGAGAAAATCAACAAGATAGATAAACCCTTAGCCAGACTAACCAAAGAGCAAAGAGACAGTATCCAAATTAATAAAATCAGAACTGAAAAGGGAGACATAACAACAGAAACTGAGGAAATTCAAAAAATCAGATCCTACTACAAAAGCTTATACTCAACAAAATTGGAAAATCTGGATGAAATGGACAATTTCCTAGACAGATACCAGGTACCAAAGAAAATCAGGAGCAGATAAACCATCTAAACAGTCCCACAACCCATAAATAAATAGCAGCAGTCATTAAGTCTCCCAACAATAACAACAACAACAAAAGAAAGAAAAAAAATGCCCAGGACCAGATAGTTTTAGTGCAGAATTCTATCAGACCTTCAAGGAAGACCTAATACCAATTCACTTCAAACTATTCCTCAAAATAGAAACAGAAGGAACACTACCTAATTCGTTCTATGAAGCCACAATCATGCTCATACCTAAACCTCACAAAGACCCAACAAAGACAGAAAACTTCAGACCAATCTCCCTTATGAATATCGATGCAAAAATACTCAATAAAATTCTCACAAACCAAATTCAAGAATACATCTGAACAATCATCCATCATGATCAAATAGGCTTTATCCCAGGAATGCAGGGTTGGTTCAATAATTGGAAATCCATCAATGTAATCCACTATATAAACAAACTCAAAGAAAAAAAACACATGATCATCTCACTAGATGCTGAGAAAGCATTTAACAAAATTCAACATCCCTTCATGTTAAAAGTCTTGGAAAGATCAGGAATTCAAGGTCCATACCTAAACATAGTAAAAACAATATATAGCAAACTAGTAGCCAACATCAAACTAAACAGAGAGAAACTTGAAGGAATCCTACTAAAATCAAAGACTAGACAAGGCTGCCCACTCTCTGCCTACCTATTCAATATAGTACTGGAAGTTTTAGTTAGAGCAATTAAACAACAAAAAGAAGTCAAAAGGATATAAATAGGAAAGGGAGAAGTGAAAATATCCCTGTTTGCAGATAATATGGTAGTATACTTAACTGACCACAAAACTTCCACCAGATCACTCCTAAACCTGATAAACAACTTCAGTAAAGTGGCTGGATATAAAATCAACTCAAACAAATCAGTAGCCTTCCTATACTCAAAAGATAAACAGGCTGAGAAAGAAATTAAGAAAATGACATCCTTCACAATAGTTACAAATAATCTAAAATATCTTGGTGTGAATCTAACCAAGCACGTGAACGATCTGTATGACAAGAACTTCAAGTCTCTAAAGAAAGAAATCAAAAGATCTTAGAAGATGGAAAGATCTCTCATGCTCATGTATTGGCAGGATTACTATAGTAAAAATGGCCATCTTGCCGAAAGAAATCTGCAGATTCAATGCAATCCCCATTAAAATCCCAACTCAATTCTTCACAGAGTTAGAAAGAGAAATTCTAAAATTCATTTGGAATAACAAAAAACCCAGGCTAGCAAGAACTATTCTCAACTATAAAAAAAAAACTTCTAGAAGAATCATTATCCCTGATCTCAAGCTGTACTACAGTGCAATAGTGATAAAAACTGCATGGTATTGGTAGAGTCAGGCAAGAACATCAGTGGAATAGAATTGAAGACCCAGAAATGAACCACAAACCTATGGTCACTTGATCTTTGACAAAGGAGCTAAAACTGTCCAGTGGAAAAAGGATAGCACTTTCAACAAATGGGGCTGGTTCAACTGGAGGACAACATGTAGAAGAATTTAAATGGATCCATTTTTATCCCCCTGTACAAAGTTCAAGTTCAAATGGATAAAGGACCTTCACATAAAACCAGATATGCTGAAACTAATAGAAGAGAAGGTGGGGAAGAACCTTGAATACCTAGGCACAGGGGGAAAGTTCCTGAACAGAATACCAATGGCTTATCCTCTAAGATCAAGAATTGATAAATGGGTCCTCATAAAATTGCAAAGTTTCTGTAAGGCAAAGGACACTGTCAATAGGACAAAATGGCAACCAACAGATTGGGAAAAGATCTTTACCAATCCCACATCCGATAGAGGGCCAATATCCAATATATACAAAGAACTCAAGAAATTAAACTCCAGACAACAAAATGACCCTATTAAGAAATGGGGTACAGAGCTAAACAAAGAATTCTCAACTGAAGAAATTCGAATGGCCGAGAAGCACCTTAAGAAATGCTCAACATCCTTAGTCATCAGGGAAATGCAAATCAAAACAACCCTGAGATACCACCTCACACCAGTCAAAATGGCTAAGATAAAAAATTTAAGTGATGGTAGATGCTGGCAAGGATGTGGAGAAAGAGGAACACTCCTCCATTGTTGGTGAGATTGCAAACTGGTACAACCACTCTGGAAATCAGTCTGGCGGTTCCTCAGAAAACTGGACATAGCATTACCTGAGGATCCAGCTATACCATTCCTGGGCATATACCCAAAAGATGCTCCAACATATAACAAGGACATATGTTCCACTATGTTCATAGCAGCCTTATTTATAATAGCCAGAAGCTGGAAAGAACCAAGATGTCCTTCAACAGAGGAATGGATACAAAAAATGTGGTACATTTACACAATGGAGTATTACTCAGCTATAAAAAAACAATGAATTCCAGAAATTCTTAGGTAAATGGATAGAACTAGAAAGTATCATCCTGAGTGAGGTAACCCAGTCACAAAAGAACACACATGGTATTCACTCACTGATAATTGAATATTAGCTCAGATGCTCACAATACCCAAGATTCAACTCACAGACCACATGAAGTTCATAACAAAGGAAGACCAAATGTGGGTGCTTCAGTCCTTCTTAGAAGGAGTAACAAAATACTCAAGAGAGCAAATATGGAGACAAAGTGTGGGACAGAAACTGAAGGAGGGGCTGTCTGGAGACCATTCCACCTGGGTATCCATCCCATGTGCAGTCACCAAAGGTAGACACTGATGTGGATGTCAGGTAGTGCATGCTGACGGGAACCTGATATAGCTGTCTCTAAGAGGTCTGCCAGAGTCTGACATATTCAGAGGTTGATGCTCACAGCTAACCATTAAACTGATCATGGGGTTCTCAATGGAGGAGTTAGAGAGAAGACTGAAGGAGCTGAAAGAGTTTGTGGTCCCATAAGGAGAGCAACAATACCAACCAACCAGAGATCCCAGGTATAAACCTCCAGCCTGGGAGCACATAGGGACTGACCCATAACTCCATCTGTATATGTAGGGGAGGATGGCCTTGTCTGGCAAAGGTGAGAGAGGAGATCCTTGGTCTGCCTGTGGAAAAAAAAAGCAAGGAAAACAAGCCATTGCTGAAGAAAGCAACTACCAGTAACTAAGCAGCAGAGGTGGATGGGATCTGAAACCGAGAGAAAAGTAGCCTTACAGAAAAGCTTGTGAAGATAACAGGCCACACTATTAGTATGGAAAGGGGGCCCAGAAATCACCATAATCTTAACTTAAGCCAGGTATATATAGTTCTTTTCATAGCTTCATGATGAATCTACAAAGAGGTAAATGTATCCCCACCTTATAAGTAAGAAAATTAAGGCTGTTTTTATGTTTAACTTCTACGAATTACTTGATCACATCTTTTTCCACTTTTCTATTAAATTTTTAGTTCCTTGGTTCTTCAATTTTAATATTTCTTCATATATAAGGGATCTGGACTTTAATTTTCAACCTATGTTACAAATATTTTATGTCCCTGATTTTTGTGGGGTTTTTGTTATCATTTTTGGCAGGCAAAGATATTTTACCTTTTACCCTAGTTAAAAATTACTTTTTTATCTTATTAGACATATACTTCAAACATAATTTGAAAGTCTTTACCTATAACAAAATTAAGGAAGCTTTCCCCTATAGTACTGTATGGTTTTATTTTCACATTTAAGTTTTTGGTGCATTTTGTATTAAGTCATTTTGTATAAGGCATGAAAATATTTTTTACCCGCTTTATATTGTTAATAGGTTGTCTGGCCTTCAATTGCTGTATCTGTAGCTTGGGGATTTAGGTCAGTGATAGAGCACACACCTACCAAGTTCAAGGCCTTGGGTTAGGTCTTCAACTCCACAGGGAAAAGAGAGTCTCTCTTTACTTTCATTCTATATCCAATTTTCTTATGAACTTTGCTTTAGTACTGAGTCTCCTACTCTTCTGGTCAATTGGTCTATACATGTCCAACACCTCATTATTTTAATTACAGAGTCACTTTAATTAAGTGTCACTAAATCTAATATAGTTATTTCCTCTTAGTAATTTTTCCTTTTTGGTGTTTTCCTGTATTGAGTTTTTTCAAAAACATTGCAATATCCACTTATAATCAATATCAATATGCTATCAATATCAATACTCTATCAATATACTAATTCATAGTTTTATTGGTGCTGTGGCATGCTTAGAAATTATCAGGAAGAACTGACATCTTAGTAATGATGTTTTAGTTAGCTATATTTTCATCCCCACCTCCTTCCTTCCAGTATCCTACACTCAGCCCCTCCCACCCATCCTCTTCTCTGGAAAAGGAGAGAATTGACCTGGGTATCACCATCCCCCCTGGCATATCAAGTCACCGCAGAGCTAGATACATCCTCTCCCATTGAAGCCAGACAAGGCAACCCAGTTAAGGGAATGAGATCTACAGACAGGCAACAGATTCAAAGACAACACCACTCTAATTGTTGGGGGACCCACATGATATCTTAGATTTTTCAAGGTGCTATATTATATGTTTAGAGGTACATTTTATTATCCATTCTCTAATTTCAATTTTGTTTTGCATGTAGTTGGTTTTCATTTGTGACCTCATCAATCTCTGTGGAGATGTGCCTATAATTTCTCCGTGGAGATATTAACACAATCTATAACCTTAATGGGATCCCTAAGGCTGAAATAACCCTGGAATAAATATCACCTGACCATAATATATTATTTCTTTAATGCAATGTTTTTCTTGGATTTAGGGATTTTTGTGTATGGTGGTTTTGCCTGTATGTACATGTGTACCACATGCATGCTTGGTGTCCACAGAGGACAGAGGAGGGCACTGAATGCCAGGGGAATAAAGATATAGTCTGCTTTGAACTGTTGTGTGGGTACTTGGAACTGAACCTTGGTACTCTGTAAGAGTAACCATATATTACCAAAGCTTAGTGAATATTGTGGGCATCTAAAACATTGATTCTTTTTTTCTAATTGACATACCAGCATATGCATATTTATAAAGTACTATGTGATATTTTAATATGTGCATAAATTGTGTAATGTATCAAGGTTTCCATGTCTCCCCAATCTTTATCACTTCTTATAAAACAACATTCAATTTCTTTTCTTATTTACAGGTCAATATTCTTATCTCTAGGCACCCTACTGCACCACAATAATAGGACATGATGGTCTTTCCTAACTGATAAGTAGCATCAGTTGACCAGACTCTTGCCATCTCTTTCTGTCCCCTATTTTTCTAGCTTCTTGTAACTACTATTCTAATCTTAACTTCTATGAGACAGTTAGATTTCACATAGGAGTGAGATCATGACTCTCTAGTTCTGGCTGGCTTCCCATTCATTGACACAAATGTCTTTTCATGACTAAATCATAGCATCCATTTTTGATACTTGTGAAATACTCTTGTGTTTCCCATTAGTACTATCATATTTAGATACATTTTCTTAATGCAATGTTTAATTTTGTGCTATTATTTTTGCATCAACAATCATAAATAACATATTTCTTGTTTGTACTGAATTAGGATTAGGTAGTAAAGCTGTCAGAAATGGCAGATCAATTATTATGAAATGAACTAACATCTATTTCTTTTAATAAGCAAAACTCTTTCATGCTTATTGGTGTGACTGAGGCTTGATGACAATCATAATAAAGTCATCATAATTTTATGTATTCTGTTGTATTTGCTATGTTTCTTGTTCCTTAATTAGTTTACATTGTTTTTCTCCTAATTGAAATGTTTTGAGGACTTAAAAAAACCTTAAATATTTGCTCTTGTAGTTATTAATGTAGTTGCAGCATCTTTTAAATAAGTTCCAGTTTGATTATTTCTCCAATTTTGCCTTTGTCTATCTAATACAAATAACCTATTGTGCTTTAATCTCAATATCTTGATTATAACATTAACCAATAATCTAATTTTGTTTTCTTCTTTCTAATTTCTAGTCATACTTTTTTTTTGCTTTATGGCAAGACAAATATTTGAATTTTAATTTTTTCCATACCTTGTAAATTTTCTCTACCTAGATTTACATATTGAAATAGTAGTAGGAGTTGAGAAAAAATTTTTGGTTGAATTATCATTGGACAGAGTGCATCTTCTAGAACTGATATAACCCATAAAATAATAAATGAGTTTTCAATTTGTTTCATTATTCAAATCATATGTTAAAATTGTGATTTTTTTATTTTTTTCCCTTGAACTCAATTAGTAGCAAAATAACAGTGCTATTTCTCTTTTTTTCTAAGACTCTAAAGGAAAGGACAATCTCAAATCCACAAGAATATTCTATTACAATAAATAACCCACTTGAAATTTTGTCATTAAGAACAACAAGAAAATATTATGTGTCAAGGGAGGGTGCTTTCCAAATCCTTGTAATAACATTTCCCACTGGAGTATTTAGATACAGTCAGCATTTAATTCTATCTTTGTTGAAACCTATAACCTTAATAGTGATACTCAGAGCTGGCATCATCCCCAGTGAATTGCCGTTCTATTTATTTTTCAATGTCTTAACTTTCAGTTCAATTATCTAACCAAAACACCAGAGCTAAAGAATGGAGTAATTATTTAAACACTTGAAGCAGAATGATTATAAGTGAAGAGCAGTTATCAAAGAGCGGAGTGGAAGACCTAATCTGCATATGCAAATCCTGAGGTGTAAGCACCAGTGACCTTTTCTATCCATGTTACCACATTCGCTTTTGATTTTTGTATGTTTGCGTATTTAGTTTTCTGTAATTATACTCTACAGAGTATCTTTTTTAGTTAGATGTCAACACCTGTGTTCACCTTACACATTCATTTCCATTCAGAAATATACTTAGGAGCCTTCAAAAACCGTGGAGCAAGGTTATAGATAGGACGTTCTGGATGTTCAAGAGGGAAGTTGTACATTGCTGTGAGGTACAGATTCAGGTCTTTTCTTCCCATGTTAGGCACGGAGTGTTGGAATTCACTATTATCTGGGCTTTTCCAGCATTAACTGTAAAAGAAAATGTCATGCAATTTCCAAAGACCTTCTTGCCACTCCAGAGCCTCACCTCCAGTAGAATCTTCCGGAAAAGGCAACCTTCTCTCCCCAGTATCTATATCTATCCTCTTTCCATCTCACTGGGTCTCACAAGAAAACTATACATTTCCTAAAAACCAACCTATATAAGCACTTGACAATTTCTCTTAGTCCCCAAGGAACATGCCATTTTGTCTCACAAAATGAGACTAAATCAAGTGCTTCAAAATGTATTTTTCAAAAATACACTGTGCTGAAGTGGAAGGCAAGAACATTTAATATCGTTGAATGGAAAGAGAATTCCTTTGCAGAGTAAAACAAAGGTATTGACACTGTGGATAATGTTTTACAATGTAAGGAACTGAGTAACAATGTCGGGGTAGATCATGTCAGAAAGAAAAACTGCACAGGCAACAGAAATATCATGTTCCACCTGTATGAGTGTCTAGAACTTACTTTTATACATTGACTCTACATACCCTAGAATAAGAAAAGCAGAGACACATTATCTTACCTAAAAAACAAAGGACGGCATGCAAGATATGTACACTCAACATTTGTGATGAGGTGGCAAGTACACAAAGGGAAGAGAAGTGATTCATTCATAGTGATTCACTCTCATTTGCTCTGTAAAAAAAAAAAAAATTAAACACCATGTAATTTTAAAGGTTCAAAATCTGTGACCAATTTTCCCTGACGTGTTTTAAGAATCTCTCAGTGAGGAAAAGTTTCTTTTGATAAAGGGTATGAAAATAATGTTAGTTTCTTAGATATTTGATGTTAGTGCTTCTTTTTCCAAAATAGATCAAATGCCTTGGTGAGCAGTCATACCTGTGTGTTCATAGCAAAGCTACATCTTTTACTCTGGTCTAGATGGGGGAAGAGGTCAATAAAAGAACCAAGTAAATACACTGTCTGGATTGGGTAAGACAGTGGTTCAGTGCAATAGAAAGACTAGAATTAAACCCCAAAAGTATGCAGGTGACACACTGGGACATGAACAGGTTAGTTTTACATAAACAGTCTGAAAGGATGCTAGCAAGCATGAGATTCTGCATCATCTGTCGTAAGATGAGGCTTATCCTGAGCCTTACACCAGCAAGAACTGAAACCTTATAAATGAATAGATTCTAGGTCTGCAGTTTTTAACCTGTGTGTGGTTTGTAAACCCTTTGTCAAGCCTCTATCTCTGAAAATATTCATTACAATTCTTAATAGTAGCAAAACTACAGTTATGAAGTATCAATGAAAATAGTTTTATGGTTAGGGGTCACCACAACATGAGGAACTGTATTAAAGTGTCACAGCATTAAGAAGGTTGGTATCCAGTGTTCTAGGTGATAGAAACATGCTAATTAAATTTACATGAAACTTGTATGTAAGTCAGAAAGCCTAGTTATGACATTCCTAGTGAAGATATGGTAGCCATAGAGGTTCAGGATCTGTCACAGAATGCCCACTGAAGCTACATTGTTACATAGCAATACTGTGTGGAGATACTATAATCTGTCTATTTCTACCCAAAGATAGACTTTTCTATCTATGGGTGATACATAACTCCCTATTAGCCTGGTAAATATTTCCTCAGGGTTATAGAACAATAGGAACTTGTTTCTTTTCCTTTTTTTTAACAAATATAAGATCATCCCTGCACATTGTGAAGGCTCTCCTTGCCTTCTGCTGTTCTCACTCCCCTTTTATGGATATTATGCCCTTGTACCTCTAACTCTTCTTTGGAGTCTTTTTCTACAGTTCCAACTTCCCAAGGGAGCTCTCAATTTCTTGTAACTAGAATCCTTTATGTTTATGGGGCTGCCTTTGTCTTCTTGCCAAAGTATCAGGAGAGATCAATCTGAAATCTGTGTGTTCAGTCCAGCCCCAGTCAGTTGCTGGAACTGTAGGCCAATAGCAATAAAATGCTCATACTTTCTTCAAATTTACCATGCACCTTCCTTCCTTTGCCTGGTTTGTTCCATTCACATTTTAGTGTCAGACTGTGTATTTCTTCTCCCAGAAAGCCTTCTCTTACCTGATCTCATCCAGAAGCT
Organism: Rhabdomys pumilio; assembly: GCA_030674055.1. Taxonomy (NCBI): domain Eukaryota; kingdom Metazoa; phylum Chordata; class Mammalia; order Rodentia; family Muridae; genus Rhabdomys; species Rhabdomys pumilio. The sequence goes on along the minus strand of JANHMN010000010.1, from coordinate 65,049,344 downwards.
TGGGTAGCCATGTTTTATTTTTAAAGTTACATAAGTAGTTTTCTATGCCAATCACACTTGATGACACAAAGCTTACATGGTTCTCCACCCCAAAAGAATATTACCTTGTAAACAGTGATTTTGCTTTGTAGGTATTCATATCTCCCATACTAAGCTCAGTATCTCATGTCAACTTATTTCATAAGCATCTGATATGCAAATATTTGTGATTGTGAGCTGACCGTAGAATCAGATAGCTATAAGAACCTACTCCTGCAAATGCCCAACAATAGATGAAATAGCAGAAACATTCTTTTGCTTCTGCTTAGAGGACAAAAGGAAGGAGCATTCCAAACTTCAGAAACAAAGCATTTTTGAACCACATATATATGCTCTGTGATGCTGTGGCTCTCCTGGGAGCACTTGTTGAGGATACAGAGGCTAACAATCTTAGCAAGCTGTGATGGGAATCCAGTGACCACACAGAAACCAGAAATAAGGCTTTTGGCCAACAGCAAGGGATGGGTTGAGTTGAGACCTTTGATGAACTACAGTTTTAGTGAATGGTTTCATAGAGACTAAAAATTCCCTCCAGTAAAAGAAACTTATCTGTACTGGACTTTGAATAGGAATAATAAATGTATCTATAGAAATTTAAATTGTAGGCCTGTAGTTTCTTTTGTTCACAAATCAAGTTTGTATTGCCCTAGAATCTAAACACTAGCAGAAACTAATCTCTGATCAACAACAGCCCTCAGGGCTCATCCAAACCACAAATAGAAAGCTTTCAGTATGTACCTCATCTTAGCCTATGCAGGAGATCCCATCTGCAGACACACCATGACCTGAAATCACAAATTACACAAGACAACAATTCAGTGAATTATAGACAAAAAAACTGCAGCTTAGAAATGCTAAGCCATCTGAAGAGGACCAAAGCAGACAACGAAAACAGTGTTTGAGAAGACAAGGGTGAAACCTTTGTACTACTGTCCTATAAAGTTTCCTGCCCAATACCATTGAATTGTCAGGGTGAGTGACAAATCAAAGAAGTAGCAAGTACATTTTAACTCATTCCAAATCTAACCTATCAGTGAGCATTTGATTAAAATCCCTAAGTTCCTTCAGGACTCACTGAGAAAGAAAGCTATGACCATTTAGCAATGTTACCCATTGGTGCAAAAGCACTAGACTTGACAATGTTCTCCATATATCTGTTGTTTCCATAACGATGAATTCTCTAAAAAGCACCTATCTTTAACTCAAGTTAAAGCTATATAAAGAAAATAGTAACGACTATCACTGCCACTCCTGACATATTTTTAATAGAAAGACAGCCATCTGTGATACATGATTTAAAAATGCATTACAGGATGCTAAACACCTCTGAAGTTGCTATTAGTAAGAGCTAACCTCAAATACTTCAAACCTTCCACACTTTCTATCAATAAGAAAATGGCAATTCATCTACAGAAATATGATGAAATTATATGCTTTAAATTTTAAAAAAACTTCACAATGCACCAATTTTCATGATTCATAAAAATGAATTATTTATTAATTAATTAATCAGTAATCAATTACAGTTCCCATTGATGCAGGGATGCACACGGGAAAATCACATTTGTCTATTTGCTTACTTTTTATGACCAGATCAGCAGCCACTACATCCAACGACAACTTCATATCTCAATGAGGTGATACTTCATCTCTCTCTCAGTGGGATAATACTTAACCCCCCACCAGATCTCATAGCTTCAACCTTTATCCTCTACATATATCATCTTGGTGCTACAATGATGTTTGTGAAATGTAAGTCAGATCCTGCCACTTTCTCTCCTCTGTTCCAAACTATTTAGTGATACCCGATATTACTCAGTGGAAGTCAATTTCGGCTACCCTTTCCTCCTGACTCCCTCTCACTACGCCCCACATCCCAGTCCTAAGGACACCAGTTTTGTTACAGGTTTATGGAATGCTATCTGAGCTCCCTTCTTCTGTGCCTGTGATTCCCTGGGCATGGAATATTTTTCTGACAACCCTCCCACTCCTAGTTCACTCCTCTTTCTGTCTTTGCTCAACGATTTCTCTGTGCTTAAAACGATAGCCATAGCTCACATGCCTGCTTTTCTGAATCTGCTTATCCCTGTGATTAACACTCTGTGCCCACATTTACTCTGTCTTTAATAGATGTCTATTTTCCAAGACTGCAAACTTCCTGACAATGGGGATAGTTCCCACCTTATCCTCAGTGCTATACTCAATGTCTAAAATTGGAGTTCTTACTATGAGGCACATCAAAGTATGAATGAATGAATCATTCAGAATCAAAATTTTAATTTCCTATGAAATATCAGAAAAGGAGCAAAATCAAATCGTCAAGCCCCCACCGCACACCCTTTTCTTCAGTAAATCTAGACTTTGGATTTTCCTAGATATTCCTAAAGGATACTTTATTTAATGACCTGGGTCCATTTCTCAACAGATGCATACATTTCTAAATGTCTTAAATCCTAAGAGTCCACTCTGAAGCTCTCATCTTGCAATACCCACAGGGGTGTGCTAGGCTTACGCTCCAGTGTAGAACTTCCCTGCCTCCCCTTTTTGTGTCCTTTAGCCTTGAGTAATTCCTTTTCTATTTCATGGAATCTTTTACCTGGATTCTGAAAACTTCTTTTCCCTTCGTGGTTCCCATTCTAATTTCATGACACAATGACTCTCACATAAATAAAAATTAAAACTTAAGACCCACATATGAGAAAAAATATGGTAAATATCTCCCTGAGTCTTGGATAATTCAATTACTAAAGTGATTTCCAGATCCATTCATTTCCCTGAAATTTTTATAATTTCCGTTTTCTTTGTTCATCTGTTGATGGGCACCTAAACTGATTCCATTTCCTAGCTAGTATGAGTAGAGCAACAAGCATAGACATGTATCTCTCTGGTAAGATATAGAGACATCTGAGTATATGCCCAGGAGGAATATAACTTGGAAGTTCTACTTTGAGATTTTTTTTAGAAACTTCCATACCTATCTCTACAGCAGTGGCACCAGTTTAGACTCACAGTAGCTGTGAATAAGAACTCTTTCTTCCCAACCTTTCCAGCAGCGTTTGTTATCATTTCATTTCTTGATGATAACCATCCTGACTAGGGTTTTAGTTTGAAAAAAAAAGAAAAAAGGAAGGAAGGAAGGAAGGAAGGAAGGAAGGAAGGAAGGAAGGAAAAGAAAGTTCATTCTTTAACATCCCTGTACCAGGAAAGTGGTACAGGCTCTCTTTAGTTCCGTTTAACCTCTGAGCTCCAGATTACTGTGTGTCAGAGGGGAGAAGTCCAGACCTTCCATCCTACAGAGTGGTCTAAGTTTCAGGAGGAATCACATTAGGAAGTTCTTGGAACAATCACAGTACCGCACAGAATGAGGTATTCCTCCAGCACTGATACCTTACTTGTAATTTCCCGACATGAGCTTGCCTCATGCTGAGTGAGATGGATGCTGGCCACATCACGATTCACATCTGAGGACCAAATGTTGTTTGTTCTTACACTAGAAGTCATAGCAGCTAAGGTGGGCCTCCTTCCAATTACATGCTTTTGGTTCTAATTATCTTACACAGCACCCACACACCAGTAAGTTCCCTGTCACTAAGAGAATTATCAGAAATAACAATCCTTCCTGAAACACCTCAACTCAAGAACTCAACTGTGAGTTCTTTCTCAAGAGTCTCACCTTCTTGCTGTGCTTCAACCCCAGCCTCCTACTGAGGCTTACCTAACTCTGAGATACACTTGTCCATGCCCAAATAAAGAAACTTCACAAATACCAGGGCAAGGAAAGATTGTCTTTGACTCAACGGGAAGCTTGAGGGCTGTCTGTGTATACAGATAGAGACATGCTTTCTCTAGCCTCTTGGTTTGAGCCCTATCCACCATATTTCCTAATACAGGACATTCCTACCTCTGTAGAAATCTGTGTTCGACCTTCCTATCAATATTTGCAATATACTTAGATATTTGAATGCCAGTTCCAGTTCTTAGACTCCTTGCCAGCTCTGTTTGGTGTATGACAAGTCCTTCTGACCCTTTTGTTGTTTTCCAAATCACAGGATTTACTGCCCTGTGGTTCTCCAGCTCCCCCAGCTCCCCAGATGTCATCCTTGTATGTATATCACACCATCAGCCAGAGCCAACCTGCAGGGACCTGTCCCACTCAAGAATGGAAACACACGTAAGTGCTCTCTCTCTTGTCTGGACACCAGCTATCCAGCAGTCTCTGCCTGCTCTAACACCATGACTCTTTTTCCAGATACTCTCTAACAGCTCCCAGGCTATATTCCTTTAAATAATTTTACCCACTAGAGTAGAATCAACAACTGAAAAGAACATAGATCGTAAAGAGCCCCATAAGTGAACACCCTGTGCAGTTCTTACCTGGAACAAGAAAAGAACATTAACAGCAGTTCAGAAGTGCTTCATGCTCTTTCACAATCACCAAAGTCCCTACTCATGATAAACAACTACCCAACTCAAGCCATCATTAGTCTAAGCAGCCTGTCACCTGCTTCTCCCTCTAAAGTATATGATTCCTATGACTTCTCACATAACAAATCAGTTTTGCCTATATGTTCCCCACGGGTATCAAATCATGCAGCCTCTGGTACCTGTCTTCTATGTTCACTGTGGTGCTTGTATTTGTTGTTCACGTAGAGGCAGTTTATTCTTCTACATTATTAGTTAATGTTCATCATATAATTACATCGTTGTCTACTTCTAACAGACATGTGGTTATTTCCAGTTTTGTCCTATTCCAAATGGCAATTTGGTAAATATCCTTATGCATATTTTAATGAACTCAACACATCTCCTGTTGAGTATATATCCAGTAGTGGGTACACATGTCTTGACTTTTAGTGGATGGAATAGTTTCCAAAAAATAATGTACCAGTTTATAATGTTTCAATAGCATATGGCCATTCTGGTTATTATGATCTAATATAATTTTCCTGGTGACTGATGTTTATCGGCCATTTGTGTATTCATTTTCCTCAGGGGTCTGCTCATGACATGTGGGAACTTTCTGTATGGTACAGATTCCTTTTCCCACATTGTTATTTGCCCTGGCACTCTCTTCATGGGGTTGAAAAAGAAAAGCTCTTAACTTTAAGAGAATCCAGATTTCTAATATATTGCCTGGCCTGAAACACTACAGGTAAGAAGCTGCCTATGTGGGGAAAGAAAAGAATCACTTTGATATCAGTTTGGTTGACCTGAAAGTCACTCAAAATATTTTTTGCAGGAGTGGGGGGCGGGGTAGGGCTAATAGTTTGGACTTATTATTAAAGATTTTATTCTTGTAATTGTCCTGGCTTACATGGGTTTGGTTGTACAACTAAAACTAAACCTTCCACTAAACTATTCTCACCCTTGCCGTCTTTCCTTTCAAGTTACAAGTTCCCTGAGAATTGCTTGCTTACAGAAGTTCTAAAAGGCATCTTACAGGGGCTCATTTACATTTAACAACTGGTAGCAGGTGAAAACTCATATTTTTGTTTTATTGATATGTAAAATAAAAATAAATATAAAATCTTGTAATTTTACCAGTTACGTTTTGAAACATTTTCCTATTTTTCAAATAAGAAAATCTTTTACAAAAGAAGATTACATTTTTGATCATAATAGATGGAGATTACCTACCTAACTAACTGTTATGGAACTTTTTTTTTTGAAAGAAATGAATAGATGTCTGTTCATCCAAGATAGAAAACCAACAAGTGAAAGAAATCATTCCACCCAAGTCTAGATTGATGACCCAGTGAGTTTTGGGGGTTACTTGCAGAAACATAGATGAAGGATGGGTAACAGCATCTATCTGCATCTATTATATTGCTTGTTCTTCAACCTAGAACTGACCTTAATACTTGCATGTAATTAAAATGGTATAAAAGCATATTGGGAAAAAATTAAAAATTAAGAAAAAACACAGCAATGTAGTCAATTCAAAGACAACTGCATCATCAAAGAGTCATTCCAACATGATGACAACCTGCGAGTGCAGCATCCCTTAGCTCCCTGCACAGATTGTAGGCAACTCCACTGAAGAGTTTTCACCCTTCCAGAAACTTTCATTAGACTTTAACTTCCTGACCTTTCTAAGTACTGTAAAATTTGTGAAACTCCTGAACCTTTTAAGTTTTATTAGCTTCCTGAGCTTTATAATGCTCCCCCTACCATCCAGAATGGATTGTCTTATTTCAGAGGAAATAACTACACAGCATTATCTCAAAATTTGGTGACTTAAAACAATTACTTTTATCGTACCTGGTCACCAGTTTAAGTTGTACTGACATGGCTGAGTTTGATGTCAGCTAAGCTCACTCACATATCTGTGCTTTACCTGTAGGCTGTACATAATTCTTCTTCGAGAACTTGAGTGGATAACTGCTGGAGTGGTGAGTGATGTTTCTCATCATTCAGTTAGTTTGAGCTGATTTTTTTAAGATGGCTGCCAGGATCTAAAAGAGCAATTATATTGTTCAAGGCCCCTTGAAATCTAGCCTCCAAAACCAAAAATCACTATTGCTACATACTAGTAGCAAGTTATAAAACAAGCCCAAATTAAAGCAGTGAGGAACTAGACCTTAACAATTGGGGATACTGCAGAGGCACATTGGAAAAGTTGGATACAGAGCAGTAATAGTTGTAGCCATTTTGAGAAATGTATTAGTGTATGCTAGTTATTTTCAAACATACATAACACACTGTGATCGTATCCATCCCTTATCATCTTTTCTTATCCCTCCTCCTCCATCCACTGGTCCTCTTTCTAGTTATGGACATTTAAAAAAAATCTGTCTTTGATTCATTTACTACTTTCTCCTTTATCATCGAGAATTTATAAAATTGTTTGTGTGCAAGCATTAAAATATACTACTATTAGTATACATACAAATCAAACAAGCATATTAACTCTATCCTTGTTTTCTGGGGCTCTAATTCTAATAGAAAAAAAAGGCTTCCATGCAGTCATTAAAATGAGGATTTATGCCGGGCAGTGGTGGCGCACGCCTTTAATCCCAGCACTTGGGAGGCAGAGGCAGGTAGATTTCTGAGTTCGAGGCCAACCTGGTCTACCGAGTGAGTTCCAGGACAGCCAGGGCTACACAGAGAAACCCTGTCTCGAAAAACCAAAAAAAATAATAATAATAAAATAAGAAATAAAAAAAATAAAAAATAAAATAAAATAAAATGAGGATTTACTTTTCCCTTCATTAAATGGGCAAATATTTTAAAATTCTAACAAGCATGACTAATAAGAAAATAAGAAAAACACTCTCATGCACTGATATGCATATACACCAAAGTACATGATTTAAAGTCAGAAATTTATGGTGAGAAAATTATAAATGAATAATTACAGATTTCACAAAGATACATCCTGAGGCCATTTCATAAAGTTCTCTTTTAATAATAAAAGGCTGGGAAATTATCCAAATATAATTAATTAGCTGAAGACGTTATGATTTAACTCTATAGTAGAATACCACAGTAATTTAAGATATGTAGAAAATGCTAATTGATATGAGAAGAGAATCACAACAAATTAAGGTAGAAAAGATTACATATGCTAGTATTTGCCTTATCTATATTTTAGTGACTGTTTTCTAAAGTTATTAAGATTAGTGCTTCTGTGTGCAATCAGAATAAATGTTCTTTCATAATAAACATGTCACCTACAGCAAATGTTTTACCAACAAAACCCTATTCTGGGTCTGTCTCCAACAATGTTCTATTATCACCGGGTTTAAAAATCTGTGAGAGTTTCACTAACTTCAGATTCTTCAGAGGATAATGAAACACCAGGCCTGAGCCAACTTTGTGTTCTCATCTTGGCTGCCAGGACTCAGTAAGCAGCCTGTCCGCCCAGGTCACAGATGTGCAAGAGTTGTATAAGTGTATGCAGTTCTGCAAGCCAGGCTTCTGTGAAGAAAAGATAAAAGAGACACTCACTATGTAGCCTAACAGATTATCTCCCATGCAGACCCCAGGGACAGTGATTTCAGTGGTGACCAGCTCTGTTAGAACTCTGACCAAGTTCATATGGGTTCATTCCAATAGAACCTCATCCTATGCCTACACCAAACATCTTCTGCTCCCTGGACCCTTAACCTCTCTTGAGGGAAAAGTGCCAGGAGCCAAACCCAGAAAATTACCTGCTGTTCTAAGAGAACCTCGGGAAGTTACCTGCTGTTCTAGAAAGACTAGTCAGTACAAGGTTAAGAAAGGACGTTCGCAGGTCTCAGGTCCCAGGAACTTAAAGAACGTCTGGCATTTCCTTGGAGCCGGTTATGACAGTGGGATGATCTAGCGCAATAAGGATATGACAGTGGACTGGTCTTAGACAAGGAGGATTCAGTAGTGGGATATCCCTAAGCAAGGACCCTTGCCTAAACTTCCCAGTTTGCTGGGTCTTTATAACCTGCCCCCAAAATTAAAGTTTTGGAGCTTGACCAGAACCCCAGACTTGCTCTCATTCTTTGTGTCTCTTGTCCTTTCATTCTTTCACCCCCTTCCCTAAGGTCTCGTCGAATCCCTGCTGGCTGGGGCAGAAAGGGATCCAATAAAGTCCACCAAATAACAACATAGGCCATATGGTTTGCTCATGCTATGAGACAGTGTGTCTCAACTGGTGAAAGTGATCCACCCTGAGAGCCACAGAGAACCAGGCTTGCTGGCACGTGATGGTCAAAGGGAGGAGTTTAAAAGTAGGTGGTTCCCTTAAGCACTTCTTGGTGATTCCTTACTTAGTAATATTGATAAATGGAGAGTTAAAGAAATCATAGCTTCATGTGAACAAGGCACAAACCCTTAGGGGTCAACTACCTAGAGAAGCATTCCAGATTAACTGAGGTGTTGATCAAACTGTGAAGGAGTGAGATAATTTAACTCTGGCTTTGGGGTGTCATCTGTTTCTATGGGAATTATAATTTGCCTCATTATTTCTCTTGCTTTAAGACTTTTCAAAATTGCTGGTAGCCACTACCTTGAAGGAAATCTCTTAGAGTATTGTCATTTTCAGAGGTTTTCCCCAAGTTATAGATTAGGAACTATATATAGTGTTTCTCACAGCTCTGAAATGTCTGACCATACTGATGGGACACACTTCTGAGACCCATGTGCTTATCTATGAAGTCCAAGGAAACATCCTCTATGGGGCTAACTCTGAACCAAAGCAGTCAGAAAGGGTCAGTGGATAAATCCTTCTCGATTTGTCCCTTGGATAGTCCTTCTTATACACTGGCTATTTATACCATCCGCCACAGTACAATGAAGCCACCAGTGTTTCTCCTCACACCACATGGTTGTGACTTACTAATCTACCCTTGAATTACCTTCCCCATCTGTCCTGAATCATTCCTATGTGTCCACCCACTACTGTGGCAGTTCTTCCTAATAAAGTTACACATAAGCATAGACCTCTCCCTCAGCCTCTGAATTCTAGGGAGGCCAAGCTGAAATAGAAAATAATTGGCAGGCACAGCCATGGTGTTCAAGCCAAACAGAGACCTGTAAGATAGCCAACAAGGCACACACACACACACACACACACACACACACACACACACACACACACACA
>JANHMN010000010.1:65026537-65039718 GCA_030674055.1 Rhabdomys pumilio | reverse complement strand
ACACACACACACACACACACACACACACACACACACACACACACACAAAGAATGGATGAGGCAGACCCTCCCTTCACAAGACGTTCCACCTATGCTAGTTTGGTATATTAACACAAGGGAACTAAGTAAGACACACATAGGAATCACGGCTGATTTCTTAATGGGTTAGGCTGTGGTTATAGCCCAGCTATGTGGAATCCTAGAGGAGACCTTTCTACCAATACTACAGAAAAGCATGGGCATTGTACAACACTGAAACTCAGAGGACACTGGTCTTGGGTACCTCTATTGCTGACTCATAGATTATGCTCAATAATGAAGCTAACAAAAACGAGGAGATCTTGGCACTGAAACTAGAGATGCTTGCACTTGCCACCACCATCATGGGGCCTAGTTGAGGCTAGCAAGAGATAAGGGGCCAATGTTTCATTTGCATACATGTGTACAGGTACATGTGCACATATGTGCATGTAGAAGCTAGAGGACAACTTTGGCTCTCACTTCTAAGAAGCCACCAACCTTGTATTTTTGAGACAAGATCTCTCACTGTCCTGTAACTCATCAAGTAGTCCTGGCTGGCTTAGCCAACAAACTCCCACCAACAATGTACCTTCCTCCCCTTCCCCAGAGGTGAAATTGCAAGATTACATCACCATGTCTGACTTTGTTTTATTTAGCATTGGTTTCAAGGAATCACTGAAGTTTTTATGCCTGCTAGGCAAGTACTTCACCATCTATCCCACAGGAGATCAAGGTTTTCTTTTCTTTCTTTCTTTCTTTCTTTCTTTCTTTCTTTCTTTCTTTTTTTTTGTCTTTTTTTTTAATGTACACTGCAGACTTTATTTTTTCCTCCTGGTCCATACTCTGATTTTCCACATCCCATCCCTCCTCCCCATCCCCTGTCTCCATGAGGATGTGCCTACCTCCCAGCCCCTACCCAACCAGACCTCTAAACTCCCTGGGGCCTCCAGTCTCTTTGGGGTTAGGTGCATCTTCTCTAACTGAACCCAAACCTGGCAGTCCTCTGTTGTATATGTGTTGGGGGCCTCATATTAGCTGGTGTATGCTGCCTGGTTGATAGTCCCGTGTTTGAGAGACCTCAGGGATACAGATTAATTGAGACTGCTTCCTCCTACAGGGTCACCCTCCTCCTCAGCTTCTTCCAGCCTTTCCAGAATTCAACCACAGGAGTCAGCAGCTTCTGTCCATTGGTTGGGTGAAAATATCTGCATCTGACTCATTCAATTGCTTGTTGCATCTTCCGGGCTGCAGTCATGATAGGTTGTGTGTGTGTGTGTGTGTGTGTGTGTGTGTGTGTGTGTGTGTACTCCATAGCCTCAGTAATAGTGTCAGGCCTTGGGACCTACCCTTGAGCTGGATCCTATTGTGCCTGTCGCTGGACCTCCTTTTCCTCAGGCAGTTCTTTCAGTCAGGAACAATTATGGGTCAGAGTTTGACTATGGGATAGCAACCCCATCCCTTACTCAATGCCTTGTCTTTCTGCTGGAGGTGGGCTTTATAAGAAGCACGGCTTAATCTAATCTGTCAAGGTTTGAAGGGAATTAAAACACCACTAAATCTAGCAAGCATATGGGGCTGGGAAGATGGCCCACAGTTTGAGAGCATCTCTGGTCTTGCAGAGCATTGTGGTTTGACTCCTAGTGTTCACATCTGGTGACTCACAAGCACCTCTAACTCCCATTCCAGGGGTTCTGACTCCTTCTGATCTACAATGGCACCTGCAAACATGCGGTACACATACAGACAAGCGCACGCGTGTGCACGCACGCGCGCGCGCGCACACACACACACACACACACACACACACACACTAAAATTTTGATCTACCATGTATAGTAATTAAAATGTAGTGCCTGACTCAGACATGGCCATTCTGGTGATCTAAGTAATATAATCATATAAGACTCTCTCTTCTCAGCTCTAAGCCCCATTTGTTTCCTTTTCCCCCACTGACTTCCCTATTAGGCATAACACACCCAGGCAGCAGCTGGGGCCTATAGGCTAAGAGTGGAGACTGCACAGACCACAGTAGCTTGGCTGTTGCAACAAAGCAGGGAGCAGAAGGTGCTCCGATGAGACAGATCTGCAGAGGGGAATGGCAGGTCCAGCCTCTCCTTGAGAGGGAGCAGGGGATGACACTGCACCAAGCAGGACAAATTCACCACCCACTTCTGGATCTGGAGAAGAATGCAGAAAAGGCAGAAGGAAACTAAGGAGAGGCATTGATTTCTTCTGATTGGCACCTTTCTTCTGTAGCTCCATGGTTGTCCTGTTGAAAGCATGAACCAACTCAAATGTTACGCAGATGACATTCACCAGGCAGAGCATGATGGCTCACTTTCTCCTTACCACAGAATCCCCCTACTACACCACTTAAGAGTCCTCGCTCTTGCCCAGAATTTGAATGGCTTAATCATGAAAAGTAACAGTCTGAAAAAAAACAAACAACAAAAATTTCCTTTTTTTTTATTTTTCAAGCCAAACATACATATCAAACTGTAAAGACCAAACACACAAAATCCATTTTTAAAGCATTTTAAAATATTTGAAATTGTAATTTGATTACTTTCCTTCCTTCCATTTCCTCCCTCCAAACCTTCACTGTACTTCTCACATCCATGGGCACTTTTTTATTGTTATTGCATGAATATATAAGTGTGTGTGTGCATGTGTATGTTTGTTTGTATGTATGTGTGTGCGTGTGTGTGCGTGTGTGTGTGTGTGTGTGTGTGTGTGTGTGTGTGTGTGTGTGTATGTGTGTGTGTGTGTGTGTGTGTGTGTGTGTGTTATGTTATGTTAAAATGTAATGTCTCATTCAGACATGGCCATTCTGGGGATACACATGTCTAAACATAACCTGTTCCATCCATATAATATTACTCATGTGTATGTTTTCGGCACAAAGATGTGTCTGTGGCACAGGACTACAGTTGGTTTGCTCTTCTCTAGGGGAAAACTCCTCTCCATGCTCCAGCTTTCCTAGGTTGCTTCTAATTCTTTGTGTAAGGTTGAGGTCTTCTGGGCCTCTCCCCATACATTTTGGCATTTTCATTGGTGTCCTCCTGGTTCAGTCCATGTCTGGGCAGCCATACTGGAGTCACTTTATGAGTGAAGCTTCTGACATTACTAGAAGGCTATCTCACAGCAAACTCCCTTGATCCCTATGTCTCTTACAGTCTTTTCACCCCTCTTCTGCAGTGTTCCCTGAGCCCTAAGTACAGGAGTGCTTTGTAGATATATCCACTGGAAAAACTACCAAAAATGTTCACTTCATACAGTCTGTGCTTTACACCAGTCTCACTATTGAGATACACAGAAATTAAAGCATATAAGATAAATAATCCAGAAAACATTTTTTATATCTATATCTCATATAAGTCTAGTCAAATACTTCTGAGACAGTTGTATACAGGGGAAAACAGGTTTGTTGCCAGGCTAGCAATGAAGGGAGGAAAATTACCACTCCAGAATCATCCTCCAACTCTGGAATATCAGCTTCCCCACTACACCTCTCACAAGCAAGGATAAAGCATAGTCAGTCAGTGGCTTCTAGGATATCTGGAACATCTTCCAGACACACATGGTGCTCTGTGGCAGATTCACTCCCACTGAGACACCTCCTGAGGACTCCATGATGGACTCTGTGCAAAGCCTTCAACTAAAGTGAAGCAGGCAAGGCGCTTCTGAACTTTATGATGGAGCAGTGAACCTCAGCATAAATATGAATGTTCTTATTTTCAATTGTTTCTGCTTTGTAGAGAACTTTAGTTGTCATTCAGCTCAAAGGAGGAAAGGAAGGGCTGAACTATGATCCTTCAAGAACGATTAAGAAAGCAGCATCAAAGTGAAGGCACAAACCAGTAGTTATTTGGAAGGAACTGGGATCATTCCTCGAGTTGCAACAGGAACGGGGATAGTGAAGTCGAATGTCAAAGTTCATGCAGCTTCTCTTATACCTCATCCTCTCCTGTGCTTGTTGGAGCTTTCATAGTACTTATCAGTGTCTCTGCCTGGAATAAGCTGTGTTGCCTGGAGGTACAAATCAGTAATATGGCAAAGCATATCCTTGCCTGCAGTCTGGAAGGTACTGGGTAGACAGGGGCCTTGAGAAGTCTAGGCCCCTAGCCTAGACTCATGGCATCAGCAACCTCTCTGCATAAATTAAATAGTTTTCCTCACATGAGCACCAGGGAAGAAGACAGGTTACTGAGGAAGAGAGAAGGAGGCAAGAGTATTCTGAAACCTAAACAGGAAGAGACAATCATATAGCCAAGAAGTGTACATATCTAGCTTCATTATGTAGTGAAAATTTTAGTTTCTTTGAAACCACAGTTATATTATGTGAATGTTTTTGTTTTAATCCCAGGTGTGGGATAAGAGGCTGTTTCACAGCAGGTGATTATAATTTGCCTCATGCTCTAGCAGGGGTGTGGTTTTGCCAGCTGCCCATAGTTTCTGGGAGTATGTGACATTTGTAATTCCGGGAACTTTTCAGAGGGTATAAATGCTAGAGCCCCAAGAGAGACTGTGCACAAGCTCTGAGGAGACTGTTGCTGTCCTAGCTGCTGCTGGTTCCTGTTGGTGCAATTTGTCAAGTGGTCCTGAGCAAAGAGACTAAATATCCTGATGATGAATATCAGCATTGCTCAAGGAATCCAACACCCCCTAGTTGGCAGGAAGTAGTCTAAAGAAGTTGCCACCCCCTTTCTCCTCTAACTTTCTTCCTCTCCTACCTATTGTTGTGGGTTTGGAAGGGATTAGGGTGGAAAAGAGTAGAGAAGGGTGGAAGATATAAGAACCCAGTAAAGTAGTGAAAAGGAATACACCTACATTTCTCTCTATATTCAACTCCTGAATCCTAACAAGAGTCACAGATGTACAACATTGGCCAAGGGTATAATATTTCTGTACCTCAGTTCCCTTATTTGTGGAATGGTAATATCAACTTCTCACAAGTTGATTGTAAGGATTTGGATACATGGGACCTGAAAACTAACCACCCAATGCCTGACAAAAGTGGCTGCTCAGTTAGTATACTCAGTTAGCATAGTTGGTTAGTATACTCAGTATAGATGAAGGAGAAAAACTGAAGAATGGCATTAGGTGTCAGAGGCACCTCTTAATGGCAGGCAACAGCAGCTAAAATTTTGGCAATGTAAAACAAAGCAGAGGTGTGTGTGTGTGTGTGTGTGTGTGTGTGTGTGTGTGTAAGAGAAAGAAGAGAGAGAGAGAGAGAGAGAGAGAGAGAGAGAGAGAGAGAGAGCAAGAGAGACAGAAGGGATGAGGAAGGGAGAGAGACAGAGGGAGAGAGGGAGAGAGGCAGGGAGGAAGGGAAGGAGAGAGGGAGGGAGGGGGATGGGAGGGAGGAGGGATGGGAGGAGAGATGGAGGGAGGGAAGAAGCACATTGCCCAAAGTAGAGGTTTCTACTACAACAAAGAAAATGGAGGCATGAAGCTAAGATTATCCAGACATCTCATGAAAGATGAGGTTCTCTTTATTTCTTTAAACATGGGAATGAAGCACCAGCTATAGATCAATGGAGAGAATGTTGACAGCAGGAAAGATTAACTGTCCACAGGCCAGCAAACACATGTGAGACAGCCAGTGTGTCTTGACATGCTGGTCAAAAATCACAGAGCTAATGGAGTTTGTGGGACTTCATGAATGACTCAAAAATCCTGAAGAATTACGGAAGACAGCCTGAGGGATGTTGCTCAATGGATTCATTTGCCACCCAAGCATGAGTTAAAATCCCAAGCATCCATATAAATGTCACCTGTTCATCCCAGTACTTGGGAGGCACAGACAGGATTCCTGGAACAAGCTGCTTAGCTAAACTGGTGAGTTTAGTTCAAGCGAGAGAACCTACCTTGGTGTATAAGGCAAAGATTAATCAAGGAAGATACCTGGCATCAAGCTCTGGCCTCTACATGAATGAGTATATACATGTACATCGAACTACACACACACACACACACACACACACATGTTCATACACACCACACACATGTGTATATATATCCATACCAAACCTACACACACACATACATGTTTACATGTATGCATACCAAACATGCTCACACAAGAACTGGAAAACACTAAAGAGACATATGGATTGAATGAACATTATATGGTTTATTTTAAGTTTCATGTAACCCTAGGAAAAGGGATGCTATAGGACTTGTCAACAGGCAGAAAATGAAAAGAAGCTACGTCTTATTTGGAGATGACAGAGAATGAGATGATTCATTGGGCTTCCAAGTTGGAGGGCACAGAGGTGGAATCACACTGGCAACACTGGGAAAGCATTGTCAGGATCTCATCAGAGATGGGAAATAAAAAGTCACTAAAAATTATGATTCATGCTAGTCAGCAAGCATTTAAGATACATCACAAGAATATAGCTTATTATGAATAAAAAAATGGATAAAACCTATAAAGTACTTTCTCTTATTAAGGTAACCAGAATGGCCTACATTTACCACAAACCCCCATTTTACAAAGCAATCTCCCTTAGATCCTTATTCCATTTGGCTGGAGCAGTTTGATCGTTGCCAGATTCTAGACTTCTTGAAAAATGTTTACTTGCTCTTCTCATCTTCCGGGCCTCCCTGTGGTCATCATCACAGAGGTTCCCTCATGTGACTTTTCCTCCTTAAACTGTTTCACTAAAACCTAGGTTCATTAACCTCCTCAAAGCCAAGCTACACCAGAGGTCAAGTCATGGTGCTTTGGGAAGGATACAAAATCAAAGAAAAATAAAACTAAAATCGTGACTTTTTCTACAGGATGACCAGACAACCTTTAAGCCAAAACTCAAAACCAAATTCAAGAGATTCATGAAAGCTTCCCTCTCACACAGCTCTCTCTGAGGCACCTACAGTGCATCTAAGCATTTCACTCCACCCCCAGTAGACGATCCTTGAACATATTTCCAGATTCCTACTAGACATACAAAATTCCTACCAAAGCCTACCAAAAGTATTTTACTCTTCAGTTGTTATTCCATAACCTTGAACCTAACTTTTCCTTTCAGGAGGAAGCCTCTAGGTTGGAGATTTCCTCTAGGACTTTCTGTAGATCAAGCCCATCAATGTTCAAGAATTTGTGCGAGTACTATACACAATACATAACTTATGAAATCAACCTAGCTTTCCAACAACAGAGGAACAGACAACGCAAAAGAAAATTATAGACACACATTTTTCAACCATAAAAATGGCAAAGTTTTTTGGAGTCTAACATCTTGATTTCTTTGTATATTTTGGATATTAACCCACTATCAGATATAAGGTTGGTAAAGATCTTTTCCCAATCTATAAGTTGCTCTTTTCGTCCTAATGACAGTGTCCTTTGCCTTACAGAGGTTTTTAAGTTTCATGAGGTTCCATTGTTGATCTTAGAGACTGGGCCATTGATGATCTGATCAGAAAAATTTCCCCTGTGCCCATGTGTTCAATCTCTTCTATTAGATTTAGTGTGTCTGGTTTTATGTGGAGGTCCTTGATCCACTTGGACTCGAGCTTTGTACAAGGTAACAAATATGAATCAATTTGCATTCTTCTGCATGCGGAGCATCATTTGTTAAAGAAGCTTTCTTTTCCCTACTGTATGGTTTTGGCTTCTTCATCAAAGATTAAGTGACCATACATGTGTAGGTTCATTTCTAGGTCTTCAATTCTATTCCACTGATCAACCTGCCTGTCTCTGTACCAATACCATGCAGCTTTTGTCACTATTGCTCTGTAGTACAGCATGAGGTAAGCAATGGTGATTCCCCCAGAAGTTCTTTTATTGTTGAGAATTGGTTTTGCTATTCTAGGTTTTTTGTTTTTTCACATGGAGTTGAGAATAGCCCTTTCCATCTCTGTGAAAAATTGAGTTGAAATTTTGATGGAGCTTGCCTTGAATCAGTAAATTGCTTTTGGTAAGATGGCAATTATTAGTATGTTAATCCTACCAATCAATGAGCATGGGAGATCTTTTCATCTTCTGAGATCTTCTTTGATTTTTTTCTTCAGAGACTTGAAGTTCTTGTTATACAAATCTTTCAATTGCTTGGTTAGAGTTACACCAAGATATATTATATCATTTGTAACTTTTGTGAAGAGTGTTGTTTCCCTAATTTCTTTTTCAGCCCATTTATCAGTTCAAACAAATGAAGGCTACTCATTTGTTTGAGTTAATTTTATATCCAGCCACTTTGCTGAAGTTATCATCTGTAGGATTTCTCTGGTAAAATTTTTGGGGTCCCTTATGTATACTACCATATCATCCACAAATAGTGATACCTTGACTTCTTCCTTTCCAATTTGTATCCCATTGACCTCTTTTTGTTGTCTAATTTCTCAAGCTAGAATTTTGAGTACTATATTGAATGGGTAGAGAGAGAGAGTGGGCAGTCTTGTCCCTGATTTTAGTGGGATTGATTTAAGTTTCTCTCCATTTAATTTGATGTCATTTCAGGATAAAGAGGAGATAATCCTATTAAGTGAAACAATTCAATCTCAGAAAAATGAATATTGTATGCATTTCCTCATATAAAGATACATCAGACCACATATGTTTCCCTAGACGTGGTCTAGGAAAACAAGTGGGAACTATAGAAAGGGGAGAAAGAGGAGAGTGAGGTGATTGAATGGAAATGTACATACATACTGCTATAAAAAAGTCCTTATGTAATTGTACCATGTCCAATGAATACACACAATGACCACTTAAAAATAATAATCAAAAGGAGTTCATTCAATCTATTCCCTACTTCTGTCTTATTCAATCTTAAATAAAACAAGATTTTGGACAACCTCTGATGAACATATAATTCTGACCATAGAAGGTATATATCAGACTCTCACATGGTTCCAATCATGGCAGGTCTGAGCCTCTACTCTCCCCTCAATACTTACTGACACAAACACAAGTATTCATCTAAGGTAAAGGCAAGTATGGGTGGCTATCAGGAGGTCCAAATCCATATGGAAGAAGCATGTTCTAAGAGAACCCTCCTGAGATGTGATTCTGAATGCTTTAAACAGTAACTTTCAAGTTACAAAGCCAAAGAGATGAGCATGTTTTGACCATAAAGTCCCAGTTCCTTGGTAGTCTAGAAAGAGAACTCTCAGGTAAAGGCCAAGAGTCAAGGATCCTAGCCTTATAATAAAGTATAATGGTGACTATCTAGCTAAGGAAGTTCTTTCCTTGAAGCTCAAAAGTCAGATGCTTTATCCAACAACTGCCCATCCCACTGTTACAGCGTGCAATGGAAGATTATAAGAAATACACAATCATTTGCATATTGCAGCCATAACTGTAAATATATGCATGACACTTATCTGTATTTCATGGTGTGTGTGTGTGTGTGTGTGTGAGAGAGAGAGAGAGAGAGAGAGAGAGAGAGAGAGAGAGAGAGAGAGAGAGAAGAGAAGAGAGAGAGAAAGGCAGAGGCAGAGATAGAGGCAGAGACAGAGACACAGAGAAGGACTAGGATCAAGCACTGCCTCAGATCCTCAGCTATGGTCAGCCTTTGAAAAACTGAAGACAAGCTAATCTGGAGAAAATACAGACCAAAATGCACCCCCAACTCTTGCATACCTCAGAGAATGGCAATGCACTCAAGTCTTTCTTGCCCTAAGTCATATCCTTATTACAATGCAAACATTAACCATTGCATGTCGTTACAAGGATGATTCATTTGGACTCTCTGAGCCCCTCCCCTTAACTGCCTGGAAGATTGTTGGTGCTAGCTAGTTACTGGCTTATTAGGTATTACTCAGACTGCTGAGGTGATCCTTGTGTACTTTATAAATAAACTTTAACGTTACAAAACCAAAGAGATGAATGAGCATTTTGTGACCATGAAGTTCCAGTTCTTTTGAAGTCTAGAAAGAGAACTCTCATAAAAAGGCCAAGAGTCAAGAGATGGCAGCCCTGTAATAAAGTAGGATTTATATTTAAAATTTTATATAAAAAATTAACATAGTCCTCTTACAAAATTTGTATGTACTGTAAGTGACATAAATCTGAAAGTCAACCTTGGACTGCCAATTAAGGAGTTTGAGCATGCACCTATCTTCCAGACATAATAGAATGCCTTCATCCACAGCCGAGGTCCTAAGTCTTCAGGAGGTTCAGCAGCTGACTTTGTATAGTCATGGCAGAAATGCCTGAAGGAAGTCATGCCAGAGGGGCAGCTTTATTTTGTCCCATGGCTCCAGAGAAGTTTCAGCCCATCCTGTCATGTAAGACACAATTGAATTGTTGCTCTGTATATGGTAGCATGACAGTCACGTGTTTTCATGGTAGCATAACAGTATACAATGAACAGCTAGACTAGAGGCTAGACTCTAGTTTGCAAAGTCCTATCCTTTGTGCCTTATTTCCCACCAATGAGGCCCTACTTCCTAAAGGTCCCATAGCCCCAAAGCAGCATCACAAGCTTGGAAACAAGCATTGCAGAATCATCTTGTGACATTTCAGATTTAGACTGAATAAGTACCCAGCAAATTTGTGAGGGAATGGGAACTCAACAAAGACTTGTGTGGCCCAATAGGAAATCACCATTCTCTTCTTGGTTTAACCCCAAACAGCAAAGCTGCCAAGACTGTCCTCAGCCAGAAGATGGGAGAAATCCATGAAAAAAAAATAATACTTCAAGAGAAAAATCCTTAATATACTGACATTGGCATTTTATACTGAGTAGTGAAATGTCTGGGTGACACCTGATGACAGATGTCAGCGGGCCTTTTGTTCAGGCCAGATTATCCAAACAGTCTGTAAGTACCTGGCTTGTAAACTGACCAGCTAAGGGTGGGCAGATATTTGAGACAGATCGAAAATGAAGAGTAACCAAAGCACGCAGAGAAAAAGTACAGAGAGGGGAGTCAAAAGGAAAGCAAGAACAGAGAGGATATTTGCAAAGAACTGTTAACTACTGAGCTCCAGGAACGTATTTTTTAAGCATTACAAGAAATATGTTACAAAATGAAAAGGAACGGCATCCAACAAGAGATGGTTTGTGAAAATTAAAAGAAAAAAAAGACACATTAAAATTTACTGTGTGAAAGAAGATGAATATGTGTCCCAGGAAGGAAGGGTGCTAATAGAGCCACTGAAACCCAGCTACCTGGGCTAGCCCCATCTTGGCTGTGTCCTGTCTGCTCTGCTCTGTCATGGAGATCCAAAAACCCCATCAATTCTGTCTGTCCTAGCAGTCAGAGGCAGACATTGGCCCTTGAGGTTTTGTTCCTTCTTCCTTTCACACAGTGCTAAGGCACCTGAGTCAATGTGACGATTTCCAGTTCCTTGTGAGACAGTCGGGTGAGCTACTTGGTATTTGAAGACACTGCTATGAGACCCACAAAATGCCTACTTACTGTGCTACATGCACCATGAACTACAAAGCAGAGACGGGTGTTTCCCACTCCCTCCTTGCATTTCCAGCTTCATAAGTCAATTCCAAGAGGATGGTGAGAACACAGGCAAGCACCAGCCTTTGTCACCCATCCTGCTGAACGCTGATTACTTCAGTGTGCAGGCATTTGCCCTGATAAGAAAAAGCACATCTGCCTCTGTGTGGCCCATTTTTTGTGATTAATCTTCCATGAGATTCACAAAGAAATAAAGAAACAAAGGAATAAAAATCCCAGCCTATAAAAGTCTAACTTTTACTTTCTGAATAATGATTGATATCAAATACTAAAATTATGCTTTAGGTTTCAACAGACCAATAAAGAAGTATTATTTTTATTTCATTTATTTATTTACTTACTTTATGTGTATGCAGTGTTTTGTCTCTGTGTAAGTTTGTGCACCATGCATGATACCCATGGAGGCCAGAAGAGGGTGCCAGATCCCTTGAGCCTGAGTTACAGACAATTGTGAGTAACCTTGTGGGTACTCGGAATTGAACCCCAGTCCTAAAAAGAGCAGCCAGTGCTCTTAGCCACTGAGCCATCTCTTCACTTCAAGCATATCAGTTTTAACTAAAGATCTCCAATTGAATGCTATTTTTTTTTATTATGAGTATGTATGTAATTTTTTTACTCTTTAGCAAAGCACATATGAGATCTGCATTATAGGCCAATTCAGGCATATTGGAGTCCTTAAACTTCTGTCCAGAAATAACAAAGTAAACTATGGATCTCTCCTGCCATTTAAGTAAAAGAGAACTGACTGTATACCCATCTGCGCAAAGCTCCAAGCTGGTAAGCAGGGAGCTTGCCAGCACACTGTCCTGGTGCTGAGCAGGGCTTGCTATCCATTCCCAAGATACACAATTACCCCACCTCCATTTGCAGCATTTAAGTTAAATTGGTATGATAGAAACTTGAGATCTGTTTGACAAATGAAGAACCAGAAAGCAAGCTGAATGCAGCGGACACCACACAAATGCATTTGGCAGTACCCATGAGTTTTGTGAGAGTTAGCACAGTATAAAAGCAGAAGAAAAACGTACCTCCTCCTCTCAGACCTCCAGCCCACCCTACCTCCCAAATACATACGCATTCATTAGGTTTAACATGGGGCCTTAGAAGACACCTCCCAGATGATATCAATAATGAGCTAGAGGACCCCTTTTCTCAGTGACCCAATAAGGCCCTTTCAGTGCTTTGGTGGATAGAAGACAATTTGTGCCCTTCAGGACCTTGAAATACAATTATATAATTAAAACAAAACAGGGTAGTAGAGGTGTTGTTTGAGCTGTAGGCATGATATAAATAGTAACCACTCTAATACCATAGAGATTCTGGAACTTATCTCTGATAGGTGAGACTGGAGGTAATCCGCACAGACTACTAAGAACACATCTGTCAGTCATAGACTGATATGTCAATATATCAGTCATATGTAGTCTGACATATATTTTAGAATATATCAGTCAAGACGTCAGTAAAAAGTCAGAAGCAATACAGAAAGTCACTCTGTGGAAGACCTAGGAAATGAGCAAGTAGCAAGTGATGCAGAGCCAGGGACATGCTCAGTGAGCACAGTCATTTTTTCTAGAGTTTTGACTTCCCGGTTGGCTTACCTCCAGGTGTCAAGGAGGCAGACAGGAGACTGTGTGAGTTTCTCACCCAAATACATCTTTAGATTTTTATTCTAAGTTCAGTGTCTTTGAGAGAGAGAGAGAGAGAGAGAGAGAGAGAGAGAGAGAGAGAGA
>JANHMN010000010.1:64993359-65020965 GCA_030674055.1 Rhabdomys pumilio | reverse complement strand
TGCTGCTGCTGCTGCTGCTGCTGCTGCTGCTGCTGCTGCTGCTGCTGTTATAGCAAATAAAATGTGCAAGAGAAGGCTGTCAAAATTCGCATTTTTCATTTTTTTCAAATGACATTTTATCTTTCATTGACTTTCTTGGGTATAAATGAACTGCTTTAAATTTGCACCTAATGACAGAAATAAATTATACAAAATGTATTATATACTCTGCTATATCACTTTGCCAGGCCCTATTCCTATTTCTATTATATACCAGGGACTGGGTATATTGCTTTCAATGTTTATGAGATGGGTATCTTCCCATCATGTTTCTAGAACAGGCAACAAAGACATCACAAGGCTGAGTGATTGCATCTTCTGTCCCGCACAGCATCTGCCTGCTCCCCACACAGATCGCTAGGTCCCCAAGCTCTGTGCAGGCAGAGTCCAACATGTAAAACGCCAGTCTTAGGTGAAAACAAGGTTAATCATTCCACTGTCATTCTCTGGTCCAGAATCATTTCTGGTTCTGTCATTTCATAGAGGAAATCAGGACCAAAACAACTCGATGGCCTGGACGTGGATTCTCCTACCTACCCATGATTCCATCTGTACGGGCAGAATGAATTCCTCTCCTACCATCTTTCTAGAACAGTCATGTCACTGCTACATCCCAAAACATATGTCCGTTTTGCCTCCCAATCAACAACGTAATTAGGTTGTGGGGGAAGAGGGACTCGTTTGTTCTTTAGAAATTTTCAATCAAATCCGAATAGGTTGGCTAAGTCTCCGATCAGAGTCCCAGTGACTCATCCAAGCATTCATTAGCCAACACCTGTATTCTCTACGTCCATTACTTCCCAAAAGAGCTTTACTGAGAGATGTTCAGTTGTTCAGCTGGACTTGCCATCTTTGTCCCAAGGAAACCGATCGTGTTTATCTTCATGCCAAACCCCTGTACCGCTGGCTTCCTATGCTCAAATGGGTAAAGCCCTTCTCAAGATAAATCTGAGGGTCTCGCCCCTACTTAGTAGGGTGTCCTGTGAGGTATAAAGCCGGAAGGAAGCAGAGAGGGAAGAGAGCATCCAAGCACTTCAGAAGACCAAGCCATCCTCAAGCACATGGGAAGAACCAAAGTAGGCTGGCAAATCATCTTGTCCCCTACCAAAATAAAAATAGACCTCTTCAATATATGCAGCTGCCAGCAATTACTCACCTCCATTAAACACTCATGTAAAAGGCTGACTCAAATGGCCTCGCTGCCGGAGCCTGTGAAAGAAATGCTGTAGGAGGGACAAAGCGTCTACAGAGACATTTTTAACCATATATAAAACATGTAGATGGTCACTTCCAAGCCTACAATATGAACCCAAGTATCAAATAACTACGTGCCTGTGGCTGGTGTGTCCTGGGCTATCCCCAGGATATGAGATCTATTGATTCCGTTGTTATATATTGTCAGTTTCTCACAGAAATATGAGTCCTCTGCACCATCTTTAAAAAATGAATAATGATTTCAAAGACTCTACTGGGCCTCACAGCACTTGCTACTTCTACACGGGAACGGATGCTTGGAGGCTTCTGGAAATCAGCAAACATCTGTACTGAGCATGCGCAAGAAACTCCATCTCTCATGGGTTCTAGCAACATTCCAGGCAAGGTGCTGGAATATTCTGTGGCTTGTTTTACTTCATTTTTTTATTTAACCACACGTCCTTGTCATCATTAACATCATTATGAAAGTTTAGACCAGTGGCTCATGACCCACTTTGGGGCCACAGAGCGGATATCTGCAGAGCAGATACTTGAATTATAATCTATAACAATATAATATGATTTAACAGTAGCAAAATTATAATTATGAAGTTGGAATGATATAATCTTACGGTTGGGAGTCACCACACTGTTAGGAACTGTATTACAGGGTTGCAGAGTTAGGAGGGTTAAGAACTCCTGCATTAAGAAGGTTTCAAGGAAGGAGGTGACTGCCCCTGATCACACAACTCCTAAAAAGTCAAAGAATCATCTTCAAGCCCCAACCACAAAATTTTTAGTTGCTTTACTAAGCATAGGCCTTTTAATACAAGGAGTCTCAAACTTGGCTGCCTGTTAGTCACCTAAAAAAATGTGTTTTTAAAGGCTGGTAATATGGACTCAAACTTTGGGGAAGCTGACTTCACTGGTTTCGGGTATGTCCTGAACACTGGCATTTTATAAATTCTGGAGGCAATTCTAGTGTGCAGCCAAGTCTGGGAATTAAATATTCCAGCGGGAAGCGCTTATGCACTCCTTTTCTCTCCACGCTGTGTGCTGCACACTGGACACGTTTTATTACCTTGGGATTTTATTAAATTTACATAAGCCATTATGGATAGAGGCTAAGGGAGTGGGCTAGAATCTGTCCCTACTTGCAATCCAGTGAAAGACTCCGAGGAAGGAAATGTAGATTTATTCTAAAAAGAACCAACAAAAGAAGGGCTTCAGACATGCACACAAGTGAGACAAGTGAGACGTGTGTAAATGTGATGAATGTGGGGTCAGGGGCAATAACTACAAGCAGAACGTCTAAAACCAACACAGTAAAAACACTGCTAAATGTAGTGAAAAAAATGAGAAGATCCTGATCCTGGGGAAAGTTTGGGTTGGGGGAAGGTGTGGGTGGGGCAGTCCCAGGGGAGGCATGGGTGGGGTAGTCCTGGGAATGCATGGGTGGTAGAAGGGAGGAAAAAGAATCAACAAAACCAGGATGAAGTGTAGAGCAGTGGGTCTCAACCTTCCAGATGCTGCAACTCTTCACTGCAGCTCCTCATGTTGGGGGAACCCCCAACCATAACATTATTTTTGTCGCTATGTCATGACTATAATTCTGCTACTGTTATGAATCATACCATAAATATATAATATGCAGGATCCCTGATATGTGACCCTGTAAGAGGGGTCGTGACCCACAGGTTGAGATCATTTGGATTAGAGTAACTTCTTTATAGGTCCTCTAATATTGAGTACTCTTGTCTCTAGGTAGGAGACAGGGAGGTGACCTTGCAAACTCTTGGCTTGCCTGGGCTTTAGAATGTTTGTCCTGGAGAACTGCCTTCACTTTGGTCCTCTCCCTCCAGTGCACACCAGCAGCCTCTGCTGGCCCACACTCAGCTTTGTAGTAGATGTTCTGACCCTGCAGACAGTTGTGGAACTGCAGAGATCTAGAGTTCTCTAGTTGGGGGCTTAGGGACCTTTCATAGTCCAGCCCTGTAGTTCCATGATAGAGTGAGAGAAATCAGACACCAAGTCAAAACTGTAAACAATGTAAGAGACAGATTATTAGAAGTCCACAGACTCACAAGCAAGTCTAGTTGCCAGTTTGATGAGACCAGTAATCTGCTAAAAGAGATAGGTCAGTAAAACTAGAAATCTCATTTTGTCACTCTGTTGAAGTGTTGCCTTTCACTGTCTATTGTAATGCTCAGTGCAGGTCCCAAGATCTGGAGTCTGCAGAAAGCCCCTGTGCCCCCAAATTAATTCTGATTCATAAATAAAGATGCCAACAACCAAAATCTGGGGAGAAGAGACACAGGTGGGGTTTAGTTTTCCTGAGCTTGCGGTCGGAGGAAGGAGAATAACATGGAAGAGGAGGAAGGAGGAGTGGCCATGGGTTAAGCGTCAAGAGAACACAGCCCTGAGGGCCGGCCAATTGGAGCTAAGAGAAGCCCAGATGAAACATAGTAAGTAGTAAGTAATAATTTGGGGTTATCAATAAGAAAGTAGATTCTAACAACATGGAGGGTAGGCAGCTGCCGGGCTCTTCTACTGCTTAAGGTTTATTAAAAATATAAAGGCTGTGTGCGGTTTTTATCCAGGAACTCAATAACCAAAGGTGAGGTAGAAACCCCAGGCTGGGATTAAAATAATTTCTACAACAGAAGTGAGGGGTCACTCAGGATGGGGGCTGTCAAAAACAGGAGGAAAAGATGCTGACAAGATAAAGACTGGACTGCAGGCTGTCTAGCTCATGCAGAAAAACACATACAAAAAGGGCATCCTGCTCTCCATGGCTGGGACCAAGAGAGTTTATCAAGCTTATTAAATGATAATCCTGGAGTTTGATAGCTCTGAGTCTGAAATAGTTCATCAGTCTGTGAGGTAGGCATATCTGCAGATCAGTGCTGTAGAGTCTGAGAACTCAAGAGTGTATCTGACTTCCTCATCTGCTCCCTTCAACAGATTAATATTCCCAAGGATTTGACAGTTTGAAGTTGTCTTCTGTCTGGACTGACCTCAGTACTGCCATGGCTTCCTCACTCCTGCCTGACCAGGGTTTACTTTAACCAGTATTCTGCTTTTGTATACTTATAATAATGATCTTGTAGAGTGAAAAATTATAAAAAATCATTTTATAAAATGTATATAGGCTTTTCTTTAGGCCTCACTTTAAAGAGCATGGAAAAATTTCTCTGAAGCAAGCTAAAAATGTAGACTGGCCGGTTTCAGGAACCGGCTAACCACAAAGGGAAGAGAGGAATGCAAGTCATCTAGGTGGTGCTGAAAAACTAGTAACTATGATGAAAGGGCAGGGCTGTGTCCAGAGCAACTGAGAAATAATTGAGCAAGTAACAGGGCAAGGCCACAATGACAGGGCAAGGCCACAGTGACATGGCAAGACTACATTTTTTAGAAGAATGAGTATACAGAGTGTTTTCCACATGACCCTAACTCACTTAGGTTGGGTTCCTCTGGAATTTTCTGCTATTTTTATGTTATGTTTCCTTAGCAACCCCTCACCCCCTCCTCTCTCCCCTGGCTTGTGGTTTTCCCCTTTAAAAAGCCCCTCAGCCAGCCGGTCTTTGTCAATTCAGCTCCTGCGTGAGCAAACAAATTGACCGTTAGCTGGCTAACTCTCCTGAATAAAGCCTCTGCTGTTTGCATCCAGATTTAGTGTCTTGTGAGTTTTTGGGTGACCATGACTTGAGTGAGGGTCTCCCTAGAGAGGGAGTCTTCAATCTCACTTGTCATTCCCCTACATCCATTTAATTTGGTTTATTTATTTTGTCAGGGTTGGACAATCTTTTGCTTCTTTACAGGTGCCTCCCTCCTTTTGTGACCTATGCCCTCTGTGTCACAGTTCTGACAGTAGTTCAGCATTGCCTTTTGTGGGTTTTATTTTTTTAATAGTCTCATATTTTTATTTATTCCTCTTTTCACATTCATCTAATTTTATTTTGAACATCTACATTATTGGGACTTCTTATTACCCTTTCATTTTTTATGTTTTTTCCTAACCTGTCAACTGTAGAATGTTCTTCTCTCCTTCTTTTATTCCTCTGGCTTGTCCCTCCCTGTGGGTCCTTTCATGGCTCATCCATTTACTAATTGCACTAAGTATTTTTTAATTTCACAGCGCATTCTCTGTTAGTTTTGTCTTTTTTCTGTTTTATGGAAAATGATACTGCACAGTGAATCCAAAACCATGGAGAGATGCTCAGAAACCAAGCTGAGGGATCTACGGGACAGAAGGAGGAGCTGGAACAAACAATAAAGATACAGGTGATCTACTCAATGTCATTAAAGCAGAAAGTTCCAATACAGAAAATGGGACAGACATCAAACCCAGGAGCCATTAGAGCCCTGAGTAGACATGACCAGAGAGGAGGCTCTCCATGACATGCTGTAGTTAAGATGTCAAAAAACAAAATAAACAAAGTATTAAAACTCGTAGAAGGAAAAGGTCAACTCACCTAGAAATGCAAATACATCAGAATGACATTAGCAATCCTAAACACCATAACAACCATCTACTGTATACATCTACTGTATCTCAAGCCTGGAAGCAAAAGAATATCAACCAAGATTGCAATATCCAAATCTCTTTAAATTGACAGGGGAGTAAGGATTTTTCAAACTAGCTTGACGTAAGCTCATCCATGGCAATCAAAACAGCACTGAGATACTTAAAGGAATATTATACACAAAGGAAGAATGACAGTTTCCTCTCAGGGTACAAGAAATAATAACTTTCCTGAAAAGAGATGGGTACAGGGCATCCAGGAAGGTATCCAGTGCATCTGACACAACTATACCAATGACCTTAACTACAAGTGAGTGGTAAATAAAAGAACAGACCGTAATGCAGTCAGCCAGTGAAACTGTAAGAAGTGATAGCCCCACTTGATAACAATTTGCAAAGGAAAGATTAGTTTTCTCCAGTGACATCTCACTGTGCATACAAAACACACCTAAGGCAGGCCCCAAGCAGAGCAGTAGAAGGCCAATACAAAATGAATTCAGTGGTTGTTTTAGAGAGGGTTTTCGGGTTTTGGTTTTGGTTTGGCTTCTCTCATGCTGCTTTATCTAGGCCTTTTATATTTTTAACCTTACAGGTTGATTTCTTATACGTTGTGTTTTCTGGTGTTGGGTTTTATGGGATCCATGTATGTGTGAATGTGTGTGTCTCTGCAGCTGTGTGTGATTTTTATGCCTTTTCTTTGACTCTTTTTTTTCCTGTTTGATTGTTTATTTTATCATATTTTGTTCTGTTTTTTATTTTATTTTATGATTTTGTTTTATTTTGAGATGGTGTTTGTTTTCTAATGAGAAAGAGCAAATGTGGATTTGAGTTGGTAAGGAAGTAGGGAGGTAATGGGAGGAGTTGGAGGAGGGCAAACCAAAATCAGAATGTACTGTATGGAAGTAACTCAGTTTTCAATTAAAGAAAAAAAAAAGAACTGGTAAATATGGTTTGATGATAGTCCTAAAGTGCAAATGCCCTCAGATGCATGGTGAGGGATGCAGTCTGACTGGCTGGATTTAAAAACTAAATCCAATTGCCGATAAAAGACTCTCAGATGGGGGCTCATAGGATGGAAGACAACCAAGCAAGTGAAGAGAAGCCAAAAACAGCTAGCACAGGCATCCGGATAAGCCAACTTCTAAACAAAATGGAAATGAGATCCTAAGATTACAAGCTACAAGGGGGAGCAGCGATTAGTCAAGGAGCTCACCCCAACTCCAGCAAACTGAAGTGTGGGTGATAAACTATTTCCCTGCAGTCCACGAGCAGAGCGGGACCTAAAGGCCAGAAAGGCTTCTTGTTCTTCGGACCCCAATGCTTTGGCCTAAGCAGTAATGACTGGATGACCCCTTCATAATAATGAGTTTCTCAAATATGATCATAAGGAGGTATTAGAGGGTAGGAGTAAAAACATTCATACTGCATCGAAAAACAGCCTGTGGAAAATGAAGCAGAATTCAATAGACTCCTGGGGGAAACTCTCTGCAGCTTCCTTGGGTCCCGTGGATGTCATCTAATCCTCCCTTGGTCTGTAAATAAGCATCTACTTATGACGGTGTTGAAGTACCAGCAGGCGTAATCACACCACATTACTGCCTGGGCTTTGTTTCGTGTCTAGCATCTTGTTCAGCCACTGTGCGCTCTCATTGTGTCTGCCATAAGAGCCCTGACAAGAAGGCTCTTATTATAGAATTAATATTCCTGTCTTATGGATAAGGAAACTAAACAAAAGAACAGAAGTAGGTGACTACAGTCACAAGGCTTCTGCTGAAAGCAGCATTCTAGAAATTACTACAATGACCTCTGTCTTCGTATTAACTAAGTGTGCCAGAGTACGATGACGGTTGATGAGCTGTCCCTTAGAAGATTAGGCTACCAAACTCTGTGACTTCACCTTGAAAGCACTCTTTCCCAGTTCTAGCTAGCCCATTCTAGTAATGCCAGCTACTATAACGAGAGCTGCCCGGTAGGTAGATCCACACACCATGGAACTAAGGTGGCCTCTGGCCAAAAAAACAGCATAAAAATGAGTATTTGTATACTCCACAAGAAACCAAACCCTAACAACACACATGTTAGTGACTCAACAGGAAATCTACCCAAGTCGATCCTGAGAGCACTGTAGCAACACCTAGACTGCTGCTGATCCTACAGACAAAAAAAAAAAGGGAGACAGCAGGATACCTGTACAGCCCACTAAAACTTGTGTAGTAGATAATTCTAAGTCACTTAGCTTTCGGATAATCTGTTGTGGTGCCGTTGATTAATAAGAAATCTAGTAGATTGAAGTCTCATGATTTCCAGAATTCCAATTAAGGAGTATATAACTTCAGAGCCTCTTACTTTATGTAACAGTGTCACCAATGATAGTCTATGGCAGTTCACTGTAAGCCAGGCTACTGGCTAAATTCATGGGCTGGCTAGTTTCATGTCAACTTGACACAAGCAAGAGTCATTTGGGAAGCGATAACTTCAATTAAGAAAATGCCCCCAACTAGACTGGCCTACGGGAGAGCCTGCAGTACATTTTTTTTTAAATTGATGTTTGATGTGGGAAGGCACAGCTCATGGTGGGTGGTGCCGCTCCTGGACAGGTGAGGCTGTGAGTTATAAAAAGGATGAGCAAGCCATTAGAAGCAATCCAAGAAGCAATGTTCCTCCATGGCCTCTGCTTTAGTTCCTGCTCCTGCTCTGACTTCCTTCAATGATGGGCTCTGATGTAAACAGAATAAATCCTTTCCTCTTCAAGTTGCTTTTGGTCATGGTTTTTTAATCACAGCAATAGAAACCACTATGAAGACGGTCAACATCTTCACTAACTCTCAAAAAATGTTATTGAGCCTCTACTAGGTGCCAGGATAACCTCCTGCGGTATTCAGTTAAAATGGACAAGGTTCATGGCTTCATTACTTACCTGACTTTTGGAAAGAAAACATGAACACACATGTGCACATATATGAGTACACACATACACACACACACACACACACACACACACACACACACACCAGTAAACATGCTTTAAAGTCTTTACTCAAATTCAAATTAGGAACACTTATCTTGACTATCCTTGCAATACCAACTCCTCTAGATTGTTTTGTACATTTCCTACTCTGGATTTTATTGAATACTTTTGGTGTCCTGAAATTTGCTATATCAAATACACACACCCCTCCAAGAATGTGATTTGATATTAAAGGTGTTATTCACCTCTGCCTCTTCTATGAACACCAGCACACTAGTATTTAAATAATTCCTCCTGAAATTAATACAAGGTAAATTGTGTGGCAGAGGGAGTGTTGGAGAATAAGTTGGTGGAAAAGGAAAGGAATGGCTGAGACATTTCAAAGTAAAGCACAGGCTGGGAAGATGGCTCAGGGAGTGGTCTAGTTTATTTTCTATCTCTGAGATAAGACACTCTAGCCAAAATCAACTTGAGGAGGAAAAGGTTTGTTGTGCTTAGACTTCCCTGTTACAGTCCCTCACTAGGGCAGAAACACAAGAACTGAAATGGAGACCATGGAGAAATTCTGGTTATTCGCCTGCTCCCAGAACCCATGCCAGTCCTTCATTTATAAAAACCCAAGTCCAGCCTTCTGGTCTGGGCCTGTGCACTGAGCAGATCCTGGGTGTCAGTTCTGCCCCCAGTCTCTAAGAACCCAGAGGAAGAGGGGGCTCCCAGGTGCACTAACCCAGGCAGTATCTTAGGTAAGCAGACAGCAATGCCCGCCACAAACAGGGAGTAACTGGGACCCACTAGGACCCAGGAAGTCACTCCTGACCAGGAGCACTAAGCAGAACTCGGTCCCTAGCTCTTCCTGTCTGCTCCTGAGCACTGAGCAGATTTTGGGCCCCAGCGCTTACCACAGTAGTAACACCCACCCCACACAGTTCTGATATAACCAAGATAATAGGAAAGAAAGGCTCCAGTCAGAGACAGGGCAGGTAGCACTAAGGAGATCCAGATGGCAAAAGGCAAGCGAAAGAACATAAGCATCAGCAACCCAGGGTACATGGCATCATTGAGAACCTAGTTCTCCCACGCAAGAAAGTCCTGAATTCCCCATATCACTAGGAAAGCAAGATTCAGATTTAAAATCACTTCTAATGATAATGATAGAGAACTTTAAGAAGGACATAAATAACACTCTCAAAAAAATTGAGGAGAACACAGATAAACAGGTAGAAGCCCTTAAAGTGGAAACACAAAATTCCCTTAAAGAATTACAAGAGAACACAACCAAACAGGTAAAGGAATTGAGCAAAACTATATAGGACATAAAAACGGAAGTAGAAACAATAAAGAAATCACAAAGGGAGACTAACATGGAGATAGAAAACGTAGGAAAGAAATCAGGAGTCATAGACACAAGCATCACCAACAGAATACAAGAGATAGAAGAGAGAATCTCAGGTGCAGAAGATACCATAGAAAATATTGACACAACTGTCAAAGAAGACGCAAAATGCAAAAAGTTCTTAACACAAAGTATCCAGGAAATCCAGGACACAATGAGAAGACCAAACCTAAGTATAATAGGTATAGATGAGAGTGAAGATTCCCAACTTAAAGGGCCAATAAATATATTCAACAAAATTATAGAACAAAACTTCCCTAACCTAAAGAACGAGATGCCCATAAACATACAAGAAGCCTACAGAATGCCAAATAGACTAGACCAGAAAAGAAATACCTCCCATCACATAATAATCAAAACATCAAGTGCACAAAACAAAGAAAGAATATTAAATGCAGTAAGGAAAAAGGCCAAGGAACATATAAAGGCAAACTTATCAGAATTACACCAGACTTCTCACCAGATACTATAAAAGCTAGAAGATGCTGGACAGATGTCATACAAATCCTAAGAAAACACAAATGCCAACCCAGGATACTATGCCCAGCAAAACTCTCAATTACCATACATGGAGAAACCAAGATATTCCACGACAAAAACCAAATTTACATAATATCTTTCCACAAACCCAGCATTACAAAGGATAATAGCAGGAAAGCTTCAATACAAGGAGGGAAATTACACCCTAGAAAGAGCAAGAAAGTAATCCTCTTCCAACAAATCCAAAAGAAGATAGCCACACAAAGATAATTTCACCTCTAATAACAAAAATAACAGGAAGCAACAATCACTGTTCCATAATATCTCTTAACATCAATGGACTCGATCCCCCAATTAAAACACATAGGCTAATTGACTGAATACATAAACAAGATCCAGCATTTTGCTGCATACAGTAAACCCACCTCAGTGACAAAGACAGACTCTACCTTAGAGTAAAAGGCTGGAAAACAATTTTTCAAGCAAATGATCCTAAGAAACAAGCTGGAGTAGCCATTCTAAAATCTCCAGCCCAAGAACACAAAGGGAGGGACTCATGGCTCCACCTGTATAGGTAGTTGAGGGTGGCCTTGCCAGGCATCAGTGGAAGTGGACAGCCTTGATACCCGAAAGTTTGAATTCCCTAGTGTTGGGGAATTTCAAGAGCAGGGAGGTGGGATTGAGAGGATGGTGGGAGCACACCCTCATAGTAATTGGAGGAGGGGGGATAGGGTAAGGGGTTAGGCATCAGTGGAAGTGGATAGCCTTGGTGCTTGAAAGTTTGGATTCCCTAGTGTTGGGGAATTTGAGAGCAGGAAGGCAAAAATGGGAGGATGGTGGGAGCACACCCTCACAGAAACTCCCAGAATTATATGGATTAGACATAACAGAGGCAGGCTGCCAGAAGACTACATTCCAGAATTTAAACAAAAAATTATCTTGATACTAAAATTTGTTTTGAGAATTGTATATTGCAGAATACACAGCCTTGGTATATCTACTCATCAAGTGAGCTAAGCATACTTGCTTGAACCTCTGGTGTGCTGGAATTTCAACTGGATGCAGTGAAGACACAGACGTCAGAGGTTTATCAATTTACTCTTCCCCCTGTCCCTCTTCTAATATCTCAATGCCCATAAACAGCTTGAAGAAGTTAGTGAAGAGTCGGCGCCCCTATTCCCTGGGCTTGGGGATGAGGTGATTAATATTGGGCTGTCTTTCTAGAGAAAAGTAGTGGTTTTGTTGGAACAGGAAGGATTAGCTAGGATTTATTGCATTGTCATACCCTATTTGTAGAAATATGTATAATTGTTATTAAGATGAAGTTATAATTTCTTAAATGGTACAAAATTTATTTTGATTTCAAATTTAAGGTTTTCATTGATACGAGCTTCTTATTGATATAAAAGTAAGATTAATATTGTTATTCTCATAGGCATTGTGCTATATAACACATTTAGGAATAGAAGACTTAGACCCAGTCCTTCTTTAACTTTTTTAACTGATTTGAGATAATTAGACTGTGAGTTAAGGGCCTATAGCAAATTCATGGCTCTGAGTTTATTGATAGGGTGCTTTCTATATTTTCTTTAGAAATAGCTGAGAGGAGTTAACACAACAGTACAGATTGCATTACATTGCATTTTCAAAAGGTCAAGAGTCCACAGAATTGATGTTACAAACATTTCTGTATTAATGTTCATTTTGATTAGAGACCTGTCTGCTCCTGACAGCTTCCTGTCTTAGATTCTAAGAAGAAATTGAACATCTTTGGAATTATTCCAGTTGTGGTGAGATAGCCACTAGGCAAGAACTGCCTCTTTTCATCTACAGACAAATCACTGTCCAGAAAAGAACACATTTGCAGAATAGTCGACTGATTATATATCTGCCTAGACAGAGTAATCAGCCCTTAATAATTCTGTATCACTAAGGTCTGTCAGATGATCCTGGGCTAGAAGGCTGAAAACCAGATGCTCCAACATTTTGTAGTATAGGGACTATCCAGGTGTTCAGCAGTCTCTATAATTTGACTAAGTTTTAGAAGCTATGCTTTGTGCTTCCCATAATTTCAGTTAACTCAGTCATTCTGGATTTCTGACAGGGTTGAAGACTTATAGTCTCATAGACGGTTCCAGCTATTTACTTTGAGAGAAAAGATTTGAGAGGATGGTTTTCAACTGACATTCATTCTAAAGCCAAGAAAAAAAAGCCAGGTTCAGAACTAAGTCTTTTAGTTAGGAGGAATGACAGAGGTTCTGTTTAGTCAACAAAATTATGGACTGGGTATTAGGTCTATCTTGTACCTTACTGACCCAAATTGGTATAGTTATGCTCTAATTGTATTTTGAGAGAAAAGTTTTATTTTAAAAGGAAGGGTGATATGTAGGAGGAGCTAAGGTGGGAGGAGTAAGGAGAGGAAGAGGAGGAGTAAGGAGAGGAGGAAGAGAAGGGGAGGAGGAGCTAGGTGACAATGGGGGGGGAAACATGTAAATGAAATATCCAATAAAGATTTTCACATCTCAAAAAAAACAAAAACAAAAAAACAAAAACAACAACAACAACAAAAAATACCAAGTCCACCACATTACGATGAAAGGCACCACCCACAGGGTTTAAGTTCATCTTTATCAGTTATTAATCCCATCTTTATCAGTTATCAATCAAGAAAATGCCCCACAGACAAGGCACAGCACAGTCTAATGAAGGCAATTCCTCAATTAAAGTTCCCTATTCCCAGGTATCTCTAGTTTGTGTGAAGTGAACAAAACTAACCTACACCTGGGATAAGACCACTTTGTGAAAGCTCAGGGCCTGTGTTTGAAGCTCCAGCCAGGAATGGCTGCAAATTCTTGGGGAGCTGCAACAAGCAGGGCCTGGGAGTGCTCTGGTCAAATACTCTAGGCAAAAAAAAAAAGATGAACTCCAGTTCAGTGAGGGATTCTGTCTTAAAGAAATAAGCCTAAGAAAATAGAGGAAGGCACTTGATGTCTTCCTCTGGCCCTCACATGGGCATGCATTTACAGCCATGCACGTGTTAGAATGATAGTATGTTGCTTATGTGATGATGCATCTGGTCTGACAATCAAAGGATGATGGAGAAGATTCTGGTGCTGATGTTGACATTGAGTTCCTGATGAGCTTCAGGACTATGTGTGTCCTCAGTTTAGTCTATGAGACTGACAGGCTATGAGTGACTGCTTTAGAACAATGTGCTATGTTTTCCCTCAAGCTGTTTAATAAAGAACTGTTGTTTAATAAAGAGCTAGGACTACAGACAAAATATTTTCATGATTCACATTTTAATCTACACAAATATGTCTTTCTACTTAAATAGTCTTTTGGTTTTCCTATTTGATCAATGATATTGGCTTTGCCTGCCATTTTGGCTTCACATTTATCATCTTTAACTATGCTAATGTTGCATATTCTTCTTTACAAATGACTATCATGAGAATTAATGAAGCACTCGTGTTCACCTAACACAATTTCTAAGTCAAAAGAATATCACTCTAGATATTCCTAATAGATCATATATCAAGCATAGAAGCATCTTCTTGGGAAATTATTCACCAAGAACCAAAGACACAACTTGAATTTCCTGGTGCCTAATTTTCCATTGTGTGCCCAGGACTAATGAGCCCACAGTGGTGTCTTATGCTGTGCCTACAGAGTCCCATCCAGGATAACAGGAGACAAGAGAATAGGGCTGGGTATAGTCAGAACAGCATATCTAAAGGAGACCGTAAGAAGGCAGGGAGTTATAACTGCCACCCAAAACTGACAGCCTAAACAGCAAAATAGACATGGACCATAGGAAGCTGTGAGAAGGAAATGATGGTGTTTTTCAATGTGAAAAAAAATGGCTATGGAAGACACTGCACCGGAATAAAAACTCAAGCCATGTGGAGTATCTCATGTGTATAGTCTCAGCACTCGGGAGTTGAGGCAGGAGATGGCTGTGAGTTGTAGGCCAGCCTGGGCTACACCATGAGACCCTGCCTTTAAAAAAATATGAGTGAAATGAAATGAAAACCCAGTATCAGAGAGTTGATGCCAGAATGAATGAAGTACACCTGTAGATGAGGAAGAGAGTTGGACTGAGGGAACCTCCCAGGACACATCAAGAAGACAAAGGTCCTGAAGCAGGGCAGGGAGGACCAAGTCAGAAGGGACAGGAGTGTACCCAGAAGAGAACAAGGAAAGGGTCCTCCCCAGCGCTACAGAAAGGCCTAGGCCTGCACACACACCGGGAGTGTTTAGACTATGAAGATGTTGCCGGGGACAAAATGACTTTGGAGACTCACTGTGATGATATTCTCTGCAAAAGCAAAAGACCTCTGAAGGGCATCAGGAGAAGCTAATCTCCCAAGGCAAGCCTGAAACTGATTGAGATTGTTCAGCCGAGTAGGTACACGAATGCTGTGTGCGAATATCAAGCTGCTGGAGAGGACGGTCATTCATCTCAGAATATCACCTCTTATCCTGCTAGAATATGTCAGTGGGACAATAAAGACACTTGGCTTTCTATAAAGGTGTCAGGAAATGCACCAGCATGGTGCTGTTGGGGAGGGAAAGGGAGAGAGAAATGCAGAAGGAAGCAGGGATAGAAGGGAAGCAAGCAGAAGAAATTTAGAAATCTCTGAGTAAGAGGAGAAAGGGCGGCGAGAGGGAGTGTGAGGGAGATGTGAGGGGAGAGGAGGAAAAGCACCATGAATAGCAACCTGGGAAGTAAAAGAAAACTACTTGGCATACATCAAAGGTACCAAGCAGAGGCAGAGCAAGAAAGAAGGGAATGATGGGTAATCGTAGGCTCCAATGCCCTTTATAAATCAATACACATAAACATGGCTTTTGTCTGTCTAGAAATAACCATCACAATAAAAACATCAAATTCAGCTTTTCAGCCAGTCTCTTCAAAGTGGTGTTTTTTAAAAGCGTAGTGAGAAACACTGAGGTGATGCCCACACCCTTAATCCTTCTGTCCTTTAGTCTGTAAATGTGAATCACATTAATACATTTCCTGTATTCTCAGCTCCTGAAAGAAACTATAATTAAATCATTTTTTAAATTTTTTTTTCTAAAGAAAATACTGACTTTTGCATCTATAGTCATAAAATCAATGATCCTGTAACTTTAAGTTTTGTTGTGTTGAAAGTATTTTGGTTTTGGTATGTTTTCACAAGTTCCCACTATTTTGTCCAACCCAATTTCAAATTTGTAATCCTCCTGCCTCGGCCTCATGAATGCTGCCAAAACAAGTATGTGTTCCTAGGTCCAGCCTCTTATTGGTAACTTACATTGGTTAATTTAGTGTTATATGTTGCTATTTCAGATAGCTTTTTTTTTTCTTTTACTATTTGGAGGAGGGCAGGAGGAAGTGAGAGATGGCTTACCTATTAAAAGCACTAACTACTCTACCCAAGGACCTAGGTTCAATTCCCACCACCCACATGGCAGCTCACAACTCTCTGTAACCCAGTTTCAGGGGACCTGGCACCCTCACACAGACATAATGCCTGAAAGCACCAATGCACATAAATTTTAAAAATTAAATAAACATTTAAAAACCTAGAAGAAAGGACCTTACATGCTTTCAGCTCAGAGACACAATACTGCTTGAGACGATGGACACATTTGTTCTTATTTGAACATTATCCAATGTACATTGAAACACCGTGTGATGCCTATAAATGTATGTAATATAGCAACCGAAACTTGGATTAGATCAAATCAGGCTGGTAAGTTATCCTCGTCACACAATGAAAATCCTTATCTATCTCACAGGAATTCATACCCTGGAAGGAACACAGTGAGATTTTTCATGCAAAACTGCTTTCTAAATGGTGAAGGGCCATGTGCATAAAATAATAAGGAAGCAAAGACTCCTAGTTGGCCTCATAAATGAGTGCAGGATTTCATGGCTGGCTCGCATCATTTTGTACACTATGTAAAAGAATTTTCTAAATGGCAGTCTTTTCTTTAAAGGTTTGTATAATTTTCCCAGCTAAAACTCTTTTTGCTAACTTCTTATAAAAAAAAGGTTAGATTCTTTCCACATAGAGACATGTATAACAAGGTCGAAGCTTAACCTGCTAAGACTCACATGTGCAAGGTGAATAAAACATTATTTTGTCTGTGACTAGTGCAATTTTTCTTTCAAGCCCCCAATTTCTGCTCTGTTTTAGATACAAGCTAACTCAATAGTTTAAATATCCCCCCTAAACTATCACTCAGTCTTTCTTATTCTTTTCTTCCCCTTTTATTGGATATTTTCTTTATTTACATTTCAAATGTTATCCCCTTTCCAGGTCTTCCCTCTGGAAACCTCCTATCCTATCCTCCCTCCCCCTGCTTCTATGAGGGTGCTCACCCACCCACCCTACCTTCTCACCCTGGCATTCCCCTACACTGGGGCATTGAACACCCTCAGGCCCAAAGACTGCTCCTCCCACTCATGTCCAACAAGGCCATCCTCTGCCACATACGTAGCTGGAGTCATGGGTCCCTCCATGTGTACTCTTTGGATATTGATCCAGTCACCCAGAGCTCTGGAGGGGTCTGGTTGATTGACACTGTTGCTTCCCCCCCATGGGGCTGCAAACCCCCTCAGCTCCTTCAGTCCCTTCTCCAACTCCTCTATCGGAAACCCTGTGCTCAGTTCAATGGTTGGCTGTGAGTATCTGCCTCTGTATTTGTCAGGCTCTGGCAGAGCCTCTCAGGAGACAGGCATATCAGGCCCTTAGAAACTATGCTCAGACAGGGTGTGTAAGTCTCTAGTAACATCAAAAGTAAAGGGTCCTTTCCCATTGTGCTAGAGTGCTGTGTGCACTGGAAGAAATGGCCATCCTCCTCCTGGGAGTCCTGTGCTGAGTGGCTTTCCATCTAAAGCTAATGCACATCACACGTATCTTTGACTCCTACTATGATAGTCATTCGTGGACCCAACATTGCTTTGCCTCTATAGGCTGTGGGTTCCAACGTCTCTTGCCTATCCTTGGGTTACCTAAACTGCCACATTAGTCCTTTAACAGGCCTGCTGGCAGCCAACTCAGTGACCTCTCATTAGAGCAGTGAGACACTTCATACTTTCTCCTGTGATTGTGTTCCAGCAGGGAGGAAACAGTCAGATCTTTCTCCATCCTTGGTGATACCTTCCCTCTTTCTCCTCTTCGAGCATGAATGGAAGAAAGGAAGCTGAGCAGCACATGTCCCTGTAGGCTTAGATTTTTCAAACTCTACTTTATTAAGGGTCCTCAAATGCTTCCACCCCCCCCCTTCTAGCCCACTGTCTAAAGGTAAGGGAAGAAAAGATGGTTATTAGGACAAGAGGATGTGGACCTGCTTAGATACAGTTCTTTGAGGGAATTCCAATCTCTGTCAGGATACCACCAGTCCAGTTCATTAGTGTCAGGATATATAAATCATAAATCAGCAGCAGTGGTATGATCCAGCAGAAACAGTCAGGCCTCCAATAAATCAGCAGGCATCAGTGGGAGTGACCATAACTAGCCCCAAAGCCAGTAGAAGTCCTCTGCCATGCTTCTTTCAATGAAGTGAAGATTAACGAAGACTCGAGACCAATGGAGCATTGCAAACCTAGCTATGTAACTGTCCAGTCATGGTCCATTGATTCTTACTTATACTCTCTCTAAACATCATTTTGTCCTCCTCCAGGTCTTGCCTCAGCAAAACACCATGTGAGTGTACATCACATGACACAACCAGAAACTTCTACTTCATGTCTCCTTTCCCACACCTGCAAGATCAGCTCATAGAGGAAATGTCTGCTCATCCATCCTCAGCCCAGGTCCCTCTACCTATGAAGGAATCTGGATTGACATGAATGTACAAAGTACCTTCCCTAAGACACAAAAGAGGAATCTGCTTATTTCTTGGTCTTGCTAGATGTTATTCTAGAGGAAATTAGATTATCCTTTCTCATTACCATATCACAGGGTCAGAGAGATGGCTGAGGGGCCCTGATAATCTTCACTGGATCCCTGGAAAACACCTGATAGAAGAAGAAAAATGATAAGAAATTGCATTGAAATAAAATACATTTTATGGAATGAAGAAAATATAGTTCAGACACAGAGACAGAAGTCCTCTAGAGTGGGCATGAAGCCTCAATCCTTATTCAGGGTTCTATGGCATTAGTGAACCTTGCAAGACTCCAAGCCTCCCAGGGCAGTCAGTCAACCCTAACATCAGGCTGTGATCAATGTCCCAACACTCCTGGCAGAGACGGTGCAGAAGAATGGGGCTAACTTGATTCCCTACATTGTCATAGAGGAGGAGCCAGAGATTTAGATATCTATAGCAGATGCAGTCCACACATGCCTAACACTATGGGATATTTCAGAGCAGGGTCTTCCAAGGAAGCATAGACCAAAGTTTTGAGTACTTTCAACACTGTTTCCGCTCCCCTCTCCAACTAAGCATTTGAGGCCTCTTACTGAATTAAAATGACTCTGAGTTACTAGTGTTGTCAGAATGGGAAGGAGTTTGGCAGCCTTTAGAAGGAAAATAAAGCATCTCAAAAATACATAAACTGAAGTTATTAACTTACAACATACTGTTTCCTGTTAAACTAAAATGGAATTTTAAAGCAAACCTCATTTGCCAGTATTTAAAGTGAGGAGAGAGGATTATACAGGACAAAGTTTATGTTTATCATGGCTAGCCTTAAAACAAGAATGTACATTTAGGTCAGTGTTCCCGAACACAAGCAGTAGGTAGGACGTCAATGTGGATTAAGAAGAAGGACACAATAATGGCAGATGGCAAGAACTTGTGAGGCATGCCTGCCTACAGGCATCCGAGTGTGATACTTGTGTCTTCAGTCCTCTGGTCATCAGGAAAAGCACATCCCACCTCTGGTGTATGCAGAAAACTTGTATATCTTCTAAAGAAATGGAGCTTGTTCCTACTTCTTAAAACAAGTGAAGATTACTGTATAAACTGTCAACATGACCACTCTATGGTAGAGCTAAAGGGAAGGATTTTATTGTAGACACGAGGGAGAGAACAGCCAGAGGCATCTGGAAGAGTCCAGAGCAGAGAGAGGAAGTAGTAGGCTGAATATAGCAAGCAGACTGCACCTGGACAGGAGAGAAGCAGGAGCAGAATAGACAGAGAGGAGGAGAGGAGAGAGGAAAGCAAAGGAGAAGAGACTGTGGCTGAAGAGAGGGTTTGTTCTTCTATGAATTAAGGTTCTCTCTCTCTCTCTCTCTCTCTCTCTCTCTCTCTCTCTCTCTCTGTGTGTGTGTGTGTGTGTGTGTGTGTGTGTGTGTGTGTGTGTCTGTCTGTCTGTCTGTCTGTCTGTCTCAGGGCACACTGGGTATGTGCTTCGAAGACGAAGAACCACACAGTTCTCTCTGCCCTTTGAAGGACTCTTGAACAGGCAATGAGGAGATGGCCAATGAAGATGCAGAAGGCACCACTTCCTAATCTTTATAAAGGACTTGAGACACATAGCCCTTCATTTCTCTTAATAAAGGGTAACCTGTGTGTGATGCTTTGAATGATTTGTCTATTATAGGCTCATGCATTACTCTTTGATTGGAGGCACTACTGGGAAGTTTAGGAGGTGTGGCCTTGTTGGGGGAAGTACATCATTAGAGGCAGGCTTTGACAATTTAAAGACTTCCGCAAATTTTGCTTTCTGCCTGTGGTTCAAGCCCTGAGTAAACTCTTTCCTCTCTGAGTTGCCTTGCCATGGTGCTTTGCCAACAGAGAAATAAGTATGACACCAAGTTGGAGGATGAGGAAGAGCACAAGCAAGAGTACATTCTGGAGGGAAAATAAATAGATATGAAAAGCCCTGGGGCTGCTTCTACATTAGCTCCGCATCCTGAAAACTTTTCCTTATTTTAAAATTTGAGGCCAGCCTGGTCTACAGAGTGAGTTCCAGGACAGCCACGGCTACACAGAGAAACCCTGCCTCAGAAAAAAAACAAAAAACAAACAAAACAAAACAAAACAAAACAAACAAACAAAAAAAAACCTTCAAAAAGTTGAATTGTTGGAGAGTGTAGAGCTTCAAAGTCAATTTATCTACAGACAAATTTTATCTTTTTCTTACCTGTATTTTTAGCTCTTTAAATTAGTTTCATTCTTTGAAACTCAGAAGGCCAGAGAGGACCAAGTTATGCTTGACTTCATTCTGTCTGAACCACATAAAGGAAGCCTCTGAGGCCAGAATTCCTTTACATACATCAGTGCAGTCTCAGACTCCCTTAGGCTTCCCCTTCTGGGAGGCTGGCTTCTCTCACCATCTCCAGCTGTTGTGTTTATTTTAGATACCTGGCTCCTCCCATATGCTTTTCATCTGGAACCATAGGCGTGAATACATCCTATTGTCTATAGTCTCCTTTCCCAGCTGCCCCCAACACCAGACTACAGTCGGGATCTCCTTCCCATACTCAACACTGCCTGCATGCTCACCTGAATCTCTAAAGGAAACTACAGTGTGTGTGTGGGCTGTCAAGGAGTTTGCCTCCAATCAGTGGTTATCCTGCCACAAGTCATCTTGATTCACTTCCTGGTCTGAACAGACTCTGAGGTGAAGGAGACTTCAATTACATCAGCTGA
Source organism: Rhabdomys pumilio (assembly GCA_030674055.1). Lineage (NCBI taxonomy): Eukaryota > Metazoa > Chordata > Mammalia > Rodentia > Muridae > Rhabdomys > Rhabdomys pumilio. The sequence continues at coordinate 64,999,770 of JANHMN010000010.1, read as the reverse complement.
CAGTGGCTGGCCCATTATTTTTTCTTTTTCTTTTTTTATTGGATATTATATTTACATTTCAGATTTTATCCCCTTACTCCATTCCCCCCACCACCCAGGAACCTCCTATCCCATCCCCCTCCCTCCTGCTTCTATGAGGATGTGCTCCCACCTACCCCCCATTCCCACCTCCCCACCCTCAAATTTCCCCCCACTCGGTGTCCAGTCTTCATGGGACCAAGGATCTCCTCTCACACCTATGCCTGACAAGGCCATCCTCCCCTACATATACAGATGGAGTCATGGGTCCATCCCTCTATGCTCCCAGGCTGGTGGTTTAGACCCTGGGGAGCTCTGGTTGGTTGGTATTGTTGCTCTCCTCATGGGGCCACAAACCCTTTCATCTCCTTCAGTCTTCTCTCTAACTTCTCCATTGAGAACCTCTTGATCAGTTCAGTGGTTAGCTGTGAGCATCTGCCTCTGTATATGTCAGTCTCTGGCAGACCTCTAAGGAGACAGCTATATCAGTCTCCTGTCAGCATGCACTTCCTGATATCCACATCAGTGTCTACCTTTGGTGACTGCACATGGGATGGCCCAATTTTGAGGAAGACTCCATATGTGAATTCCAAAAGCAAATGGTTCAGATGTTATCAAAAGAGTGTCCTTATTCTGGGGAAATAATAAGCCTAATTAAGGAGACCTCCTTTGTCATCACAGTGTCTCCATTTGAACGTTTTCTCTGATAGAGGAAATTAACATTATCAGACCTGACACATATTAGGAGGCTATGAACAAGCTGTGCTTGAGATAAACACGGATGTGTTTCCTGTAGTTTTTTCTTACTAAACCAGGTTATTAAGTTTTCTGCTTCAATATGCGGAGATGTGGAGTTTCAGAACTTATCAGAATCCTGTAATTAGACCTTCTCTCAAACCTACTCTCCCAACTTCAAGATTACAGTGACTCATCCTGCTGGAAGATGTATCATCTGGGTTCTCCAAGAGCATCTGACGGCTAAAGGCATTGCACCTGCAACTCAAGGCATCACACAGCCGTAAGCCCACCAAAGAGTTCAGGGTTGACTACTCTGTTTCCCTTCCCAAGCCAAAGCCAAATCTAAAAGGGTCAAAGTCACTTAAAAAATAAATAGTAAGCACTCTCTGTTCTAGGAAAGCAGTTGTGGGGTGAAGGGTGGCAGACAAATTGGGCAGAGATCGCTGTGGCCAAATGCCACTCACATTTGTGTATATTTTTAAATTCTGCATAATGTCTTTGTTTGTTCTTCTTGGCAGTTGTTTATTACCCTTCAGGCTTCTTCCTGCCCTCCCATCTCCCTGCCCAGAGCAGGGAAAGAAAATGAGATCTGGAAGAGAAGAAAAACAAGATATAGAGCAGTTCCTGTTTAGCAACAGGGAGACTGGTTAAAGAGCATGCCAGTCTTCCACAGGAAATGGACAGAAGGGAAACGATACCTCCCACCTCTCATGGGAGATAAAACTGAAAGGACTGCAACAGATGAAGAAATTTTAAAAGTTTAAAAAATGCTCAAGAGTGATGCCTAGGACGTTCTAACATTGTTAAGTCAAAACAAGACTTATTTTTAAAGCCCCAGAGTCAACTCCAGGCCCCCCCAAAAAAATGGAAATCATAACTGGTGGGAAAGAGTGAGCATAAGTAAAACATTTTTAAAAAAAATAATGAACAAGAGTCTAAAACCATGAGGCAGGCCATAGACACCGATCATAGACGATAGACCATTGACCCTATCAGCATCATAGCTCTGCTGATGAACAGTGGCCACCAGGATTCAGAGTAGAACACCGCCCCTTCCGTGTGAAACCAGCAGAGAGGAAATGAAGATGTCTGGATCAGTTCTTCTGTCTCCTGTGCTGGAGACCTTGCAAATAACACAGGACAAAATATAAGAAAGGAGCCAGAGTGACAGGCATTGTTAACACCAAGTGCAAAGAGTGAGAGCAAGGGCAGATACATCCTGTCCCTTCCTATCCAAAACCAAGCACCACAGAAGACACCTGGACTATTTTTCATCTAAATAACATGCTCAATGAACAGCATGACTTCCTTCATCAAATCTCAAAACTTGGACCAAACCTTTGCATGGGCCCCCACCCCCTTCATTATTTCCCTAAGGTATGTAGAAGCTTCTCACTGAATTAGAGGTATGTTCAAAGTTAAAAGTCCTCAAATCTCAAAGGCATGTAATGAAGGCCTTGTGAATTCGGTCTTTGTTTCTTTTTATATTCAACTCTTCTAACCAACTTCTTGGCACCTTCCAAGGAAATCTGCTTTTCTGTAATAATGTGATTGTTTGCCTCCTGAGTTCTGGTATACATCCTACCCCAGAGGAGCATCTTATCCTGGCTCCTTCCCAGCCAGTGAGTCCCCTGCCCCAGGCATCACTGACTGGGCTTTTCACCATTTTAAACTAGTAAATTCATATTCCCTGCTCTTGCCCATCAGAAAAGAAATGGTTCCTCTTCTAGAATTTTCTCTGCCTAAACATGCAAATTCTAGGAGTTCCAATTTTACTTACATAATATTGAATCATATACAAGCAATGGCCATTCACAGCAGTAATGAGATTGGCAGGATCATTCTTTAATGGACTTAGAAGTTCTCCAGAGAATAAGGTCTTGATCCAAATATGCTGCATATGCCAGAATAAATAAGTTGTTGCAATACTATAATTTATAACAAGAAATACGCTTCAGCCTTTGATCATTTCCTGGCGTAGAACATCTAAACCTTGTAATCTCCTGAGAAACAGTGGTTGTGGGAATATTTCTTTTTCACTCTACAATCTTTATCTTCATTTCCTGTTGTGAAATTCTTAATCCCTTAGAGCTTCCTGGTGCTGAAAAGTTCTTTGATGAGCTCCTTGATGGTAGGAATTTCTTTGATGTGCTCCTGGGTGACAGTTTCTTTTGAATGTTCCTTGACGTACACAAGATCAAGCAATGACTATAAATGACCCACCACCTCCATCATTCGGGAAGGAGAGAGGGAACGTAAATCAAATGACTGACCAGTCATCTTGGTGATGAAGCTTCCAAAAAAAACCAGTCTCTGAGTGAGATTTAAAGAACCTCCAGTTGAGTGGAGAGATAAACACGCTGTGCATGGTTCATGCCATCTCCACGGGGACACTGCCAAACCCTGACCTACCTATGTCCTCATCTGGCCATTTACCCTAGTGATAAATCAGCAGTAGAGATGAACTGTTTTCTGGATATGCCCTAGGATCTGTTCTAGGGTCTGTCCTAAAATAACTAAACCCAAGGAAGCACCTGTGGGAACCTGCTTTCTAGTTTGTTAATCAGAGGCACACATCGACACCTAGACGTGGAGGAGGATCTGAGGTGAGGACGGTATTGAAGGATTAATCCCTTCACCTATGTATCTGTGAATCAGAATCATGTTAAATTGTGGGATGCCTAGCTGGTAGAGAACTGGTTCAAGTATGTTTTACAAAACAGGTAGAACCTACACATCTAGTAGCACACACACACACACACACACACACACACACACACACTAACACAGAGAGATATACATATGCATTCATAGGCACATACATACACACATGCATACACATACATACACAAGCATGCACACACATATACATAGACAGACACACAAACAAGCACATACACATGAACACACATACATAGGCAGATGCACACACACACACACACACACAAGGGAATTATCATATATGGTGGTTTGAATTAGAATAGTCCCCATCAGTTCATATGTTTGAATATTTGGTCCACAGTTGGTAGAACTTTTGGGGAAGGACTAAGTGGTATGACCTTGTTGGAGGAGGTGTTTCAATGGGAGTGAGCTTTGAGGGCATATGTCATGCCCACTAAATTCTCTGCTTCCATTAGTGGATCAAAATGTGAGCTCTCAGTTGCTATTCCAGCCTTCTGCAGCCTGCTTTCCACTCCACTATCATGAACTGAAATCCTCTGAAACCATAAACCCCAAATGAACCCTTTCTTCTATGAGTTGCCTTGATCATGGTGTTTTATCTCAGCAACAGAAAAGTAACTAAGATATCATATGATCCAGCAATCTCACTACTGGGTGTATATTCAATCTAACGTAAGACCTCAAATCAATATGTATACATACGATCAAATTATTCACAGCCAAGAAGTGAAAACAACTCATATCCAACCATCAATAAATGAATCAATAATCAAAACGTGTTATAGACGTATCGTAGAATATCATTGAGCCTTCACGAGAAAATTCTGTTGCATGCTACAGTGTGAGCTGAGCTTGAGGACATTACACTAAGCAAAGTAAAGAGCCACAGAAAGACCAGAACTATATGATTCTAAAGCAGGCAAACTCACAAAACATGAAGCAGAAAGGTGGTAACTAGGAGCTGAGATGGGGGAAACAGGAACAGTTTAGCTGGCATAGAAGTACCCCTATTGTGAGGTGGAAGTTCCAGAGATCAATTTCACACCAGTATAAATATACTCAGTGTTACATGCTGAGACACAGTTAAGATTCTCCTGAACTTTGTGAGATTTTGGACTCCAGTTAAAAAATAAATAGAAAAATAAAGTGCAGGCAATTTTGTATGCAAATATTACCTGTTTGAGTCTGATAGTCTGTGGATGCATGATAAGACCTGATGGCACAGTGGAGTCAATAAAATATGCTGTTCAGTTAATATAAAACTAGCCTACTGCGATTTGCACTGAATCAACCAGTATATTAATCTGTTAAATGTGGCCAAGTTAAGTGATTGGTGATGTATCTATAGCAAGGCCATGAGTCTGTGATGGCATCTGCATAGCTGGTACCCTGTATTAAAACAAGCCATCTATCACTGCCCTGGAAGAAGGCAAGATTCCCACAACAAGCACTTGCCAGTTAATGGTTGGGAACACTTTAAATTGTCACATTGAAAAGTCAAGTCTGGAAGTTGCCGAACAAAATATATTGAAGTCTTGACTTCCCTCTCCTAACACCGCTGTGCCTTGGACCGTGAAAGAATTTGGGGTTTCTAGCATAGCCCCTTCATCTTGAGCCTTCTGCACCAAGCTTCCACCAAAGCTGGTGACTGCATCTCCTGTTGCTACCATTTATGTCCTTTGAAATAGTCCTGTCTGACAGGCTTCATGAGTGACATACTCAAATGGCTCAGTAAGTCCCTGTGCTTAGAGACTTTAGCTTACTTCATAGGATACTGGGGTGTTAATTCTGGATTCTTCTTCCCTAAGAAGCAGCAACTAGAATCTGAGCTGGGAATGGGTAACAGGACAAAAACTTGAATAAGCTGGACAGTCTGAGAAGCACCATGCAGAGGAGGAAAAAGATATCCAGCAGAATATGCATTTTGGAAAGAGTAGGAAGGTTAAAGTAGGTGGGCTTTGAGAAAGAAAAAAAGCAAAGGTCTGAGCTTCCTTCCTCTCTTACTAGATCCAATGGCAGTACTGGACATTCTCTGAAATCATGAATCCCTCTTCACAGGACTTACCTCAGTGATCATTGGCCTTTCCAAACATGAATACTGAACACAAACTCAGAACTCTACCCATCACCATTATAATAAACAAGGAAACTTCAACTCAGGGGAATCACCTGGAATCAAGGTTGGAGACTGTAAAACCTGTAGGTTCTGCCTGACCACAGCCCCCAGTGTGGCCAGAGGTATAGACTGAAGTCATCTACCTGTGAGTCACTTAACTACTCTGGAGGTTGAAATTTAAAAGAGGTCAAAAAGGGCCATCATGCAAGAACAAGGGGTTTGATGTTTCCCTTGAGTTTCTTTATTTAAGAACAACCCTGAGAGAAAGAATACCCAGAACAAACAAAACAAAACAAAACTCTTATACATCTGTGGAAGCTAAAAACCAGGACAGTTCAATGTCTCAGTTTGAGTTCAAAGTCTACATGTTTTATAAAAATTATGAGCACAGCTGGAAGTTCATGGTTTTATGTTGCTTTTAAGTTTTCTTCTCAAAACAGGGAGTTATACTTTAGAAATTACAGAACTATCTTCTTAGTTGCCATATAGCATGAGGTTATATTATGGGTTCAGCCAGCCTAAGAATCCCTTCATCCTCTTAAGAAGCCACAAAGGGAAGCACTAGCCAACCATGTGAGCAATGTTCCTGTCTGTGTGGCTCTGAAAACTGAGCTCTCTGAGACTTGGTTTTTCTTATCCTGAAATGGGAGTGATAATATGTCCTTAGAGATTCCCATGTCAACCCTCCATTTCTCTTCTTCACCCAACTAGTCGAGACCAGTTTGGTCTGAATCTTAATGCTTTGACTGCCTAAACTGATGACATGGCTACTCCATGGTATAGTTAAAGGGAAACTTTTATTGTAGACATGAGAGAGAGAGAGAGAGAGAGAGAGAGAGAGAGAGAGAGAGAGAGAG
>JANHMN010000010.1:64969380-64990246 GCA_030674055.1 Rhabdomys pumilio | reverse complement strand
CACACACACACACACACACACACACACACACACACACACACACACACCCTGACCCTACAAGTGGTCCACTGGAGATCCCTGACTTTCTGGAGATGAGAAAAGAAAGAATAAAGAAAGTTGATTCAAGTAAGTATGCATTTTCTAGGTACAAGATGTGATGACATTTACAAGACAAAGGGAAATCTGAGGGCATATCACCCTGAATGCCACCCAGTGCCATCTCTACAGGAAAGAATGACTAGCAAGAAACAGACCCAAAGTCTGCTCTGTGCTTTCTTTGTTAGCAACAAGCCACAAATAGTAAGTTCCTCTTGCTATTCTCAGTTATTTTCTCTATGAAATAGAGCTAAAGCTACCTACCTACTTGGGAAAGTTATTTGGAGATCAAGTGACTCAGCTCACACACTCAGCTACAAACAGTAAATACTCAGAAACATTAAAACCCTTCACCCTGGCTTTGTCCTCCCAAATCTCCTCTTTTATTCATCCAAGCTTTACAGTATGAGCACACAAGCTAAACAGAGTGAACCCAGTTCAACAAAAGGTAAGACCCAGCCATGACCCAGGTGTCTCTTCTACCTGGCAATTTCTTAATTTGCTGAAAAGAAAGCAAGTGTCCTAAACAGAACTCAGCCAATGTGTGCCCTTAGGTTCGGCTTTCTATTCAAATCCCAACTTTGTGTGGAAAAGAAAGTGTATTTGATAATATGCTTCCAAATATGATTTCCTTCCATCTTCCATATGGCGCAACTCCCAGGAAAAATCTTCACACCTAATAAAAACTGCCAACTTTATTAGAATTTAGTTTAAGCTAGTCTTTTTCTGTACCCCAAAGTCTGGTTGTTGTAGATCTTCCCAGTCCCACCTCCAGCAGAAGACTGGGGCTAGAGTGACAAGCATGCCTCCACTGGAAGGGTGCAAACCCTATCACTTAAGACCTTATATATGCCTTGGCTCACCTGATAAACAAAGATGAATTCTTCCAAAATGACAAATGGGGGACAATAGTTGCTCTGAATTGCTTCATGAAAAGAACAAAATCCATTTTCCAACTCATATTGAATTGAAATTCATTTTCTTTTGTGTTTTTTTATAGTGTTTTGAAACTCCTCAGTATTGCTCATCAAATAAATTGCTCTTACGTTGCTGGGTCCATGTTCTCCTTCTAACCAGGAACAACTGACTAGTACCCCATCAATGTCTAGAGAGGATTCAGATTCCTGAAGGGCAGATGCCAAATAATTCAGTTTGGCTCCTGAATCAGGCCCTTGTACATAATGCTCAATAAGTTCAGAGGCTGAAATAGCAGAATATGTAGGCCAGACTAGAGATTGTGGTTGTTATGCTGAGTGCTAGATTGTCGATGTCTTTAAAATAAGGATGACATTTTAGGCAGGAGAGTATTTTGTACATATGATTTCCTGAGTATCCATATGTAGGAATTAGAGCAAACGTGCTATGGAATAAACAGTTAGTTAGCAGGTGAGCTGCAGAAAGCAGCTTGGGGTCCTAGTTCAGAACTTTTATGAAGAATGGCTAACGGATGCTAATTCTTTTAACCAGGAGGATGAGAGAAGAGCTGTGTGTGAAACAATCATTTTCCTTGCTGGGTTAAGGAGAGTGACTATCATGTGGTAGAGTTCTCCTACCGGTAAAAGCCTCCCCTTCTGTGACTATTGCACAGTCTGCCATCAAGTGCCCTCAGGAGGGCCAAAGGGGTCTAACTCCACTTCACAGCAAGGCTCCAGAAATAGGCATTCTGGAACAACCTCCTCCCCCAGCAAATAGCTGGAGATAGTGAGGGGAGGCCACCAGGGAACAGTGCTTATTCCTACTGTTGGCAGAGGCTGGGCTAGCCTACTCCATGGGAGATCTTTAGCTGGACCCAGTCAAAAGGCCATATCTCCATTGCTCAAAGTAATGAAACAATTTTGCTAAGCTATTTTTATCAAAACATGGTAACCCTAATCTCTGGCAGATACGTGTCTAGAATTCAGAGGTTAGTGATAAGCCCAAACTCTTGTGACATCCCAAACTCTTAGAAAAAGTGAGAGAAGTGGTCCAGAAAGCAGTGAACATCACACACTCAAGGTAGATTACCAACAAAAACAGCTCCCAGGAGTTCTTGGAGAAAAGAGAAATTTATTTTCTAGAACTGTCTTCTTAAATCAAAACCTCATCTAATGGAGGCAGGACATCTGCAAGTTCAAATCATGTGTCTTTTATTGCAATATCTTAAATTTAAGATATTTAGTGGCATTGTCCCCAAAGTATAATAAGCAGGTCATAAAATTCTGCCATCTTTCTTTAAGGTTGGATATTAACACCAGTGCTTAGACAGCTTGCATCAGTAATCTCTTTCAATTATCTCTACATTTTGACTTGGAGAACACACACTGAGGCAAGATTAGAAATCACGAAGGTATGTGTGTAGCAGAAAAACTTCAGAAAAATGCGATGGAAACAAACAATCAAGGAAGTGTCACTCTCACAAAACGCCTCCTGACAGCAGATCAGGTGCACTGAGAGATTGTTTTTCCTAGAAATGATAAGAAAATGTCACCCATGATCCCACAACAATACGGATGTTGAAACAGAATCGAGAGAAGTACAACCCTGATAGACAAACTAACACGGAAGAGGGAAATCTCGCTAAGAAATGGAAAGAGTAAGAAATAATTTTCTCTGGGGATGAGTTCCTTTATTGATTATCCAATACCAAGTGGTCAGCCCTGAAATAGCATAATACAAGTAACATTAAACTAACCTAGCAGGTCTTACTTATATACTCAGGCATATATACATTTTATATGTATGCATTATACCTCCATTATAAATTATAGATAGATGAGATAGATAGATAGATAGATAGATAGATAGATAGATAGATGGATAGATAATATATCATATATAACAATATAAATTAAAGCAAAAGAGGCCATGATTTCTTCAGGGAGTGCAAGCAAAGTACAGAGAAGGGATTAAAGAGAAAAAAAATAGAAGGACATGGAAATAATGTAATTATATTTTAATTTTTAACAAAAGAAAGAAAGAGAGGGAAAAAGGAAGGAAAAAAGAAGGAAGGAAGGAAGGAAGGAAGGAAGGATGGAAGAAAAAAGAGTCCTCTAGGGCCAAGACTTGAATGAACTGTTTGCTGTTCAAGTATGGGCCTTAAGTTCAGTTACTCAGAATGCACATAAAAACCAGGCATGGAACTGACCAAAACAGATGCAGAAACTCACAGACAAACATTAGGCAGAGCTTGAGGTGAGTCTTGTAGAAGACTTGTTGGGAGGATTGAGAAACCTGAAGGGGTCTTCCACAGGAAGACTAACAGAACCAACTAACACAGACCCATGGGGGTTCTCAGAGACTGAACCACCAACCAAAGAGCATACACAGGTTAGATCTAGGCCTCCCACACATATGTGGCAGATATGTAGCTTGATCTTCATGGGGGTCCCCCAACAATAGGAGGCAGTGCTGCCCCTGACCGTGTTGCTTGCCTATGGATCCTATTCTCCAAACCGTGCTGTCTTTTCTGGCCTCAGTGAGAGAGGATGTGCCTAGTTCTGCAGTGACTTGATGTGCCAAGGTGAGTTGGCATCAGGGGAGGGAACACCTCTTCTTAAAGAAAAAGGTGAGGAAGAACAGGGGCATGTGATGGGGAACTGGGAGAAGGGGGCTTGTAATAAGGATGCAAAATGAATAGATAGATAGATAGATAGATAGATAGATAGATAGATAGATAGATGGATGGATGGATGGATGGATGGATGGATGGATGGATGGATGGAGAGAGAGAGAGAGAGAGAGAGAAACAGGGGTGAGGGTGTGGAGACAGGCATGGTAGCACATGCCTATAACTTAAATCCTGGAGGTTACAGACAGGAAGATCATGGGAGCTTTCTTGCCAGCCAGCCTAGCTGAGACAGTGAGCTTCAGTTCCAGGCATACACGCTGCCTCAAAAAAAAAAAAAAAAAAAAGGTGGAGAAGTAATTGAGGAACAATACCACATCACCTATCTGTGACCTCTACACACTCATGGACAAACCTGCCACGTACACTACACACACACACACACACACACACAAATGTCTTTCTCACTGGGAAGTTCAGAATTGTGGCATGTTTGGCCAGAACATTTAAAGCATAGGGGTGACGTTATTTTCCAAAACACAAGGCACTAAAACATATTAATAATTGTAGTATGTTAATTTGGGTCCTGTTCCTGTTTTCCTTTCAAAGAACTTGAACATTAAAAGAGCTGAGAAAAAAAAAATACATTGATTTTACCTACATTCTGTGTCTGTAAAACATGCATAAATCTTAAACTTATTGGACTATGCTCATCTCATTCTCCTTAGGCAATCCCTGGATTAGGGCTAGAAGAAAAGATCATCTCGAGTATTTTTTATCTTCTTCTTATGAATACAAATACTTTGTTGAGGGCTCTCAAAATCTTACCAGATCCCAAGGGCTTCCTGCCCTAAATTTCTTTTTATTTATAATATTTAAATTCTTCAGTTTTATTGGGGGTACATGAGAGAAAACAGAAACTGTGGTGCTCCAAAGCTTATGAAGATGTCAGTACACACTCACAAGCATTCTACAAAGCAGAATGGGTTTAGTTGCCACAGGCGTGGAGTGAGCTAAGCGCTACCAGGAAACAAAGCCAGAGGTGTACTGTCGGCTGGAAACCATGGTAAGGCACCACAGATACAACACCTGACTTCCAAAGATAAAGAAAGTAATGGTAGGTGGGGTGAAACAAGCTATTTCACCATGCCAACTAAAAGATGTCCCTGAGAAAATCCAGAGGACAAGGGTTGAAGAATTTGGCTGGATCATGGGATAAATGTGAGTCCCTGAAGAAAAGAAAAAGAGCAAAGACTGTATGAAGGATCCTGAAGGTAAATGTAAATTTGGGTTCTCTCTTCTAAAAGAAAGAAGGGGGAAAAGAAAGAAATCCCTCCTCAGTACCCAATCTTGACACAGTGACATTCTGACAGAACTTCTTTGAGAAGTCTGACTAAATAATTAAATGTATATTAAATATATATAGCACATCTAATAAAGTAAAGCCAAGAACTGGGTGGACCACAGGCAAAGAACTGCTCAGTGCCTCCAAAAATTCAGTGTCCTTAGCCATCCAAAGCAATAGGTGAAACTAGAGAATTGTACATCATTGTTTGACTTGCCTACCAGCACGATGTTCATGTAACTATAACTGCCAACCATTAAATGTGCTTTTTACATACCAGCCAATATGGTCACAAATGATTCCTTTAGTGAAGTCTATCTCACTTGAGTTGAAATGCTGCCCAGTAATGACCAGATATAATCGAACGTCTTAAATAACTAACTAGATAATATTATCTTATCATGGCAAAATTATAGGACCATTGCCACCAAATTATGAAACTCGATAATTGGTTCCTACACTTCTACAAAAGCAATAAATCCTAAGGGGCTTTTTGAAAACACAGTGAGGCTCTCAGTAAAACCAGTCAAAGTCATCAGAGGGACAACCATGTGTCTCATCAGCTCGTTGCTTTTCTTCAACCCTTGTCCTCTGGATTTTCTCAGGGACACATTTTGGCATGGTGAAATGGCTTCCTTATGCATTTACCAACATATGCATCACTGACATCATGAACTGAAGAGCTATCCTGATGAAAAATAGTAGTACAACATTCTAGGGGTCAGAGCCATAAGAAATAGGCATAAATATAGGAGAATAATCTTAGATAAATGTAAGAAAAGTTGGCTATCTGAAGACAGCTATATACTAGTAGAGTAGGTTGTCTCTGACAATAGTAAGCTGTCTGTCACAGAAGTGTTCAATTAGAAACCAAGTCACCACTGGTTAAGGCTGGAGATTTACACTGTGTGGCAGTGGTAATCCTGGTGTTTCATACAACTCTATCCATGCACTTACATCCTAGAACTTTCTTCTCTTCTGAGACCCATTTGTTTAAAAGAATTGAAAAGTAGGAAACAAAGGGAAATTTTTCTTGAAGAAATTAGAGATGCCCTATAGAAGCCAAGGACAAGAACAGTGTTTGAGCCTCAGAAAGGACCAGAAACAGGAAGGAGAGGTCATCAGAAACAAGAATGCATCGTTCTGTTTCTGTCTGATAACACCAGCCTTTGGCTAAGACCACTTGATACCTCTCCATGTCTCTTCTTGAGCCTCCCATTCACTTCACTCTGCTTCTCTTGCCCTCTGTAGGCTTGGCTTTCTTATGTTCTTTCCAGTTTCATGATTAAAGTCATGTGAAATACCATTATGAAGCCTCAACTTCTAGATTTTCCCCTCACAAGCTTAGAGCCCATGGCTTGCTAATCAGGTTGCCCCTTTAAGGTTGAATCACACAGGACTCCATGGCATGAGCTGGGATTAGAGTCACTCTTTTCAGAGAAAGAGATGTCAAAATATGTGAAAAGATGGAGACTATAGGACAGGGATTATTGACAACCCTAATGCATTAACTAAAATTACTTGAGTTGCCTGTCTGTCTAATGTCAAATGTCCTGTCAAAATCATAAGAGAATGGCAAGCCTTTGGGGTAACTCAGAGAACAACATGGAGGAGGGATTAAACATAAGGCATCTTCATTATTGTTTACCTTCAGCTTTTAAGGGAAGTATAGCTTCAGACAAGTTGTTTATTCTCTCCATACCTCAGTTTCTTCATCATAAAATGAGTGAAGTCTGTGTGCGTGCATATGCGTGTGCACGCATGTGTTCAACGATTCAGAGAGTAACAATGCTTCCCATGTAAGAAGGTCTCATTCTGAACTTAAAAATAACTATAGCAAGCCACCTGGTTTGTCTTCATTTCATACAGTGACTCAAAATTAAATGAAGTCTGCCGCTCTTGCAGTTAATGGCCCAACTGGGCCTGTATCCAAAACACCCTGAGTCTCTTCAAATGCTCTTCCCACACAGCACGCTGCCTCTCTGGATCAGCTTTGTATTTACTGTGTTGGTACATGCACAGCAGATTTATTTCACAGCCCGATGAACAACTTACAACTTTTCACATATTTCTTGGCACAACATGGTGCTCTCAATAATGAATTAAATTTTTCCTTGAAAATAATTTCATAGAATATTTTGGGTAAGGACAGATTTGTAACTGTTACTTCCTTTACCTGATGCCCACTTCCTCTAAAGTACACATGCTCTTCTCCCCCGGTGCACATGTATAAGCACATGCACAGACCATCTCTCTGTTACAAAGTCCCTTACACTCTAAGAATCAGGATTCTCTCGTAATTAAAAGAAGCAACTCACACTCTGTGCTCTGTCTTCTGATCCACACCTCAGCCTACAATCTCAGATCAATGCTCTACTCCCTGGGACCACAGCTAAGCCTTCCTCCCTGGAGAACTGCTGCTACCTAAGTCAACCAGAGGCCTGCTGCCATTAGGAACTACCAGTTCTATCTGCAATTCCAGAGGCCTACTACCACTAGGACAGCCTCTACCACAGCAAGCCTTGGATACCATACCACACTTAAAGGGAAAGGAAATGACCTTAAATAGCATCTTAGGAAGATGATAGAGGCCATTAAAGAGAAAGGAAATAAATCCCTTTAAAAAACAAAATACAACCAAACAGATAGAGGCCCTTAAAGAAGTAATGAATAAACATAAAGAAATACAGGAAAATGTAATCAAATAGGTGAAAGAAATGAATACAAGTGTTCAAGACCTGAAAATGGAAATAGAAGCAATAAAGAAAACACAGATGGAGACAATGTTGGAGATGGAAAAACCTAGGAAAGAGAATGGATATAGAGAATATTTTTTGTTTGTGTGGATGTGGCACCTGTCAATAATAAATCTGATAGCTTATGACTTAGGAAGGAAATAAGAGATGGGACATCTAAGAGACAGAAAGTATTCTGAGATGGAGCCACCACACTTTCAAAGAGGAGCTAATACCAATACTCTTTAAACTACCTCACAAAATAGAAACAAAAGGAATAATGCCAAACTCGTTCTATAAGGCCACAGTTACCCTCATACCTAAATCATACAAGGCTTAACAAAGAAGGAGAATTTCAGACTGATCTTTTTGAATATTGATGCAAAAAATACTCACTAAAATACTCACAAACCAAATCCAAGGACACATCAAAAACATCATCCACCATATCAAGTGGGCTTCATCCCATCCATGCAGGAGTGGTTCAATATGCGAAAATCCACCAATGTAATCTGCCATATAAACAAATTGAAAGAAAAAGAAACATATCATCTCATTAGACACTGAAAACACTTTTGACAAAATCCAACACCCCTTTATGTTAAAACTGTTGGAGAGATCAGAGATACAAGGCTCATACCTAGACACAATAAAGACAATATACAGCAAGCTAATAACCAATATCAACTTAAATGAAGAGAAACTTAAAGCAATTCCACTAAAATCAGGGACAAGGAAAGGCTGCCCACCCCACTCTCTCCATATCTATTCAGTGTAGTGCTTGAAGTTCTAGCTCAAGCAAGAAAACAAGCAAACAAGATAAAGGGGATTCAAATTGGAGGAGAAGAAGTCAAAATATCTCTAGTCACAGATGACATGTTAGTGTACATCAGTGACCATGAAACTCTACCAAAGAACTCCTGAAGCCAGCGAAGACATTCTGTAAAGTGGCTGGATACAAAATAAACTAAAAAAAATCAGTACTATACAAATGACAAATGGGCTAAAAACACCCCTCACAAATAGTCACGAATAGTATAAAGTATTTTGGTGTGATGCTAAGCAAGCAAGTGAAAGACCTGTATGACAAGAACTTCAAGTCTCTGAAGAGGAAATTGAGAAAAATATTAGAAGGAGATCTCCCATGCTATCCAGAGACCAGCATCAAAGTCTATATCTTAGTTTACTGTGTATTACATAGGCTTATGTGCAGCATTTGAGCCAATCCCAAGCCCCTAAATCCTCAACCAATCATATTTTGCCACACTGTCACCATACACCAATGAACGTCTTGCCTGATGAGGTAACTCAGAAGGGGCGACAAGAATGAATTGAAATCTGCAGCTGGGTGTGGGGGGTTAGGGTCTAACATCTCTAGGATGTGCCAGGGTCCTGGGATGGGGGAAGCTCCCAAGAGTCTATAGGGGTGACTTTAGCTGAGACTCCTAGCAGTGGTGATATGGAACCTAAAGTGGCCACCTCCTGTAGCCAGGCAGGATCTCCAGTGGAGGGATGAGGACCCCAACCCACCCTTTCAAACCTATTTATAAGAAATACAGGGACAAAGATGGAGCAGAGACTGAGGGAATGGCAAGTCAATAACTGGCCCAACTTGAGACCTATCTCATGGGCAAGCATCAACTCCTAACACTATTATTAATAATCTGTTATGCTTGCAGACAAGAGCCTAAAATAACTGTCCTCTGATAGGCTTCACTCAATAGTCAACTGACACAGATACAGAGGCCCACAGCCTAATACTGGACAAAGTTCAGGGACTCTTATGGAAGAGTTGGGGAAAGGATTGAGAGCTCCAGAAAGGAATATGGACTCCACAAGAAGACCAGCAGAGTCAACTAACCTGGACACTTGGGGTCAGTCTCAGGGTCTGAACCAGCAACTAAAGAGCATACATGGATTGTACCTAGGTCCCCCCAAACATATAGCAGGTGTGAAGCTTGATCTTTATGTGGGTTACCCAGCAACTAGAGCAGGGACTATCCCTAGTTGCCTGTCTGTGGATCTTGTTCCCCTAACTGGCTGTCTTGTCTAGCCTCAGTGGGAGATGAGCCTAGCCATGCAAAGACTTGATGCACCAGGGTGGGGAGATACCCAGGGGTCCCTTTACCTTCTCAGAGGAGATGGTGAAAGGGAAGAGGGGAGAGACTGTGTGAGGAAGGACCAGAAGGAAGGGGGCAGTGACTGGCATGTAAAGTGAATAAATTAATTAATTAATGGAGGGAAAAAAGCAACTCTCTGCAGTCACTTTACATAGGACACAGTTCTTCTACCATGTAAAGTTGAGTATAGTCCTGAGAGTATGTGAGATATGTCTCCAATAGCATCTGGAGTCTATATTGAAACCTGTTAACCCAAAAGAAAAAGGAGAGATGAGAAGGAAAGAATGGCCTCCATTGGTTAAGAAGAGCAGGTCAAGGCCTTTGGTATTGCATTGTTAATCTGGAAAGAGACAAAACAATAGTATGCGGAGTTACAGGAAAGGGACCTGCATGTATCAGGTATATTCAGCAAAAGCAAATGGAGGTTTGCTGAGAGACAACTGGGAAGAGACCATTGGTTTTCAGTCATCTTGCAAATTGGACTTAACATGATGGAAATTTAATCTGAGGTCACTAGAAAGTTTGTGGTTCTGATTTGATGTGTAGTTTTGCGTTGATAGTTAGGATTGGTTTATCTCTATCCTCTTCATTCTGTCTTATTCTCCACTGGCTCTATCCCTGAGGGGTTTTCACCTTAACAGGACACAAGGCTGCACTAGCTAGCCTGCATGCTTCCAATTCTGGGAGTAGGAGGAAACGGTGAGGATTTACTCCAGAGATAGCACAAATGGCTCTTCTAGCTCTGACTGAACCTGCATCAGATATCCATCCCCTACTCATGCTCTCTGACTCAGGAGAAAAAGCTATTTAACTGGCCTCTGCCCAGGTCTCATGTTCCATTCCTAATATCAGGCTTGTTACCAACACCACAGGTGAAACACATAGAGCCAATGAAGAGATGGATAGTTTCCCCCAATGGACCATGAGGGAATACTTTTTATATAAAGGAAAAGCAAATACTAGTGGCAAGAATAAGTGATGTATACTCTATTATTCATCTAAGCTTCAGTCTGACTTTCACCCCAGTTGACCTAGAAAGATTGCTTTCCAGGACTCCAAGACATTAAAATTAATACAATATAAACCTGGCAAACATACAAAAGTAAATAAAAATATGGCTCCAATTTTACTTACCATGTGATCCAAAGCCGACTGTTTAACCTCTGAGCACTTGGCTTCCGGATGGTGGAGCTATTTTGGGAAGTTTTGGCACCTTTAAGAGGTGGGGCCTCATCAGAGGAAGTGACTCTTTAGGAAAAAGTCTTGATATTTTGTGATCCAGTTCACTTATTGTTTGCTTTCCCCTGGACACAATGTAACCAGTTGCTTCACATTCTGGATGCTATGACTTCTGCCATAATGGATTGTATCACTTCTTAAACTGTAAACCTTTTTATCCCTAAGTTACTTCTTGTCAGATATTTGGTTATGGCAATGAGGCAAGTAATACAAATAGCTTTTTATAACATCAGTAAGGCTTAAACAGCATTGCATCACTTAATAACTGATGCTTATGGATTTCAGAGTGATAACCTCACTGTTGATGATGGTGGTGGTGGTGGTGGTGGTGGTGGTGGTGGTGGTGGTGGTGGTGGTGGTGGTGGTGGTGGTGATAACAATGTCAATGCTTAGCGATAGAAACTGTCACTGAGATCCTAGTTATTAGGCCATTTTTCTATGTTCAGCAGACTTAGTGGTTGATCCCTGAAGAACTCACAGTGGTCATTCTCACACAAGTGTTCCTCCTCCTTTGCATCCAAAAACCTTTCTTACTCTGCCCTCAGATTAACTTCTTTAGCCTTACCATCTCTACATGAATCTACATAAATCTACATAAATCTACAATTTATGCAGTAAAAGTTGCATCTCTTCCTTTCTCTCCCATAACATTAACAGTTTCAAATAGATGTACTTGTAAAAGTCAGAGTGCTATTACAATTAAAAAAAAAAAAAAAAGAATGGCAAATCCCTTAGGCAGCCAGCCCACTCTACCACACGCTGATCACTTACCAGGGGCATCCTTCTCCTGTGTCATATTCAGTATACCCAGAATCTTAGCATTCTCCTTCTCTAAACAATCAAAATACTCAGTTTATCGTTCCTGTTTACTAATAACAATGATCACATGAAGACTGGGAGAGGTGGCTTGGCTCTTAAGAGCGCATGGTACTCCCGCAGAGGACCGGAACTCAGCTCCTAACACTCCCATCGGGTGGCTTACATTGTGTGAAACTCCATCTCCAGAGGATCCAGTAGTCAGTTCTGGCTCCCACCGGTATGTAAATGGGCACACACATGCCAATAAAAATGAAATAAATCATTTTTAAAAGTGCTTAAATCCCTTTCCACATCTGCCCGAGGCCAAGCAGCATGGAGCTCCCCCTGAAGTATGGACATCCCTGGCTACTTTTCTCCCCACTGAAGGTGCTGACTTAACCTCAGCTTCTCAATGACCCTGGGAAGGTCTTTCTCAGATCATTAGACGGGAGGTAATATTTCTTTGCACATTTTAATGGGTATGTATTTGTAATTCTTCCTATGTCCTTTCTTTGTCTTTCACTTAGGTCTAGAAAATCTTCACAAGGCCCCAGAGCACTGTCCATAATTCATCTTGTCTTCATCACATTTTATTCCACCCTAGAGAATAAATAATTGCTGATCGCTATCATTCGATCATACTGGAAAAATCCTTCTCAGAGGAGAAAATCAATGTCCTATAATACTGGTTAAAATCTTAAATAGTCTTTGTCCATGTTTTTTAAATATTAAAAACAGCTTTTAAAAATAACGAACAACCAAACATTGATTCTATACTATTACTTTTCTATTGTTTATTTATTTACTTTATTGGTTATTGTATTTATTTACATTTCAAATATTATTCCCCCTTCCAGGTTTCCCCTCCACAAGCCCTTTATCCTATTCCCCCTCCTCCTGCTTCTATGAGAGTATTCCCCCACCCAATCACCCACTCTTGCCTCCCTGCCTTCAAATTCCCCTAATGCTGGGGCATCTAGCTTTCACAGGACCAAGGGCCTCCCATCTCATTGATGCCCAACAAGGCTATTCTCTGCTACATATGAAGCTGGAGCCATGGGGACCCTCCATGTGTACTTCTTGGTTGGTGGTTTAGTCCTTGGGAGCTCTGGGGGGGGGGTCTGGTTGGTTGATATTGTTCTTTTTATGGGATTTATACTATTGCTTTTTAAAGACTAGTTTTGTAACTTCTACTCTGGGTCACCAGATTAGATTAGTCACCAGTAGACCATGACACATTTGTTACCTTTTTTATTTTTAATGTAGCTTAGGAGATAAAAAGGACCAAGGTAAGCTGTATATTCCAGTATACATACACTCAAGGAAACAACCAGTCACATGAACTGTGGCATTTATTTGTCATCATGATACTCAGCAGGGATGAAGGCTATGCAGACAACAGTGAAAACAGAACTGAAATCAAGTAGATTCTCAGAGAAGCTCACGCATTGCCAAGAGGCATCTGAACCCATCCCATGCCACCCTCTTCACAGAAACTGACAGATACATTCACTTTTGTAGAGGGTACAAGCTTAAAGTGAGCACTAGATAAACCAGAATTGTTAAACACAGATTGTTTTTTCTTCAAAGGAAGCTAATGACACCTGTTCACCTGGAAGGCTGGAGGAGATGCTGTCTAACAGCCTGGTGATCTTTTTCTATACTATGGAGTCGGCTTTCACCGAATTCCCAGAATTCTGAGCATTGTCTCCTGATCAATTGAACCAGTCTTTATCCTTATTATATATCCTTCCTCTGTAGACTTTACCCTAAACACTGTTAATCAATAGAACAACCATTCTTGGCTCTTTGCTTCCTAGTAGGCACCAAAGGTATCATTTTGCATTTCAATGATCCTTAGATAGTCAATAAAGTGAAACAAATGTAATAAATAAAAATGTACTAGCTACCACCAAAGCAAATGGCAAGCAAGTGTCTTATGCTCTAGCTTGCCTGTTCTATTACCCAGCATGGAACAGTAAGAGAAGACCTTTCACAGTGAAGCAGAAAGGAATAGCAAGACCTCTGTGAGTAGCTGGTCTTTCTGCAACCCAAAAAACCAGGTGGCATTCAGACCTCTGGGCTCCAGTTTCTCAAGGAAGAGAACTCTTAAAATCCATTGTGAGGGGATTAGACTCCACAAAGAAGCAGATCTAAGCTAGACAGGTCCAGTCCAAAGAAGTAACTTCCTCCCTGGGAAATGTGAGATCATTTTAACTCTGACCATGAAAAAAAAGGCACACCCTGCTGTTAGAAGCAGTTTGAGGAAGAATCAGGCAGTAAGATGGAAACTTCACTGAGACCACAGAGTTGGTGACTGAAAACCCAAAAAACAGACTCCCTGACCCCAGACCTTCCAATCCTAACCTCTACACTACATACCCTTCATGACCATTGTCTACTGCAGTCCCCTGAAGAACTCTTACCACTATGCAGAATCAATAGCTACAAATAGAAACAGAAACCCTTGTGTCCCAGCCCCACCTGCCAGCAGTTTCAGGACCCCAGTGTAAATGACCAAGTGGTAGGGGATAAGGTGTCTACATGGTATAGATAGTGGTATGGGATAAGTAAAAGCACAGCCTCCTCCTTCTGGAGAGCTGCCTGCCGTGCTCCCATGCAGAAGTCTGCAGGATAAAGAAGCTTGGAAAGAACTAGGCAGACTGGGTTCTGTGTGCAAATGCCTTTAAGAGACAAGGGATCTAAAGCAGCTGCAATAACTAGAATCCACAAAGAAAGGAAGATTACTAAATTTAGAGGAACCTTGAATTTAATAAAGATCTATAGTGCACATCTAAAGAAAAAGTTACAGTTAAAAAAAAAAAACAGAAAAGATTATTTTTCAAGCCTTCAGAAGTTAGATTTTGCATCTTTGATACAGTATCAACAAACCCTTGGCCACCGGAGACCTTGGGGTTTATTTAAGTTGCAGAAAGAACCTATCAGCACTTTACTTCTCTTTTCTAAAGGAACAACTGGAAGCCTCTCTAGTGTGATTTATTCTCTCTCTGAGCTCTGCCCTAACTGTACCTCCAGTAAATATTAGATGCTTTTTCCTAGTCAAGAGAAACAGACCAAAAATTAGACATCCAAGTACCTTAAAAACACTTCGAGAGGAAAAGCAAATTCTAGTATAGTATAATCACCCACCTTGGGACCAGAAAATAAGCCATATATACAGGGGCTGGATGTGTTTTTTCCATGGTGTTAAAAAATAAAGCTAGATAATGAAGACCTGGTGGGGATTGGGGATTTCCCATCAGGTGTCTGTGCTCCAGATGAATGGTTTAGAACTGGAGGATTCTGGGAATACATACACTTTGAGATAATTAGTTTTCCTCTGATGGAGTGTTTTGCCAACTTTTTACTTAGTGAAATCTTGGGTAAAGAGTCCATTAAATTCTATTTACTCTCTGGGAACAGACTTCCTGCTCTGTAGAGAGGAATCATGAAATTGGGACAGTCACAAAATCTCAGGAGGTAAAATTAAGGAAAGGACTTCACCTTGGCTGGGAATAATTCACCCTGTAAATAACCCAGGGAAATGGGCTAAAAAATCGAAAATAAAAATCTCCGTGTCACATCCACTTTCCAGTTAGTGTAAAGATTTACCTTTATTGACAAAAGCAGATTTTTCTGCAGTCAGCCAAGAATGTTCCCTGAAATAGTGACTGACTCCAGAGCAGAAATGGAAGGTCAAGGGACATTTTATCTTCCAACGACAATGCAAGCCAGTCTTTGAGAAGTTCAATTTTCAAGTAGAGGAGACTCTAGAAACTTCTACCTAGGCATTCCTTGCAGAAGGTTTCAAGTCATCTGCTTCTATATTGTACTTAAGAGCCTTTCCCCTAACTACAAATTCGTTCTGCTTTCATGGTAGCTTGCTTTCTTTTTCGACAACTTCCAGTGGCTTCAGGTACATTCACAGGGCTGTGGACCATCACTGCTTTGAATGTGTCTTCTCACTGGGTACTCACTTCCCATTCCCCAACCCCAGTCCATAGCATAATGGAATAATGCATGCCTTTTGAGTTCAGCTTCTTTCTCTCAGCAGAATACTTCTTAGGTTCATCCCTGTGGTGGGAATACCCAAGTACTTTTTAGTTTGTCATTGATGAATAATATTCCACTGGGTAGATGTACCTCCCTTGTGTATCATAGGTATTGGGGTTGTTGCCACCTAGAGATTTGCTGCCTTGAACTGGGGCCCCTAGTATTAATGTCAGAACCTTACTCCTATAACATGCTATAAAATGCTTAGTGATTTGTATAGAGTTTGGTCTTCCAACATTTGTGCTGTATATCTCTTGGATGGCTTCTAAGGCACAAAAGATGACCAAGTCATTCACTTACTTGATGGTACAAGCCAGGACCCTTGGGTTTTTACATCAGAGCTCTGTTCCTCACACAAGAAGACGTCTTGGCCTCAGCGATTCTGTTTTCCTCTCAATCCAGTTATCCTTGGACAGGTGAGGGCAGATCAATTCATTTCAGGCTTCCATTGCTACTCAAAGCTGTGGCTCCATGTCAGGCTCCTAAAGACCATCATGAGATTTATTCCCTGTTGCAGCCAAGACACTGTGTCTCCAGCAGCACACAAAGGAGTGGGGATGCGCACAAAGGAAGAGCAAGAAAGGAGAAGGGGCTGTGGACAGATGGATACAAGCTGGATACACTCACATTGCACGTATAGTCATGAAAAAGGTTGTGGTTAGGGGGCCAGTCAGCAGAATTCCTAACAGGGAAACTAGCTGCCTTTCTTTTCCTCCCCTTTCCTTGTCGTGAGACAATATACTGTTTGTAAATTAACATTTAAAAAAAGACAAAAGCCAAAGCAACAAAATCTATTACCCAAAGGACAGTAATCTAATTATATTCTTGAAAGGTTAGTGCTCAGCCATTACTGTACATATATCTTTCATCCAGATAAGTCTTGGGTTTACATGTGATCTTATGCCAAGAGCGCAGACTTTCTACATCAGTGAACCACCTGAGTTTGAATTCTGATCAAAGAGTCACAAAATGTCAGAAGCCTGCCCAGTTTAGAGTCCCAACCATTTTTCTCTCACTGTGTACAAAAACGGCATTCCTGGGAACAAGTGACCGCAAGTTATTAACAACTATACTCTATGGTTATCCCACTATCATAATGACTTGATGCTGAAATTATTCTCCCATTTCCCATCAGAACATTTCCACTGGCATCATGTAATCCTCACAAAGACTGTACAAAAGTTACAAACAGAACTGGGCCAGAGAAACGGCTCAGTGCATAAAGATGCCTGGCTCCAAGTCTTACTACCTGAATTTGATTACTGAGACTTGTAGGCTGGGAGAGAAATTATTCGCACGAGTTGTCCTCTGACCTCCATATGTGCATTTTAGCACAAGCACAGACACACACACACACACACACACACACACACACAAATAGATAGATAGATAGATAAATAAATAAATAAATAAATGTAACAGTGTTTTGAAATAATCATCCAAAGTAGTTCGTTATTGCCAATTTCCCAGTAAGAAAAATGAGCTTAAATGTGATTAAAATGATTAATTATCCAGCTAAAATATAGCAAGCTCTCGGCTCTAAACCATGCTTTCTAGTTAAATCTGTCGTTCAGTATCCTTTTTGTCCTTAACTTAAAATGTGGGTCAGAATCTTGGAGAAGCTTGTTAAGTCGCAGATTGCCAAGCACAGGAGTCTGGAATCTGAGGGTAATGAGCTCCAGAGTGCAGGCCAGTCTTAGAGTCTGCACACAGGAATAGCTGCCCACCCATCTGCCGCCCCATTGCAGCTGGACAGAAAGATGACATTTCTCTAAATTCTTCATCATTCACTGACTGATTGGGGTGGACCAGACCTTAGTTGTGCCTCTTTTCTCCAGAGAGGTCTCTCAACTTCGGCTTGTACCTTTGCCACACGGAAGAGTTGGTGACAGCAATTCACCCAAGAACTGCATGACCAAAACAAGAACATCTGCCAGTGTGATGTATGGACCTGCTAGTTGTGCTATCAGACTGCTTAATGTCCCTCCAAAAGTCCCCTTTAGTTCTACCTCACCATTAAAGAGTTTTTCTACTTGAGTTTGAAACATTTTCAGATTCTGAAAATAGAGAGATTTTTTTTTTACTGTGGTAACTTCTTTGAATGGACTGTCCACATCAAATTTGTTCTTTATTTGACAGAATCTTCACCTTCCTGGAAGCTTTCCCATAGAAAAAGGGATTTGAGAATACTTGAGACTGAGTTTCACATTTTGTGATGCCCATATGAAGTGTTCTTTGCCCACCACTCCCTCCCCCAGCTGTTTGAATACTTCAGAATCACATCAAGACCCAGCCTGAAGTCTTACCTAATTTCTACAGCAGTTGCTTCTATTCCTACAACTCCTTTATAGTATATATACGTGTGTGTGTGTGTGTGTGTGTGTGTGTGTGTGTGTCTGTGTGTCTGTGTGTGAATTGTGAGTATGTCTATGTGTGTCACTTTTACCATTAAATTGTAAACTACTCAGAGCTTTGAGATTATGAAGTGTAACATGTGTGTGCCATGCAGTACTCTCTAGATATGACATCTATCCTAACAATCACTGACACTTGTGATGATTGATGGCACCATGGTAGCAGCACAAATGATACTTTGTCCTGTGGAGCCTGAGGGAGCTGGGATAATTCATCCTTCCCTCTCTTGTCATCATTGTCACCTCTTCCTAATCCCATGTCCCAGACCTGCTCCTAGAAAAGGCTGCCCTCTTATATGGGATGCTGGAGACTGCTCAACTGGAGGGGGTGTAGGTGTGATTGTGGAAGTACCTTACCAGTAATGCTTGTTTGTCAAACTTCCAAGGAGCCCACAGTTTTCTCAGGCACAATTACCACATGATCAAAAATTCCCAAACCCAATGCATACAATGTCATAGGGGAATTATGAAATGAAATGAAAAACAGAAGTGTTAGGCTTCTTGAACTGGCCATGAAGAAGACCCCTTGGGGGCAGCATGACTGTAACATAGGATGGAACCTCCGTGGAAGGTACGGTAGAAGGGAGTGTGTAGGGCTGAATGAGGAAGCCTTCCCAGCTGCTGTCTTCAGTGCCCCAACCTTGGACACTCAGTCTGTATTCTCAATGATGTTTGATCTCCCTTTAAAAATAGACAGAGCCATTGTTCCTCATCCACGTTCAAAAATGCAAATAGATCCAGTGTTTCAATTGACATTAAGTCACTAGTGGTTCATGTCAGATCCTTTGACAAGTGCAGACTTTGAGAGCAGACTGATAAGAAGAGACCACTGAATGGAAAAAGACAACCAGAAAAGGAACAGGAGACTCGATTTTTAGCTTAAAATAAATTTTATCCTAGTTTTTTGACACCAATTATATCTTCTTTTGAATAGTAAATCAACAGAAACTAAAATAACAACTGACTACCATAGAGTGGGATGCAGTCTGCAGGAAGCCGTCATGTGTGTGTATCACTGAGTTTGGCTTCCAGAGCAATCCTGTTAGGTAGACAGGAAGCCCACCTGACCAGTGAAGAACACATACGGAGATAAAGTGTGGGGCCTCAAAATGCTATGTGCATTGATCACTGGAATTCACTTGCAAAACTCAGCCACCTGCACCTTAGTTGACAAACAATTCTGCTTAGCCTACAGGTTGTATTAATGTTAGAAACAAAATGATGCTTAAAAAAAAAGCACAGACTCAGCCCTTAGAGAAGATGTCCAGCTAAGTAAACAAATGTCAGTCAATTTGTGGCAGAAATAAATGCAGCATAACCATTGTTTAAAAGTCAGGATGGAGGAGCTGGCAAGATGGCTTGGTTGATAAAAGAGCTTGCTGCTAAGTCTGACTTCAATCTAGAGGACCCTCGTGGTGAACGGAAGGAAACTGACTCCTGAAACTTGTCCTCTGACCTACACACACACACACATACATACACACACACACACACACACACACACACACACACACACACCATGGCACATACAAATAAATTTTGAAGGGTAGTGGTAGTAAGAGTAGGGATAAATGAAGGAGGGCCAGGAATGCTGGACGGTATATTTCTGCAGAGTGAGAGACAGGCCAAAAGGTTTTCAAACACTCAACACTCATACAAGTAAAAACCCTACAAAAAGAACTCCACAGGGCAGCGTTCCAGAAACTCTACAGAGGGCAACATGGCTGAACGGAGGGAGCAAAGGAGTGTACAAAGGAAGTGTATGCTACAGATGGAATCTGGGGACATAGAGGTTGAGGCTAGATCATGAGAGACTAGCTTTCCCAGCATGGACTTAGATGTGTCTAGTAATAGTGCTAAATGTTTTAAGCAAGATGATTTCCAGAAGGCTCTCTGGACCTAGAGCTCACCATTTTTCACCTTTAGGAATAGAAAAAACCCTGTGTCCAAAGAATACGGCACAAGGTGATAAAGAGGCTTCGATCCAAGCACACACACACACACACACACACACACAAAGAAGTGCTTTTTAAAGACAGGGGCACCCAACTAAAAATGCATGTCATGGTGGGCTAATTTCACATGTAAATAGTATGAAAGCAGACAAAAGCTTGAGGAGTCTGAATGCTTGCCAGAAGATGCAGCTGGGTCTGATCCACAGTTTTATGAAAGCTGACCGTGGCAAACTGAAAGTGGTGCTTTAGATGAGCCTTGGTGCCACAGTCAGCAGGCTCATAACTTCCTTGAACAGCTAGAACATGCTCTTGCCAAATTTCAGAGTGGCTTCGCCTGAGATCACATCAGGACTGCTATGTGTCCAATTCGGTAATGTTCCTTAGCTTGCCAAACCAGCTGTGCTGAATTCAAACAATAGCAAACTACAAATGTAAAATACATCAAGCCAAACCAGGCAGAAAACAGGACAGGCAAACATCTATTTTCCAAGATAGTTTTTTCTTGCTTTCCTTCTTGTGTGGTGGGAGGAGAGGAGAGAAATCCTCACACATTTGTCCACATGGAAG
>JANHMN010000010.1:64959076-64969370 GCA_030674055.1 Rhabdomys pumilio | reverse complement strand
GACAGCCCTGAGTTCCCCATACAATGTAGTCCTCGGCTCTTTTAAACCACATCCGACTAAAGCCATTGCCAGATATTTCTTTTGGTAGCAAAAAATAATGGACACTGTTTTCATTTTCAAAATCTTATAACATTTTACTTATAAATATATAGTTATTATGTCATGTTTCCTATTTCACAAGACATACATGTCTCGATTTCTACTGAAGTTATAGTATACCGTCCCTTGCCACTGACATTATGCTATAAAGCATAAAAATAATGGCAGCCTATCAAAAGTAATTGAAAAGAAAATGAAAATCCATGAGCTTTAAAAACACCTTGAAGTAAAACAGCCCAAATTGAGGACTGGATTGGAGGGACAGAGCTAGATGTGTCTCTTCTTTACGTTGCATGATGGTACAAACTTCAGAGAGCTCTGTAAATGAGCTATGAATTTTATGCCGTCCAAAATACCTCATAAATCAGATTCCTGGCAGAGAAAGGTGAAGTGTTATTTTTGGATAATAAGCTGTCTATAAGTACATCAATTCCTATGACATGAATATGCAATATTCACATTCAAAATAATTGTCAATATAATATTCTGAGAGATGTTTGTCCCAGACACTTATGTTCTCAAAGAAAGAAGCACAGGCTAGTAAAAGAGTCCAAAATACTGTGTTTAGAGCCAATTCTTCCACACAAGAGTGGGATATAATTTGATATCCATGTGCCTCATTTTCTTATCTTGAACATTTAGAGTTTGCTTATATTGTGGACTCACAGTGAGACAGCTAAAAGGTGAAGAATACATAAGTGGTCTCTTTCTTTCTCTCTCTCTCTCTCTCTCTCTCTCTCTCTCTCTCTCTCTCTGCATATATACTATATTCTTATAAAACAGAATATTATATTTAATATCTCATCAGTATCTAATTTACCATTAATCCAAGAAAACACAATCATCTTTAGCAAAAGATTTCCATTTATTTAACAAACAGGGATTAAATGTGTGTGTATAAAGTATGCATGTATATGTCACGGTTGCTATTGTTCCTAAAGAAAAGTTATCCAATGGACTAAGAGCATAGTGCTTGTTATTTAATGACAATTGAAATAGTATGGCTTCCTCTGTGAAATATTCAGATTAAAATTTTATACTCCTTTAGGATTTTTCTTTGAACATTCTAATACTATCAGTGTCATGAAGGTATAATTTTCTTTTTGTTTTACCTTTAAAAATATTTTTGAACAATTTTTTGAGAATTTCATGCAATATGTTTTGGTCATATTCATTCTTCACTCCTCCCCATAACTCCTTCCCATAACTCTTCTTCAATCCATCCCACCTCCCAACACATCAACCTCATGTCCTCTCCCCACTTTCTCAATTACTAATCTATTTAGTCCAACTTGTGCTGCCCAAGTACTCCTGAGTGTGGGGCCATGTAATGGAGCAGGTCCAGATCCACACCCTTAAAGACAATTGATTCTCCTTCTCTAGGTAGCCATCAACTTCCCAAAGCTCCTCAGTTAGGTAGGGTTCGGGATGCTCATGAGTCGCTTCTCACTCTGTGTAGGATGCTGACAGGCTTGACTTTAATCAGGACTTGTAGAAAAAAACCACAGCTAAATATCACAGATGGTAATTTCTGCATATGAGCCAAAATGAGTCCCCTCTACCTCTCACATTGCTTTTGTTGGGGTATTGAAAACCACAGGAGAGACCAATCTACTTATTAATATTTTCTCCCTAAAGGTAGAAAGATGCAAATTATCTGAAGATTCAACATATTAAAGAGCACAAAATGTTTTTTATAAAGCTACCATAATGCACAGCAGTGCGCGCTCAGGCTCACACACACACACACACACACACACACACACACACACACACACGCTCCTCCAGATCAGTCATGACCTGTTATTATTACAAAGATAGCATTCCTGAGGACTGAAGGCCAAGAAAGACAGGGAAGAAGATAGGCTAAATGTAGACTTTTGCCTTTCCCTCCTCTCATCAAAACCCAAGCCTCCAATGTCACCCCAGCTCTGTAGCCAACCACCTACTGCTCTCTAATTCTGTCTCTAATTTTGTTTCTGTTGTCCCAGCTCCCAACTCCATCAGGAATTCCCTGGGAAACCACCAGCCAAGTCTGCCAGAGAAACAAGTAGACCAGCAAAGCAGGGAGGCAAGCTTCAGCTTTTCACTCTCCCTCCTTTCCTCTGTATTCAAACCCTCTGTCTCAACCCCTGCTCTGTAGCAGACTATCTGTTGTGGCCTTTTCTTAGTCTCTGTCTCCATTCCCAGGGAACTTAGTAACCCTGGTGGAACACCCTGCTTTGCTCCCACCACACCCAGATGCCTAGAAGCCAACATAAAACACAATCAATAGCAGCCAGGACAATATGTCTCCACCAAAGCCCAGCAACCCTGCAACAGCAGGCCCTTAGTATTTCAACATAGCCAAGTCATTTTTTAAAAAGACCTTAAGATATGATATGATAGAAATCTTTAAAGAAGAAATAAATAAATCTTAAAGATGTCTATGAAAACACAAAATGGACTGAAATGAGCAGAACAGTTCAAGATCTGAAAGTGGAAGCAGAAACAATAAAGAAAACCTAAACTGGGGAAAATCTGAAAACGATAGTTTTAGGAACACAAACAGGAACCACAGAGGCAAGCTTCACCAATAGAGTACAAGAAGTGGAAGAAAGATCTCAAGCATTGAAGAAATGCATACATCGCTCAAAGAAAATGTTAAATCCAAAAGAATTGTGGCACAAAAGCTCCAGAGACTCTGAAGCACTATAAAAATACTAAGAATAAAATTGTTAGAAGAAGACAAAGAAACCCAGATTAAAGACATAGAAGATATTTTCAACAAAACCATAGAAGAAAATTTTCCTAACCTAAAGAAGATATCTATCAAGGTACAAAAAACATACAGAACACCAAATAGACTGGACCAGAAAAAAAATCTACCTCAACACACAGTACTCAAAACACTAAATATACAGAACAAAAAGAATATTAAAACCTGCAAGGGGAAAAAACCAAGTAACATATAAAGGCAGACCTACAGAAATTACACCCAACTTCTCGATAAAGACACTAAAAGACAGAAGTGCCTGGACAGATGCTCTACAGACTATACAAGACCACAGATGCCATCCATATCCAAAAAAATTTTTCAATCACAATAGATGGGAAAACAAGATATCACATAGTAAAACCAAGCTTTAAAACATCTATCTACAAACCTAGCCATACAGAAGATGCTAAAAAGAAATTTTCAACATGAAGAGGTTAAACACACCCAAGAAAACTCAAGGAATAAATAATCCCAAACCAACTAGCAAATCAAAAGAGGGGAAACACACACGCAACCACCACCACCACAACAACAACAAAATAAGGAATCAACATACACTACTCATTGATAATTTTCAACACCAATGGTCTTAATTCCCAACAACAGACACAGATTAACATAATTTATGGGAAAACAGGATACGTCCTTCTGCTACATCCAAGAAACACTTCAACATCAAAGACAGACATCACCACATGGTAAAAGGATGAAAAAAGATATTCTAAGCAAATGGGCCTAGAAAGCAAGCAACACAGCCATTTTAATATCTGACAAAATGGAATTCAAACCAAAGCTAATTTAAAAAGATAAGGAGGAGCTGAAAAGATGGCTTGGTGGTTAAGAGCATTGTCTGCTCATCTAGAGGTCCTGGGTTCAATTCCCAGCAATTACATGGTGGTTCACAACATCTGTAATTGGATCTGATGCCCTCTTCTGGTATATCTGAAGAGAACAATAGTGTACTCATATAAAAATAAATATATAATTAAATAAATAAATAAATAAATAAATAGATAAAATTTTGAGAGAGAGAGAACACTACATGCTCATCAAAGGAAAAGTCCACCAAAAGAACAAAGCAATTCTTAACATCTATGCACCAGGCACATGGGCACCTAAGTTTATAAAAGAAACACTACTACAATTTAAAACACACATTGACCCTCACACACTGAGAGTGGAAGACTTCAGTAATGTACTCTCATCAATGGACAGGTCATTCAGATAAAAACTAAACAGCTGCAGCTAACTGATGTTATAAACCAGTGAACCTAACAGGTATTTACGGCACATTTCACCCAAACACAAAGGACTATACATTCTTCTCTGCAGTCCATGAAACTTTCTCCAAAATTGATCACATACTTGAACACAAAGTAAGTCTCAACAGATATAAAGAAAAATTAATAGCACTTTGAATCCTATTTGACCATCACAGATTAAAGCTCAATATCAACAATAGGAACAATGGGAAAAAAGCTTACAAATTCATAGAAACTGAACAGCTCAGTGAAGAATGAAAAGTGTAGCAAGACACAGATTAACAAAGAAAATGAAAAACATTTAGAATTGAATGAATATGAAACAAAACAAAACTTATGGGATGCAATGAAGACAGTCCTAACAGGCAAGTTTATAGCACTAAATGTCTACATAAAAAAATTAAAAATAATAAATTTAAAAATGGGAGCTCTCCTAGCAGTAACTTAACAGCATGCCAGAAAGCTCCAGAACAAAAAGAAGAAATGGCACCCAAAAGAAATCGACAGTCAGAAATAACCAAACTCAAAGCTGAATAAATAAATAAAATAGAAACAACAGCAAGTATCAAAAAAATTAATGAAAGAAAATTAATTCTTTGAGAAATCAATAATATTGACAAACCCAGCCAGATTAACTAAGAAGAGGAAAAAGGAAATCCAAATTAATAAAATTAGAAAAAGAAAAGGGGCACACAGCAACAAACACGAAGGGAATCCAGAGAACCAGAAGGACACGCTTAACCAACCTGTACTCTATCCAATTGGAAACGCTATACAGAATGGATACCTTTCTGAATATATGTTGCCTACCAAAGTTAAATAAAAATTAGATGAATAATTTAAATACAACTATAACCTTTAGTAAAACAGAGCAGCAATTAAGCCAAGTAACAAAACAAACAAAAAACAAAACAAGAACCCAGTGCCAGATAGCTTTAGCATAGAATTCTACCTTCTAAGAAGAGTTAATTCCACAAAATAGGAACAGAATGAACACTGCCCAACACTCTACTACACTCATTTCTTACTGCCTTGCTCAGTCATCATCAGAGAAACTTCCTTCTGCAGCAGATGAGGACACATCAAGACCCACAGTCAGAAAATGTGCAGAGAGTAAGAGACCTTGGAACACTCAGCTCTAAATGAAATGTCTCCATCAAATACCTTCCCTCAGGGATCAAGGAACCTCACAGAAGAGGAAGCAAAAATACTGCAAATGCTAGAGAGGGGAGGACACCAAAATGTGGGCTTCTAGACAGAGCAGGACCAACACAAGACACTGAGGCAGCATATAAGAGTTTGTAGGGTCTATACCACATGGGGTCCTGAAACTGAAAGAAGTTGACATATGTCCCTATCCATAACCCAAAAGCTATTGTCTGGGTTATTTCAGTTTCACTGGGGAAACAAACTACTCTTAGGGGCTAGTTGCTTGCCCAACAGTAGATAGTCAACAGAAACTGAACTCAACAGCACCTTTGGAGGTTCCTTGTCTCATAATATCATTTCAGATTTTTCTCCATTAGCTTCTTCTTCACCACCACCACTTCCTTCCTCCTCTTCATCTTCCTCCTCCTCTTCCTCCTCCTCTTCCTGCTTCTTCTGCTTCTTCTGCTTCTTCTGCTGTTTCTGCTTGTTCTTCCTCCTCCCCTCCTCCACATCCTTCTCCTCCTCTTCTTCCTCCTTCTCCTGCTTCTCTCTGTCTCTCAGGTCCTTTGTATGTTGGGTATATATTATGACTTCTGGTTTTGTGTTTTTATGGGATTCCTGAGTGTGTGAATGAGTGAGCCTCTGTATTTTTATCTGTTTCTTGTGCCCTTCCATGGGCTCTTATACTTATATTGGTTTCTTTTGTCCTATTCTGATGTTTGTTTTTGTTTTATCTTGATGACTTTATTTTATTATATTTTATTTTATTTTATTTTAATTATTTGTTAGAACCCAGTTTGTTTTCTAATGAGAGACAGAAAGGGGATGGATCTGAATGGAAGAGTAGGGAGGAAGAACTGGGAGGAGTAGAGGGCAGAGAATGCATAATCAAGATATATGAAATGAAATTTATTTTCAATAAAAGAAAAAAATAAACAAAATGGCAGTCCTCCCACCCAAACACACCACATACACACACACACATGAGAGAGAGAGAGAGAGAGAGAGAGAGAGAGAGAGAGAGAGAGAGAGAGAATAGGATGACTTTTTTCATTCAGGAATAATAATCTCAGACAATAGTTCAATGTTCCTGAAATTCTTATATTCCAGTACCTTCCTTTACAGTGTCTCTCCCATCCCTCAAGTGGTATTCCATATCCAGAACGAGGAGAGGTCGCATTAACAGTTTTCATCATCAGCCAATGGGACTCTTTAAATAGTGCTGGTATTGAGGCAGGAGAGAGATAAGGGCTTTTGAAAAGGGATAGAGAAAGGACAAGTTGTAGCTACTAGTGTCTTCTGGTTTCAATGGCAGATCCACCAGAATTCACCACCTGAGGATTTAGATTTAATATGGCTTACAAGATTAGGATTCTAGTTGTTGCAGTCAGTAATTGAGTTACCATTGTTTCTGAACTAAGTTTGTGTTGTGTTTTCCTTCATGCAGCAGCTCTACTGGGTTCCAGAAAGAAGAAATATACAGCCTTGGTGAGTCTCATCGACAGACGTTCTGAACTGACCTGCTTGAACTCCTGATGTCTTGAACTTTCAGCTGGATCCAGTCAGGACACAGACATCAGAGACTTTAATAATTGTTGGTGTGACCTTCTTAAGCCCAACCAACTCCTTCATTTTCTCTACCCTTCCCCCATTCCCTTCAAGATATCAAGCACCCATATTCAGCTTGAAGAAGTTATGAAGAGTTGTCATCCCAGTTCCTTGGACTTGGAGGAATGAAGGTGGTTATTCTAAGGTTGCCTTTCTGGGGAATTTAGAAATTATCATAATTGGAACAGGGAGGAAATAGCTAGAATTGATTGTATAGCCATAATCACATTTGGTAGAAAACTTTATAATTTTTACTAAGTTGAAGACGTAATTTCTTATTTTGGTACAGAGTTTATTTTGATGCAGAATCAAGGTTTTAATGGTATAAATTTCTTCTATTGACACAACAATTTTAAAAGCACAAGGTGCTGGGCAGTGGTGGCACACGCCTTTAATCCCAGCACTTGGGAGGCAGAGGTAGGAGGATTTCTGAGTTGGAGGCCAGCCTAGTCTACAGAGTGAGTTCCAGGACAGCCAGGGCTATACAGAAAAACCCTGTCTCGAAAAACAAAAAACAAAACAAAACAGCACAAGGCTTGGAATCCTTCTATAAATGCCATTATAAACTTATCTGAGATGTTTAACCCTGTCAGTTAAGGCCCAACTAGTAAATTCATGACTCTGAGTTTATTGTTAAGGTGTTTTCAGATATTTTAATTAGAAATAGCTGATGGTAGTTAATGGATAACAGTCCAGATTACTTTACATAGATAGTGGTTTTTCAAAAATGTTAGAAATCCACAGAATGTGACATGTAATTACTATTTAATCACTTGTTGAGACAAATCTACTCCTAACAGCTTCCCATTTTTTGGATTCAAAGAAGCAGCTAAGCATCTATAGCTCCAGATGAGGTGATATATTGTGGCTATGTGGCTACTAGGCAGAAATTGCCTATCTCTCTTACAGATCTGTACCATCCTTGAAAGGACACAAGCTACAGGTTAGGACGGTTTAGTTCTGCCAAGACAGAAAAAGCTAGTCCTTAATAATTCCTGTTTTTCAAGGTCTGTCAGAATATCCTGGGCCAGAAGGCTGAAGACTGATGCTCCAACTTCCTGACTTTCTGAGGCTGTATAGGTAGGCAGCTGTCTCTACAATTTGTCTCAGTTCTGGAAGCTGTGTTAGGCTTCCTATATTTTCAGGTAATGTTGGTCCTTCGTGGATTTCTGACAGGGTTGAAATACTACTTATAGTCTCATAGCCAACCTAGGCTATTTACATTGAGAGAACAGATTAAAGAGGATGGTTTTTAGATGGCATACTATCTAAAGCCAGGACATAAGTTGGGTGTAGAATTATAAGTCTTTTAAGTTAAGACAGATGATAAAGTGTTGTATTTTATTTACAAAAATGATGGACTGGATGTTAGATCTACCTTGTGCTCAATTTAAATCTGAGATAAAAGAGTCTTTTAAGTGAACAGAAAGGGGGAAATGTAGATAGCTCTGGTGTTGCCTGTATTTTGATGCAAATTATGCTCTCCTGGGAGGGCGACTTCTTGTGAATTATCCCCTAATGAATAAAGAAGCCAATCACTGTGAGAGTAGGCAGGACTCCCTGGTTGGATAGGGGAAGAGACTAGGCAGGAGAGAAATAGAGGCCTTTGGACAGGGATAGCAAAAAGACAAGTTGTAGCTACTAGTATCTCCTGGTTTCAATGGATTCTAGTTGTTGCACCCAACGATTAAGTTACCATTGTTTCTGAAAAGAAAAATAATAATGCTGGTATTTCAAGTCATTCTGCAGTCCTTTGTGGACTAGCACTATACCTCAGTGTTGTTCACCTGACATTTCTTGCTGTGCTTCCTGCCCTGGGACTTCACCTCCTGAAGTCCCTCATTTGAGAGCTATTTTCATCGACTCTATTTTATTAAATGGATCATAAAATCTCTATTCATTTACTTCCTGGGATAATATTCTGCAATCACTAAAAGAATTTTAAAAGCCCAGGTTGCCTCTTGTTTCAAAAGTGTACATCATAAACCAAGCAAAAAAATTGGAATTATATCTTCCAGTTAGAGATGTGCTTAAATGGAAATATTGTCCATTTGAAGGTTCTATTATTTGGTTTTGTCTTCAATTATGCTGGCCATGTGTTTATATAGAATAATAACCGCAAGAGGGGAGTATCTTTAACTGCAGGCCTTTATAAAAACTAAAGAAATTCTGAGCATGATTGAATTCATTTTTGCCAGCCAAAATTATATGCCATACACACTTATATATAACAATGTATAGGATTTAGCAACTAGTAATAAGCTTTGATTGTCACTAAAGGAACTATTGTGGTGGTCTTTATTCAACCTCTGTGTCTGTCTCCCCCATGTTCTTTATCTGGTGGTCTGATTACAGGGTGAGGAAAGCACTACATCCCTCACTCTTTTCCTCTTCAGTTGGAACTTTGTGTTTGCATAACCCTGAACATAAT
Source organism: Rhabdomys pumilio (assembly GCA_030674055.1). Classification (NCBI taxonomy): domain Eukaryota; kingdom Metazoa; phylum Chordata; class Mammalia; order Rodentia; family Muridae; genus Rhabdomys; species Rhabdomys pumilio. The sequence goes on along the minus strand of JANHMN010000010.1, from coordinate 64,960,063 downwards.
CTGAGCACTATGGGATTGGAGGGACAAGCTCTGCATTTTTCTAGAATAAAGTTCCAAATGGATCTCCTACATTTGCTTTAAATCATCACTCTTTCTGTGCAGTCTCAATGCATACTCTCTAGGCTGGGGGTGTTGCTCTGAAGCTCACTGCTACAATACTTGCCCAACATGTGTGAGGCCCAGATTCCATCCTCAACACCACAGAAAACAACAACTAAAACACATACACACAGATGTGCATGCATGTGTGTACACATCCAAGTTTCCTGAGCCAACAATTTAGGAGTTTTTAGGGCATTGCATTATGTGTGTGTATATATATATATATATATATATATATATATATATATATATGTGTGTGCATACATGTTTCTACACATTTGCATGTGCAGGTGCATGTGTGTGTATGAGAGTGCCAGAAGCTATTCTTCAGGTGCCATTTATCTCTATTTTTAAGAGAGAGAATCTCATTAGCCTGGAGCTCACTGATGAGGGTAGACTGGCCAGTGAGCCCTAGGGATGCTCCTGTCTCTACCTCCCCAGTCCTAAGATTATAATACATACTGCCATGCCTAGCTTTTTGGCATGAGATTGGGAGCTAGAACTCAGAACTTCATACTTGCAATACAAACACTTTACTGACTAAGCCATCTCTCCAATCCAAAGCATCATTATTAAAATGTCCTAATAACCAATCCTCTGGACTGCAGGCAGAGATTGTGAGAGGTCTCCTTTAAGGATCTACTGCATTTAATTTATACCATATATTATAATAAAGACGATATACTGAGCTACTTTACAACCATACCTTAATTACACAGTTGTTGAATATTACATAAATTATGCATCTGTTGTTTCTTTCCCAGTGTGTGTGTGTGTGTGTGTGTGTGTGTGTGTGTGTGTGTGCTGCATATGAGAAAGGGGCATTTATATTCATCACAGTCTACAAAGCATCTAATATTGTACAACAGTTGCTCCTTAAATATT